>CM046663.1:103499922-104099922 GCA_025594165.1 Tamias sibiricus | reverse complement strand
CTTCCTACCAATCTCACTATCACTTTCCCAGAAAGGCACCACATCACAGGCTCTTTGTGGTAACATTCCCTTCCTTTCTTCCTCTGTTCTCAACTATTGGACCTGCACTGTAGAGTGCGTGCTTGTCTGAAATCCTCCATTCCTTCCCCTCTGTGTCCCTCATGGGCATTTCTCCCAGTAAAGCCCTTGCTAATAAAGAATTCTGTCTTGGCCTAAGCTTCTTGAAAAACCTGAGCCAATGCAAGCAGTCAGTGCATTTTTATTGATATTTTTCATATTTATAAAAATACATATATTTAAATAAATTATTTAAATTATTCATTTACCATTTTGAATATTTACTTATGAATATTTTTCTTATCTCAAATTTCATTAATGAAATCTGTTTCTTTTTTAATATAAAAAATAGGCACTATAAAAGTAACAGAATAATTACATATTCTAATAGTATAAATACACCAATGCTGGTAATGGTAAGAGAAAAGATAGTAGCTATTTTTTTCTGTTATATTAAATAATAACTTGGCAACATAAAATTGTGAAAAATTCCTGAGCAACTGCAAGGTTACAAGAGCATATTTAAAAGGAAAGCAAGAGACTGAGTCATACTTGTCCTCCAACATGTGTCCTGGTTTGTCATTTTTCATTATATAATAATTTATGACATTTTCACCCTTACTATTGATGAAAATTAATACATATCCAATGTCAATCCCAGTTCAAAATGAAAATATATGCTTGTATCTACCATTTTCAAATAACTGCTCTTTTAAGATGACTAGAACATATTAATGACTAGAAACTACTTTATCACAATTAATAAATGTATGAAATTTTACTTTCAATAATTTCCTATTTGAATTAACACTTTCTTCTCATTTGTGTTTCAAATGTATTTTAAATTTCAAGCCACCTTCTTCAAATATTTTATTGAAAGGAACATTGAGTCTAATGTTTGATTAGTGGTGTCTCATATTTCATAGGCATGACAGAATTTCTAAACTCAGAAAAAAATTATATATGTATATATATAAATATTTGAGCTATACATAGTACGAATCTTTTATACTTTGTAACAGATATTATAAGAAATTAGAGTAAATTCTTAAAGTTTCATGTTGCTTTAGTATTTTTAATGTAAGTTGGGCTTTCAGACCTGATTCAGGCTTTACTCACTCTTGACACAGTTTCCAGGTCTTCACCTCCTCCCATTTTTTTGATGAGATTCATCTAGATTTCTGCAGTATGCAGCCACCTAGGTGACCACCTACCTGTGAGACAGCTAGATGATCTTTCAGTGGCCTCAGAGATTCCTATAACCCACATAGACTTTGAAGATATACCCAATGACCACCTCTCAGTCTCCACATGACTCGAGGGAACTTGTAACTTTTCTCCTAAACTGACCAATTAGAACTGGATCCCAGTAAAAGCTTTGGGACCTCCCCCCTGTCACCCTCATGCTCTGACATACTGGTTAAGTGTATAGATACCTAAAGGCTCTCCCCTCATTCTTAAACCTGTGAGATATTCTGCCCTTTTATCTCTGGGACCTGTAAGTCACAAAATCTTCTTGTGTTATTTTGTCTGTTTTACTGTGCTATCTGCTCTGAGTCTCACTTGACAAACACACCTGAATCTAACTTCTTTGCCAATAAGAACTCTCTTACAGAGTGGTTATCCTAGTAGGAATAAAATGTACATAGGTCAAAAGACATCCACAGGGCATCTGCCTACAAGAATGAGTTTCCTGGGAGAGGGATACTTGGTCATGGTCAGAAACTCAGGCATTTGGCTGTTCACCAGGGTAAAGAAGTATCTCCTGAGAGGCACACTGTAAGCATCCATGATCACTGCTGCTGGAACTTCCCAGGGGAGAGCTAAATTTTACAGCCACATTTTAAAGAGAGACCTCAACACAAATGAGGAGAAAAATAAAACAGCAATCTTATACGACATCATGAGTATGAGTTCAAGCATCTATTCCATTTATCTCAGACTATACAAATTAAAGTGCATCCAGAGGTTCATATGTTGGAGTTTCCGTAATTCTACTTGATTTTTCACAGACGTACCTAAGGTGTAAATAACAGTTTACTATTGTAAGATTTTACATCAGGGTGCATAATTATACTTTACCATAGAACTAAAGTGATGTTTCACATTTCTTCTATGTGAACTACTTTTCATTGGTTAGTCTTTTCTTTGTGACACATAGAAAACGTGGTCAAAAATACAATAACATCTTCTGATTTCTGTAGAAGACACAATTGAAGTTATATCAACATTGCCCAAAAGGAACAATCAAGACTTTATTGTGCTCTTGTATTTTCCTGTTAAAAAATGTCTAAGATGACCAGCTCGCCTAGCTGCGGGCTCACGCCGCCACTGCCTCCAGGGCCGAGAACAGAGGGCCCTGTCCATTCCCTGGGGAACTGCGACCTGCCCAGCTGCTACTGGAAGAAGCAGTAGACACCCACTAGAAGGAGTGGCCCAGCCACCAGCCCGCCTGTCCACCAGCCCATGTCATTACCAGAAACAGGATCTGCAGGCTCCACCCTGTGGAAGGGCTCTGCTGCCCACGTGCCCAACACCTGTTGCTGCCTGAAGCGAATGCAGCTTGGAGCAACGACGCCACAGGAGAAAATTTGGAGGCAGGATGAGAATGAAAAAGGTCTTTTATTCTTCTTCTCTCTCCGGCTTCAGAAACCTCTTGAACTCTAACCACTCTGACTCCTTTCAACCAGCAACCTTCTTTCTCCTTCTCTAACCAACCTCACCCAGTTATATACATTTAGCTTTAACAAGGACAAGTGCTTACAGCTCGAGCTTACAGGTGCGTCACACAGTGTTCACGGGCATACAAAGATTCTTTGAATAATGTATGAATATCAGGTGGAACTTAAACATCTTTTATGGCTCTCAGCTAACCGCAATCTTAGCTATCTCCGTGATTAGGGCTCCTTCATTTCCCCCCTTTTGTTTTAAAAGAGGGGATGTTCTAGAATGTCCATGTGCAACCAACATTCTTACCCATCATCGGATAATCAAGGCTGTGCCCTTGACTCCTGTCTTAGGTTGATATGTCGGCCACATGAGACTGTCCTGTGTGACTGTGCCGTGTCTTAGTTTGTCCCCCTCTGGGGATCTTACCCATCATAGGCTAACCAGCCATCTAATCGAGCCCTTCAGGATCGACTGTGTGTTGACTAACAGCCGTCCAATTTTGAGGAGATGCTGCGGCTTTAAGGCGGCAAGCCTTCTACTGACGAGCCAAGTTCCATAGTGTATCAAGTTCTTTGCACAAATCAGCTGCCCTAAGTTCCATCAAGTAACGCACTGAGTTCTCTAGACAAATACCCGCAAGGCATTGTTCCGTAATGTCCCAAAATAATGAAAAATCAAAATGTCCTTTATTTATAACACGTTGATCCAGGAGGCCCCATGCATGCAGAGCAGAGGCCATACTGCTGGTGAGGTTGTTCGATGCTTGAGCAGCAGGGATGCTTGCAGCGACCGCAATCCCTGCAGTTGTAGCAGCGGCCGTCTTTTTTATGTCTAGACAATGCCACCGGCAAATCTTCAGGGCCCGCTACCTAGAAACTCAAGCATCCATTATTAAGGAAAGGCAGTGCTATTCTAGCACTGAGTCACGAGGTGAGCTGTCAAACTAAAAAAATAGAATTATTAGTTAGAAAAATAAAGTTGATCTCTGCTCACACACATTGCTGCTTAAGCTCCCACAAAGATAAGCTGGCAAAATATCACATTCAGAATAAATCAGGAAAAAACTGAGGGTGTTTACTGCATTAAAGATAGATTAAGGAAAAGCTAAAGGCACTTAGAAGAATAATTTGTTAGCTGGAAACCTCGAGTCTCTGCATACACAGCAATCCTATACCTGTTGAAATAATTCAAATTAATCAGCTATTAAACAAATGAAGTTAATAACAAATAAACAATCCTATGTCAAACACCAAAATATCAGGTTATACAGCATTAGTCATAGTCACAGCTGAAGAGAAGTCCCAGAGACACCTATAAATCAAAATTGATTGTCACTTAAATTGATTATCTAATTAGAATATTCTAAACTTAATGTTATTTGGATCCATGTCTGTCTATCTATCTATTTTTTTTAAATAAAAAAGGTCTTGAAAACTCAACAGGTAAGGTTCTTTGTTATTTTCTAATTCACATTCAGGTTGTCCCTGAAGAGTCACTAATTGACTCTCAGTATCAACTGGAATAGCTTCTTCCAATATTTTGTTTTTAACCATGTTTATTGCCCCATGCCTTGAAATGTCCATTTTATTATTATTAATGCCAGAAAGTAATTTATAATTCAAGGAATCTGAAAAGTTATTCAGTTCTTCTGTTTTTTGATCAAAGAACTTTACAACTTTATTTAATGACTCTTTGGAGATACTGACATTTTTTCCCGCTTGCAGTCTGAAAGGATATATCAAAAATACCACAATCTTTTATATTTTGCTCCATTTTATCTGCAGTTAACTGTTCTTTATTGGAAAAAATTAACATGACATGTTTCTTCAGCTTTCACAACTTCCAAACAAGTTAAGTCTGATACACTTTCTTTAAATCGTGTGCTTCCCTCCTTAATAAACTGGCTGGGTAGATTGAGATCTATATTGTGCTGATCAGTACATGCCAAGTTATTTTCATATTTATGAACAGAAACTGTATCATTTTTACTTGAATCACTGTGATCAGATTCTTCTAATTTATAAGCATTTCTATGGTCATTAGCACATTTATTATCATTTTCTGTGTTTCCTGTTGCTGCCTGAAGCGAATGCAGCTTGGAGCAACGACGCCACAGGAGAAAATTTGGAGGCAGGATGAGAATGAAAAAGGTCTTTTATTCTTCTTCTCTCTCCGGCTTCAGAAACCTCTTGAACTCTAACCACTCTGACTCCTTTCAACCAGCAACCTTCTTTCTCCTTCTCTAACCAACCTCACCCAGTTATATACATTTAGCTTTAACAAGGACAAGTGCTTACAGCTCGAGCTTACAGGTGCGTCACACAGTGTTCACGGGCATACAAAGATTCTTTGAATAATGTATGAATATCAGGTGGAACTTAAACATCTTTTATGGCTCTCAGCTAACCGCAATCTTAGCTATCTCCGTGATTAGGGCTCCTTCATTTCCCCCCTTTTGTTTTAAAAGAGGGGATGTTCTAGAATGTCCATGTGCAACCAACATTCTTACCCATCATCGGATAATCAAGGCTGTGCCCTTGACTCCTGTCTTAGGTTGATATGTCGGCCACATGAGACTGTCCTGTGTGACTGTGCCGTGTCTTAGTTTGTCCCCCTCTGGGGATCTTACCCATCATAGGCTAACCAGCCATCTAATCGAGCCCTTCAGGATCGACTGTGTGTTGACTAACAGCCGTCCAATTTTGAGGAGATGCTGCGGCTTTAAGGCGGCAAGCCTTCTACTGACGAGCCAAGTTCCATAGTGTATCAAGTTCTTTGCACAAATCAGCTGCCCTAAGTTCCATCAAGTAACGCACTGAGTTCTCTAGACAAATACCCGCAAGGCATTGTTCCGTAATGTCCCAAAATAATGAAAAATCAAAATGTCCTTTTATTTATAACACGTTGATCCAGGAGGCCCCATGCATGCAGAGCAGAGGCCATACTGCTGGTGAGGTTGTTCGATGCTTGAGCAGCAGGGATGCTTGCAGCGACCGCAATCCCTGCAGTTGTAGCAGCAGCCGTCTTTTTTATGTCTAGACAATGCCACCGGCAAATCTTCAGGGCCCGCTACCTAGAAACTCAAGCATCCATTATTAAGGAAAAGGCAGTGCTATTCTAGCACTGAGTCACGAGGTGAGCTGTCAAACTAAAAAAATAGAATTATTAGTTAGAAAAATAAAGTTGATCTCTGCTCACACACATTGCTGCTTAAGCTCCCACAAAGATAAGCTGGCAAAATATCACATTCAGAATAAATCAGGAAAAACTGAGGGTGTTTACTGCATTAAAGATAGATTAAGGAAAAGCTAAAGGCACTTAGAAGAATAATTTGTTAGCTGGAAACCTCGAGTCTCTGCATACACAGCAATCCTATACCTGTTGAAATAATTCAAATTAATCAGCTATTAAACAAATGAAGTTAATAACAAATAAACAATCCTATGTCAAACACCAAAATATCAGGTTATACAGCATTAGTCATAGTCACAGCTGAAGAGAAGTCCCAGAGACACCTATAAATCAAAATTGATTGTCACTTAAATTGATTATCTAATTAGAATATTCTAAACTTAATGTTATTTGGATCCATGTCTGTCTATCTATCTATTTTTTTTAAAATAAAAAAGGTCTTGAAAACTCAACAGGTAAGGTTCTTTGTTATTTTCTAATTCACATTCAGGTTGTCCCTGAAGAGTCACTAATTGACTCTCAGTATCAACTGGAATAGCTTCTTCCAATATTTTGTTTTTAACCATGTTTATTGCCCCATGCCTTGAAATGTCCATTTTATTATTATTAATGCCAGAAAGTAATTTATAATTCAAGGAATCTGAAAAGTTATTCAGTTCTTCTGTTTTTTGATCAAAGAACTTTACAACTTTATTTAATGACTCTTTGGAGATACTGACATTTTTCCCGCTTGCAGTCTGAAAGGATATATCAAAAATACCACAATCTTTTATATTTTGCTCCATTTTATCTGCAGTTAACTGTTCTTTATTGGAAAAATTAACATGACATGTTTCTTCAGCTTTCACAACTTCCAAACAAGTTAAGTCTGATACACTTTCTTTAAATCGTGTGCTTCCCTCCTTAATAAACTGGCTGGGTAGATTGAGATCTATATTGTGCTGATCAGTACATGCCAAGTTATTTTCATATTTATGAACAGAAACTGTATCATTTTTACTTGAATCACTGTGATCAGATTCTTCTAATTTATAAGCATTTCTATGGTCATTAGCACATTTATTATCATTTTCTGTGTTTTTCATGTAATTTTCAGTATTTTCTTCAATCAAAATGTGAGCAGTCATTTCAATATTATTTTGTAATATAAGTTGGCATTCATTATCTTTTTTGCTTATATTTTTATCATCATTATAACTTTCTATCTTAAACATTGAAACTATAGAATCATGACATTTACTTGAAGAGAAACTTTTGGGATCTACTTCTGCATAAGTCTCCTCTATATGTTCATGCATTTTAACTTTCAAAGACATATTTAATGTATTGAGATGTTTAGTTTGTCCATATAAATCATCGCTTAGCCTGGGTAACACCCCAGTCTCATTAGAAACAACCTTTTTCTCATTATTATTCAGAGGATTCTGCATTTCTTCACACTTTGGGACAGTTGTTATCTCACATGCTAATAATTCAAGCCCTTTACAGTCCTCTCTGTCCTTTTTCTTTTTTAATTTCTTTTTGTTCTTTTTATTGGAGACTGAGCTCCCAGAATCACTTTTTGATTCCTCTTCACTACTATTTTCATAATTCCTAACCAGCTTAGTGGAGGAGACCTTACTTTCATGGTTATTTGGCTCCTTCTTATTACTATCACTTTTACTGGTATCCTGAGTTTCAGCTTCTAAGGAGAGTACATACTCCTTGGCTAATTTCAATAAGTTTCTGATGGCTTTTGCAGCTCTTACTTTTGAATTTACATTACTACTCTTCTTGCTGGTCTCAACTGAGTCAGAGGCTATGATTTCTTGTTCACTTTCCTCACTATCCACTGAGTCTGCGATATCGAAAAATTCATCCATTGCTTTTATTATCCGACTTTTTGTTATTTTCACTCCCATTTTTAAAATTTTATTATTTCTTACCTGCCGGCCGAATTTCCTGTACAGGCCACCACTTGTTGCTGCCTGAAGTGAATGCAGCTTGGAGCAACGACGCCATGGGAGAAAATTCGGAGGCAGGATGAGAATGAAAAAGGTCTTTTATTCTTCTTCTCTCTCCAGCTTCAGCAACCTCTCGAACTCTAACCACTCTGACTCCTTTCAACCAGCAACCTTCTTCCTTCTTCTCTAACCAACCTCACCTGGTTATATACATTTAGCTTTAACAAGGACAATTGCTTACAGCTCGAGCTTACAGGTGCATCACACAGTGTTTACAGGCATACAAAGATTCTTTGAATAATGTATGAATATCAGGTGGAACTTAAACATCTTTTATGGCTCTCAGCTAACCGCAATCTTAGCTATCTCCTTGATTAGGGCTCCTTCAAACACCCACCTTAACAACTAGACTGGGAGGAGACCCAGGAGGAGGAGAGTAGGGAGAAGAAAGCCAGACTGCCTGCTCCACCACACTGTGGCCAGGAGGATATCTGGAGAGAGAGAGGCCCACTCCCTGCCTGCAAATCCAAGAGGGAACCTGCATTAGTCCAGAGAGACACACCACACTGGGATTCTGTAGCTACTCAACCCAACACCAATATAATTATAGGCCTGAAGCTGCCACTGCCACAAAACTGAGTTAGCTACGCTACTACCGAGGAACAACGAAAAGGTCCAGGTAAGACATCACTAAGATCTCTGGGGACCAGGATGCACCAAAAGGTTCAACCAGTTATGCTGTTGTGAACTAACAGGGAATCTTACATGGGGTTGCCTATCTCTTGCTTCTTCTACTAACAGCCAAATTCTAATGATTATACTCTCACTAGTCAAATAATCTAATACCTCTACTTTCTCACATCTTACTTCATAAATGTTTAAGCCAACCTCTAAGTCCCCCCCTTCTACCATTAGATACTATAAACCACCATGCAAACATAGAGACTATATTGTATAAGATAACTGATCTCATCATTTCTGTTTATAGCAACAAAACTGTAAATATAAAAATAGAAACTAACTGATATATGGACACACATTGGGTACATTGAAAGCTCTCATATTGATATTTCCCTAAAAAGTGAGGTTTGGGGTAACCTGGAGGGACCTTATAAGACAAAATGGCAGAAGCTGTAATACCTCAGGCTTACCTTGCAAGAGAGGAAAATACATAGACATCAAGAAGAAACAAGGGAGGAAAATGCCCCAAACAAACCAAGATACTACAACAATAGAAACCATAGAAAGCACAGTCGGTGAAATGTCAGAGAAGGCATTCCAGATATACATAATTAAAATGACAAGGGATTTTAGAAATGACCTAAGTGAACAGATACAGGCAAAAATTGATCTCTCCACCAAAGAGATAAGAGATCAAATACAGGCAACCATCGATCACACCAATAAAGAGATAAGAGAACAAATCCAGGTAGCAAAAGATTACTTCAAGAAAGAGATAGAGAGTTCAAGAAAAAAAAAAAAAAAAAAAAAAAAAAAAAAAACAGAAATCCTTGAAATGGAAGACCAGTAAGCCACTTAAAAAATTCAATAGAAAGAATCACCAACAGATTTGATCACTTGGAAGATAGGACCTCAGACAATGAGGACAAAATATATAATCTTGAAAATCAAGTTGATCTCACAGTGAAGATGGTAAGAAACCATGAACAGAATTTCCAAGAACTATTGTATACCATCAAAAGACAAAATATTAGATTTATTGGAATAGAGGAAGGTGCAGAGATTCAAACCAAAGGAATGCACAATCTCTTCAATGAAATAATATCAGAGAATTTCCCAAGCAGGATGAATGAATTTGAAAATCAAATACAAGAGCCCTTTGGACACCAAATGTACAAAATTACAACAGGTCCACACCAAGGCACATTGTAATGAAAATGCCTAGCATACAAAATAAAAATAGAATTTTAAAGGCTGCAAGAGAGAAAAGTCAGATTACCTATAAGGGAAAACCAATTCGCACCTCAGCAGATTTTTCAATCCAGACCCTCAAAGCCAGGAGAGTCTGGAACAACATATAGAGGCTCTAAAGGACAAGGGATAACAACCAAGAGTTTTATATTCAGCAAAATTAAGCTCTAGTTTTGAAGATGAAATAAAAACCTTCCATGATAAACAAAAGCTAAAATAATTTACAACAAGAAAGCCTGCTCTACAGAACATTATTGGTAAACTATTCCACGATGAGGAAATGAAAAATAATAATGAAAATCTGCAAAAGGAAGAACTACAATAAAGGGAAAAGCCAACCAAAGGAAAAACCAAGTCAAACTAAATACCAAAAATAATGAAAAAATAAAAATGACTTGTAATACAAATTATGTCTCAATAATAACCCTGAATGTTAATGGCCTAAACTCACCAATTAAAAGACATAGGCTAATAGATTGGATAAAAAAAAAAAAAAAAAAAAAAAAAACAGACCCAACAATGTGTTGCCTTCAAGAGACACATCTCATAGGAAAAGACACCCATAGACGAAAGGTGAAAGGATGGGATAAAATATATCACTCACATGGTCTATGTAAGCAATCAGGGGTTTCCATCCTCATATCAAATAAAGTAGACTTTCAAGCCAAAGTTAGTCAAAAGCGACAAAAATGGACATTTCATATTGCTTGAGGGAATCATAGATCAACAAGATATAACTGTTATAAATATATATGCCCCAAATAATGGAGCATCTACATTCATCAATCAAACTCTTCTCAAGTTCAAGAATCAAATAGACCACAACACAATAATTCTAGGTGATTTTAACACACCTCTTTCACCACTGGATAGATCTTCCAAACAAAAGTTAAACAAAGAAACTATAGAACTCAGTAATACAATTAATAACTTGGACTCAACTGACATATATAGAGTATATCACCCATCAATGAGCCAATACACTTTCTTCTCAGCAGCACGTGTATCCTTCTCAAAAATAGTCCATATATTATGCCATAAAGCAACTCTAAACAAATATAAAAAAGTAGGGATACTACCCTGCATTCTATCAGATTATAATGGAATGAAATTAGAAATCCATGATAAAAAAAGAAAGAAAAGCTACTCTAACACCTGGATACTAAATAATATGCTATTGAATTATCAATGGGTTGTAGAAGACATCAAGAAAGAGATTAAGAAATTCATAGAGGTAAATGAGAACCACGATACAACATACCGAATCTCTGGGACACTCTGAAGGCAGTACTAAGAGGAAAGTTCATTGCATGGAGCTCATTCCTTCAAAAAAGAAAAAGTCAACAAATAAGTGAACTAACATTACATCTCAAAGCCCTAGAAAAATAAGAACAAATCAACCCCAAAAGAAGTAGAAGACAGGAAATAATTAAAATCAGAGCTAAAATTAATGAAATTGAAACTAAAAAATATTGAACAATTGACAGAACAAAAAGTTGGGAAAAAGTAAATAAAATTGATAAACCTTTAGCTATCCTAACAAAGAAAAGAAGAGAGAAAACACAAATTACCAATATCTATGATGAAAAAGGAAATATCACGACGGACACTACAGAAATACAGAAGATAATTAGAAATTATTTTGAAAATTTATACTTCAATAAAATAGAAAATAACGAAGGCATCAACAAATTTCTAGAGACCTATAATATGCCCAAACTAAATCAAGATGTTATACACAATTAAAATAGGTCAATTTCAAGCAAAGAAATAGAGGATACCATAAAAAACTTGCCATTCAAGAAAAGCCCAGGACCAGGTGGATATACAGCTGAGTTTACAAGACCTTTAAAGAAGAACTAACACTGATACTTCTCAAACTATTTCATGAAATAGAAAAAGAGGGAACACTCCCAGACTCATTCTAGGAGGCCAATATCACCCTGATTCCAAAACTAGACAGAGACAAATCAAAGAAAGAAAACTTCAGACCAATATTTCTAATGAATATAGATGCAAAAATTCTCAATAAAATTCTGGCAAATTGAATACAAAAGCACATCAAAAAGATAGTGCACCATGATCAAGTGGGCTTCATTCCAGGGATGCAAAGTTGGTTCAATATAAGGAAATCAATAAATGTAATACATCACATCAACAGGCTCAAAGACAAAAATCATATGATCATCTCAATAGATGCAGAGAAAGCATTTGACAAAATACAACATCCTTTCATGTTCAAAATGCTAGAAGAAATAGGGATAACAGGAACATACCTCAGCATCGTAAAGGCCATCTATGCTAAGCCCCAGGCCAACATCATCAGAAATGGAGAAAAATTGAAAGCATTCCCTCTAAAAACGGGAACAAGACAGGGATGCCCTCTTTCACCACTCCTATTTAAAATAGCTATTGAAGCCCTAGCCAGAGCAATTAGACAGACAAAAGAAATTAAAGGGATACGGATAGGAAAAGAACTCAAATTATCACTATTTGCAGACGATATGATTCTATACATAAAAGATCCAAAAAATTCCACCAGAAATCTGCTATATCTAATAAATGAACTTAGCAAAGTAGCTGGATATAAAATCAATACCCATAAATCAAAGAAATTTCTGTACATCAGCAACAAATCCTCAGAGAAACTAGGAAATCCACCACATTTACTATAGTCTCAAAAAAAAAAAAAAAAAAAAAAAAAAAAAAGGAATCAACCTCTACAATGTGAAAGACCTCTACAATGAAAACTATAGCATGCTAAAGAAAGAAATTAATGAAGATCTTAGAAGATGGAAAGATCTGCCTTGATCATGGGTAGGTAGAACTAATATTGTCAAAATGACCATCCTCCCAAAAGCAATACACAGATTTAATGCAATACCAATCAAAATCCCAATATCATTCCTCATAGAAATAGAAAAAGCAATCATGAAATTCATCTGGAAAAATAAGAGACCCAGAATAGCCAAAGCAATTCTTAGCAAGAATAATGAAGCAGATGGCATTACTATTCCAGACCTTAAATTGTACTACAAAGCAGTAGTAACAAAAACAGCATGGTATTGGCACCAAAATAGACCAGTTGACCAATGGTACAGAATAGAAGACACAGAGATGAACCCACACACCTACAGTTATCTTATATTAGATAAAGGTGCCAAAAAACGTTCACTGGAGAAAAGACAGCCTCTTCAACAAATGGTGTTGGGAAACTGGAAATCCTCATGTAATAAAATGAAATTAAATCTCTTTCTCTCACCATGTATAAAACTTAACTCAAAGTGTATCAAGGACCTAGGAATTAAACTGGATACCTTTCACCTAACAGAAGAAAAAGTAGGCCCAAATCTTCATCATGTTGTTTTAGGCTCCAACTTCTTCAATAGGACCCCTATAGCACAAGAACTAAAACCAAGAATCAATAAATGGGATGGATTCAAATTAAAAAGCTTCTTCTTGGCAAAAGAAGCAATCAGTGAGGTGAATAGAGGACCTACAGAATGGGAGCAAATCTTTACCACAAGCACATCAGATAGAACACTAACCTCAAGGATTTATAAAGCCCTTAAAAGCCTTAACACCAAAAAACAAACAAACAAACAAACAAAAAACAAAACAAAACAAACAAAAACAAAAAAACCCACAAATAACCCAATCAATTAATGGGCCAAGGAACTAAACAGACACTTCTCAGAAGATGATATATAAACAATCAACAAATATATTTTAAAAAAGATTCAACATCTCTAGTGATTAGAGAAATGCAAATAAAAACTCTAAGATTTCATCTTACTCCAGTCAGAATGGCAGCAATCAAAAAAAACAAACACCAAATGCTGGTGAGGATATGGGGAAAAAGGCATACTCTTACATTGCTGGTGGAACTGCAAATTGGTGAAGCCAATCTGGAAAGCAGTATGGAGATTCCTAGGAAAACTTGGAATGGAACCACCATTTGACCCAGCTATCCCACTCCTTGGCCTATTTCAAAAGGACTTAAAAATAGCTTACTACAGGGACACAGCCACATCAATGTTTATAGCAGCACAATTCACAATAGCTAGATTGTGGAACCAACCCAGATGCCTATCAGCAGATGAATGGATAGGGAAACTTTGGTATATATACACAATGGAACACTACTCAGCACTAAAAGAGAATAAAATCATGGCATTTGCAGGTAAATGGATGGAGTTGTAGAAATAGTGCTAAGTGAAGTTAGCCAATCCCAAATAACCAAATTTCAAATGATCTCTTTGATATGAAGATACTAACTTATAAAGGCAAGAGAGAGGGAATGAGAGGAATGAAAGAGCTTTAAATAGAACAAAGAGGGGGGAGGGAGGGTTGGGGGCAAGGGAATAGGAATAATGGCAGACTGAGTTATCCATGATTACCCTAAATACATATACAAAGACACAATTGTTGTTAAAATACTTAATATTAAACCAGCAACTTGAAAAATTGTGCTCTTTATATGTAATATGAAATGAAATGTACTCTGCAAATGTGTATAACAAAATAGAATAAAAAAAAGTCTAAGATAACTCTGTGAAGCATAGTCATTATTATTTCCAAAGTAACACTTGAAAGCAGTCTGTCTTATAAAGTTCACTGTTTTATGTACTATTTGGCCTCCAAGATGATTCTAATTAAATAGAAAAAATGATAAAGATATAACCTATCGCATGTCAGACAGCCACAGTGCTGTCTAATCATTTCTTTTTTCTCATAATTTTACAAATTTCAGCTAAAAAAATGTGGTAGCTTTTAACAAGCTATTAATGGTTGGGCTACATTATATGCATAAACATTATTGATTCTGAGCCCTTCAAGATTCATTCTAGAATGCATAACCTAAAGTAGCATTTCCTCTCAATATTTAAGTATTCAAAATAACTCTTCTAATGTGAAACCATAGCTAGTTTAAATGAAGTAGAATTTCCTTTAAGATGGACCTTTCCCACACATATGAAAAAACTTAGGCTGATTTTTACATCCATGTCTGATTGATTTTTGCAGATTACAAAAACATAGAAGTCTTAGTCTCATGTATATAGGGATTACTAAAATGTAGAAGAATTTGGTGCAAATTAAATAAAGGGCTCCTAAGAAAACTAAATAAGGTGTCCTACCTTTGAGCTTATATCCATAAAATATTATCAATAGGAGGGGCAAGATTTTTTCCTATTGCCTTAAATACTACACCAAAGTTCTTATACTTCTTATAGTATTGCTTAAATAATAAATTTGAAGAAAAAAACACTTTGCTATATATAAATAAAAAATATAATCACATATTTGAGTTTGTGGATTTTTTTTAAGCCCCTTGGAAATTGGTATCAAGTTGAGAAACTTAAACTCTAACTTTGAGAATCAATATTTATTAGCTCATAGACTTAATAGTCACAAAGAGGGATTGTTGATTTCCATCAAGGCCTCTTTGAGATCTGGGCAAGTCATGGATTTTGCCAAGTCAATCTCAGTTTTTGCATATTTCATACGTCATAATAAACATATCAGAGGGTTAAATAAAGCAATTTATATAAATTACTTAACATTTTATTTAACGTATAGTAAATTATCATTAAAAATAAATAAAACAAGCTGGGCACAGTGGTGCATGCCTGTAATCCCAGCACTTGGGAGGCTGAGGCAGGAGGATTGTGAGTTCAAAGCCAGCTTCAGCAATGGCTAGGCACTTAGCAACTCAGTGAGACCCTGTCTCTAATATAATAAAAAAAAAGGGCTGGGAATGTGGCCAGTGGTTGAGTGTCCCTGAGTTCAATGCCCAGTACCAAAATAAATAAATAAATAAAACCATTTTCTTTCTTAAAAGAAAAGCCATTTTAAATTGCTTTAATTGATATACACACTACATATTTTAGCAGCAAACACTAGTTTTGTAGCTATCACATCTCATCAAGTGCACTGAATTTGTATGGGATGTATTGTGACATGGAATAAAATTATTTTCCATTCTACCTCCTGAGCTAATAGCTTGTCTTTATCAGAGCTGAGAAATCTCCTTCCTTTCATAGTTGAAAGAAATCTTCCTCTTCTTGCACAGATCCCCCATCTATGGTTGGAGGCTCTGGAACTGCTGTATTCTCATCTCTCACCAGCCTGTCAGAGAAGTTGTGATACAGGAGTACCAATGATTTGTTCATCAACAGGAGAGTGACTTCAGAAGAAAAATCACAAAGATGTGAATATGAGAGTATGAGGAAAAATCAGAATGTGGGCTCGAGGAGGTGAACAAGTTTAAATCTACTCTTCTACACCAAATAATCAGCAAATTTTAGAGCCTTTTCTGTATAGTTTTTCCTTTACCATAATCTATGATTTTGATTTGGATAATAACAATTATCATATTAGGCTCTAAATATTAAATAAGATAAGAATCAAAAGTACTTAATAAAGTTTTTAACCTATGGTAAAATATAAAAATTAGTGGGAGGAGAAGGAGGAGGAAGAGAAGGAAGAAATCAGCATTTTATTCACTGAGAAAAATAACATTAAAATTTAAAAATGGATGAAAATTTAGCATGTGAAAAAAATTGCTAGGCAGAATTAATGATTGTTAGTGGGAATATGGAGAACTGGAACCCTGATGCATTGCTGGTGGAAATGTAAAGCGGTGCAGGCACACTGGAAAGCAATTTGCAACTTCCTCCAACAGTTAATTGTGAAAATACCTGTGGTCCAGCAATTTTGCAATGAGATAACACCCACGAAAGTTGAAAAATTATTTCATACAAAAACATGAACATATGTAGCAACAATTTTCATAATAGGTAAAATAGAAATGACCCTGAATATCCATGAACTGACAAATGAATAAGCAAAATGTAATCTATCCATAAAATGGAATATTATTCATACATAAAAGTAATTGAAGAACTAATATACATGCTGTAGCATGAAAGAACTACATAAACATAATACTAAGTAAAAGAAGGAAAACATGAGAGGGAGCTTATTTTACGACTTCATTTCTATGAAATATCCAGAATAGGCAAATCCATATGAAGAAAAGGTAGATTAATGCTTCTCAGAGTTTGGACGGGAATCTGCTAATGGGTATATGTTTTAGTGAGCTTTTTCGCTGCTATGACTAAAAGGACCCAACCAGAACAATTGTAAAGGAGGAAAAGTTTATTTGAGGGCTCATGGTTTCAGAAGTCTCAGTCCATAAACAGCAGACTCCATTCCTTGGGGCTTAAGGTGAGTCAGAACATCATGGTAAAGGGAAGCAAGGAGGGAAGCTGCTCACATGGTGATCAGAAAGCAGAGAGATACAAATATATACCAGATACAAATATATACCCCCAAACCACACCCCAATTCCCAACTCCTTCAGCCACACCCTACCTCTTGAGTTACCACTCAGTTAATCCCGATCAGGGGATTAATTTGCTGATTGGGTTAAGACTTACAACACAATATTTTTTTCCTTTAAATCATTTCTTTCTTGCATTGTCTCATGCGTGAGCTTTTGGGGGAAACCTCACATTCAAACCATAACCGTACAGTAGTACTTGGGAGGGGCGAGATTGTTCTGGAAGTTGGTATTGGGGTTGATCATACAACTTTATTAATACACTAGTAACTACAAAATTATAGACTTCAAAAGTTTAGATCCTATGGTATATGAATTATATCTAAGTAAAATGAAAACTAATACTAGGAAAACCAAGTATAAAAAGGCACACTATAGCAAAGAAACAGTGAATTCTAATTAGAGCATGTGAATTCCAAAACAAACAGTTCGTTTTATTTCTGTACAGAACATGATAGAAATGTATTTTTTTTTAATCCCTTGAGGGTACTATGTCTGTTAAGTAGTAAAACATTTCTAATTAGAATGGGTATAGAAAGAAGAAAAAAATAAATAAACTAAAAACAAAGGACTAAAACAAAATCAATACATTCAAAATACACTTATTCTTTATTTAACTCATGGTTGCTACAATATTTTTATCAAAATATCATATGAACATAAACTTTCCATCAACATAATGCATTTAGAATTAAATCTACATTTATGTTTAAATTCTAAAATCTATATCCACAAGTGACTTTAAAATAGTCATAAAACGTAATAGCAGCCACTCTCTAATCATATCTCTGTTTTAAGAGTTCTGTTTTAGTTTATTTGAATAAATTAACCTGATTCTAGCAGTAAACAATTGTAACCTGGTTCTCCCACTTTCATGTATAGTAGCATCTTTCCAAATATCATAGATTGTCCAAGTATATTTTATATCTTATTTTGTCCTTAAGCTTCTCTCATTCCCATGCCTGGACTTGTAAATATCTTTATGATATTCATGTAGCATAAAATTTTGGTGTATCAAAATGAATGAAATCATAATCTGTGAAATAACTAAGAGCTATAATTATAAGGGAGATGTCAAGAATATCTAGAACAACAATAAAAGATTTATAATGTTTGAACATAAGTAAAAGAGCTAAAACTTCTTTCATCAATGTGGTATTTTAGTCTTTTGCATACACTAAATGTAATCCTGTCAGTAATGATTTCAACAACATAATCACTTAGAATACTGGGTGTGGAATTTGCTAATTTGAGACTCTTATGTGTTGCTTTGTGCTGGCTCTAATATTAAGCTAGGAAGCCCTAGGGCAGAGTAATATCCAAAACTCCTTCTAATCAGATATCTGCACTGATTGATCAGCGCTGATCCACCACCAACCAAAGTTTGACCTTAGTTGAGAACATGATGTTACCAGGTTACCTTATAAATTTCTATTATAATTGAATGGTAGTGAATTGAAGGAAAAGTGTGTGTACATGTATGTTTGAGTGAATGTTAGAAATAGAATGTTTTCTAGTGTTTCTTCACTGCTTCCTGAATTATTTATGAGGCATTTGCCTTTTATTTTCTGCGTTAATTCTTGCTATATTTGCTTAGATATGTCAAATGACTTTGATAACCATAGTCAAAAAAATTAAAGCTAGACATAAATGAACAGTGAACCAAACCATATTATCTGGCTAGCTTTTTTATAATAAAATTTAAGTACAATAAAACAAACATAAAATATATTTAAAGAGGATCCAGCAATCATTAACTCTCTGAAAAGCCTGAAAATTTTGGTGTTTAGGAAACTTTTCTGAATACAATAAATTCGGTAGCTCTTGCCACCAAATAATGCAGAAGTATACATAGCTTCATATTTAATTTCAAAGGTTTTGTGCTCAGGTTTTTTGTCTCCCACAGTTATTTTTTTTCAAATACAGGACACCAAACATATATCTAGACTTTGAAATCAAATATCATTGATTTTCTTTACTGTGAATAACATTTGTATTTATTTCCTACTTGCATGTTTGAATTATTTCATACATCCACATAATAAGGATTGATTGCTTGTCTCATTCCTTCTATCATCTTTCTTCAGACTTTTGATGTGAGTAAACTTCATTTTAATGCAAAAGCAATATTAAGAAAATATTCTTCATAACAATTTCAGGTACACACAGTGGCACCAGATAATGGGAGTCAGTGAAGAAACCGACTCTTTTGGATTTTAAACATTGAAGTAACTTTTACATGACTTCACTTCAATATACCCAATTTCTATTACTTTTATTTTACATGCTAATAAGTCTAATATACTTATCTGAATGCTAGACCATAAGTATTTCCGACTCTTTCTTTGTGAAGCTTTTATGAATCTTGTTTTCAATATCAATATAAATAGTTGACCAAATATCTTATATAACTAATCTTTTCAACTGGCCTTTTATGCCATTTTTGAAAAAAAGATCATTATTTAAAAGGGGACAGAACTTTTATTTCTCTTTTTAGGGGAGAAAATATGTTTTGGGGACATTCAATACTGTAATATTAAAGATATTAGATATCATTCTAAGAGCCCACACTTTCAAAAAGAGTGGTTCCAAAGATTCCCCAAAACCATGAATACGAAACAATTATTTTATGCACTGGTACCTAACAAAGAAAATGTGGATGAAGCCTAGGCCTCTAACTGACATTCTGCCTATGAATGGATATGTTTTAATATTAATTTATTCTTTACAGTGCAGAGACTGATACTTGTAAATAATCACTCAGAGGTTATTTTATAATTTTAAACAAGCATAGTTTGGAAATCTCTCTGATACAATCTCCTCTCTTTTGTGATTGCTCATGGACTTACTTTCATAAAGTCATTTTTTTGAGCACTAACAGGTTTTCCAATCTTCAGTCCTTTCTCAACTTTTTAGTCCTCTCTTTTATGCATTTCTCCATTTGACTTACATTTCTTAGTCCAGTGTTTTAGTACCATAAACCTTCCTTATGGGCCTTTGTCTTCTTCTGTCTGTGATGCATCTCTCTGGCAAGGCCCCCACCCTTCTCCCAGATCAACACAATATGCTTCTAGATTACTCAGCAACCACTTAAGGGCATGACCAGGTTTCAATTCTCCTAATATTTTTCTTCCAAAACACATTGTGGCCCTCAATTTATGCTTGTTGTTTTTGACATTTTTAAATAAATTTTACTGGGCATATATAAGTTTATAACATAATGTTATGGGATGCAAATAAATTGTAAAAAAAAGTTTACTTAAGTGAAGCTAATTAATAGAGACATTATCTCTCATGGTTATTGTTATATTCCAGGCAGGGAGGCCATACTTCCCAGGTAGCCTAAAGAGGCCACACCTCCCAGGTGCCTCAGGCTGACCAACTCTGCTGGCCAGCCCTCAGGTGCCCTTCTGGACCAACTGTGACACACCGGCTCCCCTTTCAACCCCGGGTAGCCTATGGAATTGGAGTCCCCTCTGGGGGGGTCCTTCTGACCACCAGTTGGCTACTTAAGCCTTCTCCGGACTGAGACCAGCCCTCTTTTCCTTTCCCCTTGTTCTTTCTCTTCCCTTCCTTTCCCTGCCCTTCCACGCCGCCCATTCCCTACCCCTCTTCCCTTCCACGTGGCCCCTAATAAACCCCCGTTGCTACAAAGCATTGCGGCGTGGCTTTTTTCCAATAGTTACCAATTTTTTTGTTCTCGTGTCAAAAAAAGTCTAAAATTAATATTAATTAATTAAGAATTATTAGTTAACATTTACTTACCATGAATACTGTTATAATTTTATTATCTATAGTCCTCATGCTGTCCATTAGGTATGTACACTTGTTTCCCTCTATATTTGTTACTTTGTGTCCTCCCAATATACATTTTTATATGCACATTTCATTTGAAGAGCTTAACATGAACTGACATATTTTAAAAGAAGTAGAATTTTGTTCTTGTTTTTATGTTTGTATTAGTGCAGTATATATTATAGTGGGGTTCATTTTGACATAATCATGCATGCATGGAATGAGATTTATTCTACCTCAGTCCCTTGTCCTTTCCCTCCTACCTCCCCTGATCCTCTTCCTCTATTCTGTCTTTTTTATATATTAATTTATAGTTTTTTTAAAATTAGTGCTTTATAGGTATAAATAAAGATGAAATTCACTGTGGTATATTCACACATGTACATAGCATAGTTTGGTCAATCTCCTTTCACTATTCCTCTCTTTTCCTGTTCCTCTTCACTCTCTATCAGTCCCCTTCCTCCGCTCCAATGATCTTCCTTCTATTTTCATGGGATCTGTGCTGCACCATTGTTTCTGCCCTTATTTTGGTCTAGCTTCTGCATATGAGAAAACATTGCGCAGTAGACTTCCTGAGTCTGGTTTATTTCACTTAGTGTATTGTTCCCCAGTTCCATCCATTTACCAGATATGCCATAATTTCATTTTTCTTTATGGCTGAGTAAAACTCCATTGTGTATATATATCACGTTTTCTTTATCCATTCATCTTTTGATGGACACCTGGACTGGTTCTATAGCCTGGCTATTGTAATGTAAATTGGGCTTCTAGAAATATTGATGTCAGTGCAACATTATAGCATGCTGATTTTAGTGCTTTTGGATAAATGCTCAGGAGTTGGAATAGCTGGATCATATGGTGGTTTCATTCCCAGTTTTTTGAGGACTCTCTGTATGGATTTCTGGCGTGATTGGACTAATTTGTAGTCTGACCTACAATGTATGAGTATACATTTCCCCCCACATTCTTGCCAGTATTTATTATCATAGGTATTCTTAGTGATTACCATTCTGACTAGAATAAGGTTAAAATCTCAATATGTGATTTGCCTTTCCCTGATAGCTAGGGATGTTAAACATCTTTTCATATATTTGTTGGCCATTTGTATTTCATCTTTTGAGAATGATCTGTTTCATTTTTTTCAATTTATTAATTGGGTTATTTGGGTTTTTTTTTTCTGTTAAGATTTTTGAGTTCATTATGTTTTCTGGATACCCTGTTGGAGGAACGTCTAGCAAAGGTCTTCTATTCTATAGGTTCTCTTTGTTATTATTTAAATATGAGGGGTCCTCTTCCAAAGTTCACCTGTGAGACAATGCAAGAATGTTCAAAGAAATGATTGGGTTATGAGAACATTAACCCAATTAGTGAATTAATCACCTGATGGGATTAATTGAGTGGTAACTAAAGGGAAGTGGGGTGTGGCTGGAGGAGGTGAAGCATTGGAGGTGTGGCTTTGGGGTATATATTTGTATCTGGCAAGTGGAGATCTCTCTCTCTCTCTCTCTCTCTCTGCTTTCAGATCATCATGTGAACTGTTTCCCTCCACCACACTCTTCCACCATGATGTCCTGCCTTTGAGCCCCAAGGAATGGAAACTGCTGTCTATGCATTGAGACCACTGAAGCTGTGAACCCCCAAATAAGCTTTTTTTCCTCTAAAATTATTCTGGTTTGTTCTTTTAGTTGCAACAGTGAGAAAGTTAACTAAATCACTCTTCATGACTTTGTTTCCTTTCCTGTGAATTTTTTTAATCAAGTTTTATCAGTTACCAACTATTCTCTTTCTCTCAGTCTCCATTTATCTTCTTCTCTCTATGTATATGGTTAATAAATGAAGTAGTTGGACACATCATAACATTTACTCCCTAACTACAGGTAATTTTAAAATTGAGAATATTGACCTATATGAACAAATAAATTTATATTCAATTAACTTTTTTAATTTTGAAGATAAAAAGGTGCTATTTTTAAAACCATAATTCTCTCACATAAGTAAAAAAATGACAAAATAATTAAAATATGAATAAAATGGCAATTTTGAGAAGATTATGTGATACTAAATGAACATTAAAGCCTGATTTAAATCCTTCTCCCACCATTTGCATGCTCATATATTGCAGTGGATTTTGTAATAAAGATGAGGTTTTAAATAGATTATTTTTATTACATTATCTTATTATGAATTACTAGATCCTCTACTTATTTTTCTTCTGTGTGCATTTAATTTTATTATCCTGTTTAGAACTGTAAGATTCAATGAATTTGATTGCTTTCAATATTCATTACCATATTCTATCATTCTTTATATTTTACTGAAATATTTTCGTTCTCTCAGTTTCAAATCCCAGTAAAACTATAAACTCTTTGGGAGCACAGATTTTTGTGCATCTTATTGATGGTATAGTCTTAGCTCACTGAAGAATAAATAAATAACCGTTGAATTAATGAAACAAACATATGAATAAAATATAAAACAAAATACATGAATAAAATATAAAAACATTTATTGTTTTGGTGTCTTAGAGAATTTCTCTTTGACTTTCAACATTTTATGTAAACTTCCACTGCATCCAGTTAATGTTGGTCACTTTCTTCTTTCTTTTCTGTGATGCTCATTGTGCCCATGGTTTTGGTCATTATTAGACACTATTAGTTTTACTGTATTTTGGGAACCTTAAGCATAGGGACAATTTATTATTTGTCTTTACATTCCCTGAGAATTTCACACAATGCTAACTATAAATGTATGTGTATATGGACAGGATTAGTAAATTAATTATTTTTTATATTTAAATGTTTATAGAAAGATGTGAAATAAGCCTCTAAAAGAGAATAGGAAAACTCAAAAATTTAAATTCTACAAGAGTTTTTTTTTTTTTAGCAAGAATGCATTAATATATTGTTGGTTTAATACATTAAATATTTCAGAAAACAGCATGTATCTAAATTTTACACTCTTCTTCATTCACACCATCATATTGTACACATTTGCTATTGTACATAATACACACACACACATGCAATGTAACTTTGCTAGAGGTACAAGAGAGACAATTACATGCACTTATTAGTGATCAGTAGAATGGTGAAATCAAACCAAGTTATGCTAATTGTCCCTTATATTATATACCATATATTATCTTAGTGAAAGTAAATTTTGACATTTTGTTAATGGAAACCATTTTCTACATGTAAAATTATTCATATGTTTTGAGCTATTTGTTTTTCAGTAAAATGTTGGTTATACTAAACCAGTCTCATCCCTCTATCTTGCCTCTTGTAAGTGCGATTCAACCTTTAGACCATTATGTTCTTTTATCATGCCATAAGTTTCTAAATTTCACTCATGCCCGTGCTGAACTTTCTTGTATTCATTTTTATTAAAGTTTTTTACATGGTTGTCTCATTAGACTCTAAACTTCTGAAAAGGCAGAAAGTGTGCTATCTCTATGTTTTCAGAACCTCATACTCTATTAACTTCTGGTATTCAATAAAAGAGTACGAATACACACATACTATCATGATAT
The DNA here is from genome assembly GCA_025594165.1 of Tamias sibiricus. NCBI lineage: Eukaryota > Metazoa > Chordata > Mammalia > Rodentia > Sciuridae > Tamias > Tamias sibiricus. Next base: position 104,075,459 of record CM046663.1, on the reverse strand, counting down.
TTTAGAGAAAGGTTACAATATTTTAGTATCATGATATTTTAGAGAAAGGTTACAATTGAAAATTTCAAAATGGCACCGAATTAAGCAAGAAAGTGTAGAGTGTCAGTAGAAAAGTATTCGCTGAGCCCAGAGGTAAACATGCTGTGAGAACAAAAGTGGTGGCATCTGAACACCAGCCTTACCTTCTGAGAGCAGAGAACAGGTACATACTAGTAAAGTGGCAGAGCCGAGTTTCAGAACTTCATCGAAGAACATGAAGAGAAGGACTAATCACAAAAGGAGAATTCCTCTAAATATTGAAGAAGATGTTTTCTGACACTGTATAATCAATGGCAGAACCATACTTAAAACAGGTACTTTTAACCACTACACCATTATATTCGATATTTAGCTGGGTCAAGCAGTGTTGTAAGAACTTTGTACATGTGTACTGAGAAGGTATTTCTTATTACCACAATATATTTATACATTCTCTGCTGTGGTGCAACAGAAATATTTGGAATTACATTTCCCAGACTCTTGTGGTGGACTGGTTGTTGATGAGATTCTACTAGTGGCAATGTCTTGCACAAGAGCTGGATGGCTGAAGGAAGAAGCAGTTCACCCTCCACAGCAATGCAAAGGGTGAGGACATAGACAGGCACATGGAGTATTAAATTAACTGCCAAGGTTTCTGTGCAAAACCCTTGACAGTAGCTCCCACTGTGGGTAGTGATTTGCTGTAGTTTGGTAGGCTGTAGGTAAGTTCCACATCTTAAGAGCTAATGGTAGCCTTCCTTTACCTTTTCTCTTTCTAACCTTCTGATCATTTTTAGGAGCGATTTCCTTGTATTCCATTTCTCCCTGACAGAATTCCTAAGGAGTTGCAGTTTCCCAGTCCTAACACTGGTACCAATGACTTCTCACCCCCTGAAGGCTGCAGGTTAAGAGTATCAAGAGCATTTTTACTTCAGGGAATTAAAAGTCCAGGATCAACCTTGCTCCCAAGAAATGACAGTATGGTCCTGAGACTCATAATGACATTTTTGATAAACAATAAGCTTAATATATAGTAGTAGCCCCATAGAATTATAATGTAGTTGATAAATTTCTATTACCTGGTGATATTGTAGCAATCCCAACACCATAGAATGATATGTTACTTATGTGTTTGTGGTTTAGTAAACCTACTGCACTGCTAGTCACATGAAAGCACAGCACATACAATAATGTATATTACATAATATTAGATAATAATAATAAGTAACTGTGTTGCTGGTTGTCTCTAACTGTAATATAATTTTTATAGTTATGTTAAAGTGTATTTCTACTTATAAAATAATTTGCTATAAGACAATATGCCATATGTGCCTGCAGCAGCCTCATGCATTTTGTGTATACGTTGTCTCTTGATCATATCAAGAAGCCGCATCAAGTGATTGACCTGTATCATCCCGTTTTATGTAAACACAGTCATTTTCACACAATGATATAATTGCCTAATTATGCATTTCTTAGAACACATCCCCTTAATTAAGCAACACATGTTTGTACTAATTACATATTCATATTCCCATAATGTAGTGATACATTAACTGATAATATGTGTCCTTTATAAAGGTATACATAAAGTTACCTTGAAAATTCTACTGGGTTAATATGTATAAGTTATCACATTAATATCTAGAAATTCTTTTAGTCAATCAAAAGAAAGAAAGAAAGGAAGGAAGAAAAGACAAAAGAAAACATCACCTAAAGAGAATAGGGAAACATATTTTACATTTCAAATAAAATGAGATAACTCATTTTATAAAAGGAGTCATTATTATTCTGCCTTTTATATATTATATCTATAATCTTTGATTTTTTCTGTCCAACAAAAGTATTTTACTGTTATCTATGCAAACATATCTAACTGATATAATAGAGTCATGCTGTTGTACATGAACATTTCCTTAAGCAAAATGTAGTGCTAAATTTATAAAGTAAGTTTAAATTTACTGACTACAGAGTTCTTTGGATAAACTTGCTCTTGTTTATTTTAATGTGAAACTGTGCAAAGAAAGTGTTGTTATTGATGGGGAGATGCTAGCAGGAATGCTTGTACAAAGCACATACCTAAGATCATTTTCAAAGTCACATATTAAACCTTAGGGTCTTTTTTATGATCTTTATTCTTTACATGGCTGAGTAAAGCTTTAAGTCTTAAATTCCCTTAGGTGCCTTAATGGTAGGAGAGTAATTTATTTTACAACTTGGTTATACAGTGGCAGTGTGGGTAGGTTGTGTCTGAGCTCCAAGAAACCAGGAACATGTGTTGTAAACAGGAGCAGTTTAATAGACCATTTAATGATTATTTGGTTGAAATTTTCTGTAAAGGGAACAAGAAATTCACATACCAGGCCTGTGATGTTTTTTCTCCTAAACATTTAAATGAAGTCATCAAAGGTTCATTTGTTTTTTATACCTACCATTTCACTCTTTGAGGTTTTGTATGTTGATTTTTTGTCAAAACAGAGGAATTTTTAAGTATTTTTTTTCTTTTTTTTTAAGAAGAAGAATAAAGTAGCAGTCACACTGACCTTCACCTTAGCACGGCCAGGCTCAGGTCAGTCCTTCTGTCCTCTCCTTGTGTGAGACCAGGCCCCAGTCAGTCCCGCAGACATCTGCCCCAGAGCAAGAGACCCAAGGACAGACCCGCCCAACTCTGCTTGAGTGGAGGTGGGCCAAGGACAGTCCCAGGGTCCTACTCTGGACTGTGGCCAAGACCAGGTCAGTCCTGCTGACCTCCACCCTAGCGCGGCCAGGCTCAGGTCAGTCCCGCTGACATCCGCTTGAGTGTGGCCAGGCTCAGGGCAGTTCTGCCAACCTCTGCCTGAGCGCAGTTGGGCCCAGGTCAGCCCAGCCCACACCCATGGAGCTCAGGCAGTCCTAGGACAGCTTCACTGACCTCTGCTCAGAGGACTGCCTCTTCCAACCAGCAGACCACAGCAGGAGCTCAGATTCAACCAGTTCAGCCCACACCAACCTGCGTGGGACCCAGCCCCAGGTAGCATACTTTGAGGGACACTGGCAGGTTCTGAAAGCCCATCATTAAGCAGAGGCACAGACAACCTACATGAATATTACAAGAATATAGGGTAGAAACTGTAATACCTCAGATCTATACTGCGAGAAAAAAAGGCAAATAGAAAAAATGAAGAAACAGGGAGGAAAGTACCCCAAACAAACCAGGATCTACAATAACAAAATCCATGCTCAGCGAAGTTGATGAAATGTCAGAGAAGGAGTTCAGAAGGTTCATAATTAAAATTATCTGTGAACTAAAGAGTGACCTAAATGAGCAAATGCAGGCAAAAATTGACCGCTACAACAAAGACATAAGAGAACAAATACAGGTAGCAAAATATTACTTCAAAAAAGAGATAGAAACTCTGAAAAAAAAAGTCAGAAATCCTTGAAATGAAGGAAACAATTAACCAAATAAAAAACATAACTAAAGGCATCACCAACAGACTAGATCAACTGGAAGAAAGAACTTTAGACAATGAAGACAAAGTATATGATCTTGAAAATAAAGTTGACCACACAATGAAAACAGTAAGAAACCATGAACAGAACATCCAAGAATTATGGGACAGCAGCAAAAGACCAAATCTAAGAGTAATTGGGATAGAGGAAGGTACAGAGTTTCAAACCAAAGGAATGCACAATCTCTTCAATGAGATAATATCAGAAAATTTCCCAAGCACGAAGAATGAATTGGAAAACCAAACACAAGAGGCTTATAGGAACCAAATGTACAAAATTACAACAGATCTACACAAGACACATTATAATGAAAATGCCTAGCATACAATAAGGATAGAATTTTAAAGGCCACAAGACAGAGGAATCAGATCACATAAAGGGGGAAACCAATTTATTTCACAGCAGATTTTTCAACTCAGACACTCAAAGCTAGGAGATCATGGAACAACATATACGAAGCTCTGAAAGAAAAGGGATGCAAACCAAGAATCTTATACCCAGCAAAACTAAGCTTTATGAAATGTACCCTGTAAGCATGTATAAAAAGTTAAAATTAAAAAAAAAAATAACTAAGCTTTAGATTTGAGGACAAAATAAAAACCTTCCATGATAAACAAAAGTTAAAAGAATTTATAACTAGAAAGCCACTACTACAGAACACCCTTGGCAAAATATTCCACGAAGAGGAAATGAAAAACAATGATGAAAATCAGCAGAGAGAGATGTTACACTAAGGAAAAACCAATCAGAGGAGAAACCATGTCAAGTTAAGTGCCCAAAATAAACAAAAATGTCTGGGAATACAAAATATGTTTCAATAATAACTCTGAATGTTAATGGCCTAAACTCACCAATCAAAAGACATAAACTAGCAGATTGGATCAAGAAAACAGACCCAACAATATGCTGCCTCCAAGAGACTCATCTCATAGGAAAATACATCAACAGACTGAGGGTGAAAGGTTGGGAGACATCCTACCACTCACATGGACTGAGGAAACTAGCAGGGGTTTCTATCCTCATATCAAATAAAGTACACTTCAAGCTAAAGTCAATCAAAAGGGATAAAGAAGGACACTACATACTGCTCAAGGGAACCATACACCAACAAGACTTAACAATTATAAATATATATGTCCCAAACAATGGAGCATCCATGTTCATCAAACAAACTCTTTTCAAGTTCAAGAGTCAAATTGACCACAACACAATAATCCTAGGAGACTTTAACACACCACTTTCACCACTGGATAACCAAACAAAAGCTGAACAAAAAAACTATAGACTCAAAAATACAATAAACAACTTAGACTTAACTAACTTATATAGAATATCCATCCTTCAACAAGTGAATACACTTTCTTCTCAGCAGAACATGGATACTTTTCTAAAATAGACCATATACTATGCCCCAAAACAACTCTTAGCAAATATAAAAAAAATAGAGATACTACCCTTCATTCTATCAGATCATAATGAAATGAAATTAGAAATCAATGATAAAATAAGAAATAAAATCTTCTCCAACACCTGGAGACTAAATAATATGCTACTGAATGAACAATGGGTTGCAGATGACATCAAAAAGGAGATTAAAAAATTCTTAGAGGTGAATGAGAACACAAACACAACATATCGAAATCTCTGGGACACCATGAAGGCATTACTAAGGGGGAAGTTCACTGCATTGAGTTCATTCCTCAAAAGAAGAAAAAGTCAATAAATAAATGACTTAACATTACATCTCAAAGCTCTAGAAAAAGAAGAACAATCCAACACCAAAAGCGGTAGAAGACAGGGAATAATTAAAATCAGAGCTGAAATCAATGAAATTGAATCAAAAGAAACAATTGAAAAAAATTGACAAAACAAAAAGTTGGTTCTTTGAAAAAATAAATAAAATTGACAGACCCTTAGCCAGGCTAACAAAGAAAAGGAGAGAGAAAACTCAAATTACTCACATATGCAATGAAAAAGGAAATATCACAACAGATACTACGGAAATACAGGAAACAATTCGAAATCATTTAAAAAACTTGTACTCCAATAGAGTCATATGATCTGCCCAAATTAAAGCAGGATGATATACACAATTTAAACAGACCAATTTCAAGCGATGAAATAGAAGATGCCATCAGAAGCCTACCAACCAAGAAAAGCCCAGGACCAGATGGATACACAGCTGAGTTCTACAAGACCTTTAAAGAAGAACTGATAACAATACTCTTTAATTTATTTCAAGAAATAGAAAAAGAGGGAGCACTTCCAAACTCATTCTATGAGGCCAATATCACCCTGATCCCAAAAGCAGGCAAAGACACATCAAAAAAAGAAAACTTCAGACCACTATCTCTAATGAATATAGATGCAAAAATTCTCAATATAATGGATACAAAAACATATCAAAAATATACTACACCACGATCAAGTGGGGTTCATTCTAGGGATGCAAAGATGGCTCAATATATGTATATCAATAAATGTAATTCATCACATCAATAGACTTAAAGATAAGAACCATATTATTATCCCAATAGATGCAGAAAAAGAATTTAACAAAATAAAGAACCCCTTCATATTCAAAACACTAGAAAAATTAGGGATAACAGGAACATATCTCAACATCACAATAGCTATCTATGCTAAGCCCCAGGCCAACATTATTCTAAATGAAGAAAAATTGACAGTATTCCATCTAAAAACTGGAACAAGACAGGGATGGCCTCTTTCACCACTTCTATTTAACATAGTAATTGAAAGACTGACCAGTGCAATAAGACAGATGAAAGAAATTAAAGGGATACAGATAGGTAAAGTAGAACTCAAATTATCACTATTTGCTGACAATATGATTTTATACCTAGAAGACCCAAAAAATTCTACCAGAAAACTTCTAGAACTCATAAATGAGTTCAGCAAAGTAGCAGGATACAAAATCAACACCCATAAGTCTAAGGCATTTCTATATATCAGTGACAAATCCTCTGAAAGGGAAATGAGGAAAACTAGTCCATTTACAATATCATAAAAACAAAAACAAACAAACAAACAAAAAAAAAAAAAAACTTGGGAATCAACTTAACCAAAGACGTGAAAGACCTCTATAATGAAAACTGCAGAACACTAAAGAAAGAAATTATGAAAGACCTTAGAAGATGGAAAGATCTACCTTGCTCTTGGATAGGCAGAACTAATATTGTCAAAATGACCATACTACCAAAAGTGCTATACAGACTTAATGAAATTCCAATCAAAATCCCAATGACATTCCTTATAGAAATAGAAAAAGCAGGCATGAAATTCATCTGGAAAAATAAGAGACTGAGAATAGCTAAAGCAATCCTTAGCAAGAAGAGTGAAGCAGGTGTCATCACTATACCAGACCTTAAATTATACTACAGAGCAATAGTAAAAAAAAAACAAAACAAAAATGACGATGTCAACAACAACAACAACAAAAACAGCATGGTATTGGCACCAAAATGGACTGGTATACCAATGGTACAGAATAGAGGACACAGAGACTAACACATATAATTTCAGTTATCTTATATTAGACAAGGGTGCCAAAAATGTACATTGCAGAAAAGATAGCTTCCTCAACAAATGGTGCTGGGAAAACTGGAAATTCATATGCAACAAAATGAAATTAAACTTCTATCTCTTATCATGCACAAAACTCAACTCAAAGTAGATCAAGGATCTAGGAGTTAGAACAGAAACACTACGCCTAATTAGAAGAAAAAGTAAGCTCTAATCTCCAACATGTCAGATTAGGCCCCAAGTTTCTTAATAAGACACCTGTAGCACAAGAATTAATATCAATAATCAATAAATGGGATGAATTCAAACTAAAAATCTTCTTCTCAGCAAAAGAAACAATGAGTGAGGTGAATAGAGAGCCTACTAATTGGGAACAAATTTTTACCACATGCACATCAGAGCACTAATCTCTAGAATATATAAAGAACTTAAAAATCTTAACACCATAAAAACAAATAACCCACTCAATAAATGGGCCAAGGAACTGAGCAGACTATTCGCAGAAGAAGATATACAATCAATCAACAAATACATAAAAAAAGATTCAACATCTCTGGCAATTAGAGAAATGCAAATCAAAACCACTCTAAGATTTTATCTCACACCAGTCAGAATGGCAGCTATTAAGAACACAAACAAGCCGGGCGCGGTGGCGCACGCCTGTAATCCCAGCTCTTGGGAGGCTGAGGCAGGAGGATCGCGAGTTCAAAGCCAGCCTCAGCAATGGTGAGGCACTTAGTAACTCAGTGAGACCCTGCCTCTAATAAAATACAAAAGGTCTGGGAATGTAACCCAGTGGTCAAGTGCCCCTGAGTTCAATCCCCGGTACCACAAAAAAAAAAAAAAAAAAAAAAAAAAAAAACACAAACAACAATAAATGTTGGAGAGGATGTGGGAAAAAAGGAACACTCATACATTGCTGGTGGAAATGGAAAATAGTACAGCCAATATGGGAAGTAGTATGGAGATTCCTTGGAAAACTGGGATTGGAACTACCTGATGACCCAGCTATCCCACTCCTCGGTCTATACCCAAAGGACTTAAAAACAGCATACTCCAGGGACACAGCCACATCAATGTTTATAGCAGCACAATTCACAATAGCTAGACAGTGGAACCAACCTAGATGTCCTTCAGTAGATGAATGGATAAAGAAAATATGGTATATATACACACAATGGAGTTTTACTCAGCAATAAAAGGGAATAAAATCATGGCATTCACAGGTAAATGTATGAACTTGGAAAATATAATGCTAAGTAAAGTTAGCCGATCCCAAAAGCCAAATGCCAAATGTTTTCTCTGATATAAGGAGGCTGATTCACAGTGAGGTTGGGACGGGAGCATAGGAGGATTAGAGGAACACTAGAATGGCCAATGGGGAGGAAGTGGAAGGGAGGGGGCAAAAGGGTGAAGAAGAAAAAAAAAAAGATGGTAAAATGAGATGGGTATCATTACCCTAAGTGCATGTACGAAGTCACGAATGATGTGAATATGCTTTGTATACAACCAGAGATATGAAAAAATGTGCTCTATAAGTATAATATGAAATGAAAAATAAATATTGAGTCAAATCAATCTAGAAGATTAATCTTGATAACCAAAAACATTTAAAACAGTTTTCTCAAATGAAAAAAAGAAGAAAGTAACATATCAACTATAAATGTTTTAGTAAGATTCTTATATTAGTTAGAAAAGCAGGATACAGACATGTAAACTAAAGTATTATTAAGCAAGTCAAATATATTTCTTAGCTGGTAAGAGAAAGACAAATATTGCATGATTTTACTTATATAAAATATCTGAGCCAGGCCCAGTGGCACATGACTGTAATTTCAGCAGCTCAGGAGGCTGAGTTAGGAGCCAGCCTCAGCAAAAGTGAGGTACTAGGCAACTCAGTGAGACCCTGTCTCTAAATAAAATACAAAATAAGGCTGGGGATATGGCTCAGTGGTCGAGTCCCCTGAGTTCAATCCCTGGCACCACCCTTCCCCCAAATAAAAAAAATATATATATCTGAAAAAATCATGCTCATAAAATTGAAGATTAGAATGGTATTTACCAGGAATTAGGGGAAGAAAAAGTGCAGGGTTGATAATCAATATTTGCAAAGTTTTAATTGTTTAAGATGAATAAATAAGATAGATATCTGATGTACAACACTATTTCTATAGGTAGCAATACTATACCCTTAAAAAATCTATTAAGAGGGTAAGTCTGTGTTAAGTATTTCACCACAATGATAAATTAAAAATATATCTAATATAAAGGGAAATTTTTCTTCGAGAAATATTATACTCTAAACTTTCATCTATATTTTTAAATGCTTCTTGGAGATATGATTTATGTGGGAAAAGGCATAGATATTTAATGTACATGTAACTTGTCATATATGGAGATAAGTAATACCCATGAAACCACTATCACAATCAATGCCAGAAACCATCAGCTCCCACAGTTTCCTTTCTCCACCTTTGTTTTCATGCTTTGTTTTCCCCTTTGTGCTCAGAGCACTTATACTTAAGATTTACTGTATTAAGTATAATATACTGTACTGTTAATCAAAGGGCCTATGTTGTGGAAACAGATCTACAGATATTATTTTTCTTGCATAAGTAAAATTTTGAACCCTTTGACAAACACCTCTGTATGTTCCCATCTAATCTACTGCCATCTAATCTCTGTACCTTGTGTTTTGACTATCATACAATTTCACATGTAAATTAAACCATGTAGTATCAGTCCTTCTGTGCCTGGCTCAGTTTAATAAGCAAAAAGTCCTCCAGAAACATTTTTATCACAGATGGCAGGATTTCCTTCTTTTTAAGACTGAATAATACACCACTGTATGTTTTTACCATATTTTCTTCATCCATTCATCTGTCAGTGAACATTAGGGTTGTTTCCATATTTTGACTATGTGAATGATGCTATGATGAACACAAGATTTCAGACACTCTCCAAGGTCCTGACCAAATCTTGTGAATAGATACTCAGAGGTGAATGAGTTCTAATGCTATTTTTAAATTTTTGAGGATAATGTTAGCTTCAAACACTGACTAAATAGTCCCCACTGTGTAGAAATAAGTTCATTCTATACCTAATATTTGAAAGTTTTTGTCAAGAAAAGGTGTTGAATTTTGTCAAATGTTTTTTCCACACCTATTGAGATGATATTGTGATTTCAATCTTCCCTTTGTTAATATGGTGTATCATCCCTTGGTTGATTTTTATATGTAGAAATGTCCTTTCATCCCAGGGATAAATCCTACTTGGTCATGGTATTTTATTCTTTAAATGTAATGTTTTATTCAGTTTGCTACTATATTGCTGGGAATTTTTACATCTATGCTCATCATCAGGAATATTGCCCTGTAGTTTTCTTTACCTATGGGATCTTTGGTTTTGGTGCCAAAGTTCAGAATAATGCTAGCCTCATGGAATTAATTTGGAAGAGTTCCCTTTCCTCTTTTATAGAAGAGTTTAAGAAAAATTGGTATTAGCTTTTCTGCAAATGTGAGAATTCCCCCATGAAACCATCATTTCCTGTGTTTTTCTTTCTGGGGGATTTTCTTGGTTACTCTTTCAATCTCTTCAGTGATTATTGGTCTGTTCATGGTGTGTTCACGAAGCAGAAAAGAGAAGGGGAGGAAAGGAGTCAAATATATGTATTTAATATGTGTATTTCTTCTTGATTCAATTATTGTAGGTTTTTAGGAATTTTCCAATTTCTTCTAGATTATCCAATTCATTGGTGTTTAATTTCTAATAACATTCTATTCCTTTTTGATACATTATACCTCTGTGTGATCACTTATAGTCTCTCCTCTTTTCGATTCTGATTGTGTGTTTTATTTAATCTCCTTTCGTTTTCTTAGTCCAGATATGTGTTTGTTCACTTTATCTTTTTTTATTGTGTTTAATATTCAAGGAAAACCTTGAGAATCCAAATATGTTTTACACCAGTGCTTTCTAATCATATAAAGCAATAGATTATTTAAAAAAAGAATAATGAAATGATTTATTTAAAATAATGCTTCTTCTAATTCTAAATTGTTTAGTATTTATCTGAGTTACATGGAATTAAATGGTTAATATATAAGGATTTTTCTTTAAAAAAATTTGTTCATATTTTAGGAATAAGCAACTCAAAATGGTTTCCATCTATCATTTCTTAATGATATGAATGAAAGATGTCTTTATTCAATGTGAAAACCAGTTCAGATTCTCTTAAAGGTAGGGCTTAGCATGAATAAGTGGAAGAAGTGTTTGGAGTCCAAAATGTCCATGTTGAGGATGTGTCAAAAAATGATAAAATAGAGGTAGGCCTTCTCTTGAGGATGAGTTGATGAAAATAACAAGGGCCTGAATTCTTTATTATAATCCCATTCACCCAAGTCACACTCTTCTGCTTTTATACATGTAATTGCCTCACAAACCAGTGACTGTAGATCTGCTAGATATCTTGGCTGACTTTCTAATTTGTCAAATACTGACAAATTTATTTTATTATGAAAAGAAAAAATGCAGATTAGCACATTTTTTATTGATTATTGAAGATTCTGTCTCTTTTTTAATATAAGAAACAAAGTGGAGAATTTTTTGCTTTCAGATTTTTGGAAGCATTAGATTAATGTATCTTTCAAGAGTTGGTTCACAGTTCCTGTTAAACATTAGAATCTTTGGTTTAGATTTCTTAATATGTGTCTTGGTTTGAAAGCTTATCTTTTTCTTCTCTTTTTCTATTTTTTTTTTTCTCTCTCCAGGAAAAGCTCTATCTGTAGCATAAGCCAGATGAAATAGACATGGGCTCTCATTTCATTCTGAGTTTTACAGAAGCTCCTTGTTTTATGTAAATTCTCAACCATTTAATAAATTCTCTGTGTGTACATTTTAACTACCTTTGACAGTTTGAAATCTATCTTCTATGATTTTCTTGCAGATATTAGCTACTGTAGAAGAGTCATTATTTTAGATATGTCTTCCCACTTTTGGTTGAAAAGTTCTTTTGTATTTCAAATTGAAATTCACCATTCTTAAATTAGCTTCATTTAGAATGCTTTTCTCCTTTGAAAATTTGATAGAATTTTTTAATAAAATTTTGGAATATTTTAATAATTTTCTGGTTTCTTAATCCTGCACTTTATTTTTCTTTTCCCAGACTTAATAACAGCAGATTTGACACTAGCATGCATTTAAAAAAAAAATACTCTGATGGTGTCTTTAACCCCAGTAACTTCACAAAGGTATATCATTTTCATCCTCGGTTATTTGTTGCTTTTGTTATTTCCTCACAACTTGTCACTCTAAGAAATCTACATTTCTTTTGAGACACTTTCAAAATTATCTTTAAAGTACTATAAATTGGAAATTTCCTTTGCAACATCAACATATTAGGTACATTTCCTTTTTGTCATATTATTAAGAAAACAGTCTTGTCAAATAATCCACTGTTACCTAGAATTTTTCATTTGCTTTCTTTCATGCCTTCACCTAAAGATTCCTCCAGGACTTTTGTGTGTCTTCAAACATCTTACTCAAGATTGTTCAAGTGTCTCCCTGAAACCTGATTCCAAATCAATGCCAAGTGTCCAAATATCAAATTATTTACCAGTTAGCGATTTTTTTTTGTATAGCAAATAAACACTAAATTTAGTGGCTTAAAAGAAAACTATCCTTTAATTACTGTTCATGACTTTGAAGGTCAGAAATTTGGAAGGAGAACAGATGAACAATTTGACTCAAAGTTTCTCATATGGAACTAAATGGTGACAGGATAAGGAACAGCAGAGGATTGGAGCAGCTGGGTAGTGCTCAGAAATCTCTCTTTTCATATAGTCTCAAAGCTTTGCTCTGCGGTCTCTCCTCCAGCATTAGTTTTTACAGCATGCCAGTCTCAGGGAAGTTATATTGTTCCTATAGTAGCTGGTTTCCCTCTTGCCAATATTCAAACAGAAACCAAGCTCCGTCTGGGGTGATAGTGCATACTTATAATTCCAGCAGCTCAGAAGGCTGAGGCTCAAGGCCTGCCTCAGCAACTTAGCATGACTTTGTCACAAAAATAAAAATGAAAATGACCTTGGATATAACTCGGTGGTGAAGCACACCTGAGTTGAACCCCCAGTAAAAGAGAGAGAGAGAGAGAGAGAGAGAGAGAGAGAGAGAGAGAGAGAGAGAGAAAGATAGAGAATATCAGCTATTGTATTATAGCTGCAGTAGTCACATAGCATCACTTATGTCATACTTTATTGGTTGATGTAGTGACAAAGTCCACCCAACTGCAAAAGCTCAGCACTCATTGAGCAGAATATTTAGGTCTTATCATAAGAAGAACATACATAATAGAGATATAATTTTTGAGAAATCTTTGGAAAATACATTCTGCAGAAAGGCTTTATCCAAAATGTAGAAACTGTCTTATTAAATATGCTCTTAAAACAACACATTATTTAATAGCTGTCACTTTGTTTCTCACATTACATTAATCAAAATTTAAGGTTTTCTAAAATAAACAAATGTTATGGACTGAAATTTTACCCCTAAAATTCAGAGATTGAATTCCTAACTACCAGCATAACTATATTTGGAGATAGACCTTAAAGAGGTAATTAAGGTTAAATGAGATCATGAAGATATAATTAAGAAGGACTATTTTCTTAACAGAAGAGGAAGAAATAACATCACTCTCTCTCCCTCTCTCTGTCTCTCTTCGGGTTTACATTGAAGAAAGGCCATGAGAGAAAACAGCACGAAAAGGCTATTGGATGTAGCTCAGTGATAGGGAACTTGCCAACCATGAGTGAGGCACTGGGTTTAATTCCCAGAAAGACAGAGAAAGAAGGAAGGAAGGAGGAAGGAAAGAAGAGAAATGGGTATCTACAATCAAGGAAAAGATGCCTCACCAGAAACCAACCATACTGTATCTTGGTTCTCAATCTTCTGCCTTCAGAAAGGTAAATGCAATTCTGTTTAGGCCACACAATCTGTGGTATCTTGCTGTGCATCCCAAACTGACTAATTCAGTAAGGAAGTGAATATTATTTTTAAAAATTCTGATGCATAGAAATAATTGTGCATAATAATGTGTAACTAATATGAAGTTATTTTTTTAACCAGGAGTGTTTTATCACTGATCCACATCTCCAGCCCTTTTTATTTTGGGGGTTCTCACTAAGTTGCTTAGAGCCTTGCTCAGATGCTGAGGCTGGCCTCGAATTCATGATACTCCTGCCTCAGCCTCCTGAGTTACAGGGGTTGTAGGTGTGCCCCACTGCACCTGTCCCATGTTAAATTTTGTGGGGTTTTTTGTTTGGGGGTTTGTTTGTTGGTTTTGGTACCATGGTGCTTATCCATGGAGCCACATCCCCAGCCATTTTTTGTATTTTATTTAGAGACAGGGTCTTGCTGAGTTGCTTAGGGCCTCGCAAAGTTGCTGAGGCTGGCTTTGAATTTGCAATCCTCTGCCTCAGCCTCCTGAGCTGCTGGGATTACAAGGAGTTCCACACACACGTTAAGTTTTAATACATATATATGTTAAGTAATGTTTAAATCCTGGTAAACACATTTATCTCCAAAATAATCTATTATTTCTTAATGGTGAAAATGTTCAATATTCTTTCCTATACTTTTTTGTAATATACAGTTACAAAACCAGAAAATATGTCTTTATGTTACAGCGGAATTTAGCAGTTTTGGAGCTCACAGTGGAATTTAGCAGTTTCCCCTATCAGAAGTTTTGAAATTTAAAAATATGTTGATTACCTTTAACTCTGTTTAACTCAGTGATCCCAGAGCTAGTCTGTCCACCAAGAGCCCTCCTTCTTCATATGCTTCTATTAAACCTTGTAGAGTTATTTCATTTCCTGCTTTATGACATTTTGGATAAAATTGGGGATTGTTCATTTGTATTGTGTTTTCCACTGAAGGGAAACATGTGATCTAGTTCTACAACATTTCTTTGTTAATTACTGGGCTGGATAATATTAATTAGACTACTTAGCTCTAACCCAGGAATTTTACATATATTGTGGGAAAGTGAATTAAAGTGATAAATTTGTAAGGAATTAATCTTTTAATCATTCCTTAAAGCCATTTATTGAGTGCCTACTCTCAGCTACACATTGTGCTTGATAGAAAAATTAAGACCTTCAAAGATTTGTTAGATAGAAGAGGAAAGTAGTTTTGCAAAGACCTTTAGAATTAAACAGAACCTTGTGTTTTGTTCCAATAATAATGATAATAATAATGGGCATTTTTGGGGAATGTACTATGTTTCAAGTATTGTGTTAAATGCCTAAAAGCATGTCCATTTAAAAGTCAGAACAACTATATGTTATAGGTCCTATTGCTCTGCTTTTTGTTTTAATGAAGAAACTCAAGTTGAAAGAAGTTAAGTAGTTTGTCCAATCTGTGGAATACTTCTGGTAATCAGTCAGGTTGGCAGGAATATTTTCGTTTGACTTTTTTTTTTTTAATGTGTAAATGAGCAGGTATGCATAGAACAGGACAGTGCAGAACAGGTTTTTCTTGGATAGAAAGAAGCATATCCAATAATGTCATAGAGAGATACAAAGACAATACATTTGAAGAACAGCAAGTGGTTCACTGTGACTCTTGATAATTTTCCCTGGGTAAAGACAGATAGGGCCTAGATTACAGCATCCTCAAAACTTTTTGAGCTATAACAACAACAAAAAAAGAACAAGCACTAAACAAATTATATTTTCTATAAAAATAATCTTATAAGCCAAGTTCTCTAAATGCTTGTTTAGATTTTTCGGGAATATTTTAAAAAATATTTTAAGTTAATTCAAAGATTATGGAGTATTACTGACTTTTTCTCAGTAGGGTCTGGAAATAAGCAATGAAGTCCTACACCAAGAATAATTGTCTTGAATTCAGGAGAAGTTTTGAATTTTCATGAAATATACATTTAGAAGTCATAGTTTTTTTAAAATTATCCAAAATTAAAGTCTAACTTCATTATACATATGAACAAAATATTTTTACCCTACGGTTTACTAAATATTAAAGTTCCATAGTTAAAGGTTACAACATAAACTAGTAGAGGTTACATTTTATTTTGTTGGAAACCATACTTACAAATATTCCCAGATTAGAAAATCTCATCACCAATGGTAATACTGCACATTGTGTTTGGTCACCAATAAAATACAAAAAACACATCTGCATTTATGGTTCTTATACATGTTGTAATTCAACATACAGAGTAAATATCTAACTGCTTTTTTATGACTTCTATTGATGCAGCCATGATAGTGAAAAATAAATAAATATTGATTAATTATCAATTAAGTTTCTCTTCTTTCTTTTTATATTATTTATGTTTTGAGCATTGTGGCTAATTTTTGAAAATATAAATATAGAATATTTCACTAATTTTAATTTCAATGTAAAGGAAGGGAAGAAGTGTGTGTGTGTGTGTGTGTGTGTGTGTTTGTGTGTGTGTGTGTGTGTGTGTATAGGCACAAATCAAGAGAGATGCCACATTGTATATGTAGGGTGAAGCATCACAGATAACATCTTAGCATAGATTAAATATAAAGTGTAGAATTTATCCATTCTTCCTTGCTGCATAGGATTTTTGTTTTGTTTTGTTTTGTTTTTGTTTTTGTTTTTGTTTGGTACTGGGGATTGAACTCAGAGGCATTCAACCATTGGGCCACATCCCCTGCCCTTTTTTGTATTTTATTAGAGACAGGGTCTCACTGAGTTGCTAAGTGCCTCGCCATTGCTGAGGCTGGCTTTGAACTCGTGATCCCCTGCCTCAACCTCCCAAGTGCTAAGATTATAATTGTATTATTTTGATTTAAAAATGTGTGCTTTTCCAAACCTTTTCCACACACAGGGGCCATGTTATAATCCAGCCATCAAACATTTCTGGAAAAATGTTTCAGAAAATTCTTTTTCATAAGGGACAGCCTCTGGTCATATATGGCTTTTGTCTTTACCCCAGACTCCAACATGATACCTACATATGCAGAAGCCACATGGCAAGTACAACATAGAAAAGCCAAGTGCCACTAGTAATGAGGCAGAAATGGAGAAAGAACATTAATTATTGATATTATCATAGAATCAACATATCTGCCTAGGTCTTAAAATCTTAAACAGTAAACTCCTTACTGAAAAAAGTAATATAAGATCAGAACTATTTACTTTACTAGTAGAGAGAGAAGAAAATTTCATTTGCTGAGGGAAGACAGGTCCAATGAGCTGGATAATAACTTGCAACATAATTTAACAGGGATTTACATCATCTGTAGCTTGCCCCTGTGAAAAATGACAATTTCTATACATTAATCAATACGATCTATAAGATTCTGTTAATGACAGCCTTAACTGGTTAATAGATTGTGACTGGAAAACTTTCTTGTGAAATAGTCTACTTATAGTTATCTGATAATAGTGTGCCTCAGTAATGATTCAGGTTCAAGGTCCCACTAGATTCCAATCTACCATTTCCCTAAGTGGAGTTGCAATTCTTTCAAGGAATACAGCTTAGGTAGAACACAACAACTGTGAAGATCGGAATGACTACCTCATCTGAACAAAATCTGGGGTAGAAACACAAAAAACTATTCCAGAAAACATTTTGTTGAGGAATCTTTAGAATGACTGTTCAAGGAAGTTCAATCTTCAACTGGCAAACAATATTTGTTTGGTGATATTTCCAGTAGAAATCACACAGTCCCAAACTAGCTTTCATCTGAAAATAGACCACATGACAATTCTGGATGAGTAATGTAATTCTTCTTCTACCCAGAACACAGAACTAGTGGCTTAAGGAATAGTAGCCTTCTTGTAAACTTGAGAAGAATTGCCAGAGAGCTTGGTGGCATAGTGTAATGGTAGAGAATCCAGATTTCTGGGGGCATCGTGTAGTCACTGTACTCTCTCTGGACTACCCATCTCCAAACTTTCTATTCAGTGAGAAAAATAAGCCAGTTATTTGTTTAAACCAGCATTTGTTGGGTTTCTAGTTATTTACAGATGGATCTCGCAGATGACCCAAATAGACGAGATGAACTGGGTTTAAAAGAGCTGTCTGCAACATTAAGCTAAGAAAGCGGCAAAAAATCACGCAATACAGAGAGTAGTTTTTTAAACAGAGGGTAGGATGGTTCTGCGACCTTAAGGGTTAGCTTCCATGCTAGAAAGAGCACTGGAAAAGAGACCCTGAGACCACGTTTCCTTTATTTTATAGGGGAGACATCAGAGGGAGATAAGGTTTTAAGGGTGAAGTCTTACTTCCTGATGTTTTGTGGTCAAGCAGATTGATTGACATCTTGGTGAGTTACACCCATTTCAGGGGTTGCGTGGGATCTTAGGCAGAGGTAGAGAGTAGGCACACCTGCATCATTCGATCACTCCCTGACAGAGAGCTCATAATGCCAGGCCTAAACCCTCATTTGGCTACTATGTGCAATAGTTCACACACAGAGCCCATGGACAGCTGGTGACAGACGGACATATTTTTTTTAACTACCATATTAATGTAGAAAAGTCACTTATCTTTTGGACAGCAGATTTGGGCATCCATTCAAGCAGTTTATTGGGTGAGCACCCACTGACAACACTGTGTGAAGAGTAGACATTAGAATATTGAATAAGACTTATGATATTTGTGTTAAATGGTAGCTATAAGTTATATAGTTTGAAAAAGTTTCAATCTGCAATAGAAGGTGGTTGAACACAAAGGGGTGCTTTCTATTATTTCATGGTGAGGAATTTAAATACAGATAGAAACTGTAGATGTGGCCAGAAAAATTGGCAAGTTAAGATCGTAGGGTTTATGCATTGTGCTAAATTGTTTAGTGACAAATATTCTTACACTATGGGAAGATTGTATCAATTATTCTCAAAATACCTGCATATCATTGTATTTAGGTATATTTAAATCCATCAGTCCCTGTTCTGCATCCTATGACAAACATTGCCAATTGTGACCTGCAACAATTTAAAAAGTCTATTGCAGCCAGGCATGTTGGCCCTTCACAAATATTTACCTGGAAGACAAATAATATGTATGTTCTTCTCTTTTACACTCACACACACACACACAAACCCCTCTCACTTTATGAATAGAGAAAAAAAAAAACACTCCTACTCTCTATTCCTCATCTAAATCTACAAACTATGTATCATTATCATATGTTCTTTTCCAGTACTCCCTAACATTTTTGTGCATTTTGTTTGTCAGTCTATTTGCTTTTGGTAACCATTTATTCTCATAATAAAGAGGATAAGAATATGAGGCATTACTTCCAAATGTGGAATATATGCAGACTTATGATAAGAATCTTTCTAAATATCACCCCCAACTCATTCCATTTTATTCTTCTATCACTCCCACTCCAAAGAAAAGTGAATTGCATTTTTATTTTTGGTACAGTAAGAGACTTGAATATTTAAATAAAATGTTTTTACTCATTGACAATGAGAATAATTTCAGCTAATTTATCTCCTTAGAAATTGGCTTCTTTTTTAAATTATATTGTGCTGAGAATCAAACCCAGTGCCTCACACATGCTTGGTAGGCACTCTACCACTGAGCCACAACCCCAGGCCCAGAAATTGACTTCTTAATAACTAATTAAATGTGATTAAAAGGCATATTAGGACAAGGTAAATATAACATAATGCGGAAATTAAACCCAAACATCATGCTGCAAAGTAGGACAGTATATGTCTATAGTCTTTAAAAAATGTTTCCAAAATTAAGGAGAATTTGTCATAGACTAACGCTCTTAATGAAGTACTTAAAGTAATATATCTCAGTCATCACTTCTAGGGAGTCTGACATCTATGAATGATGGGTCTGATCTGTCTGATCTGGGAAATGCTTTTCATTAGATGGAGCATGGAAGAAAGAAAGAAAGAAAGAAAGAAAGAGCACTTCCAAAATTATTATTAGCTAATCTTTTTAACATCAGTCAGTAAGATCACCCACCATCAAATATAATCAGTATCAGTTTATTAAAATAAAATGTATGAGACTTTGGAGGGAAGCACTGATAAGTATCAAGGATCAAGAAATATACAAAATATCTTATTCTTGAATAAAAATCATACTGTCATATCTGGGGGAAAAAGTGAGAATTATATTCTCTTTTAATAATTTCCTCATGAGTAATTTAGTATAATTTGTATTAGGGAATGGTTCCCTCATATGCTCCCTATCTCATAATAAATTCACTCTTAAAATATCTAGTTCATTTCAGATATTTTCCATTGCTGACCTTCCATCTGTAACAAAATGTGTTCCTGAGACTTTTTTCCCTCATTATTAGGAAAATTACTAGATAGAATTTTCAGTCCTCTTTCAAGTTAGATGGTATTTACTTTGGGCAGGTCAATTTATAACTCACTTTATTACTTTCCTCACCTTTGCTTCCCAAATGTATTTCAACTATTTATAGGGCTAAAAGATCATGTGCTAAGGTATTTAAAAAGCCAGAGAAGATTCAAAAGCTAATATTTTAAAAAAAATGATTATTATTAATAAAGTGACCTAACAAGTTCTATGACTTTATGCATTTGGTTTCCAAAACAAAGCAACCAATAAATTGTCAAGGAAAAAAATTTCATCCTGATCCAAAATTAATTCATGGAAATTATATCATATTTATAACATACACATGTTTTGTTGGTATAATTTCTGATTTCCCTCATCCTTTTTATAATGTAAGAATATCCAGAGTTAATTAACAATAGTGTACCAAGACATTCATTTAACATTTTCACTACTTCTTGTGCCATTTAATACCTTTTCAGAGCAGAGGTATCTACAAAATGCTTTACTTTCTAATAATCTCCCCTTTGAAGTACCTTAAATCCATCAGTCTCTGGTCTCTCTCTATCCTGTGATAAATGATGCCAATTGTTACCTGCAACAATATAAAGAGTCCATGCCAGGCATGTTGGGCCTTCAAAAATATTTACCTAGAAGACAAATGGCTTGTACACTCTTCTCTTTATCCCACAACTGTGGAATGTGGGTAAACAGACAGTAGCTGGGGAATGATAGTAGTTACCCGTCAGAATGGACTCAAAAGTATGGGAGAACTGAAAGGACTAGTGCCCTGCATCCTTAGTGTATGGCACGTAACCAGCACTTAATGAATCTCCATTAGTGGTGACAAAATGCATCTACTACCTATATAAATAAGAGAAATAAGGGCTGTTGGTGTCACAGGTTTATATGAGTTGTGACTGAATTTTTCTAGTTCATTTGTGAGACTCAAAGAATAAATTAAATAATTATCTAGGTGGCTAATTTTCTTCAAGTGTAGTAATCACTCCTCAGAGGAAGATTTTCTTCCATTAATTGACTCATCTTTTGGTTTAGTTTGTTTTAATTCTATTCACTATTCAAATATGTATAATGTGATTAAGAAAATCATGGGTCAAGACAGGTGTGGCCTTTGGTCACTTGTCAATTATGAATAATATTTTCTGTGTTTATTTTTTTCTTATAGTTTCCTGCGGAGCATTTAAAGGAAAGAATCAAAATGACTATTCAGTGAAATTACAGAATTACATGGGAAAGGTCAAATGTATACAATATAGTGTTATCTTACAAGGAACACATGAGGCTATAAAATTCTAAAACCTAGTTCCTGTGACAAAGCTTATAAAAGGGAAAGAAAAAATAGTAAATCATAAACCTGGCCCTCTGCCACTTTATAATACAGGAGGAATCACACCAATTCAATCTGTTTGAGTTACGAGGCTAAGAATATAATCTGCGATTCACAGTTTAATAATCAGGATAGGGTTTAGTTGCTTCCACATAAAGAATTTTATGGAGACCTTTTCCCAATAAACCCTGTAGTGACTGTGTTTCATTGTCTTAAAGGTTGGCATTAAAAAAAATTCTTTGAGCTTTAACATATGCAATGTCTAATAAATTAACATGATCAAATATGAGAGGACGTAATACATACAAAAAGACCAATTTGAAAATTACCCTTCCCTAATCAAACTCAATTTAGGTTTTTGCAGTAGCATAGCTTGTGGGACACATTAATTTAGTTGTCTACAGGCACAGGTGGGAATTATATTTATGACATTGTCTCTTTTTCTTAAGCCATTTTGTTTAGGTTGTTTTATTTTCATTCTTAGTTCCACAGTTCGAAAAAAAAAAAAAAAATGTCTCAAATTTGCTTTGTTTTTATGGTTATAATGAAATTGATGGCATAAAATTTAACCAAATATGTTGTTTTCATGTATTTTGCATTTTTTAGAGGCTACTGCCATATTTCATATACAGCACAATGCAAGAAAAAAGAATCTAAAGGAGAGTTGGGTTTTTGGCTTTCTCCATTTGGCATGGTATACTATAGTTGCTCAGCACAAACAAGATGACACTTTCTGTGATTTAAGAAATACCAACCTTCTGTTCTTATTTCACTTTCATGGTGGTGGAGAGTGAAATAGTGGCCTTTGAGGCTAGGAAGTAAAGTGGTAGGGAAGAAGTTGGATAATGGGTACCAAAATACAATTATATCAGAGCAATAACTTCAAGCTTTAGACAGCACAGTAGGATGACTATAGTTTGCAACAATTTACTATATTTTTTTTTTACTAATAACTAGAAGAGAGTTATTCAAAGATTCCCATCACAAAGAAATTATAATAATTTAAGGAGATAAAAATTGCTACTCGCCGCGTTACTTATTAAAGGGGCCGAGGTCTAAAGCCACCCCCCTTTTGGGCCCAAAAGGAGGCCCTTTCTGACCAGCAGAAAGGATTAAAGTAGCCTACCTGGTGAATACAGGCCTAGGAGGCAAAAGTCACAGGAGTGCCCCCCCCCCACGCCCGTTTGCAGGACACAAGGCCACTCACGGGGAGTTTAGTTGGAAGCGGTGCCAAACTCATTTATTGAAAGGTGGACTGAACTTATAAACACCTAAATATAACCAATCAGTGACCAGCAGGGCGGTTCCAATTCTCAGGATATGTCATAGCCACGACCCCTGCTTAGCCCCGGTCCTCCACAGGGCATGGTAAGCAACCAGAGCCAGAGTTTATTCCATCCCTTTGGCAGACAGCGTCAGGAAAGTCCCAACAGCTACTTACCTTGATTTAATTATTATATATTGTATATAGGTATTGAATTATCACATTATGCCCATAAACATGTATAATTATTAAATAATTTACAAGTTAAAAAAAAAAAAAGCAAGACACAATGGAGAAGGCAAATTCTTGTCCAGAGCCTACTGAGCTCAGAATATGTGATATCTGACACATAGTTTCCTCATAGTCTGAGATACTTTATTCCAGAGGGTGATAAAAGTGGGTAGTGATTTCTGATATTCATAAGGTCAATTTCAGACTGCTTTCCTTCCATCACCAAGTAAAGCTTAGGAGCTTTTGAGGCATAGGCCATTGGCCATGGCACCTTCTACACCTGTCCATTTTTATCATATACAAACGTTCTCTCGTTCCCCTCTCATCAAATACTTGGCCCCTGAGGAATTCTCCTACTCACCAATACAAATCACACTAGTATCTTCGGCAAATCCTATGTCTATGTAACCCATAAAAATGGCGTTGCACTTACTTGACCTTCCCATTTCCAGTAACTTTTTCCTTTGAAACATGTAAGCTATGCTTATAGTCACTTTCTTAACACTGTTGTCACCTGAAATTGGTCCAGGTAAGAAATTATCAAGTCAAATCCTAAAACTTCCCATCTGTTTCTTTCAACCATTCACTACCATTTTAGCTGCTTTTTTAATTCAGGAGGTTCTTGATGGTTTTCTCTTTTCCACTTTCTCATTCTCTTTTTCTTTCTCTCATATTTAAAAGCAAATTTGTCTTCTAATAAACCATATTATTTTGATATTTTGCTGCCAGTGGACATCTTTATTAAATTTCATATTTTAATTATATATCATGCTGTAGTCAACTAAATAAGTAGAGAAAGTTGAAATGTTGTACCTGATATCTTGAAATAATAAAAATGCTATTCCAATTTATTTTATAAGAAGTAGGTTTTTATGTAGAGGACTTAGCAGCTTTTAAACAGTTTAGGAAATTTAAAAGTCAAAGGAAATTTCAATTTCCTTTAAAATTATTTGAGATTATTTGTGGGTTATATGTTCATCCAGAAAAAAGAATCAGTTTTTGACATCTATTTCCTGGGGCTCCACATTCCCTTTCATTTTCTGTGAAATTAACTACTGAAAATATTTTTAGGATCAACTGATTACTGAATTAATGAGTGAAAGAAATTATAAAAAACAGATGCTCAGAAAGGTTTAGAGGTGTGCTCAAGGTCAAACACTATTTAGTACTAAGAATATTGTGTATTGCTTATTTCTTCACCATGCTGTTTCTTCTGGAATAATGAATAATTTATTGAAGGATTTCAATTTGCCAGACAGGGTGGGAAGATATTTTATGTGTTGTCATAATTTATTCCCATAATGGAGCTATTTATTCTTGTTTTTTTAAATTTACTTATAAACAAGTATTGAGAGAATTTAACTAAATGTTGCCCACAATCCTCCAGCTTCTCAAGAGCACAGTGATGGGTGGGGATCTAAGCTGTCTGTGTGTACTCTCCCTCTCACCTCCTCTGCTCTGCTGCTTGATGTGCATAAATAGTATTACAAATTTCTTTATTTAAATATCATGTGAAGAAATTATTTTTTTATCCCACTTCCATTACAGATAGAAACTACGGAATTTATACTGATGGATTCAACAAGGGTTGTATTTTGATTTTGGACAACACTAAAGATTAGTATTAAAGATGGTGAATTTAATGTTTGTGCCATTCTTTTTTCCATGTGTGAAAATTTCTAGAAGGCTATATTTGTTTTTGCTCCTTGAGTATTTTCACACACAGTCTGGTCAAGGTACTTTGACTTAGGAAGAACACATATCCCATCATCTATATGGCAAAAACATGGGTCTTCTAAAGCCTTCCAGCAGGGGATGGTGGGACTGATAAAAGATCTCTGAATTCTCAAATTTCCAAAGGATTAGTAGTTACTTGGAATTCATTTGGACTTGAAATTGATGACTAAATCCCTAAACATTTAGAAAGACCTGGGTAATGTGAAGTCACTTACTACTGGAGAAGAGATGTCTCCAGAGGAGGGTGCTAAGTAGTTCCTGGAGAGAAGGGGAAACTTGACTCAGGACCAGCAGGTCCTTGGCTTATGTGACAGAAAAGAATTTTAATACAGGGCCAGTGAGAGACCTAGGCCAAAATTTACTTAAGAAAGCAGATAAATGCAGACTATCTTAAGAGAGCCATACACTTTTGAAGTTCCTGGCTCCTCTTTTAAAGAAATGTTGGTGAGAAATGCATACAGGGAAGCAGGTAGGGAAGATACCAGTCTGGAACTCAAGACAATTTATGGTTGTCTGGTCATCCTCAGGATGCAGAGGCTAATGTGCTGTTCATTATCTGACCAATGGCTAATGCTGGAAAGTTTCCCTAAATTACAGCATTGTTTTTCAAAATTTCATATCTTTTTTTTTTTTTTTTTTTACTTAATCGATTACTAATGGGCTAGTTAACAGTGTATAAGATAATTACCACAAGTGAGTAAATTGATAGTCAGCTTTTTAAGATTTATATAGATTTCCTAGGAATTTGGGAATGACAGACCTGGCTTACAAAGCAACAGGCTTGGAAAAGTATACGAAATTTCTGAATTAAAATTTTGTTTCCTTGTCCTTCCTTTATGTCTCTTTTCTAGCTATTTCTTTTATTTCTTCTATCATTCTTCTTCAGTCCATCAATCCCCCTCCACAAATCTTTATTCTTAAGAGTTGAAAGACAAAGATCCACCTTCTCAGTAGTAGAGTACTTGCCTAACATGTGGGAAACCATGAGTTCAATGCCTAGTAACAAACACACACACACACACACACACACACACACACACACACACACACAGAGTCCAAATTGGAAAACCCTGTCTCCTGTAGGCAGGGATCAGAAGTCCCATCTTGACCAATTTAAAAAAAGACACAGGAAGATTAAGTTTTGTTCATTATAGAATCATCATTCTTTGAAAGCCTGGAAGAGAAGGCAAAGGCATGTGAGATATTAGACCACAATAGCAGTAAATCAACAAAGAGATAAACAACAAAGAAATATTCCTACGCAAAGTATAATGGTTAAGAAAATAAGAAATCTTTTTCTGAAAAAGCAGGAGCTTAGTAAGTCATTAAAACTTAAAGCGAAATCAGATGTATTATTAATGTTTGAGAGCAAAGGTCTTAGAATGTAGAAGACACATTCCCAGAGTTATCAGAGATATAAACACAACATTGCACTTTAATAATTGCAGTTTCTTCTTTGAACTGTAGTTACTGTATCAAGGGCCATTCAATTTTGTATGAAGGCCTTTTTCGTAATTTTCATCTCATTGTTTAACAGAGAAATGCTCTGAGCTGTATTATTGAAGTCCTTTTCTGTAGATCTGCTAAAGAACTTGATATGCCATATCACATCTTTGATCCCAATTTGGGGAATACAAATAGAAGGGAGATGATCATGCTAACAAAAGACTGGTCATACCCACTGATGTTTAGGTTTGGGAGGTTGGCTGGGCTATATACATAGTCTTAATCCAGTATCCCTGTACCCAAGGTTATCCTAATATATATCTTCTTATTCAGCCTGTGGGTAATCATGGCCAAATATTCTATATTCTTTCCATATGCTTATGTCAAAATAGGCTTTTACAATAGGAGGACAGGTCAGTTCTCATTCTAAGCTGCCTTTAGTGAAATGAAGAACAGGAGAGGTTTTTAAAGTAGCGTGAGGGGTAGAGGAGATCATAGGCCGCCTGTGTGAGGTAATTGATTTTACAAGAAGTAAATGTCCTCTTATTTTCATGACAGGAGGTAGTTTTGTATCTTGGAGCAAGGCTTCAACCAAGTTAGACTTCTAGCCTCCCAGGGAAAAGGGGAAAAAGAGGTACTATCTTCCTTTGTGATTACATTTCAAAGACATGGCTTCCAGGTCATTCATTGAGAAAGACATCCTTTGCTTATACAATTGGCAAGAGGCTTCCAGAAAGATTTACATCTCAAAGGGATAGAGAGAGAATTTGTAATTGCACATTTTCTAAAATAAATGCTTTAGGAAAATGGGGATTCATGAACTGGTGCCAGGAAAAAGCCAAAATCTGAAATTTAGTCTAGCTGAAAGAAAACCATCTTGGTCATTTATAATGCAAAACACACACACACACACACACACACACACACACACACACACACAGAGGCATTAAACAAAACAACCGAAAGAGCTGAAATTATATTTGCACAAAATCTATAATATACAGATATAGTATACAGATACAATATACAGATAGGCAGTTTGAACAAGGGCTTTATTTTTATAATTACTTTTGATTTCTTTATCTTTCTTTCTCTCTTTCTTTCTTCCTTTCTTCCCTTCTTCCCTTTTTCCTTTTTTCCCTCTCCCTTTCTCTTTCTTTCATAGGGTACTGAGATTAAACACCATATCTCAAGCATGATAAGCAAGCATTCTACCAGTGAGTAACATCACCAGCTCCTCCTATCTGACTTTTTTTTTTTTTTTTTTTTTTTTTTTAATTTTGAGACAGAGTGTCACCAAATTGTCCAGGCTGGCTTAAACTTGTGATCCTCCTGCCTTAACCTTCCCAAATATCTTGGATTATAAGCACCTGCCATATCCAGCTTGCTATATAACTTTATATATTTCCTGATGTGTTTCAGGTTTTGTGGTCTCTTTGAAAATATTCACTATTCTTTCTGTTATAAGCAATTACCCTTAGATGATAAAGTCTACTTAAGTAATTAGGAAATCTAAAGAACAATTGTAATGCATCTCCAGTTACCTTTGTTGTAACTGTTTTTCTCTGAATAAGGTAACAGATTAAACATGGCACTTTCCAACCTCAGTTTCAAGAGAACACTTTGCTAGTTTAAATTTTTCCAGCTGTAAGCAGAATATTACACCATGCTTCTCAATTTATGTAGAAAATTATATTCAACTTTTAATTGTTTTATTAGTGTATTATATTGCTGAGATGATCTTAGAAACGAAAGATAATATAGAAGGCAGCAAGTTTTAACTCCTAGAGTCATTTATCAAGTCAATCTGTAAAGTGCTTCTGCATGTAAATTATTGTCATTGTTAAGTAAATTCAGTTAATCAGAGTGGAAGATAATACAATAAAATGAACTTCCCTCTGCTGATGAAATACTTGGTTATATCTGAAGGGCTGAGGTATCTGTTCTGTCCCTGTTTGTATTCAGGGACTTCTCTCAGCTCCTGGAGCTTGCTCTTAGTCCCTTGCCTCAATGTGTCATTTTGCTCTAACAGAACCAGTTGATCCATTTCTCAGGCTCCCACTTTCTCTTCAAGGAGGCTTCGGTCCCTTGTGAGTATTCACCTTTATAGAACCAATTTCAAGCCAACTATTTTGAAATTATATCTGCACATTCTTCTGGGTTTTGTCATATAATGTTACTAATCACAAGAGAGGAATCCATCATACTCACATTCCCCACCCCACACTGGAGGGAGGAGCCTATCCAGGGGTGTATGTCAGGGAGTGGGAGTCTTGGATGGGTGGGTAACAGAGCCTCATTAAAATTAAAGCCCCATGTTGTTTGTCTTACAACTTCTTCATGAAAGTCTCCCCCTCAACCCCGAATTTTCTTGTGCTACAAATGGAAGCTTAGAACTTTTAACCCCTGCCTGAGGTAGATGCCAAACAGACAAAAATTGTGACATGTTCTCTGGTTACCAAAACACAGCTAGATCTACAGATGTATATCTCCTGACGTTTTCAATCTATAATGCAATTGGTTCTATAGGACCAGGGGAAACAAATTAGCTGCTTCCCCCACCCCAGTTTTGGCCAAAACTGTATTAACTTCATTGTTCCTTTTTATATCATTTGCTTATTTCTTATGTGACTGGGCAGCTGAATCCATCCTGTCGGGCTCCAGGTAGGTTCCCTGGCTTGGCTGCCATTAACACTTGGGGAGAATCTCAGAAGTTTGCCCATCATGGGAACCTCATCCTGAAATTGAATCCATAGTTGGTGAGACATCTCTACCTGTTTTTTCTTAGTGACTTATATTACAGGACAAGGATCCACTGTGAAGTCAAGACATCCATGGTGGTCCTTTTTCACTGATTCTTGCAATCATGACAGAAAGATTTCAGACATGTAGCTCACAGTAGCAGGCTTGAGTTTGTTAGGGGGAACGAAAAGAAATAGAAAAGGAAAAGGGAAAACTGTCAAGGGAAGAGTGGGTCCTTTCAGAGAAGAAAAGGATAGTATGCTTTTCCTGTCCTCCAGTTTTATTGGAGGGCTCAGGCAAGTTTCCAGAATGTCCTGCCCAGGTCCACCTCTTGACTTTTGACTGGTAGCAGGATAATATCAAGACTTTCAAGTCCCCTCTATGCATGTCAACTCTAGGTCACTTTGGCCCATGTTGACTGGTTCTAACTGAAACTTGTCATTGCATATTTTATGGTCAGGGAGAATTATTCTTATCCCCCTGAATTCTTAGAACCTGGCCTGTTTCAAAAAAGTCTTCCCCCACCCCTCCAAGATAACTTGTCCTCTTCTTATTAGCATTTTGGGGCTCCATTGTTCCTGCAGATGATGTAGTTTGCTGAGAAATGTAACATGCCCTATTGACTTCAGGCACATTGCTTTTTAAAAGAAACCACAGAGGGATCAACCCAGTGGGCCCAGTTTATAGAATTAACCTCTTAACCTACAGTACCACTACTCTTGTCTGTCTGCTACTTATCAATTTAGAGCCATACTAAAGTGGATAGAACCAAAATAACATCATGAAATATGAATAGGCCATATAAAAAAAATGAAATCCTATCATTTGCAACAATTTGGAATGACCGGGAGGACATTATGTTAAGTGAAATAAGCCAGGCACAGAAGGTCAAGTACTATATGATCTCACTCATATGTGACATATATAAAAGTTGGCCTCACAGAAGTAAAGTATGGTGATGGCTGCCAGAGACAACTTGTGGAAGGTTGGTGAAGAAATGTTTATGAATGCCCTCACCACACTAAATAAATAAATAAATAAATAACAGGTAAGTACATGGCATAATAAATATGTGAGGTACCCCTATGTGATCATTGTGCAATGTATGCCAATATTAAAATATCATAATTTATCCCATACATAAGAACAATTAAATTATTATGTGTCAGTTAAAAACAAATTAAACTCCATATATTCCTCAGGTTTACCTCTTTTTAAAGGAAATTATACAACTATCACATGAAACTCCCTATTGGAAATGCCTTAATAATCCAGAGCATTAAGAAGCAATTATAAATTTGATTTCTCTTCTACTTAATTTTGGTCTTATATTTTAGTTGTTTATCTCATGAGTCAGATTTTTCTTTTTACATTATTATATTTAGATAAGAATTTACATTTAATTTTAAATGATAATCAGTTGTCAAACAAAATTATAACAGTATGTAGAGAAATCTAGTTGAGTGACAACACCAAAAGAATAAAAATACCTTAAGTTAAATAAAAAAGGATATATTATATAGTAATTCCCAAATAATATTTCAATTACTTTTAGACAAAAATATGGCACAGGAGGTACACATTAAGTTAGATTAAATAGTAATGAAATCTAAAGAATTATACAAGAATTAAATGAATAAAATATTACTGAAAATGTTACCAATGATTTTAATGCTACCATTTTAGTTATTTTTCAAAATTTTATTAAAATTCAATTATAAAACAGGAAACATTGCAGTCTTGACATTTCATTTTTTGACAAGGCAAAGTACAGTTTTTGAATATATTGTAATGTGTCTAGAAATAGGAAGAGGAAATATGAGGTCAAGATAATTATCATGCATAAAGTCAGCCATAATTATCATGATGGACTAACTACCACCACAATTTACTAGATAATTACCCCAGTCTCAATGAGTGCTTCACATAAAATGCAATATTTTATTTTTTTCTAGATTTCTAGTTTTGCAAAATTTACAACATGCATCTCTGTGTGAGTGTGTGTGTGTGTGTGTGTGTGTGTGTGTATTTCCCATCCACGGTGTTGAAATGTAAAAGAAACATTTGTCAAAATTTTAATCTCTGTTATAAATAATACTTCACTAGGCTACTTAGGCTTGGGATTTATTTATTTATTTAACACATCTTTATAGAGGTCCATCTATGGATGATACAAAAGAGACAAACTGATACATTTACTGTCCTTAGGTTAGTCTAGTCCTCAAGTTGATCTAATTGTTATACAGGTCAGTAAAGCTGTTTCATAGTTACTTGATAATCAAATTCCACCATCACATTCCTTGAAGAAAGGTAATATAGCAAGGGATGACAAGCCTATTTACAATCTGTCTTAATCTTTTGTTCTTGAATACAAAGTTATAGCAATGAAATAAGAACCACAATTAGTACAAGCACATGCAAATCTTGAAATTAAGGATATGAATTATTTGCATGATATTTTATACTTATTTTTGTAGTATTAATTGGTGAAACCTTAGTCTCTTAAAACCATGGTGCTGGGATATGTCAGAAACAAAGAAGAACTACATCGATGAATTGACTGGTCATTACAATGCAATTCCTTTCAAGCATTAAAGATTTTTTTTTTATGCACAGATTTAAATATTGGCTTTGTTTTGGATATTCATTAAGACACTAATTTCAAGTTAGCAAAAGTAATAATATTTTAAAAAATAAAAGTAATACTACATCCTTCATCCTTTGATAATTACGGATCTCTTAAACCAGCAAATGAAACTGGAATTTAACCCAGTTTGTTATTGTTGTTTTTAAAACCTAATTGGCATTTCATCTTTTTCAAAGGGAAGTAAAGTGACATCTGTCAAATGCCCTACAAAGTTTAGCTTCATGATTTTGTCTCAAGAATTGACAATTTAAAATATAAACAAAAATTTCATATTTGATAGTAGAGGAAATTTGTGTAATTGTACTATGGAGAAGTTATATGAGGAATATACCCAAATAAATTATGTTGTTGTAAAACTTTCCATCATGGTTTGTCCATGTTGTAGATATACTGTCCTTGAAAATGTGCTTTGAATTCATTTCTTTACTGGTCAGGCAGATGAATTTTCATCAGACATGAAAACATGCATGTTATATATTGCCATGACAGGTGAATGCATTTAAATTATTTTTATCTATATGTGTATTCTGGTGCAGTGCCCTTTAAACATCTGTTTTTTACAACCTCAGTATAGTGAAACTCAACTAAGATCTTCACAGTATTATTTTTGTCAACAAAACTATCAATGGTATGTTCTGCCACACATTTCTTCCCAGAAGTGAAATGCTATGTATTTCTGATAAAATGTTAATGCCATGACAGGGATTGAAATGTCAGGAAAATTTCAATTTAGTACTTTCTCTCCTTTCCTTAAGATTCCTGGCCTGAAACATGAACATGGCACAACGCTTCTGTGATGTCAGTATATCAGCCAACAACTCAGTCAAAAGTACTAACATGGTTTTTAGGTGACTTTTAGGAGCCAATATTTCAACACATGAAATAGACTAAAATAAGCATACTGGAGTTCTGATATATTTTAATCATCTCTTAGTCAATTTGTTATCCTTCTCTGGCAAGTAGCCTCTCTCTTAGGAACACAATTCCATTAGACATTTCTATGAAACACTGTAAATTCATGACATAGTGAATATACGTATACTTGAATGACAAGTATAAATGAAAAAATCCAATGTCCCATTTCCTTTTGCAGATCTTTCTAGGAATATTAAAGACCAAGAATTTTTGAGTTCCTATGATAGGTTGGTAATGACTTCACAACAGATTCTTCCACAAAGGGTAAAGAATGATATTATCTGGGTGTGTCCATGTGGAAGTTTAAATTTAGTTGACAACTATTTAATTCAAATATAACTTTCCATATAACACTAGGATATAGGAACAGACTCATATGAGCCTCTTTCCCTCACCATGGAGTACCCACAAGAACTTGTGACAATTGCATACATTTTCTTTGGTTATACTCATATTGGAGAAACCCTCAAAACAATTTTCCATGTGGTCAAGTTTAGGCCATAATTCTTTATAATAAAATGTCCCAATATTTTTTTAAACTCAGATAACCCACACATGTGTAAGACCATGAATATGTTTGGTTGAATTTCTAGATGAACAATTCTGTAGGAACACAAATTTGACATAAGTTAGCACCTATTATATACTCCTTTCTTAATGATAACAAGTTTTTATTGAGAATTAAAAGAAATCTTTTAACTTTAGGAATGGGAAGAAAGAAAATTAGAGATGTGTTAATGAAATTTAAGAAAAAAGTTGAGTAAACAACATATGTAATTACTCTGTAGGGAAGGGCTGCTTAATTAAAACACAGAGTCATTCAATTAGCATATACACCTGCTGCTTACAGGACTTTTTTTTTAATAGCTAAATAACTTCATTCATAAAAAAGATTCTCTTTCTAGTCTATCTCCTGAAGGAAACTCCATCTCAGTGTTTTGCCTTAGTCTTGCTCATGTTGATGCCTCTCACAGTAATTATATAGAATGTATGGGGTGAGCAAAATTTTACAATGATTGATGTCCCTGACAACTTTATAGCTTTGTGTTTTACTTTGGAAGGTAGAGGGAGAAATGATCCTTATCAAAATATTCCAATCCTGGTCACAGAGATCTGAGATCACAATAATTTCTTTAAGAAATAAAAGTGTAACATCAGCATTATAATAAAAAATGTAGAACTAAAACAAATAAATAAATAAATTTTTAAAAAGTGTATTGTTTAATTTGAGGTTGGAATTTCAGATGACACTTTTTGGAGGACATGATTCTTTTGATAAACTTTGTAGATGAGTGGGCTAATTGTAAAGTCATGATGTACAAAAGCATAGAACAAAAAAGAAAGAGTAAAATAAATGGACATGGAATTTCACTGTATACAAGCAGCATGGTAGAATTTTGGTGCAAATAGGACACATACATAGATAGTAAGAGAGATGAACTCAGATAAGTATGTGGTATATT
This sequence comes from Tamias sibiricus, assembly GCA_025594165.1. NCBI lineage: Eukaryota > Metazoa > Chordata > Mammalia > Rodentia > Sciuridae > Tamias > Tamias sibiricus. Next base: position 104,041,298 of record CM046663.1, on the reverse strand, counting down.
AACTATATTGTATGGAGTGTTCCCACTCATCATTACTTGTATGCTCCTTTACATGTCTCTTTGCCCAGGCCAAGGCACTTAAGAATCTATTCCTTCTCTATTCTTCCCCTTCTTCTCTTCCTCCTCCTTCTCCTCCTCCTCTTCCTCCTCCTTCTCCTCTCTCTCCATCTCCATCTCCATCTTGATGTCTATCTCTATCTCTATCTCTATCTCTATCTCTATCTCTATCTCTATCTCTATCTCTATCTCTATCCAAATCTCTATTTTATTGCTATGGCCATGGCCAGGCTGTGGTCATAGCCCTGAAGACCATGTGCTACAGTTGACATGATTAAAATAAGGAGAACATCTATATGACCAACTCTGTATTGTGGTATGACTTAATTGAAACTGATGTTTCATGGGCTGTTTGTGTAGCAGAATAGACTATGATTGCATTTTCATGAAGAATACAATGTAAGATACTTCTGTCATTGTCATTTTCCTCACATCCAGAAAGTGTCTACACATCATGGGTGTTTCCCTCTGATTTCTAGAGCTGTATACAACCAATACCATGTCTCCTCTCAGGACTGCCCCCAATGAACACATCTTTAGGAATCTTCTCTTCAGATTTCTGTCTTTTCAGGGCTCATTATCTGTTTATAAGATTTAATATATGATCCTTCCCAGATGGGACTTTACCAAATTTTCTGGGAAGAACATCTATCTTAACCAAAAAGGAATGATGATATGAATGGAGACAGAGCAAGAGGAAAGAATAGTGGAAAACCATAATAGAAAGAGAGCTTCTACGTGTCAAACCACATGGCTCTGAATCTGTCTACAAAAGTGCTAGGTGTTACAAGGCAAGAGTCTGCCCCAGAGATGAGGCAATCACAGAGGCCCTTTAGCATTAGTTCTTGTGATGGTACCATAGAGATTTCAGAAATGTCACTCACAGGAATGAGTTTACTAGAAGGGATAAAAAAAAAAAAAAAAAAAAAAAAAAACGGGGGGGGGAGGGACACTCTCAAGAGAGAGTTGGTCCTCTCAGAGAGAAGGACAGAACAACCCTCCTGCCATCCAGCTTTGTTGGAGGAAATTTTCAAGAGTCCTGCCCAGGTCTATCCCTTGACTTTTGACTGATAGCAGGATTGCATCACATTTCCAAATCCCCATTGTGCATGGTAAAGTTATGAGATAACTCTGAATCACTTTTGTCCAAAGTGACCAGTTCTAATTGGAAGTTGTTCTTTCATAGTTTTTGGTTTGGAGAAATTATCCTTATTTTCATGAGTTTTGAGATCTGGTCTGTGTAAGGGTCTTAGAATTTCCCCTTCCAAGGTAACTTAAGTTATTTTTATCATAATCCCAGGCCCACGTTTCTCTTTCAGATAACAGGTTGCTTGCTGAGGAATATAACATATCCTATTGACTTAAGCCAGACAGGTCTGCAGGTAAATTGTGTTTTAAAAGAAAATATGTGTGGGTCAGCAAAGTGGGCCAAATTCATAGAATTATCTGCTTAACCTCATGTTCCCACCACTCATGCCCCTTTGTTACCTATCAGAGTTACAGTGGAATTCATAATTGCAAAGAAAGAAGTTATTATAGCTCCCTGGAGGAGAGAAGGAAAGGTTTATGAAGGAGGTAATGAATTCTTGGAGATAAGAGTAGATTTGTCCCCCTGCCAACAGAAAGGGAAAGTTATTATAAGCAAAAGAAACTCTGAGAAAGGAAATAACAGTCTGAAAAGATGAAGGTCTATATACACTGATAAAAATGTGACAATAGAGACCTCATTGTAAATATGACTGTAGAAAAAATGCAGGGCCTAGTATCACACCATACTATAGAGTGTATTTTCAAGAAATAAACATTGAAGAGTTCTAGTTAGGAAATCAATATTGATTTCATTTATTCAACCAAAGTTGAGCAAAATGTCCTACCATGTCCTGTGCACAAGGCCTTTAGGATACGAAATCTCATGATGTCTATGCCCTTGAGAATAGGAAGTCCCCACAGCCTCATAATCACATGAAGGTATATACGTTTTCCAGTGATTAACCTAACCACATGATGGACAGTGAAAGTCCCCACATTGTGATAAAAATATGTATATTTTCTACCATGCAGTCCAGGCAGGAGTCACTCAGCCATTGGTAGGACACCTCTTCTCTATAGGATTATCCTAACACCTTTTTCTGTGTTCTTACTTTCCCTTTCCCTAGGGTATTCACCTTGGTGCTATGGCAGGAGACTGGCTCCAGATCCAGTCTGTAGGAGGTGGGGAAGAAAAGAAGGTAAGGGATAGTAACTTGTTAAAAATATGAAATCCAAATTTCTATATCTCTTCCATTCCATAGTCTTGAAAAACTGGTTATATATAATTTTAAGGAGAGCTATGAAAAGGAACCTCCAGTTGGCTTTTCAGAGTCCCAGCTAAAATTCGAGATTCTTTTACTGGAAGGAGAAAAAATAAATGAAGGAAGAAAATAAAGATATGGAGAAAAATTAGCAATTTCTAATCAAATTAGTGGATAAAGGAGAAGAAATTGATGTGGAATATTGAATAATAAATTGATATGGAATTATTGAAATAAAGACTGTAAAGAACAAACTTTGAAGAAAATAATGGATTATTTAAACACAATAAATTCAAAGTTATTATGGGAGATGTCAAAAAGTCAATTGGACATATGATTTTGATAGTCATAATTATCTTCACCTTGAGATATATTTGAGAGTCACAAATATATCGATGATGCTTAATTAAGGATACTTAATCTGCCTTGGGAATAGATAACTTAAGGAAAAGATATAGAAACAGGAGAGAAATAAATAACACGTGGAAATTTTTATAGTTGTAATTAAATAGTTTCTCATCTTAAAATAAAAAGGTATTAAAATATAAAAAGGAAAAAATAAAGTTAATATTCAGATTTAGTTAACACAATATAATGAAGAAATTAAAACTGATTATAATTTTTCATGCCATGTCTAAGACTGTAATTTTAATGTCATCTCTAGAAAGTGACAAAATTAACACTAGCTGAAAAATAAAGCTATATAACACTGCTCCTGCCCACTTGCAGAATCTGATACTAGAGCAAAACAAGTGTAGGCAAACATTTCAGTATATATTTGTTGCTGGAATAACAGTTAACTATGTGTGCTGCTGTTCCCAGAGTAAAAGGACTTTGGTTTAGGAAAAATACTACAATTTTTTGGTTGTGCAAAAGTGGAACTAGAACTGAGGTTTGAGAGTGAAACATCTTTAAAATAAAGAAGAAGAAGAAGAAGAAGAAGAAGAAGAAGAAGAAGAAGAAGAAGGAGAAGGAGAAGGAGAAGGAGAAGGAGAAGGAGAAGGAGAAGGAGAAGGAGAAGGAGAAGGAGAAGGAGAAGGAGAAGGAGAAGGAGAAGAAGAAGAACTTGAATGTGTGGGAAGAGAGAGCTTAAAGGAAAAAAAAATGTACTAAATAGGAGACCTAAGCTCATGAAGAAATGTCTAAGACCAGGTAGTGGGAAAAAGGAATAACATTTCAGAACAGGGATGGTCAGTGTTCTCTTTTAAGAAGCTGCACGTACTACAATGTTAAATTGGATTTTTTGGTAGGTTATCATCACCAGAAGGGTAAATTCCTTAAGTAGGTTGGCCAACAGTGCAGGAAAGAAACTCATAACACGGGTAATGTTACTCTCATTTCACTGTAAACATGAACAAAGAAGAGCAAATTTCCCCCTAACTTGGCTGAATTTTTAGGGGTAGTGCCCAATTGCCCACAGAACCTGAGAAGAGAGTACTGTTGAACACTCTATATTTAATTTCCAAAAATCATTGTGACCTGTATTAACACTGGCATTTAAAAGATAAATAAAGCACCCAAGGAAAAGAATCTTACAATTGAGATGGAGAAATATAGACAAGGAAGTAAAAAGAGAGTTCAGAGAAAACCATAAATACCGAGAAAGCAGATTGAGCACATGATGAGTGGAGCCTGATTGCTAGTGGCTGAAAAATAAACTAGAGATGAATATGTGCATAAAGTCACCTTGTGGGAGGTTTTGTGTCATAGTATATTAGTCACAGAAAGCCTGTAAAGACTAAAGGAGCTGACTACTTTTATTTTTCTCCATTAACTATTTACCTCGATTTTCCAAAAGAGTACTTTTCAGAGTCTGCAGGTTAATTTACTATGCTAATTTTCTCTCTAATGCTTTATCATGTTCCACAATTTTTTGTGTTGAACTCTTACTGAGCATCACAGTGAATATCATATTGAATGTGATGAACTTCAACCATCTTTCATGTTTCTATGGCAAAATTGTCTTCTTTAAATTCATGAATTTTCTCAGGCTTTTATTATTTCTGAGCTATTTTATTCCAAGTTAGCATGTTAATGCTCTCTCTCTCCCAGTTTCCTATGTATTTGAGTTATTTTTTCAAATGTCACCATCTCAGAGGGCTTCTCATAATGACTCTATTTAAAATGGCTTTCCATTCTTGTTTTCTATGATTTCAGTCTCTTCTCTCCTTCAAAACAGACATTACAGTATGAAAACATACCTCTCATGAATTTATTGCCAATAAAATAGACTATTCAATAGAACTCAAATATTGTCTACAAATGTCCTGGTACAAGTAAGTTAATCAATAATTTTTGATTAATTAGTTAATAGATTAACTTCAAAACAACTCAATGAGAATGGTACTCATAGTGGCCTTGTTTAATAAGGAAAACCAAGGCTTTCTTAAGTTCATATTGTTGGTCAACCGGCAGAGTTATATTTCAAACACAGATCTGTCTGATGGCAAATCTTTAATGCTAATCAGTAATCAGATTAATCTTGTGTTTTAGATAAAATCAACCTTCCTGATAACTGAACACTGAAATAACATTTATCAGGCACTCACAGCCTTAGCTTATACTGCACTGAGAATCAATTTTCAAGGAAAAGTCATTATCCCTACCTAGTTAAGAAAGCTTGTGAAATTCAGTGACTATTATCTTGAGTGCCAATTTGAGCCAATTTGAGTGCCTGTGATGACAGCTTCTCTGCTCCTGCAGAGCACTAAGCCCTGAGTGACCACTTTATTTTCCCGGTCATCACTAACCTGGACAGCCTGGATCTGCAGGGAACTCTGATAGATTTACTTTTCATAATAATGAGCCACCTTCTTACAGTAGCACACAGTGAAGAAAAAAGTATTTTTCCATTAAACTTCTAGTGAATTATTACTAGAAATACACACAATATTATTTCAGGCTGTACTAAATCACATAACAACACAAAACCTGACAAAATACATATAAATACCATAATAGTTTGGGTAGCTACAGAAGCATATTCTTACCTCTGACAAAAATAGAATGAGTTTTCAAATATACCCTCAATACAGCTTCCATGTGTATTATAGTAGATGTTCCATGAATGCTGCAATAGGATTCATCAGAAAATTTTATGACTCATGAAATTATTCATTTTTTAAGTTGTTCATTTGATTACTCTTTCTATTTCTTTAAATGTTTGAAATCACATTTCATAGTAATTTTGAGAAAATAAATATTTAATAAAGAAAGAGTAAGAACAAGTGATCTTGGAATTTTCAATTCCAAAAAACACTATTTCTAAAAGGAGGTATCCATACAAACAGCATTGCTAATGGAAGCACAGTAGACTGGAGTCAGGAATTGTAAATTTTATTCTCAAATCTAATGGGAGTTATCTTTCTACAATCAGACACAAAATGACTAGTTTGTATTCCAGATGAATGAATTCCAAACTTACTGGCTCTCTTAGAGTAAAATAAAAAGTCATGTTATATTTTTCAGTAGTAATGAGCATGGATTTAATGGGATTCCCCATTTGTGCATCCCTTTATAGGTACATCCTGTTCTTATACTCAGTGTAGATCTTGTTATATTACATTGTAATTGTATTTCCTTATCTCTGTTTACATTAAATGCTATATTACTTAATACCAGAGTCCTGAACTCTACTTTATTGTCTTATCTTAATGTCTTGTCTATTATATTTGTTAACAAAATAAATGTTCAGAATCTGCCATGCTGCAGTAATCTAATACAATCTTGATTTTTAAAATTTAGTAAAGTTTAAGGAATATGGGTCTCAGTTACAAAATCAAACACCTTCTATTATTGTGTTTTTCTCATGTCAATAAACTAGGTTAAAGTGAGCTTACTTGAATTGATTTTAATTAGCGGTGATTCTTGGCCATATATAAACCATGCAGTGTTTTATAAGGTTGCCTCTCATTATCTTGCATGGTATCCTCTTTGCCTCCATTTAGTTATAAGATACCAAAACAATTTTCTCAAATGAAATACAAAATGAATTAGAAAAAAATATTTTTTCTAATGTGCTCTGGAAGCACTCTAGTGAGAGATTTCTATCTCGACCCTTATCTAAAAGTATTTATTCACAGTCTTAGGAAGCCAACAGTGAACAGAATCAAACTTTGAAAATAACTCAACAGCAGAGGTTCTATCTCCTGTATCCTAAGACAGGAATCAAACATTGTTGGCTTGTTCATTACCAATGATGTTCACTTTGCTCGATTGTTTAAGGCAAATATTTCCATTACATAGTTATCATTTTCACAATTGTGGGTAATAAGCAATTTGGGGGGACATTCTTTGTACCTGCAAAAGGTACTTTTATCCACCAAATGTTACTCCTCTAGATTTAGCACTTGGATTTTTGCTTGAATCAATTATTAATGTGATGGCAAAAGTGTTGTATAACTCCATTATCACTTCCAATTTTATTAGTTGATATTTTGCTATAAACAAAAGCCTTAATTAATTGATTTTAATCACTATGAACTGAATATTCTAATTATATTCAGTGATATTCCATTACTGTTTTGAATTTTGATGCTTAATTTTTATCACACTTAGAAAGTAGAATGCCTTCCAGTCTCTTCTCTCCCCATTGCCATGTATATAACTCCTTTTTCAACTGTTAGAAGGCTGGTTCTAATTTATCTCCTAATAAATACTCACTTGTTCATTTTTGAAATAAAATACAGAGGAAATAATTTTAGATTTGCTAACTTATACCAATTTAATTATGCAGAATTTAATAATTGTGTACTTATCTTTAAACTGAGGGTACAAAGTACTACATTCAAACTCAATTTTTTCAAATAAAACAACTGGTAGTCAAATAAAAATTTATCACACTAAGTATCATTTGATTATTTGAAGGTAAAACCCAGAAGAAATATTATAAAGTTAAAGAAAGGTTTTTCAAGATAGAAGACTATTTTATGCTCCTGGAAGGATGCTAAGAGAGGCCAGAGGCACATGGAAAGTGAGAGCCAACTTCTGTCTAGCTGGTGATTAATCTGTCCATTCAAAGTTCAATGATCACAATGAATGGTGTTTGCACAAAAATTAACTTAGACTTGCGCATGATCCATGGCCCTCTTATCTATTTGTAGAGATAAATAAATTTTGCTGGATTATGTGCTTTGGCATCCATAAAAGCTTGAAAATATCCTTTTCTCTCACTCCTTACAACCAGGGCAGCTGTATTTACAACTGAATGATCTATAGACCACGTTTTGTGTCCTCTGATGCACTTCAAAGACTTGTTGCTTTCACAAGAACTCTGATTTTCATATTCCAAATACCAAGAACTGCAATCTGGAGAGAGTCCCATAATATTATAGAGACCCATCAGTTAGCATCAGTTAGCTCTGGGCCTGATGAGCTTCACAGAGAAGATTTCAAATAGAGAACTGGTATCTGTCGTGCAGCATTCCGTCCCACAACCTCAGTAAATTGAGGTTTTCGTGGCCGGTTATATAAATGGCATGCTGAGTTTAAGCTAATGTGTTTTCCATCCCAAATGGCACAGCTTCTCTTTTCCCCTTGCATTAAGCATTGAGCAGGTGGTGTTTTCTAATCATTTATGTTCATTCCGTCTGCCGTCATGAGCAAGCGAGATCATAGATGTGCTCAGCAGCTCTTGCAGTCAAATAGTGATGAATAAAACAGCGAGAATCTGCTTTGGCCATAGAAGCATCTAATTTGAAAACCATGGTGTCAGAAACGTGTGAGGTAGGTCTGAGTCCTCTATTCCCTCATCCGGAAGTGATTTACATCATCTGGGAGCCATTTGTCTTTGTTCTGGTTATTGTGGAGAGATGACAAATGGGAGCATAGAATATGCTGCCATAAGTGGCACAATTTTCTCTAGCTAAAAGGACAGTGTGTCAAAAATAATTTGCAAATACTATACTGTTTTTACATTCATTAGAACAGTAAGGTGCAATAATAACAATCACATCCACACTGGAAATGTTATCTAATGGTGTCTCCATTATTTAGAGCATTACCTGCAAAGACACTGACTTTTTCATCCGTTTACAGCAACTAAAATTCTCTTCATCAAATTCCCTTTTCCATCTCAAGGCAAAATTGAGAAACTGATAATTCAGGAAAAGGATATTACTCAATACTCAAATTTTGTGAGCCTTTTAACAATATAGTTTAAGAGAATAGAAGCTCTTATCAGTATGATATGAATTGTAGGTTGATGTTTATGTATGAAGAAATGTGTGGATAAAAGTTGCTATAAATGAAATTGAGCTTGGGGAAGAAATTTATGGACATTTCTGATTTTATTTATCTTCAGTCTCTTTTACCCTGCCATTCTAAATATGTCATTTTGAATTTGTTTTGTTTCTATCAATGAATACTTTGCCAAAAGGGAACTACTAGTAGCAAGACGGTCTGGAACACTGATCCAGGGAGGCTGAAGACAGCCTAAAGAAAACAAGAGTTCAATTATGGGCCAGGGAAGAGGCAAAAGTGCAAACCCAAGAGGTAGTATGGAAATAAAAGAATGAATAAATGCAAAACAGAGAAAATGGGGAAATGTGAGGACATGTGGTACACCAGGGGCTAGGAAAAGAATGTAGGAAGCTGGATATCGCACTGCCTATAGACAGATCTCATAAAATAAATGAAGTAGAAGCACTGAGTAGCAATGAACTTTATATTAGGTTTCATTAGTTTATTCTTTCATTATTCATCCACCCTGTAAATGTTTTCTGATATTTTAAATTTCTAAATTTACACATACTATTTGTATCTATATTAAAGACTATTATTTAAATAAAATTGGAATGGATTGTGCTGAAGGGACAAGGTTCTTAAATTTATATCGTCTATTTTTAAATTTTTTAAATCAACACAATTACATTTTCTCAAAAATCTATGGAGAAATACTTACATAATCATCCTTTTTAGTTTTCTATTTAAATGTTTTTTTTTTTTTTTTCTTTTATCACTAATAGAATACTGTTTTGGCCTGGATCTTAAATGTCCCTCAAAGGCTCATGTCATTAAAGGCTTGGTCTCCAGCCTGTGGTGCTATTGGGAGGTGGTAGAAACTTTAGGAGGGAGAATCTTATGGAAGAAAGGCCACTAGTGGTGTACTCTTGGACTCTGGTCCCTTCCTGCCCTTGTTCTTTGCTTCCTGGCCACTATGAGGTGAGCAACTTTGTCCACCATGCATTCTGTGCCCTGATGTTCTGTCTTGTCACAGACCCAAGGTGATGGGGCTAAGTGACCATGGATTGAAACCTCTGAAACTGTGAGCCAAAATAAATATTTCCCTTTTTAAAAATACTTTTAGTTACATATGGACACATTATCTTTATTTTTTTATTTATTTATTTTTATGTAGTGCTGAGGATCGAACCCAGTGCCTCACACATGTGAGGCAAGCACTCTACCACTGAGCTGCAACCCCAGCCCAATATTTCATTTTTTTAAAGTTGTTTATCTCAGGTATTTTGTCACAGTGATGAAATACTGATTAACACAAATACCTTCATTATACAACCACAGGAAAGAAAAGGAAATGGTTGAGAATGAATGTATCTCACATTTCTTATATAAACCTTGGTCAGTTTAAGATTTTTAATAATAAGTCAAGTTGTAAATTCCATTTATAAGAACTTGCTCTCAAAGTTGATGCACTTAAAAGCTGGTTAATATTAGACAGACCAGGACTCAAATTTTTCATCTCTAAAACTAGCCTAATGATACCATAAACTTCATATAATTGTTGTAAGTGAGAAATGACTTCCTACTAGAGGTGATATTACAGTGACAGGGCTCAAGTACTAGACAAATTAGGTATTATCATTCCATTATTATTCCGAATGTTGAAAATGAAGAACATTTAGGAAATTTGCATATTGTTAAAAAGGAAGTTATTTGAGAAGTAAGAAATTTTATATTTAAACCTGGTGTTGAGCTGGGGATGTGGCTCAGTGATAGAGCACTTGCCCACATTTGATCATCAGTAAACACACACACACACACACACACACACACACACACACACAAATACACACACACAAAAGTCCAAGGCTGCTGGTGTTATTGCTTATCCCTTTGAATAAAAAATAATATAATGAACACATATGTATAGATTTTGTTTATTTGTATTATATTGTATCCTTGTACAAATATCCTTTTTACATTAATAATAAAAATGGAAATTAAAAAGCATGAAATGCAAATAATTATAGGCAAAGAGTTATGAATAAAATCCATGTGAACATTTTCTTCTATATGGCAAATTTACACCAATGACATTTCGTAGATTCAGACTAGTTCTCCAGGTTCCCCAAGCACTACTATGTTTACAGGAAAATACTGAAGGTAAAGGATGTTGGGTAAATATTTATTGAGCACAGTCTGTATAATATCAACTTGGGGGATATAGAGGTTCTCCAAAGAGAACAGAAATATGTTTATAAATGTGACTTTGAGAATTTTCCTTCAAAACTCAGCTCCTCACTGAGAAATATTAGCATGTTTTCCTATCTAGACTGTATTTTTATTTTATTTTATTTAACAATTATCTTAGCAAACACACTCAGCTACCTTATTTATAGACAATAAGCTCCTTGCAGGACAAATCATTCGCTTTTGTTTCTTTATTATCTGACATATATTAGGCAGATAATAGGTAGTCAAAAATATGTGCAATTGAACATAGTACACATATGAAGACAATGACATAGCCACTACACTGTCAGGGTTTGCTAAGAAATGAAACCTCCTCAAACCTTTGAATGTGTTATGTCCTGTCACTTCAATTATTTTAAATGCCTACCTTTATTAGAAGAGGCGGACACATAAACCCTTTAACACATCTACAATTTCCTGTGCATTAAATCAATGAGGTAATGAACAATGGCAAAGTTGATGCTTTTATCTCAGGACAAACATTGTAAGTTACAATTGACCTATTTTCTAAAGCTGGATCAATAGATAAAAATACACAATTTTATATTTGGAAGTACAGGCCCTTTACCCTTTATTGCTCTTATAAAGGTTTGGGGGCAACATTGGCCATGTGAGGGGTAAGTCTGTGATTGGCACATGACTGTGTGAACAATGGAAAATTAGGAAAATTAGCTGTTGACTGAAAAGTCATTTGGACTCTTCCAAGCAAGCAATTAATATACAAAACACTTCCTCAAATGTAAATAATGTTTCTAAGCAACCTAAATGACTTGTAAAACTCAATATAAGCATGTAACTAAGACGTGCTATATTTATTCTAATTTCTGACAAGATATACATTTATTTGTCATTATAATTGATGGTTTGTAGAGAAAATAGACCTGAAAATGTTCTCAATGAATGATGTAATTATTCAAAAATGGCCACTGGATCAAAGGCCACCAGAGTGTTAGGACAAGTGGCCCTTTTGTGGTTTCTACTCTTACCTACAAAGTCAAATATGTAACATTTTTATTTACTTTTTAAAGTTCAGTGATTTTTTAGACTATTATTAAAGGAAAGTATTAGAGATGTTAACAAAAATGCCATATATGGCATTTTCAAAAAGCAGTTATCAATAAAGAAGATACACATCCCAGGTACTTGGGAAACTGAAGCAGGAGGATTGCAAGTTCCATGCCAGCCTGGATAATTTTGTAAGATCCTATCTCAAAATAAAATTGTAAAAAGGGCAGGGGATGTAGCTCAGTGGTAGAGCAAGGCCTCAGGTATAATCCCCAATTCTGCATTAAAACAAACAAACAAACAAACGTGTGTGTGTGTGTGTGTGTATGTGTGTGTGTCTGTAGACTGTATTTTCCTACATGTAATGCTGAAGTATTTTATACAAGAAATGAATTAATTCAATCATGTATTTCTATGAATTTCACATCTGTAAGAGATGCTTAATAGGATGGGCAATAATGTGAAATAAATCTGTTCTTTCAATGGTATAAAAAGTTAAATTAAAGAAACAAAATGGATATATAAATATATACAGTTAATATTGTTAGGAACCAGGTCAGATGGAATGAATTAGGAAAACCATTTGAAATGAAAGTTATTTTAAAAGGCTAATAAGAGCACAAGTTGAAGAAAAGAGGAAGGGAATTCAGATAGACGGAAAGGTATTTGTACAGGCAAGAAAGCACAATGAACAAGTTTTGTTCCACAGTCAATGAGTTGGACCAGCTTACATAAGTCACTTAAAGGACTGAAGAAAAGTGATAATTATAGAATGTAGCTCTTGAAGAGGGTTGCGATGAACTCTGCCATAAATTTATATATAAAGAAAATTTTATGAAATAATTATTATAATAGTTAACTTTTATTAAATGTATGCTGTTATCTTAATGTTTCTATCATTTCATTTAATCCATAATCATATGAGAGAGATGCTGTTATACCTACATTATGTGTAAGAGGAAACAGATGCAAAAGGAATCAAATCATTCACCCATTACTACAAAGATAATTATATAGTGTGGACTCAGATCCATAAAATCTGTTTCCAGGACTCACTCTCATAAAGATTAAACTGTTCTGCTTATTAAGAAGGTTTTCTAGAAGTCCACATGATTTTAAAAGAAATGGGTCCTATCTCAATAAAATGAAACCAACTTGCATCCCCAAACAAACCATTTTCAATGAAAACCACTTCTGACAGTGTCATTTTCTTCACCCCTCGTGTTTTCAAATCACTTCTGTTAAATGGCTCTGCCTCTTGAAATAATGGTAGAATATCCATTCGTATTCAGAGACAATGAATTGGTAATACACCTTAGTTTAGTTTGAGCAAAAAGAAATATGGGATATATGTGCCAAATAGCAATTGTCTTCCAAGTAGTGTGTATTCTCTCCCTAAATTCGGACATACACAGTGTAACTTCATGCTAAAGTGGTAATGAACTATGTTTCATAAAAACATAATTCTTTAGAAGAAAGCCTGAAGGTATGAGAAAAGGAGATTAAAAGGTTGAATATGGAAGAACTTTCTGGAGAGAGAACTTTTAGGTTTTCCATGTCGTGTCGTATGTATAAATGTTAAGAAAATGAGAGCATCCTGACATCTCTCTGTTAGGTGATAAGATGCAAAGCAACGCTGGGGTAATGCAGCATCTAATTCTTGTCAATTGCCATTATTAGAGGTTTTATATCAAAGCAGTAAACTATTATTTACACAAGTAGCTATGAGAGTTTAATAGGGCAGAATGTTATTTTATTAGTGTTTAGATCTTGGATTAATGATCTGGTCTTGTATAATTTTCAAAATACTGTATTTCACTTGCTCTAGTTTCTTTTTATAATGCAATATTTCTCTGAAGCTTTCTGTTCCTATGTTTTTTGTTGCTTTATTCCAAGATCTCAAGTAACATATAATTTGAGTTTTACATTATCTTTTCTTCAATATCTTAATTTTCATGTTTTTGAGATTTCTGGATATTGAAATCTGAATTAGTTTTCCAGTGCACTGTAACAAACTACCATAAACTTAGTAGTTTAAAAGAGCATATACTTCACAGTTTCTGTAGGTCAGAAGTTTGAGTGGTCTCAATTGGATCTTCTGCTTAGAGTCTAGTGCTACCAAAATCAAGAATTCACCAGTACTGTCATCTTTACTGGAGGCTCTGGGTAAGAATCAGCTTCTAAGCTCAATCAGGCAGTTGGCCAAATTCAGTTCCATTTAGTTGTGGAACATAAGTCCTCATTTCCTTTTTAGATAGAGGCTAGTTTTGCTTCTATAAGCCATCTGCATTGTTTCTTAGAATTTCTACATGGCTCCTGTTTACAAGAAGTTGAAACTATTTTATGCTTCAATACTCCCTGAGCCAGTTTCTCATTTCTCTGATTCATCCTGAGTAAATTATAGTATTCTGCTTTTAATAGGATTTGTCTAATTGATAATACTTGTAGTGATATTATAAAAGCTTTAATGATATCCTTAAATACTGGTAAATTAAGTCTTGATCCTTTATTTATTGACTATCCAATGGAAATATGGAGTGCAAGGGAAATACCTCATTAGATAAGAGGCAGCTAGGAAAAACCTATAGTTCACATCCTGCTTAATGGTGAAATATTATTCATTTTTTATGACATTTGAACAATGCAAGGATGTCTGGTGTTGTGAATTCTATTTAAACTATGATATAATCTAACTTCTGCAATAATACAAGAAATATTAATAGATAGAATAAAGAGTAAAAAGGAAAAATCAACTATTTCCACTTTTAAATCACATTATTAATAGGAAATTCAAATGAAGCTGAAAAATTAATATAAGAACTATGTATTAAATTTAATAAGATTAGAGAACACCGGTTGATATAAAAAATTTAAATATATTTCTAGTCAGTAGCAATAACCAATCAAATTTTTTTAAAAATTTCATTTGCAATAATGACATGAAGATAAAATGCTCCAAAAGCATGGGATACATTGTTGCATTTTAATGGGACCCAGAAAGTCACAAGTCACAGGCAAAATATAGTCAATAAATGAAGGAATAAGACATAATTTACCAATATTTGGAATCAAAGAAAGATATCATTAAAGATTTTATAACATCACTACAAATTTCTTGTGTAACATGTCCTTAAGTAGTGTCTGAATGTGTAATTCTGATAATAATAACAAATATAATAAAGCACAATGATCTAAGAACTTTTACAAGCATATGATTAGATCTGGCTTTTTAACATTGCATTGGCTTAAGCACATTTAATGGTCAAGACCAAAGTTAAGGGGCAAAGAAGACGACTTTGGGCATAGAGATGGTGGGAAAGAGATGGATATTTTTAAAGAATAATATAATTTATATAGATGTATTGAATTTATATGATCTTCCCCGAAGAAATTGCCCTCCCATGCTTGTATACGGATATTTGAGAGATTTAAGGAGTGTCAATAATAGCAACAGCACAACTCCTCCTTGTGTCCAAAGAGAAGCTACTGCATCTTGTCTCACTTAAACAGCAAAATCATGTAGTATTACAATTTCCATTGCATGGATGAAGGAACAGATTTGTGCATATTCTCAGTTAGCAAATGATGTTGTCATAGGTGCATTCCAGGGATTGTTAATTCCGCATCCAGGGTTTTTCCTTTATACCATTCTTCTGTTCCATAAAGACAAATTTACCTTTCTTATCATATAAACTCAAATTTCCATTTTCATAGATGTTTCATTTTTTTTTTGTTTTTTAGAAAGATTGTATCCAAATTTACAATATATTTTATGAAACATCTATATGTCGATTGTGTAACAGACATGGTCCTACTTGTTGAGGATATAGTAGCAAACAAAAAAACATGTTTCATTTCTCAAGGATATTACATCATAGTGGGGAAGATAGGTTAGATGCAGATAAGTAAACAAAAATAGTTTATATTTATTTATAATGTACTACATATTATTGAATTACATATATTTTCATACTGTGTGTATGTGAATAGGTGTTTGAAAGAGAAAGAGAAATGTTATATGAGAAAACAAAATATGATAAATGAAAAGATAGCAGGATAAAGTCACAGGAATGCAAGTTTAGGTCAGCCAGGTGTCAGGACTTCCTCCTTAAGGATGTGAAAATTGAGTATCAACCTGAATGGTATCAAGGAGCCAGCTATAACACATATCTGGGGAAAGAGCTTCCCAGAGAGAGAAAAAAGCAGGTGAAAGAGGCCTGAGATGAAAAGCAGCTTCCTGTGTTACAGAAGAGACTCTCAAAGTGGGGTCCTCCAGGTAGCAGTGTCACCATAATCTGGAAATCTTTTAGGCAAACTTTGGCTCCTACCTCAAACATATAAATCAGTTGGAATTGGCATCCAGTGTCTGTGGCCTAAGTGGTCCTGCTATAGCCCACAGTCTGAGAAGTAGCACTGTGTTTGCAGAACAACAGATATCCAAAATGCTTGCCATAATAGTTGAGTGGGAATATTTTAAAGAATGAAGTCTGGGCTAAATAATGTAAAATTTTTCAAGTCTTTAGGAAGAACTCTGAATTTTACAAACGACAGTATATTTTCCAGTAATACTGATATAGAATATCTTTTACATCAAGATAACATATACATAAATTGTTTCTGTGTATAGATTTTGTGTGCTAAATGGAACAAAGCTATGTCTCTTTGAAGATGTAGTAAACAAGTTATGCCTGCTGAATTCATGATACATGCTAATGATAATAATTGTATATAAACGGGTGAGTTGGAAGGAAACTATTGACTCCCTCCCCTAATTTCAGCATTAAAAATATTAGCATGTAATATAAAAACTTACATTATAGATTCAAGCAAACTGACCATGGATAAATATTTGTGCATGAGCTTAAGAAAGTAGATTACATACTCATATCTGGCTAGGATTTAAAACAGATTTCATGAATACACAAGCCCTTGGTATCTTAGCTTACAAAAAGCAACTTTCATTGAAACCTAAAAAAAAAAACTATCCAGTGACAAGGCAATCTCATCTCTTATATGTTGTGTTGCCTGACTGTGTTCAGAAGCAAATGATATTTTCCTTGGTTACTAAGTGAAAGCTAGTATCCAATAATTTTATAAAGCAACCTTATTTCTAAACTATATAAACAATCACAATCTTCACAGAAGGAGAGGAAAAGAACACTGTGAGAAAGGATTTATCCAAGTTGGATGGCAGTAAAATGAGTTTTGTTTTTTTGTTTTTCCAATAATGGCAGCACAAGGTACCAGAGATTACAAGAAGGATAACAAAGAAGCTCTTCATGTCTCAAATCCAGCCTCTCATCTCTGACATTCTTGAGAGCATATATATGTCCTAGTCTGTCAAATGAAGGTGTGGTCATTAACCTCATGCTAAGAAATGTACTTTCCAAGTGGTTTCACCTGAATAGCTTCAGGTCATCTTTTCTGCCATCAATTCACTTATTTTAAAAAAAAATCATGTACATATCTGTACTGATTCAATCAAAATTTATTTTTTTAAAAATAAGTCTGCTACAAAGATATTTAGGAGAAAATATATTTAATAGAAATTATTGTTCTTTTGGAATGTCCATCTCTCCAATAGCAAGGCAACTTTGAATGTTATATCTAATCTTAGCAATTCCCTTTCATTAATGATCTGAAGAGAAAATGAAAGAAAAGAAGGCTAAAAAAACAAAACAAACAAACAAACAAAAACTCTTCCAATGTATAAACTGGGAATAAAAATCAATTTTAATCAATTAGGTGATAGTACATATTATTTTTGCATTTATACGATTTTTCTTTAAACAAGTTCCTTAGAAAATGGTTGTTCTTTATTTTATTTTCCCAATCTGTAGAAGGTGCTAAACACACCAGTGCAATCTTTTTTGTCCAAACCATCGCTTCAAAGGGAAACCTTAATCATTCAAAAATAATTTTCAAGGAAAGAGGGGAATGGAAACCTAAGAAGGAAGTATAACATCAACAGAATAGCTGCAATAATAGCTGCTGTGAAATTAAACAATAAAAAAAAAAGAAAGAAAATGCTGAATAATGAAGGAAAAGGTTCTTATAAGAGAGAACAGGAATTCCCTAGAGGTTCTGACCATGAAAATGAACGCGGCAGCGTTCCTCCGGTGAGCAAACTCAGTGGGGTGTGGGTTTGGACTATTTTGCAGTCTTTCCCATGCACTCTTGAGATAACCAATGCATGCTTGGCTGGAGCACATGTCTAATCACAAGCAAAACATCTTACATCGTGACCTAACGTAACCTGTTGATATAAATAAAGCCAGCAGTTCAGACGAGCTGCCATTTTGACACTTAGCCATTGCTCCCTCTGCATCTGGCTTCTGTCTCCTTTTGTTTTCTTTGCAGAATTCTAAACAGAAATTATAATAACCATTCTAAGTAATACAAAATTCAATAGATGAGGAAAAAAAGTCTCTTCATTGGTTACCTCTTGTGAACATTTAAAATCCAGATGATGCTCAGGCACTTTCCCACATACTCTTGTGCCAATCAACTGGTACCAACCTAATCACTCCCTGCCAGGGCCTCTTCTCAGCTCTGCATTTTTGGATGCTCCAATGTGAAACACCCATAGGAACCTCCTTAGCACTGACATACAAGCAACCTGCAAATATGGGCAATTAATGTTAATTGGAAGACCCTGAGTCAATAAGAAATAAGAGATAATAGATAAATGCTTCTTTTGTTTTTCTTCAGGAAGACATCCCTGAAGAATTTGAACTTCAAGGATTGTTTATAAGGTGTTGAATGAAGATAGTTCTTTTTTCATTGTCTAGAGAGAAACTAGTCCAAGATATTCAAGTTAATAAAACAAAGCACATATTTTTGTGTCGCTGCCTGAAGCGGAAGTCGCTTGGAGAAGCGAACGCCACAGGAAAATTCGGAGGCAGGATGAAAATGAAAAAAGGTCTTTTATTCTTCTTCTCTCTCCGGCTCCAGCAATCACTCCACACGCTCTAACTCCAACCACCACCTTCTTCTTCCCACACACACTAACGATCCTCACCCAGTTATATACATATAGTTTTAACAAGGACACGTGCTTACAGCTCGAGCTTACAGGTGCGTCAGGCAGTGTTCACGGGCATACAAAGATTCTTTGAATAATGTATTAATTATCAGGTGGAAACTAGAACATCTTTTATGGCTCTCAGCTAACCACAATCTTTAGCTATCTCCTTGATTATAGGCTCCTTCATTTCCCCCTTTTAGTTTTAAAAGAGGGGATGTTCTAGGATGTCCATGTGCAACCGACATTCTTACCCGTCATGGGAGTCTAGGCTGTCCTGACTCCTGGCTTAGGTTGACATGCCGGCCACATTAGACTGTCCCGTGTGACTGTGCCGTGTCTTAGATTGTCCCCTTCTGGGGATCTTACCCATCATAGGCTAACCAGCCATCCAATAGAGCCCTTCAGGATCGACTGTGTGTTGACTAACAGCCGTCCAATTTTTAGGAGATGCTGCGGCTTTAAGGCGGTAAGCCTACTGCTGACGAGCCAAGTTTCCATATTGTATCAAGTTCTTTAAGCGAATCAGCTGCCCTTAGTTTCATCAAGTAACGCACTGAGTTCTCTTAGACAAATACCCACAAGGCATTGTCCCGTAATGTCCCAAAATAATGGAAAATCAAAATGTCCATAAGTTATAACACATAGATTCAGGAGGCCCCATGCATGCAGAGCAGAGGCCACACTGCTGGTTAGGTTGTTGATGCTTCAGCAGCAGGGATGCTTGCAGCAACCGCGGTCCCTGCAGTTGCAGCAGCAGCCGTCTTTTTTATGTCTAGACATTTCCACCGGCAAATCTTCAGGGCCCGCTACCTAAAAACTCAAGCATCCATTATTAAGGGAAAGGCAGTGCTATTCCAGCACTGAGATCAAAAGGTGAGCTGTCAAACTAAAAAAAGAATTATTAGAGTAGAAAATAAAAGTTGATCTCTGCTCACACACATTGCTGCTTAAGCTCCCACAAACATAAGCTGGCAAAATAACACATTCAGAAATAATCAAAGAGAAACTGAGGGTGTTTACTGCATTAAAGATAAAGAAAAGCTAAAGGCATTTTGGAAAAATAATTTGTTAGCTGGAATCCTCGAGTCTCTATATACACAGCAATCCTATACCTGTTGAAATAATTCAAATTAATCAGCTATTAAACAAATGAAGTTAATAACAAATAAATGATCCTCTGTCGGAACACCAAAATATCAGGTTATACAACATTAAACATATTCACAGCTGAAGAGAAGTCCCGGAGACAACTATAAATCAAAATTGATTATCATTATAATTGATTATCTAATTAAAATATTCTGAACTTATATAAATATCTATTTATCTATCTATCTATCTATCGATTATCAAATTAGAATATTCTAAGCTTAAATGAATTAACGTTATTTGTTATTTGGATCTATATCTATCTACTTTTTTTTTTTTTTAAGCGCTTAATTATTTGTGACGTCACACTAGACAGACGCACATATAAACATATTTGTGACATCACATTAACATGAAATTTAGACAAATGCACAGACATAAAGACATATATAAAAGAGAAAAAAAAATTACAATTGTGTATACACTGAAGAGAGATCTTGTCCCGGCCGGGAAGAATGAAATTTAAGTTGTAAATTTAATGGAGGACTCTTTTAAGGGAATCACTCCATACCTTCATTTTGGTCCTCTTGATTTTGTACTTGTTTATTCAATCTAGACTCCTCAATAACTTCGTCTTGATCCTTTTGACTTTGTACCTGCTTTATCAATCTAGATGGTATCCATATTGGAGAGGATTCGTGCTTTGGAAAAACACAAACAGATCCTCTCCCCCAAATTAATACTGGGTCTGGACCCTTCCATGTACCTGAGAGAACATCCTTCCAGTAAACCAAAGGTTTATGTTGTTGGTGTGGGTTCCAGTGTCTATCTCCAGCCGAATGTCCATTAGAATCTAAAGTTAAGAAATTTAGGGTAAACAGGGCAACTGCCAATCTGTCCTTAGGATTTTTCCAGTTTCCATCTTTTTGCTTTAGTAACATATTTTTAAGTGTCCGATTTGCTCTTTCAATTATTCCTTGTCCCTGAGGATTATAAGCGATACCTGTTTTGTGGATAATATTGAACTTTGTACAAAATTGTTTGAAGGATGTGGATGTATATGCAGGGCCATTATCTGTTTTAAGCATTTTGGGGATGCCCAATGCAGCAAAAGCTTGCAGACAATGAGATATAGTATCTTTAACTTTTTCTCCAGAATGTAAAGAAGCAAAAATCATGCCTGAGCATGTATCTATCGTGACATGAATAAATCATAATTTTCCAAAACTTGGCTCATGTGTGACATCCATCTGCCACAAATGATTGGGCATCAAACCTCGTGGGTTAACCCCATAATGTGGATTGGGCAAAAGTGTTACACAAGATGGACATTCTTTTACAATTCTACGAGCTTGTTCTTTTGTGATTTTAAATTTTTGTCTTAAGGTAGTGCTGTTAACGTGGAACTGGGAATGAAATAAAGTAGCTTGTTGTACTGTAGTAAATATAAATATTGTTTTAGTGAGGGCATCAGCTTTTTGATTACCTTCATGGAGAGGACCAGGCAGATTAGTGTGAGCTCTTATGTGACCTATAAATAAAGGTTCTTTTCGTTGCCATAGGAGATTTTGGATTTGAGAAAACAATTTAAAAGCTGGAGTATGTGGTGCTATTGGACCTGCTAGCTCCAATTTTGGGACAGCATGTACAATATAATGGCTGTCTGAAAAAATATTCATAGGCTGTTCTTTAAAATTTTCCAGAGCTATTATTATAGCTTCGAGTTCCACTAATTGAGCTGATTTTTGATTAGTGATATGAATCATTTTTTCATTTTGAGTGACTACTGCAGCAGTACCGTTAGAGGATCCATCTGTAAATACATTAAATGCTTTAGGAATGGGTTGACTTTTTATTACCTGTGGGAATATGATAGGATGATTGATACAAAAGGACAGTATAGGAGATTTAGGAATATGATTGTCAAAATTTGCAGAAGTAGAGCATCTAGCTATAGCCCAATCATTATCATTGAAGCACAAATATTCAACCTGTGATGATGAATAAGGAGTAATAATAGTAGCGGGATGAATTCCAAATATTTTAGTAGAGGTTTTAAGTCCTTGAAGAATAAGTTTAGCCACCATGGAGGTATAAGACTCAATTGTACTTTTAGGAGAGACAGGCAAATGTATCCATAATATAGGTCCCTGTTGCCAAAATACTCCTGTTGGAGTATATTGTGAAGGAATAATAATCAATATTAGTGGTTGTGCAAAATCAAATCTATCACAATGGGATCTTTCAATGGCCTGTTCTACTAATTTTAGAGCTCTCCTGGCCTCAGGAGTTAATGTTCGAGGTGAGGATGGGTCAGGGTTCCCACGAAGGATGTCAAATAAGGGTTTTAATTGTCCAGTAGTGAGGCTCAGTGTAGGGCGAAGCCAATTAATGTCACCCAGTAATTATTGGAAATCATTGAGGGTGGTCAAATGTTCTTTACTTATTAGAATTTTGGGGGTTTAACAAAAGTATCCATGATTTTAAAGCCTAAATATAGTATAGGTGATCTGCTTTGAACTTTTTCTTCTGCTATATATAATCCATATTTTTTTAGATTTTTTGTTATTTCACTAAATATATTAAATAAGATTTGTTGATTAGGGTGAGCTAATAAAACATCGTCCATGTGGTGTAGACACATGAGGTCTTGATATTTGTTTTTAATGGGCTGTATAGCTCTGTCCACATATAGTTGGCACAGTGTAGGGCTATTTGCCATTCCCTGTGGCAATACTTTCCATTGATATCTTTTATCAGGGCCATTATTATTAATAGAAGGAATTGAAAAAGCAAACCTGGGGGCATCCAGAGGATGTAGGGGAATGGAAAAGAAACAGTCCTTTATATCAAGGGTTATAAGGTAATAGTTTTTTGGAATAGCTACAGGATTAGGAAGTCCAGGTTGGGTAGGGCCCATAATTTGCATTGTTTTATTAATTTGTCTCAGATCTTGTAATAGTCTCCATTTTCCTGATTTTTTTTTAATTAAAAATATGGGAGAATTCCAGGGAGAGGTGGAAGGCTCTATGTGTCCTGCTTCTAATTGTTCTTTAACTAATTGATGGGCCGCTTGCAATTTTTCTTTGGATAGGGGCCACTGAGGGACCCAAACTGGCTTATTAGAGAGCCATGGTATTTTTAAAATTGTTTTCTCAGTGGCCCCTAGAAAAAATGTCCTTTGCCTTTTTTATTATGATTAGGATTTTTATTCTTAACACCTGCAGGCTTGGTCGCTAGGTGTAGCCCCATTTGATGTAAGATATCTCTTCCCCATAGGGTAACTGGCAAGCTGTTTAAAACATAGGGTTTGAATGTTCCTGTATGGCCTTCATTGTCTTGCCAATTTAAGATTACAGCACTTTGAGCTGGGGTATTACTGTATCCCAAGCCTCTTAAACTGGTTGAGGCTTTCTGTAGAGGCCAGTGCTTTGGCCATTGTTGTAGATTTATGATGGAAGAGTCAGCTCCTGTATCAATCAGCCCCTCCATCTCTATACCTTGAATTTTTAATTTGCACATAGGCCTCCGTGAACAGTCCTGGACCCAGAAAGCCATAGGTCCTGAACCAGTGGAACCGAATGCTCTGCTATTTCTATTTTGTGGCATGCTTTTAAAAGAATTATGGAGACTGGGAATGAGGAGCAGCTGTGCGATTCTGTCTCCTTGATTTACGGAGATGATGCCCCTGTGTTTACTTAGCATTATTTTAATCTCTCCATTATAATCTGAATCAATAACCCCTGGTATAACATTAAAGCCTAATAAACTTTTGGAACTACGCCCAAGGATTAGTCCCACAGTTCCTGAAGGGAGAGGTCCCCTGATTCCCGTAGGAATCAGCTGAACCCCCATTTCAGGTGTCAGGACCATCTGGGCAGTAGAACAGAGATCTAATCCTGCACTTCCTCTTGTCCCTCTGATAAGGGAGTTAATGGGTAGGAGGGACTGTGACGAGGAATCATTTGAATCTGAGGGCCTTCCTCCTCTAGTGCCTCGTACATTTGTGGGCCCCGGGGCATTGGGCCCCGTGCCCCGTTTTTTGAAATCCTTGATAAATCATTTCCATATATATCATATCTAGAATGGCATTGATTGGCCCAATGTATACCCTTTTTGCACCTGGGGCATCGGCCTGGAGCACGGTATGAATTTGATTTTATTACCCTTGGGGGATATTGCTTAGCATATCTTGGTTGATTATAATAATTTTGTCTGGAATATCCTGTTCTAGGTTGAATCCTTTGGGAATTTTGAGGGGAGGAATTTTTCATCACTGCAGCAATTACGTTGCCTGTGATAACAGCCTCGTTAATGTCTTTGCACAGTCTGATATAAATTGATAAGTCTTTTTTACTTCTCCACGGCCTTATTGCATCCTGGCAATATTTATTAGCATTCTCATACGCTAATTGGATAACTAGAGGCATAGCTTGCTCGACTTCGCCAAAAACTCTAGATGTTGTTTTTAAGAGCCTATCTACAAAATCAGCGTAAGGTTCGTTAGGCCCTTGTATAACTTTTGATAGGCTGCCTTGCAGATCCCCTGTGCCTGAGATTGTCTTCCAGGCTTTCACAGCTGCAGTGTGTATCTGGGCATACACACCTGGATCGTATTGTAGCTGATTTTGTAGTTCGGCGAACTGACCCTCCCCTGTGAGCATATCTATATTGCGTTGAGGGAAACCTGCTGCAGCATTTCTCTTTGCTATTTCTGAACAAAGTTCCTGGAATTGAGTTTTCCAGATTAGGTATTGTCCCCCACTTAGCACCGCTTTTGCATAGACTTTTCCAATCTGAGGGGGCTAAGGTTAGGGTGTTAAGTGACTCTATCATACTTAATGTGAACGGAGCTTGAGGCCCATAGGTCATTACCGCTTCTTTAAAATTCTTTATTGTTTTAAAGTCTAGGGACTCGTGATATCTTTGTCCCTGTTCATTTTGAAATACTGGCAGTTCTAGGTGCTCCTGCGGTCTATGTTGTTCGAGAGCGTATAAGCGCTCAGAAAGGCCACCAATTTCTACCTCAAGGGCACGTACACTCTGATCAATACTTTTTATTGTTTCTGTTAGGGATTCTATCCATGAAGGAGCAGAGGGCACTAGTGGTTCCTCTATATGACGGTCTTTTCTCTTTTTTAATTTCTTTTTGTTCTTTTTATTGGAGACTGTGCTCTCCGAATCGCTTTTTGATTCCTCTTCACTACTAGCTTTCATAATTCCTAACCGGCTCAGTGGAGGAGACCATACTGTCATGGTTTGGCTCCTTGTTACTATTATCACTTTCACTAGAATCCTGAGTTTCAGTTTCTAAGGAGAGTACATACTCCTCAGCTAATTTTATTAAGCTTCTGATGGCTTTTGCAGATCTTACTTTTGAATTTACATTCCTACTCTCCTTGCTGGTCTCAACTGAATCAGAGGATATGCTTTCTTGTTCATTTTTCTCACTATCTGAGTTCTCAATATCAAAAATTTCATTCATGGCTTTTATAAACCGACTTTTTGTTATATTTGCTCCCATCTTTTTAAATTTTCTTTTTTCTTACCTTGTCGCCAAATTCCCCGTACAGGCCACCACCTGTCGCTGCCTGAAGCGGAAGTCGCTTGGAGCAGCGAACGCCACAGGAAAATTCGGAGGCAGGATGAAAATGAA
The DNA here is from genome assembly GCA_025594165.1 of Tamias sibiricus. NCBI lineage: Eukaryota > Metazoa > Chordata > Mammalia > Rodentia > Sciuridae > Tamias > Tamias sibiricus. The sequence goes on along the minus strand of CM046663.1, from coordinate 104,015,740 downwards.
AAAAGGTCTTTTATTCTTCTTCTCTCTCCCGCTCCAGCAATCACTCCACACGCTCTAACTCCAACCACCACCTTCTTCTTCCCACACACACTAACGAACCTCACCCAGTTATATACATATAGCTTTAACAAGGACACGTGCTTACAGCTCGAGCTTACAGGTGCGTCAGGCAGTGTTCACGGGCATACAAAGATTCTTTGAATAATGTATTAATTATCAGGTGGAAACTAGAACATCTTTTATGGCTCTCAGCTAACCGCAATCTTTAGCTATCTCCTTGATTATAGGCTCCTTCATTTTTGACTAATTGTTTTCTCAGTTTGATATTGTTTAATCTATTTACATTTTCAGATTTATATGTCTGTCTTTTTGAAATTGTGAAGAAAAGAAACAAAAAACAAACAAAAAACCAAGTCATGTACCATACAAACAGAAATAACAATAACAGCAGAACTTCCCTTGGAAGCAGTACGAGTGAGAAGGTGGTGGGAGCATGAGAGGGGTAATGTCAGTTACATTCAAGAGATATAAAGAAGAATTAGGAAAATACTATAAATAATTTTGTGCCAATAAGCTTAAAACTAAGAGGAAATAAACACATTTCTTAAAAGACACAAATGATCCAGGCTCACCAAGAAGTAATAGATATGTGAGAAGCCCTATACCTATTACAGAAGTTCAATCTAAAATTAAAGTTATTTTTACAAATAAAATTCCAGGCCCAGATGGCTTCATAGGTGTATTCTACCACATATTTACTATCAGTAAATTTAATATCAGTTCTATGCAAATTCTGATAGAAAATTGAAGAAAGTTTCCTTCTCATTTCATTCTAAAAGGCTAGAATCTTTGTGCTACAAACCAGAGACATTATGAGCAAAGTATATACCAAATACTCTTCTCAAATACATTTACAAAATTCTAAAACTTATTTGAGCAAATCCAACAATATTTGTACACAGTTATTTTCTATAACCAATGGAGTTCATTCTGTGAATTTAAAATTGTATTGCCATTTAAAAATATCTTCATGTAATTCACTACACTAAAAAACTAAAATAGAAAAACATTATGGTCCTCATAATATACTTAGAAAAAGTATTCAATTAAAATATCTCAGGGAGGACTTAAAAACAGCATATTACAGTGACACAGCTACTTCAGTGTTTATAGCAGCACAATTCACAATAGCTGGGTTGTGGAACCAACCTAGATGCCCCTCGATAGATGAATGGATAAAGAAAATGTGGTATATATACACAATGGAATTTTACTCAGCAATAAAAGAGAATAAAATAATGACATTTGCAGGTAAATGGATGAAGTTGGAGAATATAATGCTAAGTGAAATCAGGCAATCTCAAAAATCCAAATACCGAATGCTTCCTCTGATATAAGGAAGCCGGTTCACAGTATTGTTGGGTCGGGGTACATAGGAGAATTATAGGAACACTAGAATGGTCAAAGGGAAGGGAGGGGAAAGGAGGGAGCAAGGGGGGAAGGAGGAAAAAAAGTGGTTGAATAAGATGGATATCATTATTCTAAATGCATGATTGAAGACTTGAATACTGCGAATATACTGTGTATACAAACTATTTTGTGTAAAAAGATGCTCTATATGTATAGTATGAACTGTAATACATACTACTATAAATAAAAATTTAAAAAATAATGTCTCAGGGGCTGGGGTTGTGGCTCAGCAGCAGAGCGCTCACCTAGCATGAGCCTAGCATGAATGTGGCCCGGGTTCGATCCTCAGTACCACGTAAAAATAAAGACATTGTGTACAGCTAAAACAAATAAATAAATATTTTTTTTAAAGTTTTTAAAAATGTCTCAGCAATCAAGAAAGTAAAAGATGCTCCCTCAATCTGATAAAAGAAAACTAATACAAAAAGCCCACAAATATTTAATGGTGAAAAACTGAAATCTTTCCCCCCATAATCAGGAACAAGGTTTAGTGGAACAAAAATAACAAAAAAGTAAACCAGTCATTGCTATGGACTAAATTATGTTGCCCCCAAATTCATATATTGATGGCCAAATTCACAATTTGGAAATGAGGGCTTTGGAAGATCGTTAGAATTCACAAGTATAGAACTTGGATGATGGTACTAATGCCCTTGGGAAGGGAAAGAAGGTAAGAAGGAAAAGGAATGGAAGGGATGAAAACAGAAAGGAAAGAGAAAATGTTAAAACTACTTTGGATAACAACTTGACAATTTCTTAAAAAGTTAAACATACTCATGACCCAGTCACTTCACTTCTGAGTATTTGACCAAAAAAAGTAAAATAACTGGTTCATTGTTGAAAAATTATAAAGGGGTTGAGGTCTTTAACCCTTCATGACGGGGGGCAAGCCTTCTTTGTCCAGCAAAGTAGGCTAGAAGGGCATACCTCAACGAATGAGATGAGACTGGGAAGGCAATAGGTCACTGGTATTCCCTCCCCTGCCTTCAGAAGACACAGGAACATACCAGGGAGGCCAATCAGGTAGAGAGCAGCATTGGAACTCAGGTTTATTGAGGAAGGTGGACAGTCTTATAGTGGACATGAGCCAGTCAGCAAAGAGATTATAGAGACAGGTAAAGAACATGGGCACATCCTATTGGCAGAGTCCCCTACCCTATCCTTAGGGTGGTTTCAGTTCTCACGAACATCAGAGGAATGCCCCCTGCTCAGGTCAGGTCCATAACAGGGCATGGAAAGCAGCCAGAGAGCCAGAGCTCTCCACCCCTTTGGCTGAAGTGTTCCAAAGACCCCGACAGTTCATAAAAAGACTTGAATATCCATAGCAACTTTATGCACAGTAGTTGAAAAGTGTGAACAACCAATTCACAACAATGAATGGCTAATCAAACTGTGTCTCAGCCATACATTGCAATAATAGTCATCCATTAAAAGAAATGAACTACTGATGATGGGAATTATTATATGAATCTGGAAAAACGTTAAGTTAAAGAAGTCAGAAAATGTCTATGATTTTATTAACATAAATAAAATTCTACAAAATGCAAACTAATCTATAGTGGCAGAAAGCAGGACAGTGACTACCTTGGCACAGGGTAAGGGGATTGCCATATGGCACTAGTAAACTTTGGGAAGTGATGTGTATATTTATTTCCTCATTGTGTTCATGGTTTTACAGGTAGAAAATTACAGCAAATATTGTCAGATTGCACATTCTAATTATGTGAATTTTATTCAAAATTAATTATATCTTTATAATAGGGTTTGAATTATATACTAAAGAGAATAATGCAGAAATCAAATATCTTTCCTAAATTATCCTAAGATTTGTTCTTCAAGCATTGTAGCAAACAAGGTGTTACTATAACATATAACAAAATGTAAACTCTTGCTATCTTTCAATTAGTTTTAGGAAATTTCTGAAGCATAGTCTCTTTTTATATAAACTTGTGCTTTAAAAATTAACATTTAATCCCTTACTATTGTATTGTTTTTAACTCAGTGTTTTGTGCTATAAACTAATCATCACTTTTTCTTTTATAGTAATTTTTTCACGGATAAGATTTAATGACCTATATCATATTTGAGTGCAATGGTTCCCTTGTGAACCTCAAATCTAATTATTTGTTTATTTGTATTTAAAATAATTATTTTAATATGGGCTCTTTCCTAAGCACTTTGAAAATTAGTCCTCTGAAGACTTCTATTTTATGTAAGTTTCTCTCTTGTGTTTTGGACAAATATTATTATATAGTAGTATGATTTAAAGGGGAAATATTTAGTAAACCTATATAGATGCTTTATTATTAAAAATAGCACTACAAGTTTTATCAGATGGGAATACGGAATTGGCAATGAATTTTTGCATTTGCATATGACATTTCATAAAATGTCAGTTTGTCCTTTTTTACTCAAGGTAGAAGTGGCCTGAAATGTGTTGTAGCCAGAAAGGGATTGCAGCCTGGAACGGCGGCGCCACGGGAAGGAGTCCGGAGAAAGGATGGAGACGAAAAAATTCTTTAATCTTTCTCTCTCTGTCTCTTGTAATTTCTAACACCACATACACACTCTCACAAGAAACCAAGACACCTACTCTTACAAGAAACTACAATATATCTATACAATAGCGATAACCCTGTCCGTTCTCTCTCAGGTCTCATCCCATGCGCCCGAGCAGGAATGGCGCTAGCCTGATCTGCTGAGTCATGGCTCAAATCTCTCGAGATCCTGGGCCAAGTCCCGTGAGACTATGGAAGGCGGAAATGCCCAAAAATGTCTATGGCCCGTAGTCAACCGCAATCTTAGCTATCTCCCCAAACAGGGCTCCTGCATTTCCCCCCTTTTGTTTTAAAAGAGGGGATGCTCTAGGACGTCTATGTGCAACCAACATTCTTACCCGTCATCGGATAATCAAGGCTGTGCCCTTGACTCCTGTCTTAGGTTGATATGTCGGCCACATGAGACTGTCCCGTGCGACTGTGCCTGTCTTAGGTTGTCCCTCTCTGGGGATCTTACCCGTCATTGGCTAAGCAGCCATCCAATGGAGCCCTTTAGGATCGACTGTGTAAGATGACTAACAGCCATCCAATTGTGAGGAGATGCTGCGGCTTTAAGGCAACAAGCCTTTTGGTGACGAGCCAAATTGCATAGAATATCAAATTCTTTAAACAAATCAGCTACCCTAAGTTCTATCAAGTAACACAGTGAGTTCTCTAAACAAATACCTGCAAGGTACTGTCCCATGAAGTCCCGAACAATGAAAGATCAAAATGTCCACTTGTTATAACATGTAGATCTAGGAGGCCCCATGCATGCAGAGCAGAGGCCACACTGCTGGTGAGGTTGTTTGATGCTTGAGCAGCAGGGATGCTTGCAGCGACCACGATCCCTGCAGCTGTAGCAGCAGCCGTCTTTTTTATGTCTAGACAATGCCACCGGCAAATCTTCAGGGCCCGCTTCCTAGAGACTCAAGCATCAATTATTAAAGGAAAGGCAGTGCTATTCCAGCACTGAGTCAAGAGGCGAGTTGTCAAACTAAAAAGTAGAATTATTAGATTAGAAAATTAAAGTTGATTTCTGCTCAAACACATTGCAGCCTGAGCTCCCACAAACATAAGCTGGCAAAATATCATATTTAGAACAAAACAAAGAAAGACTGAGGGTAATTACTGCATTAAAGATAGATTAAAGAAAAACTAAAAGCACTTTGGAGAAATAATTTGTTAGCTGGAACTCTCGAGTTTCTGCATACACAGCAGTCCTTTACCTGTTGAAATAATTGAAATTAATCATTTATTAAAAAAAAATGAAGTTAATAACAAATAAGCAACTTCATGTCAAAACACCAAAATATCAGGTTATACAGCACTAGTCATATTTTTGGCTAAAGAGAAGTCCCTGGGACACCTATAAAACAAAATTGAAGGTACCTTCACTTATTAAATTATTTACCCAATTTGAATACTCTTAAACTTAAATGAATTATAGTTATTTGGATCCATATATATATATATATATATATATATATATATATATATTCACAAGTGCTTTGTTATTTTTGATGTCACACTGGACAGACAGACGCACATACAAACAATTTGTGACATCACATTAACATGAAATTTAGACAAATATACATACATAAACACATATATAAAAAGAAAAAAAATACAATTGTGTGTACACTAAAGAGAGATCTCTTCGTTCCAGCCGGGAGGGATGACACTTAAGTTGTGACATATTTTGAAGGACTCTTTTAAGGGAATCATTCCATATCTTCATCATGGTCCTCTTGATTTTGTACCTTTTTTATTAATCTTGATTCCTCAACAACTTCATCTTGATCCTTTTGATTTGGTACCTGCTTTATTAATCTAGATGGTATCCATATTGGAGAGGATTCATGCTTTGGAAAAACACAAACAGATCCTCTCCCCCAAATTAATACTGGATCTGGACCCTTCCATGTACCTGAAAGAACATCCTTCCAGTAAACCAAAGGTTTATGTTGTTGATGTGGGTTCCAATATCTGTCTCCAGCAGAATAACCATCAGAGTCTAAAGTTAAAAAATTTAAAGTAAACAGGGCAACTGCCAATCTGTCCTTAGGATTTTTCCAGTTTCCTTCTTTCTGTTTTAACAACATAACTTTTAGTATGCGGTTTGCTCTTTCAATAATGCCCTGACCCTGAAGATTGTATGGGATGCCTGTTTTATGGGATATGTTGAATTTTGCGCAAAACTGTTTGAAAGATGAGGACGTATATGTGGGGCCATTATCTGTTTTAAGCATTTTGTGGATCCCCAATGCAGCAAAAGCTTGTAAACAATGAGATGTGACATCTTTAACTTTTTCTCCAGAATGTAAGGAAGCAAAAATCATGCCTGAGCATGTATCTATGGTTACATGAATAAATCGCAATTTTCCAAAACTTGGCTCATGAGTAACATCCATCTGCCATAAATGATTTGGCATTAATCCTCTAGGGTTAACACCAAAATGAGGATTGGGCAAAATGTGTCATACAAGATTTACAAACTTTTACAATTGTTCTGGCTTGCTCCTTTGTGATTTTAAACCTACCTTGCAAGGTGGTGCTATTGACATGAAACTGGGAATGAAATAAAGTAGCTTTTTGTAGCGCTGAAAGTATAAATATTGTTTTTGTAAGTTCATCAGACTTTTGATTACCTTCATGGAGGGGGCCAGGCAAATTAGTATGTACTCTAATATGGCCTATGAATAGAGGTTCTTTTCTAGCCCACAAAAGTTTTTGTATTTGATAAAACAATTTAAAGGCTGGAGTATGAGGTGCTATTGGTCCTGCTAACTCTAATTTTGGGACAGCTTGTACAATATAGTGGCTATCTGAAAAAATGTTTATGGGCTGGTCTCTAAAATTTTCCAGTGCTCTTACCACAGCTTCCAATTCCACTAGTTGAGCTGATTTGTGTGCAGTTATGTAAGTCATATTTTCTTTTGTAGTGACTACTGTAGCAGTACCATTTGAGGACCCATCTGTAAATACATTAAATGCCTTAGGAATAGGTTGATTTTTTATTACCTGTGGAAATATAATAGGATGATTAATACAAAAAGATAATATAGGAGACTTAGGAAGGTTATTATCAAAATTTGCAGAGATAGAGCATCTAGCTATAGCCCAGTCATTATCGTTGAAGCATAAATATTCAATCTGTGACGATGAATAGGGAGTAATAATAGTAGCAGGGTAAATGCCAAATATTTTAGTAGAAGTTTTAAGTCCTTGAAGAATAAGTTTAGCCACCATGGAGATATAAGACTCAATTATGCTTTTAGGAGAGACAGGCAAATGTATCCATAATAAAGGCCCTTGTTGCCAAAATACTCCTGTCGGTGTATATTGTGAAGAAATAATAATCAATATCAGCGGTTGAGTTAAATCAAATCTGTCACAATGAGCTCCTTCGATGGCTTTTTCTACTACCTTTAAAGCTTTCCTAGCATCAGGAGTCAATGTTCGCGGTGAGGATGGATCAGGGTCCCCTCGAAGGATATCAAATAAAGGTTTTAATGGGCCAGTAGTGAGGTTTAGTGTAGGGCGAAGCCAATTAATGTCTCCCAGTAGTTTTTGGAAATCATTGAGGGTGGTTAAATGTTCTTTATTTATTAAAATTTTTTGGGGTCTAACAAAAGTATCCATGATTTTAAATCCTAAATATAATATGGGAGATCTGGTTTGAACTTTTTCTTCTGCTATATATAATCTGTATTTTTAAAAATTTTCTACCATGTCACTGAATATATTAAATAAGATTTTTTGTTTAGGGTGGGCCAGTAAAATATCATCCATGTAATGTAGACACATGAGGTTTAGATATTTATTTTTAATGGGTTGGATAGCCTTGTCCACATATATTTGGCATATGGTGGGGCTATTAGCCATTCCCTGCGGCAAAACCTTCCATTGATATCTCTGATCAGGGCCATTATTGTTAATAGAAGGAACTGAAAAAGCAAACCTGGGGGCATCCAGAGGATGTAGGGGAATAGAAAAGAAGCAATCCTTTATATCAAGACTAATAAGATGGAAAATTTTGGAACAGCTATAGGATTCGGAAGTCCAGGTTGAGTAGGGCCCATGACTTGAATGGTTTTATTAATTTGTCTAAGATCATGTAATAATCGCCATTTTCCTGATTTTTTCTTGATCACAAATATGGGGGAATTCCAGGGAGAGGTGGAAGGTTCTATATGTCCTGCTTCTAGTTGTTCCTGAACTAGTAGGTGGGCCGCTTGTAATTTCTCTTTAGATAGGGGCCACTGAGGGACCCACACTGGCTTATCAGAAAGCCATGGTATTTTCAAAATTATTTTCTCAGTGGCCCCAAAGAAAAATGTCTTTTTTCCTATATGATAATGATTTCTTTTAGGGTTAAGCTTACCCTGTACTTTTTGATGATTTCTTTAAGGTTAAGATTACCCTGTATTTTTTTACATTTAACACCTGCAGGTTTGGTTGCAAGGTGTACTCCCATTTGTTGTAAAATATCTCTTCCCCATCAAGTAACCGGTAGATTAGGTAAAACATAAGGCTGAAACGTGCCTTTATGTCCTTCATCATTCTCCCATTTTAAAATTACCACACTTTTTTCTGGGAGGTTATTATATCCCAAGCCTCTTAAACTGGTTGAAGCTTTTTGCAGAGGCCAGTGTTTGGGCCATTGACGTAAATTAATGATGGAAGAATCAGCTCCAGTATCTATAAGACCCTCCATTTCTATTCCTTGGATTCTTATTTTACACATAGGCCTCCTTGTACAGTCCTGAACCCAACAAACCATGGGTTTCGAATCAGTGGAACAAAATCCTCTATTGTTCCTATTTAGAGGCATATTCATTTTAAATGAATTATGTAAATTTGGAAGGAGGAGCAGCTGAGCAATTCTATCTCCCTGATTAATAGAACTTATACTTTGGGGTGAGCTAGCATTATTTTTATTTCCCCTTTGTAGTCTGAGTTTATTACACCTGGGGTCACTTGCAAACCTAATAAGCTTTCAGGACTTCACCCGAAAATAAGTCCTACAGTCCCTGAGGGAAGAGGTCCCCTGACTCCTGTGGGAATCAGTTGAACCCCCATTTCAGGTGTTAACACTATTCGGGTGGTGGAACAGAGGTCTAATCCTGCATTTCCTCCTGTTCCTCTGGAGACGGAGTGGATGGGTAGTAGGGATTGTGTCTGGGAAACATCTGAGTGGATGCTTGAGGATACTCCTCCTCCAATGCCTTGTACATTTGTGGGCCCCGGGGCATTAGGCCCCGTGCCCCATTTTTTTAATTCCTGAACAAAGGATTTCCATGGATGTCAAATTTTGAATAGCATTTATTGGCCCAATGGTTTCCTTTCTTACATCTGGGGCAGCAACCTGGAGCACGGTATGAATTTGGTCTTATTTCTCTTTTGGGATTTTGCCTAGAATAGCCTGATTGATTATGATAATTTTGCCTAGAATATCCTGATTGATTATAATGTCTATGTTGAGCCCTTGTAAAATTTTGAGGGGCAGCATCTCTCACAGCTGCTGCAATCACATTCCCTGTGACAAAGGCATCATTTATATCTTTACATAGTTGTATATATATGGAAAGATCCTTTTTATTTTTCCATGGCCTGATGGCTTCCTGGCAATATTTATTAGCATTTTCATATACTAATTAAACAACTAATGGCATAACTTGATCAATGTCTCCAAAAACTCTACCTGCAGTTCTCAAAAGTCGATCAGCAAATTCAGCATATGGTTCATTAGGTCCTTGAATTACTTTGGACAAGCTACCTTGTAGATCCCTAGGTCCTTGTACAGTTTTCCATGCCTTTAAGGCAGCTGCGTTTATCTGAGCATATACTCCTGGGGTATAATATTTTTGATCCTGTACGTCTGCAAATTGCCCTTCTCCTGTGAGCATTTCTATATTATGGTCTCCAAATCCTGCATCTGCGTTTCTTTTAGCTGTTTCTATACAAAGTTCTTGAAATTGCGATTGCCAAACCAAGTATTGTCCCCCACTTAATGTTGCTTTACATAGATGTTTCCAGTCTGCGGGGGTTAATCTAAAGGTGTTAAGGGACTCCAGTATACTCAACGTGAAAGGAGCTTGGGCTCCATAAGTCATTACTGCCTCTTTGAGATTTTTTATTGTTTTGAAATCTACTGGCTTGTGGCTCCTCTGTCCATTTTCATATTCAAATACTGGCAGTTCCCAATGTATCTGTGAGTTACCCTCGAGAGCACATAAGTGCTCAGAAAGACTTTTTATTTCTATTTCTAGGGTATGCAAACGTCTAGTGATACCCTTCATATTTTCTGTAATCGATTTCACCCATGGGGGAGTAGAGGACACAAGTTCCTCCACTTGATGATCCCTTATCTTGGTCTTCCTTAATTTCCTTTTGTTCATTTTCTCAAAATCACCTTTAGTTAATTCCTCCTCACTACTACTACTGTCATTGGTCCTAACTGACTCAGTAACATCCTGAGTCCCAGGTTCAATTGAGAGCATGTATCCTTGAAGTATCTCTAATAAATCTTGAATAGCTTTAGCAGCTCAGATATTTGTCATTTTTGGAACGCTTCTAATACTCTCCTTACTGGTCTTAGTTGACTCAGCGGAATCTATGCTTTCATGATCGCCTTCACTGTTTTCTAAATCCTCCTCACTAACGACAGACTCATCTATATCAAAGAATTCATCAAGAGCCTTGTACACTTGGGTCTTAGTTATTTTTGAACCCATTTTAACCTCTCTGACTAGAGACTCCTGTGAGGTTTCTCAGTTCTTACCTGCCATGCTGAATGCCCCGTACGGGCCACCAACTGTTGTAGCCGGAAAGGGATTGCAGCCCGGAACGGCAGCGCCACGAGAAGGAGTCCGGAGACAGGATGGAGATGAAAAAATTCTTTAATCTTTCTCTCTCTGTCTCTTGTAATTTCTAACACCACATACACACTCTCACAAGAAACCAAGACACCTACTCTTACAAGAAACTACAATATGTCTATACAATAGCGATAACCCTGTCCGTTCTCTCTCAGGTCTCATCCCATGTGCCCGAGCAGGAATGGCGCTAGGCCGATCTGCTGAGTCATGGCTCAAATCTCTTGAGATCCTGGGACAAGTCCTGCGATTTCCCAGGCCAAGTCCTGTGAGACTACGGAAGGCGGAAATGCCCCAAAATGTCTATGGCCCGTAGTCAACCGCAATCTTAGCTATCTCCCCAAACAGGGCTCCTGCAGAAATGGACAGATCTTGACATTTACCAAGACATGTTTTATTAATGCATGGAGTTATTGTGTCTCACTGCCATAAAACTTGGTTTCTGGCTCCTTTTTTGCTCTCTTGTATTGATTTATCAACCTCTTTTCTAGTTTCTGTCACCAGAGAATGACTGTAGGGTGTAGACATCTACCTTCTTTCTCTTTCTCTTTCTCTTTCTCAGTCTTGTCTTGGGACCTGAACATTCTGGCTACTCCACCTATGAGTAAGAGATCAAGTCAGCTTCTACTGAAAATTTCTTCAAATTGAAGGTGCAAGAACCAAAAGGTCTCATTTTGGCTCCTTACCCACCCTTGACCACATTTCCAATGCAGTTTTTAGCAGGACAAAAATCCTCATTTACATTTTTTTTAATTTATTTTTTTAATTTATAATAATTACAATTCATAGTGCCCATATATAGCATCTTTTTATATACAACTGTTTGTATACAAAGTATATTCGTACAATTCAGGTCTTCAATCATGCATTTAGGATAATGATATCCATCTCATTCAACCACCAATTCCCCCCCCCCTTGTTCCCTCCCTTCCCCTCCCGTCCCTTTGACCATTCTAATGTTCCTCTAATCCTCCTATGTACCCCCATCCAACAATACTGTGAACTAGCCTCCTTATATCAGAGAAAACGTTTGGTATTTGGATTTTTGAGACTGACTAATTTCACTTAGCATTATATCCTCCAACTTCATCCATTTACCTGTGAATGCCATTATTTTACATTTTATAAAGTGCCTTTTGTTTGTTTGTTTGTGGTACTGGGAATTGAACTCAGATGCATTCTATCACCTTTTCATTTTCTTTTTTTTTTTTTTTTTTTATTTTGAGAGAGTGTTTGCTAAGTTGCCCAGGCTGCCTTGAACAGGAGATCTTCCTGCCTCAGCCTCCCAAGTAGCTAGAATTTTAGGTGTGCACCACCATGCCCAGTTGATAAGACAATTTTCAATTTTTGTAAACCAGGCATTTATTTTCCTACTTTATTTCTGTTTTTATGTTTTCATTTAGTAATCTCAAAGAGAAGAAAATTCTAAATCTTGAATAGAATACAAGTCAATGATCATCTTTTAATATGGGCAACAAGGTGACTTACCTGAAGAAAGGACTGTGCCTAACACTTTGCTGTGCATTGCACATGGACTGAATTTTAGTTCATTCACTATTTTACTGAGAAATATTCTTCAGAATCCCCTTTACAGTACTGTTGCATGGAAGAACTATCTAAAACAAGGTATCTTAACTGCAGATTTTGAAGAGGAAATTGAGCAGCAACTTTTACTATGTATGTGAAGGGCTTCATGGCCAGATAGTGGGGGGTTGATGCAAATGTGCTCATGGACTCTAGCTAGATCTAGCTTTCATTCTTCCCACATTCACCTCTTCTTCCCCGTGGGTTGGCCTGCTGGGCTTACCACCAGACACTTGGCCAAGAATCCTCAGAGACAGAGAAGAAGTTATTACACAGAGATAGAATTTTACCATTAACCTCTCTAAAATCTAATCTAAACCTGAAACCTTTCAGGAGCTCACTTCAAAAGCTGGAAGTTTGTAGTTCTAAGATTTATCTATAAACATGAACTTGTCCATCCAGAACAGTGAGTTAATGATGGTTAGTGTCTCTCTTGTTCTTCTAACTCCTCCTTCTAGATTTTTGTAGTACTTGCACAGCTCTTGATAAGAATAGTGTCTAAGAAAGTGTGACCATTTTTTTTTTTAATCTGTCACACCTCATAACAGAGCCCTGGCTCTGTTTCAGCAGGGTTTATAAAGGAGTCAATAAGAGTCAAGATATCAAATCAACTCTGCATAGAATTGGGAACTCATTTTGAAAAATATACCATGTGTGTGTGTCTAGCAACATGCTGCTTATGTGTTCACATTTTCACTTCATGCAAACATTGAAACCTACTATATATATATATATATATATATATATATATATATATATATATATATTTGAAAAAGATATTAAGCCTCAACAAAAATGAACTCGCTCCAAGTCAGACAATTTGTCAATACAAGAGCTGGAATTCAAATCCAGCCTCTTCAGACAGTAAAATTCTTGTGCATTCAGTCATTCAGCATTGATTCTCCTTCATAGTATTTGCTGCTTGGCTGCGGATTGTTTCCTGAATAATAAGAAACATTTATCCTTCATAAAGCAGAAGGATACTTAATATGTACGTAAGAAATTCTCTAAAAATAAATATATGTCAGCTTTTCCCATGGAGAAAGTTAGGAGTAAAGCATCTCTCAAGTCTCACAGGGTTTTCCTTGCCTTTGGCTTAAAGCATTGAAGCCCTGAAGGCTGGATTGCCTTTCACTCCCTTTCGGTCCTCATGAGAGATTTGGTTTCCCATCAGAGGAAACAGGCTCTGTGAATGAGTTAGTAGAAAACTTCATAAAATACATAACATCCAGGCTGAGGTTGTGGCTCAGCGGTAGAGCACTCGCCTAGCACGCGCACAGCCCAAGTTTGATCCTCAGCACCATGTAAAAATATAAGGTATTGTGTACAACTAAAACAAATAAATAAATATTTTTTAAAAAAATACATAACATCCAAGAATTTGATACTTGCTTTTATCATTTTGTAGCAAGATGGACCAGCCAAATTATATTAGCCCTTCAAACTTTTTTCTTTAAGAGAAAAATCATGACATAATTAACAACAGAATTGTTGTAGGTATTAATTTTCACCAGTTGAGGTTATTATTGACTGCTTTGAATATGAAGACAGAGAAATGGGTTCCTTGCTTTTTATTTATTTTTTTTTTTTAACAAATCACTGGTAAGAGGGGATATATTACTATACTTGGCTTATCCCAGACTCTGAAATGGATATTAGGAAAGACATCTACAATACCCACTTTGTGGTTATTTCCATGTACTAAGCTTAATGCAAAATGCCAATACATCACAGGGCCTCTGATCAAAGTCTGAAATGTCATTAAGCAGTAACCATTATAAAAATGCCTCAACCAATTGATGGGGTGGAGAGTAAGAGTGTATGTTGCACTGTCTTTAAAGACCAGATAAATCGAGAAGGATAGAACTCTCCTGTAAAGTATTACCACTTTGTCTGGCTGAAGATTTATTTTATTCTCAAGACTTATAATGCTTAAAGTATGTGAATACTGTGGGTTTTTTTCCTCCATTGTTAATTTTTCTGACCTCTTGTATATAAAATATTGTACAATCTTATCTTACTATTGTAAATTCCCCTCTTATTCATTACTGGTTCACAAAACATTTTCATTCAAAACAAATAGCAATAAAAGAAAAAATATATTTTCCCCTCAATTTCTTTATTGAATTAAATAATAATTGGGTTAATTTACATAGGGCTGGTGTTTGCTGTTGAATAACTTCAGAGCAGAAGCTGAAGCATTAAATCATGTAAAAATAGCTGAAGACAAATAATAAGAAAGGACATTCTGACAAATGATTCATTTGTAATTGGAATATTCAGAGATTTTCTGCTCATGTTGGATTTAAAGTTCTGACAGGGAGATAGTATTTGACCTTGGATTTTTGTTTCCATATCCTGGAATCAATTATCCTCTGAAACAATTTCTTTGTTGCAAGGACTGCTAAGATAGGTGGTAAACTTGGTCCACTACATGCAAAGATAATTTCATACAATTTGTAATTGGAGTTTAGCAAAGAAGAATTTCATTTCTTATTTATCAGCATTAGACAATTATGTGCTTACATGTCACTAACCAGCAAGTAGTACAAAAGTTTCAAGACAGGTTGAAAGGCAGGTTTTTATTGATGAGCACAAGGAAACCCCTAAATCTTTATACTTTCAGTAAGTTAGCTTCATCTGTAGAAACTTAAGTCCATGAACTTGTATAACTTGGTCTTGACCTTCACAATTGTCTCACTGGCTACAAGAGGGCTCAGAGAGAGTGAACCAGTCAGCACCCACCATGAGGCCTGGGCCCATAGCAATAACTTAATATTCAGGCACACAATGTATAAATTAATGTTTCATTCATTTCTATATTTGCATATTTTATCCCAGAGGTCATATTTAGAAACACAACATACAAGTAATTCATATAGATAAGGGACGACATGCTCAGAATTCAGAAATTTATCTTTAAATTTCCTCTATTTATTGTCACATTTAGTTAGTGATGTTTATGTTTAAAAAGTCAAAAGCACTTCCACATATTTTATTTCTTTATACTATTAACCTTTTGCACAGAGATAATTAATTAGAGCATGCACTTAATGAACAACTAAAACGTCTCCCTTTTCTTTTTCTTTTATTCTTTCCTTTGATGAAAAAAAAGTGACACTAAAATTTATTATGGTAATTTACAACTTAAGTAAAACATATATGAAATAAATATATTTCCTCCAAGCACATTTTTATTGAAGTAATTCTCTTAAGTTTAATGGTAAAAAGCCGTACACATATATAGATCAAATATCTGTAGAATTAAATGCTATTAATAATGATCTTTTTACATTGAAAAGTTTTGTGTGGATATGGAAAATTCATTACATATAAGTTCATCAAATTTAGTTTTATTTCCTTGTCTAGTCTGAAAACTTAACACATAGGTTCATTATTTCAATCTTGGTCATAAGTGTTTGGTTTTGTTAGCTTCTAATTTCAGCATAAATAAATTGTTTATTAAGTGGAATCTGAACAGTGTATTTTGAATCCAAGTGACTTGTTTTATATCATACTTTTAATGCTAAACTTCTTTTAGAGAAGTTCACAAGTCTGATTAATTTATTTTAATTGATCAAAGAACAAATTTGTACACATTTTGCAATCCATTTTCTATAGCAAAAACAAACAAACAAACAAAATAACCAGTCACTTAGGAAAGAAAACAAAGTTCCATAACCCGTTTCTAGCTACTTAAGCAAAGGTAAATTCTTAATCGCTCTAAACCTCTTTTTCAGTTGCAATGATTGATTATAGATAACAACAGCATATTTCTCTAGTGTTGCTTGGGTAAATAAGATGAAATAAACCCAAGCATAAATTGTTTGGTATAGTTTCTAGAATATAATAATCAACAAATAATGATTAACTTCTAAATTATTTTTATTATACACTATCCTCTTGTAGGAAGATTTTTAAGGAGAATTTCTACTGGTTTTAGTACCACGTATAGACATCCTTCTAAGCAATCAGCATCTTCTGATCACTAGGTCTGTGAATTGTGTAACTATTCCATTTGCCTCACTACTGGAAATCTTAAAGCGAGGTTGAAGCCTGAACCCCCAAACATATTTGTATAAATCAAAATGGGCTAGAAACAACATTCCAGTAGTTTAACATAATAATATTACAATTTGTTTCTTGCTGATGAAAAGAAAGACCACTGTGAACTCTTCATAAAAATTGTAAGCCATGAGGTATTTCAACATTTCAAGCTGCTTCAGTATTGTGGTTCCTTTCTGTGCTAGATCTGACTCATACTAACCCGCCAGATGATTGTTAGCATCTCTTCCCAACTTCATGCTCAGTATATAATGTCAGTAGTTTGAAATTGTAAGATTCGCAAATGCTTTCAGAACTCTTTTTTCCCCCTCCTGGTTTCAGAGACAGTGTGTTAAACATTTACTAGCACATTTCACAGTAATGGGCCCTCTCATGAGCTACCTTGCAAAGTAAAAAAAAACAGAGATTTATATATCCTCTTTGAAATTCTTCCAGCTGGAATTTAAATGATACAAAATAAATAAATAGCATTCTGGAAGTACAATTTTAGATAAGTTGAATAAGAAAGGCTTCTCTGGAAAGGATATATTTAAGTGAGAAAGCAAGCCTACTGGCTGAAGGGGAAGCAGCAAATGCAAAGCCCTGAGGCATGTTTGAGAAGTAACCAGAGGCCAGAGTGCCAAGGTCTAAGATAAACTAAGACTTTGAAATGAGATGAAAAAAATTTTTGATTGTGTTGATTAAGGGAGAAACATTACCCAAATTAAAACTTTAACAGTCATTCATATTGTCCTTTTTTAAATATATATATATATATATATATATATATACACATACATATATATATAATAGAATATATGCCTTGCTATCAGAATTTACTATTTTTTTATACTATCCACTTAAAGAGTGACATCTGTGTTTCTGAATTGAGCAATGGGAAGATGGCAAGTATAATTTACTGATCAAAAAACACTGGAGGGGGAGAGAGGTTTGGAGGACAGAGCTGCAGGGAATTCACATGTTCTGTTCTTTGTAACTGTCCAACTAGGATCTGAGTATTGTACAGAAATAGAAAACTAAGTATGTTGATATGTTTTATTCATGTATGTTGGCCTACTTTGGTTTGAGGTATATAATGTGATGAGAATAAAAACTAGAAAGATGTCACAAATTTGTACAAGGGGTGAGATTTGTATGCAGTATATTTAAGACAATTTTCTGCAATGACCTTCATAGAAAAGGAAAAAAGATTGAAACCAGTGAGCTTAGAAACTCAGTGGCTCTGAGGCCATTCAATCAGGAAAATAGACTATTTCAGATAAATCCCAGAATAAGTATGCAGAATGATTTTCCCTGTTAAAGAATTCATCAGAGCCTGCAGTCCAGTTTTTGCTCTGTCTAGGATGTGTTTTCTAGCATCCTTCATCTTTCATTTTAAAAAAATGAAAAAAAAATTAAAAAAAAAAAACATATTTTCCAGATTTCATCAGGTATTCATTCCATTTATTTGAATTTTATTTTATGAAATCCTTACCAAGCTTTGTCAGAGATAATTTTATCAGTTCAATGGATTAATGGGCAAAGTGTTGTCTGGTTCTTATTCATGCCAAAGCAATACACTATTAGTGCTTTTCCCTTCTGCCAGATCATTAAAACATTTTGATACCTTGTTAATTAAACAGCTTAGCTGACCATTATTAATTGTGTGACATTGGCACAGACACTTCTGGGAATATTCTCAAGGTTTGCTTTTATTTAAGGTATTTAGATATAATTGTCAATTCAAAGATTTTTATCTAGTTACATATTTTGTTTGAATACAATTTTGAATTATAACTTCAGTTTCAAAATTTGTGTGACAGGTAACCTGTTGTCATCTCTCCTCTGCTCCCAATTTTCAGTTTTGAATTTGGAAAAAAAAAAAATTAATTTGGGCCGGGCGCGGTGGCGCACGCCTGTAATCCCAGCACTTTGGGAGGCTGAGGCAGGAGGATCACGAGTTCAAAGCCAGCCTCGGCAATGGCAAGGCACTTAGCAATTCAGTGAGACCCTGTCTCTAAATAAAATACAAAAAAAGGGCTGGGGATGTGGCCCAGTGGTCGAGTATCCCTGAGTTCAATCCCCGGTACACAAAAAAAAAAAAAAAAAAAAAAAAAAAAAAATTAATTTGGGAAGTGACTGGCTACAATTTTCAAAAAGTGAAGTTACAATTCTCTTTTACATAAAGGATCATAACAGATTCCCTGGCTTGTGTGCAGCCCAGTCTTCTTCTGAGTGGAAAGGGCACTAAGAATGGACGTGACTGTCTCTCCAAGATGCGAAAGCTCTAGTTCATTTTTCTCAGTAGTAGGAGTGTGAGGGTAGTTTGATGGTGGAGGCTTATGTTCACTTTTTAGTTTTGGCTCTTCATTATTGTGATTTGATTCTTTTCTATGATTCTTTGTAGTAAAGTAAACATTAAGAGAGATAATGGATATTAGTGTTATTTTTCTCTTTGCTGAATGTGAGCATAATCATAGGAGCAATAGCATAAGCTGAATTAATTGACCAATTCTAAGTTCCTTTAATGCTGTTATTCCTGATATCAAACCTATGAAATGGTTTCTTTTATTATCAGTATTACCACAAGCCCATAAAGTCAGGTTCTTCTGCTTCTTATGATTAGACAGCATCCACTTAAGCCATTTCTCGTATTTTTTTTTTTCATTTTTATTTATGAGGCCCAGCTTCCCAAGTTACACAAAGTTTCACAGACAATGACTTCCAGTTAAACCCAGTTCTACTATATTTACCTTGTTTTATAATTCCACTTTCTTACTGCAGCAATCCTTCCAATCCCCTGTGTGCCCATCTTTAAGCAAAATGCCTGAAGTTGAACCAAACTAAAAACAAACTATTTGAGCGACCTCTGGTAAATGGATACATGTTGACCAAGAACATAGCAGCACCTCTTAAATCACTGTCTTGGTTATTGTTCAGCAAGAGCATTTTCCTGAAGTCATATACTAATATCCTAAAGTTAACTTTCAGTTCTGTTTTTAAGTTCTTGAAAATATTCAGGTCTCAGGTGTATTGCAGAAGAGTGTACTTCATTTGTTGATTCCATATGCTTTTATTTTGTTTTGTTTTTTTTTATCTTACATCACAACTTACTAGTGATAGGAGTCTAAATTTATAAACTCAACAGGTATAGCAAGATTTCTCTTGTGGGATAACCATTAAGAATAAATATTAATAATAAGAGAAACAATGATAGTACGACTACACAAGTATTTAACCAAAATTTGAAAATTAAAAATCTATAAAAACTGAAAAGTGTGACAAAACTCATATGGAGAAGTCTTCCTTGCAAAAATATAAAATTACTCATAGTTTTAATTTCTCCCAGTTTGTGTAAACACTCCTGAATTTTAATAAAAAATATCAATAGACTTGATTACAGGATGCTGCCCAGGACCCTGTCAGGAATGTTATCTAATACAAAATTTAAACTGCATTGTGTTCCCACAATCTCAAAATTTCTCAATTTTGAAACCCATCTGGCATCTATTACTAATTCAATTGTTGTTCTCTTTTTATTTCTTCAAGAACAGAGGACAAAGGAGAATAAATAAAAGAGTAAGATGCCTTGAGGCCAGCTCATGCAGGACTAGGATTGAGTTCCACAATTCCCATGCAATGCTCCTGATCCCATCTACAGAGGATAGAAGACCATGTGTGCAAACAATTACATGAGTGGACATAGAATGTATTACTGGCTCTTTAACAAACATGGATTATAACTGACTTGAGAGTAACCAGAGGACTAACAAACTCCCAACAGTATTTTCTGAAGTTCTCTCAAGCAGGAAGCCTCAATTTTTCTGATTTACATAGCTTAAATGTTCATGCTATGCCTTTTAATGTGTGTGTCACAAGTGCCTTCCAAACAACATTTTAGACCTGTCTCTAATGTGGAACAGTCAAACCTCACATGGTTCTGTACTTAAGTCGCTCAGTGCTAACATTCCTTGTTGCTCAAACCACAGCTGTGCCCTTCATTCACTCCTTCCTTCTTTGTTCATCTAATTCATATTTTTATATTTTTTAGATTTTACTCAGACTGTTTTACTTTTAAATTTAACATATACTTACAGATGAACTAACACTAACACTTGTTTTCATAAAATAATTTATTATTAAACATTAATTTACCTTTTCTAAATTAGAGGCAAAACAGCAATATTAATCTCTATAAAAATTGTAAATCTAAATGCATGTTCTCACTTTTAACAAGTAGCTTTTTATCACTCATATAATAATTGCATTTGACTTATTTGAATTTAAGATTAATAACATCACCACTAAATTTCATATAAATTCCTCCATTACATGGATCTCCTGTCAACTACTGAACATTTGAGATAACTATATTGATTTCTAGGAAATAAACCTTAAATTTTTTATAGAAAAAAATATCAATTTTCTTAAATTTTTTTCTTAAAGAAAAGATAACATGTTGCAGAATATTAAGCTCAGAAAGAAAAAAATAATAAAATATTATATGCTATATATAAAAATATAACTTTTTTCTCCCAAAGGAATCAATTTTCAAGCAAACGTCTTAAACTTATAATGATTAAACATAAAATATTCATTCAGTTTGATAGCATATAACAGGTTTATTGTTATTGGCAAATTTTAACTGGCATGGATTGTTATATATTTCCAGGCACACTAGGCAATTTATTGGATTGCTTTGTTTTAATACTCCAATAGTATCAGTTAATTAACATACTCTGTTTTATGTATTTCTGAAAACTTGTTTTGAAAACCTCTCAAATATTATTTTGACTTAAAATATTGACATAGATAATTTCTCTTTATGTGGCTATTCTCAGAAAGAGAAACTCAAAAAGGCACTCCAATAAATCCCATCAAATTTGGATAATAGTATGGATATAATTTTGCTCTCTGTAAAATAAGTCTTTTAAAATTGTGTGTCTCTTTAGTGAAAACCTGAAAACATTATTTTAAAAATTAATAAATTGTATTCTATTATTTGATTAATCTGTTTTTGTCTTGTTTTGTTTTGTTTTGTTGGGAACTTTACACTTAGGAATGTTGTTTTTGGAGTGGATGCAATTCAGTACCTCACTAATGACTCAGAGTTGTATAGTCCTGTCCTCACCTCAGACACCAGTTGCAAGTACCATTTCTCACATCCTGACTATAAACTTGATAATTCACTAGAATAACTAGTAGAACTCAGAAAGTGTGTTGCCTATGATCACAGTTTTATTATAAAAGACACTAATCAGGTCAAAGAGATCCTAGGGTGAACTCTGGGAGGGTCCCAAATGGGATGTTTCTTGTCCTCAGGATGGATCATCTTCCAAGCACACTGATGGCATCACCAATAGGACATGATCAGAAGCTTGCTATTTAAGGTTTTCCATTGAGGTTTTAGCACTTAGACCTGAGTTATTGACTCATTGGCCACATGTTGGTTTGCTGCCAGTCTCTTTACCTTTCTCAGAGGGCAGACTGATATCACCAGATTCAAAGTCAGACACCCATTATCACATGGTTGATCTTTCTGACAAGACCCATCCTGAGTCACTTCATTGTAAACTCAGGTTTACACCAAGAACAAACAGCTTATTACTAGGGAAATTCCAAAGATTTTTGAAATCACTTCCAAAAAACCAGGGCCAAGATTCAACTGACGTTGTTATTATACATCAAAAGGATTACCTATATATCCAAAAAACTTCTTTGAAAGTGTTTTCTACATTTAATGCTACCTCTTTGGATAATTTGGAGTCAGAGGGTATGTTAGGATATGCATTTGTCACTGTGACAAAATTCCTCAGAAAATAATCTTAGAGGAAGAAAGATTTATTTTGGTTCATAGTTTCAGAAATTTTAGAACATGGTCAACTAGCTCATTGCAATTGTCCTGTGGTGAGGCAGAGGATCATAGTGGAGAGGGTGTTGGTGAAACAGAGCTGCTCACCTCATAATGGTTGGGAAGCAGAGAGAGAGACTTGGGACAACACACCATCCCCAAGGGCATGACCCCAAGGATCCATTGCCTTAAACTAGGTTCTATCTTTTATAGTTTCTAGCACCTTCCAATAGTTCATTCAACTATGAATACATCAGTGAGTTAATCCATTGATGAAGCTGGCACCTCCATAATCCAGCCACTTCTAAAAGTCCCATCTCTGAAGATTGCTGCTTTAGGAATCAAGTGTTCAACACACAAGTCTTTGGGGGAACACTTTACATCCAAACCATAACAAAGGGTATTCCAAGTGAATGTGTTAAGTGTGCATGACTGGAAATACTGTTGTCCCCTCTCTCTCTCTCTCTCTCTTTTTCATCAGTTCATCAGTCCATTAGCTCTATGTTTGCCCATTGGCTTCATTGGATTTTTAATTTAAATAACAAACTTAAGCATCTACATTGAGTAGAATCAAGACATATAAGACAGAACTCATCAATGCCATCTAATTTGATATATTCTGCTATCTTCTCTATATGCAAATAGACATCAAGTTTCTTTGTGACATCTACAGAGTCTTATTGGACTACAAGTAAAATTGTAATATTTATAATATTTTTTTCAAATAATATTTCTATACATCAACTTCATATACTTAAAAATGGCCAGGTATAATGTTAAAGTTTTTGTGTATAATTCATATACTTCTTGTAAAAAGGAATATCAGTAAAATTTTCCCCAATTATCTTTAATTGTGGTAAAATACACATAATACAAATTTATTGTCCTATTCATTGAAAGTGTACAAGTCAGTGAAATTAATCACATTTATAATATTGTACCATTATCACTACCATCCACTCGACAACTCCTTTCACCTTGTCAAACTGAAACCCCATGCCTGATAAACAATAATTTTCTATTTGCCCTGATCAACCCAGGCCCTGTTAACCACCATGCAACTATCTATCTCTAAGAATTTGACCAAGTGCCTCATGTATATGGGTTCATATGACATTTGTCATTTTGTAACTGACTTATTTTACTATGTCATCTAAATTTATCCATGTTTTAGCATATGTCAGAATGTTGTTCCCTTTTAAGCCCAACATATAATTATGGTATATATATATATATATATATATATATATATATATATATATATATATAATATTTGCTACGAATGATGTTCATTCATCTCTTAATGGACACTGGTGTTGTTTCCATATTTTAGCTATTGTAAATAATGTTGCTGTGAACATGTGTGCACAAATATCTAGACTCTGTTTTCAATTCCTATGGATATGTATCCAGACGTGAATGCAAATTCAATTTTTAATAACTTTGAGGAATAGTCATTCTGTTTTCCTTCGTGGCTATGCCATTTGGCATTCTTACCAAGGGTTCACAGGGATTCTAATTACTCTACATTCTCGTTCTCATCAACACATTATTATTATCAACTGGTTATAGTAGCCATCTTGGTGGGTGTGCAGTGATATCTCATTATAGCTTTCTTTGGCATTTCACAAATCATTAGTGATATTGAGAGCTTTTTCACATGCACATCAGCCATTTTTTTATATTCTTTGGAGAAATGTTTATTCCTTTGTCCATTTTTCAGACACTTTGTTTACTTTGTTGTTGACTTTTAGGAATTATCAACATATTCTGAATATAAATCCTTGATCAAATGTATGATTTACAAATATACCATTATGTGGACTGCCTTTACACTCTGTTGACAGTGCATTTTGATGCAGAATTTTAAAACTTTTATGAAGTTCAATTTGTCTGTTTATTTTTCTGCATATGTCTTTGATATCATATTCAAGAAATTATTGCCAAATCCAATGTTATGAAATTTTTTTCCTATTTTTTTCCAAAATTTTATAGTTTTTAGTCTTAAGTTGTGGTCTTAAATCCAATTTAAATGATTTTTTTGTACATGATATTAGGTAAGATTCAACTTTATTTACATGTAGATGTCAATTTTTTTCAGCATTGTTATTAAAAAGATTATATTTTTCCTATTGAATTATTGTGACATCCTTGTGAAGAATTGTTTAACCATATATGTGAGGGATTCTTTCTGTGCTCTTTATTTTTTCCATTAGTTTTCATGTTCTTCTTTATGATAGTGCTATACCATTTTGGTTGCTGTAGCTTTGTAATGAAATTTGAAACAACAAAACATTATTCCTCTCCTTGTGTTCTTTTTCAAAATAGTTTGGCTATTCAAGATGACTCAAGATTTCATTCAAATTTTAACATATTTTTCATTTGCTCAAAAATTATCTTTGGGATCTTGAAAAGAATTCCATGGAATCTGTAGATCAATTTAAGTAGTATTGACATTCTAACAATATTAAATATACCAATCGTTAAACATGAAAAGTGTTTCCATTTATTTTCCATTTCTTTTATTTATTTCAGCAGTAGTTTTCATTGTATAGTTTCTTCACCTCCTTGATTGACTTCTAAATATTTTATATTTTTTATATTATTTAAATGGAATTGTTTTCATAATTTCCTTTTCAGATTATTCATTCTTAGTATATGGAAGAGCAACTGTTTTTTGAATGTTGGCTTTATACCGTGATACTTTGGTAACTTCATTTATTAATTAAAACAATTGTGTGTGTTTGTGCATTTATGTGTACATTCTTTAGGATTTTCTACATGTAAGATCACATCATCTGTGACTAGAGATAATTTTAGCTCTTTTTCCAGTTTGGATACCTTTCATTTACCTTTTCTGGCCTAATTGTTTTGGTTGATTTCTGGGATTTTATTTAATATATTCAAATGTTAAAAGCAGGCATCCTTGGCTTGTTCCTGCTGTATCTTGCAAAGGTTGTTCAACAGAAGTCTGTTAAAATATAAGTGGGTAAAAAAGTGAAGGAGAGAAAGAGAAGAAAGAAAGAAACAGATCTTACAATAAAGTCAGTAATTTTCCTTATATGTCACATTTTAATCATGAATAGGTCTATGAAGAAAATAATATCTTTTCCAGAATGCAATCATATACTTTAAGGTAAATGGGGAAAAACATTAAAACCCAACACTTTGCTGACCTAACATGGTGGTCAAGACACACTAAAATGGGGAAAAATCTTTTTGCTGGTCCTTACATAGGCTAGGCAAGTGCTCTACCACTTAGAAAAGCTATTCTGAGGTCAATGTTCCTTATATATAGATTTCTGTGTTAGCATCAGTTAATCTGCAGATTAAATCTTGTAAGTTTCAATTAATACACACCATACTGATTGCCTAACCTTGTGTCCATCTGTAGATGATTAGAATTGAGATTTACAATAGGATAAACAATTTTGTGAAAATGCAGAAGGTAGGATTACAACAGCACATCCTTACTCATTAAATATTATAATGAATATATGTTGTCTAGGAAGAAGAGAGAGTAACCTAAGAAATAATCAATTTTATAGCCCTTTGTATTATTTTATCTTCTTTGATCTTGGATAATTCATAAAATTACTTTAGAGAAGTTTGTAGCTAATACTGTAATCTTAAAATATCTCTGTCATATAATTTAATTAGAAATAACTAGTTCATTTTATTTAATTTTCATAACTTTGACATTTTCTAAACTCATAGAGTCATTTGGTATTATCTTAGATTTTTTAGGTCACTTGATAAATTTGAATCCATTTATTCTAATGTTTCCCAAACCATTACCTTGTAGTTTCTTTTTTCCTTAATAATATCTCTGAAGCTCAAGATTTTCATCTTTCAACTATTATCTTGCTTTAGGATATTCTGACATAGTTACTTTATATTAAGCTTGAACCTAAGAAGTATTTATTTCTCTGAACCTAGTATTAAATAAATGTAATAACAAAAGAGTCTTAGTATGTATTTATTTATATATACATATATATGTATATATTTATATGTGTGTGTGTATATATATATATATATATATACATATATATATATATATATATATATATATATAAAGTTTGAACCTAAGGAGTGTCTATTTCTCTGAACCTAGTATTAAATAAATGTAATAACAAAAGAGTCTTAATATACTCAAACATCAAAGTAAGTGGTTAAAACATCATATCTTCCAAGCTTTATTGATATATACCAAGCAAATAAAAATTGTATCTGCTTAGGGTATAGAGGATGATTTGATGCAGTTGTAAACTTTGAAGTGATACCACAATGAACTAATTAACGCATCCATCACCTCACATTCTGTTTTATGTATAGTGAGAATATTTAAGATCTACTCATGGAAAATTTCAAGAATATAATAGAGAATTATTAACTATAAGACCATGATGTGCATTAAGATTTCCAGAACATATTATTTTGCAACTGAAACTTCATACACCTCTAACCGACATCACTGCATTTTCTCTATTCCTCGGCTGCTGGCAACTACCATTCTACCCTCTGTTTCTGTGAGTTAGACTTTCTGATTTCACTAATAAGAGATCACACAGTATTTATCATTGTGCATCTGGTTTTTATTCATGTAGCATAAAAGCACACTTTAGAGGGAGTGTTATTGTTTGTTATCATCTTCATTTCTACTTGAAGCATTTCTCACTACCTCCTGATTGATTATTCCTCTTTAAGATTCTGTGAACAAAATCTTCAGAAAATTTAGGTCCACTGAATATGACCCAGGAAAGGAGTACAGATTTCTTCAGAAGCAGTAGCCCTCACAAAGTTCAGGTCCAGTTTCTTCAAATTCAGCCTCAGAAACTTTCCTTCAATCACCCAGATGTTTTGATTTTAGCAGATGCACTATACAGCTCTCCTCCACTCTCTAAATGGGCAAGTAACCAACTTCCCAATGAAGTTTTAATGATGACCTGTACATTTCTATGTACGGGAATCAGAAATGTATAAACTGTTATACCATGATAGTGCAGCAAAGACCTCTGTGCAAAGCACCTGGATTTCATTTTAACACTTCTTATATAAAAGCAATTATCAGAGTTCACCTATGTCTCTCATGTTGTAATTTGTGTCTCCATCTGTTGGCTTTAAACAATTAACACATGACCTTGATCCAGTTGAGCATCCCCTGCATCTTTGAAATACTTCAGACTGGAGTTTCATATCTGTTACTTTTACCTGATAATATTAATTTAATTAAATCTTACAAAGTTTAAAATTTCACACATTTTTTAATTATTCCTTACTGACATGTTCATAGAACCTTTCATGCTTTCTTTTTCTCCTTCTAACAACAGTTTGGCCTTTCTAAATAAACAGTCAGCCATTTCTGAAGGTGATTGCTACTTTGTTCTATCCAACTGCCCCCTACTGAGTTCCTGTGACCATACAGCTGAACATGATTACAGAAAAGCACAAAATGACACTGATTTACCTCACTTCAAATTTATGACCACATGAGAACTCTTAATGATGTTCAGAAGTCATGCTATATTTACGAAGTGAGTCCAATAATTCTCCTACTTTTCTGAATAACCATCACAGACTTGCTCTTTTTTCTCCTAAACTCTGAATCATTTCTTTACTAATCTTTATCTTAATTGATGTGCATGTTTCTTACCTATTGAGAAAATTGGAGCCATCAGAAGAGGACTTTTAGACATGAATTGCTATATCCACCCACCTACTCTCATTTACCCCTGAATTTTGCTTTTCTAACTGTTCTCTAAATAAAATATATGTCACTTCCAAAGCCAGTTCTGTATTTGTGATCCCTTTCCTATTCAGCTACTCCAGGATGCTGCTTTAAAATTTTTCCTCTCTCTTTCTGTTACTACTAATCATTTTCTTTTCTATTGATTATTTCCTAAAAATATTCTTATTTCTTCCATATAAAAGGGCACACTTACTTACATCCCACTTTCTCAGTAGCCACCAACCTTTCTCTGCTCCTCTTTCATATCATGATATATCCTCACTGTTCTCTTATTTCTGCTTTCAACTCAAAATAATTACAGTTTTTTCATTAAGTCTCCAGTAAAGCTGGAGGCTGTGTGGAAAGAGAGGAGTGATGCCCAGCCATCTCCCTGAACCCCAATGATTCTTGCAGTATTTTATTTGTATATAAGAAAATCATATTTCTTATTCAACTTCAAATGACTTTAGATTAGCTGACATTTAACCCCAAGCAGATGAGAGGCCCCCAGAGAATTGCATATGCAGGAGGATGGCACGTTCAAGGCCAGCCTCAGTAATTTTGTGAGTCCCTAAGCAACTTAGTAAGACCCTGTTTCAAAATAAAAATTAAAAGGGCTGAGGATATGACTTAGCAATTAAGTGCCCTTGGGTTCAATCCCTGGTATCAAACAAAAACAACGACAAAAACAAAAAGTCTATGGAGCCTAGTTAACCAAATAACAGTGAGGAATAATAAAAAGAAATTATTTTAAGTCATTAAGTTTAGGGTTGATATATCACAATAAATAACAAGAACACATGGTTTCTGTTATTGGGCAAAGAATCCTTAAGATAAAATATTAGTTATAATCAAAGAACTACTGAAATTAATGAGGAGAAAATATTTTTGAGTAATTACTAATTTTCCAAATATACCCATGTTTTGATTTGGAAATTCCATTTCTGTGAATGTACACCATAGGAAAAAATCCATAATTGATGTAACTAGGGGATATAGATAAGACATAAGTATAGATAAATGGAGAGTGAGAATGTTGATTGCAAGTTTGCAATGCCAAAACAAATAAGCACATACACACACACACACACACACACACACACACACACACACACACAGAGGCATACAAACTAGAAGTGACCCTAAAGACTATAGCTGATAATTATGTATAAGCAGCTATAACATTCTTGTACTAGTCACTGTGGGGACACACTTTCACTTTCATTCCTTTTTTGTAAATTCCTAAGGGCTATAGGATACATATATGTTTAATTTTGTAAGTAAATGTTAACCAATTCCCTAAAATGGTTTTATTATTTTATGCATCCTCTAATAATATCTGAGAAACTTACTAGCTCTTCAGTTAACTAGAACTTTGCATTTTTGCCTTTTGTAACACTAGCCTTTCTAAAGCTTCTGATATGTTATTTTATTGTCATTTTAATAAACATTAGCTGATGATTAATTATCCTGAAAAACTTTATTTCTTTATTGGTCATTTGGTTGTACTGTTTATTGTGGTATGATTTCTACAATTATCATTTTTATTGGAACATGAAGCCCTCCATTGTTGTTATGCAAGCCCAGTAACACAACATTTTGCATCAGGAATCAAATTCAGCAGCAGTTCCAGGGAAGTTGAGGATGTTCTGAAGGTCCTCTTAGACATCTTATACTACTCAATCAGATATGCTACAAAAAATCTTAAATTTTCATGTTAAAACAAATGTATAGTTAAGACTTCTTTTGAAGATTATTTTGACTTAACAAGCTATGAGATTCATTGACAATTATAGGCAAATAATGCAAAGGAAATCTTCTACCACCTACAGAACTTTGGCTATCAATTTATTTCCAGGTGTACCTAAATTTAAGTAGAGAAAAAATGTGAACATTTAATCTCAGCACATATTTGGAATAGATATGTGGATGTTATTACTATATTATTTAATCTGACTGAGAGGTATTGGCATATTATTGACTTTATATTTAAATGATTGTTATCTCTACATACAGAAGTATTTACTGTTCCTGCATGATGCACAGAGCAGAAATTAAGAGAGTCCTTTTTAAATGTAAGTTAGAACAGATAACATTTAACCATATTTCCTATGGCATAATGATTTTGTTTTTGAGTTGGCTTATTGGTTGGTCAATTACTTACTGTTTTTCAGTAATTTAGTAAGGAATATATTTATTGAAATTAAGAACTAATTCCTTGAAAACTTACATTTTTTTAGCTATAAACAATTACACAAATCATGTGTGATAGAGGTCGTGATATTTTAAGCTTCAGATAAAGAAAAATGTTTATGAGCTTTTTCTCATTTGACACTGCTCAGTGTAACTCATATTTCCTTTAACATTATCTTTCTGTTTTATAAGTTCTTCCACTATGACAACACAAGTGCACTAGGTGAAAAATAATACCAATAGAACAAAAGAAGAAAAAGTTTGCAACTTGATAAATTAAATCTGAATTTCTAGTTACAATGTTTATTATTATTATTATTATTATTATTTCATATTAAAGGAGCAATCTATAGAGAATCCTTTTCACAACATACACAATTACATGAAATTATATAATTCATTAGAGACTACAAATATTAAATGTTAAATTATTGCTTGAACTAAGTCTGTTCAAAGGTAAAGAGCCTCATATATGTTATTTTCACAGAATAATGTGAAAACTGCATGGAGACAAGTTAGAATAGGACATGAGAATTGTGGAATTTCTTTGTAATTCTGCCTCTACTTCCAAATGCAGGTATGGTTGTAAGGGAGTATTCTCTGATCCTGAATTCCCTTACATATAATTTGGTATAATAATAATCTCTCAAGATTATCATAAAATTATAGTAAGTTGTACATAAAAAATAAATTAACATAGTCCCTGACACATATTCATAACTCAGAAAATAGGAATTATCATATTTTAATACCTTGCGATTTGAAAACTTCTAAAGCACTTGCCTCTAATAGGGAGGCCTTGTTCCATTATTAAATTTATTTTAAGGATGCCCAATTTAGCTATATGAGTTTATAGTAGAGGTGGTCAGTGCTGAGAGAGTTCCTGCATTTCACAGGGTGATTTGATTATGAGAACTATAGTCTTCATCCTCAAGAAGGCTACAAATGTCTTTACCAATTAATCAGCATATGAGCTGCCCTGGGCTCAAGAAAGCTATGAAGGGTGTTGACTGGAAAGAAGATTTAAATGAATTTGCAGAAGCACTGATAGTGATTTGTTTTTTTTGGTTGAGGTACTATTACTTGGATGTGATCAGTTTCTTAAAATAAGTTGAGCTCCACATATGGGTAATGTTCACCCTTGTATATGGGAATTGTAAATCCAAGATGTAGCTCTTCCCTGACTCATAACAATAAACTCATTAGAAATTGAAAGTATTATTAAGTTAAAAAAATGCATTTGATATACCCAATCTGCTGAACATGCTTCAAATGCTTACATGAGCCTATAGTTAGACATAAGGAGGAAGTATTGAATAGCACATTACTAGCCTGGAAATACATCAAAATTCAAAATGTGAAGTACAGTTACTATTGAATGCTTACCACTTTTACACCATTAAAAAACTATTGGTTGAACCATTATAACTAGAACTATCAGCATAATGTTATTATTTTTAATGACATTATTGTTAAATTTATTTTTGTCATTTGACAATGTATTTATTTTCAATTGTGATAAAAGTGCTGAATTGTACATTTTTCATGAAAACACATTTACAATAATATAATTTTTATCTGAGCTGAATAATCATTTACTCAAAATTAATATTACACTTAAGTTGATCAAGTGTATATTAATTAAAATTATAATAATGTACATTTAATAACAATGAATTTTTAAATTGGAGTCATGATCATTGTAGAGTATTAAATTTTAATGAATATGCATTTTATTTGTTAGAGAATTATGAAAGAGTAGTGAATAAAAGATCTAAAAACATTAAAAGGCAGGAAGATTGCTAGTTTGAGGCCAGCTTTAACAACTTAGTGAGACCCTATCTCACTAAAATGACTGAGGATGTAAGTCAGTGCCAGAGTGTCCCTGGGTTCAATACCCACACTAAAAAGAAGAAAAAAGAGAGGGAGGAAGGAAGGAAGGAAGGAAGGAAGGAAGGAAGGAAGGAAGGAAGGAGGGAAGGAAGGAAAGAAGGACAAACAGTATGGCAGAAAATCTCCATAGAAAATGAAATGTTTGTATGAGTTCATAACCAATGGTACGTTTGAAATGCTTAGCCAATTATGTGAACAACAACAACAATTAAATCTTCATGAATTTTAGACTAAGGCCTTATTTCTTGTACACAGAATTAATTTCTTGAAATAGATCAATTTATTGAATGTGTTTCATTTGTTTCCTGTTGTAGTCATGTACCACTTTCCTTAATTGCAATAAAATCATTTATCTCAATTCTACATTAAGCATTAATGTTATGCTAGTTATGGTTCTGTGCCCCTTCAACATTGGCTCCCTCCTGGAATCGGACCCCACAAAGGCAGGTTTCAGGGTCTCCTGAAGCAACAGATATGCACTACACACAGTGAATGCACAGCTCTCTTCAGCCACAGAAACCTCGTATGATTTCCTCCTAACTACCAGGCATGCCATATTGTACAATAATTACAATGCTTCCAATGATGCTTTCAACTGTGTGCTATAATGTTGTTGTCCCATTAATGGGACAATTTGGCATCCTAACATATTATACCAACAAATTTCTAACAACAACAAAACTTCATAGTTTACCAGAATCTGACCTACATCAAGAGATTCTCTTGAATGAACACAGAATTATTCATTCTTAATGCAAAGCTAAAAAAATTTCTTATAAAAATATGAAATGTCAACTAATAAAGTTGATAATAAAATCTGGATCTATCAAGTTTCATACTTTTGTAATAATTTGAATTAAATGCCTTTGATATTAGCCTGATATAGGCATATTTATTCTCAACTTAGAGTCATTGCATGATTAGTTTATTTTATCAACTAAGCATTTATATTAGGATGTGTACAATTCATTTATTGTGATCATAGTAATAATAATAATTTGGCAAAATAGTTGTGAAAATAACAAAAACAAATTTTTTTCTAAAATTCAAATATGAAAGTAACTATATGCTTAATAAATATCTTCCTTATTTTTCTGTCCTCCATTGCCTATTTAAGTAACAGAATGCATCACACATTATTGTAATTATTGTTGTATGGTTCTATTCCTCAATGTAAAATATAAGCTATTTGAGGGGGTGACTTCTGCTTCTTATTCATTTTTGACTCTGTAGATTCTTTTCTCACTGAAATTTGGTGCTCCTTAAACATTTCCTTAATGTGTACCAGAATAAATGCATGGATGGCATAAAAATGTGAACTTCACTGAATTCTCTCTCTTTTCTGTTCTACTTCACTCCATTGACTTTGAATATTATAAGACAAAAGTGTTATCTTCTTTTTATCTATAAGGTGATTTCAATTTATAAGGGTTAAAGAAAAAGTCTGAGTTTTCCAGATTATATGTACTTTTACTCATAAATTGTAGAATAATTTTAAGGAATTCGCCAATATATAATCCTAGCTTTGAAAGTGCAGAAATTATTTGTTTTATGTAAAACTATAGACTGCAGAACACAAGAAATAATTTAAACTCACATTTGGAATGCATTATCGACATAGAATAATTCAGTACATTTTTGTTGTTGTTGGAATGGGCTTAGGACTCATTTCACTTTAATAAAATTGATCCTGGTAATTGCTTAATGTACACTTGGTTTTGTAGTGAATATTAAGAGGAGCAGTACTCAAAGGAACTTGAAGTCCATTTATTTCAAGATTTGGAAACAAGGTCAAGAGAGATGAAGGGGATTTATAAAGATTAGAATCTTTTTAATGGAAATATTACATTAAGTTATTTCCTTTTCCTATTTGCTTTTTTACTATAGTATTCTTCACTATTTCATCACCAAATTCCTCCAGCAACAAGTTTTTGTTTTAAAAAGAATTTAAAATACTTTGATGTACAAAATACATAATGTAAAGATATAAAATATACTAATATTAATTGTAGAACTCAATTTTATACACCCATGCTGCACATGCACATCCATGTTACCATCATCTATTAGGATATAGAACAATTCAGTTTTCATTCGTTTCTTCAAACATATATAGTATAACTTTGACACAGTGTGATAACTGGACCCAAACTCTGTGGAGTATGAGATGTTCATATATTTTCTGGGTCAACAAAATTATAAGTGGCCTGAATAATATAGCTAAATAGTTCAGAGTTTGTGTAACCAGTTGCAAGATCCAAATCTGCCCTGGTATGTATTGCAAATTGGTACCACTTGGTAATGGTAATCTGCTCAACCTTATATATCAGTGGGTGCAATCTGTAATCGGTAATCATGCTCTGTTTGGTAGCTGCTATTGTCAAGAGTATGAGTAGGCTTTCAAGAGCATTGGAAATAATCCATGCTCATGAAAATGATCTCAAGAGAATAAGCCACAGAGTAAGAGCATGTGAAGATTCACCTCAACCACTTGTTTCCAGAGTTGGAGTTGGTTTCCATTACTTGATCTACCCTAAATTCCCCTTCTTTCTTATCATTTAATTCCACAAAGTTTAGAAACTTTAGAAACTCTGTAATGCAAATCATCTTTTTTATATTTATTTATTTACTTTAGTTGTACACAATGCAATGCATTTATGTTTACGTGGTGCTGAGGATCGGAACCGGGGCCGCGCACGTGCGAAGCAAGCGCTCTGCTGCTGAGCCACAGCCCCAGCCCAGCGAATCATCTTTTATGAGAACATTTTATGTTCTTTTTCAAGAAAAATTATCTTTTTAGGCTGAAAAGGAATATTACTCTAACCTCCAATTAAATACACACACACACACACACACACACACACACACACACTGCTTTCTCTATTTGTAATTCTACTTTTCTATTTCTATCCCAATACATCTATTCTATATTGATACATAAAATAGATATGTACATATGTATAGAGACACAGATAACAATCGATATGTATATGGAGACAAATATATACATATACACAAATATCTATATCTGTAATTTATATCCATATGTACAATACTTATTTTGGGAGTGACTTAAATGAACTTAATTGCAAACTGCTTAGTAATAATTAAAATAGCTCTTGACCACTCATATTTTTGTCCCTACCACTCTTATCTTTGCTCTAATTGATAGTTATTAGCATTTGATACTAAAAAGTTTGTATTGTGATATGTCAATAAGTCAGTTAATTTAGAACTTTTCATTCTCACCTCTCTAGCATAGTGTAAGATCTTGGTGCAACTTTTATTGTATGCTCAGTTTTGCATTTACAGTAAACATGCATTTTCATAGATTTACAAATAAAATAAATATGGTAACACCAGTTATCACACAGGCTAGTTGTGATGGGCTGTTTTATTCTGGTAAAATATTTTATCTTTAAGAAGCAGGAATGTGAACAAGAGAGGCTAGGGAGGCTTTTAGCAAGTGATTGCCTCCAGAAAACTAAACCCTATGATATTCTTGTTTCATTATATGATTAGGTGAGTCTCTATATTTGTGTATTTTTGGTGACATAATATACTAAAATCATTGGTATTTTTTAAGTTCATATCATTGTGATCTTGAGATTATGAGATTGTTTTTCAAAATCCACTTATTAGGATATATTTTCCCAGTGGACAAAGATGATAAACTAAGCTGATCATACCTCACTGTCTAATCCCCAGGATACTCACCCACTGAAGGTTGGAAGGATTAGAATAATCAAAATATATTACAATGTCTACAAATATCTGTGCCATGTACCCAGGTGGATGGGAACTCTATGCACATATCAGGAAATACAAAGAAGTAGCATGGGCTGAGGGCACTTGGGAAATGATAGGAAAGCCCTGCTACAAGTTTCAAGAATACTTAAGTAATTCAGGTTTGAAGTTCCAATATTGCAGAGATTGTTTTCTCTACTAGTGTGTTTCTTTCTTTTAGAAAGCATCACAAATAGAATTATATCTGTGTATCTTTCATTTCATATTTTTAAAAAATTGTCACTCTCCTTTTTTCCTTAAATCTCATGTTAATTTAATTCCATATTTGAATAATCTCAAGAATAAGAAAAATATAAGCCACCATTTTCAGTCAAGCAGGGTATTTTAGTTGCTGGATTTCCCCCCTCTAATTCCTTCGCATTTAAAATCGTACAAAGGAATGCAGATAAGCCAACAATACACCCATTTATTATAAATGTCAAATTGACCTCAGTTATTGAAATATGAAAGCTGGCTTTGTGTTGCCCTTTTCAATTAATTTGTGATTGTCACTCAAGAAAGTAGTCATGAATGTCTTATAGCCAAAGAAGTAGAAGCCACAAACCCATCTGCCTGTTGCCGCCAAAGGAAGCTGGAAATGAAGCCATAGTCTATGCAAATTATCAATAAATACCTCACAGATAAAAGATTTTAAATTTGGAGAGTCCTAAATTCAGTGAATATTTTTGTATAGAATTGATTAATAGTTCTTGGCACACTTTTATTCATGATAGATTCCTGTTAAAATCCCTGCATCAATTTTATTCTGTTGTTTGAAAAGGTAGCTAAGAATATGCACTATATTGAACTTATTTATCATAAGCAAAGGGGAGGGTATAGTAATTTTGCTAATTATTGGGCAAAATACAAAAGATTGAAGCCTCCATCTCAGTCATCACCTCACCGATACCTAAGTACATGTGATGAAATAGAGTCACAGGATAAAACTGAAGATTTACCTAACAATACCTTATATTTGAGTTTTTAAAATGTTTGTACATATATTCAACTAAGGGGTTGGTTTTATTGTCATTATTTTTTCAAAGAGATTTCAATTCTACTCTCTCTTGTCAAAATAACAAGGGATGTAACTGAAGAGAGAAGGGTGTGGATGTTTCCCCCGGGAATTTTAATTCCTTTTTGATTTACTTGAACTTACAGGATTTTCAGTATACTTCTATAAAAATCTAACAATGCTTGGTGTTTCAAAGTGAAAAGTCTTATCAAGAAAAAATAATTTATTATGTCTCATATATGAGGAAAAGCTGGATATAGAAGGAATAGCCTAGAGCAATCCAGTGGAAACACAAATGAAAATGAAATTAATTATGTAAACACAGAACTGGTTAGTTCTGAAATCAGATATTTGGTTCAAGAAGAAAGGAACAATTTTCAAAAAATTTTTACACCTTTAATGTATTTTATCCTAGTTCTGATCAAATATCTTCTAGATGGTTCCTTAAGTATTTTCTGTCTCTCTGGTTCTTTTGTCATATCATGAGACAACTAAACTCTTAAACAAATTTCTATATCATCAACCATGGTCAGGAATTTTACACATCATCCTTAGTCTTTTATAATAGTCTCAAACTTTGTCTTCTTGCTCTTATATGCTCCTGATCAAAATCTAGTCTGCTTTCGCTGACAGATTAACCTTCCAAATATTGGACTTTCAGAATATCACAGGTCATTGAAAGAAATTACTTTGATTATTTAGAAGATAAAATAAAACATATTATCTTAAAATCTTCCACATTCTGATGTCAAATTAATTTTCCTCCTTTATTGAGAAATACTCCTTGAAACACTTAATATACCTTGACAAATTTATGTACTATATATCCCTGCCACCAATATATTAGTTTTATGTCTTTCCAAGATGTCTTCCTTTCCTAGTCAGGTAAATGATATCATCTTCCTATGTACAACAAATTTCATAAAGTTCAGGTAGGATCTTCCCCCATTAGCTGTGGAAAGATAGGCCTATAACTGAGAACAAGTGTAAGCCAAGTTATTATCACCCAGGTCACAATACCTATTTTAGTAATACACAGGCAAATTGAGAATAATCAAATTTCCCAAATGTTTGTGATATGAATGTTGTATGTTCATATGTACTTGCCTTCTTTCATGCTACTTAAGTCTATATGATAGGAAAATGAAGCCAATGAATGAACAAATTGAATTCCAGAGATGGAAAGAGAGATCTTTTGGGGGAGAAGAGAAGGTGTACCAGGGATTGAACTCAGGGGCACTCTCCAGCCCTATTTTGTATTTTATTTAGAGACAGGAGTCTCACTGAGTTTCTTAGTGCCTCACCATTGCTGAGGCTGGCTTTGAACTTGTAATCCTCCTGCCTCAGCCTCCCAAATTGCTGGGATTATAGGCATGCACCTCCACACCCAGCTGAGAAACAGAGTCTTAACCTTACCATTTATGTCGCTGCATTAAGCATTCACTTAAGATTCTTAGTAATGGGAGCTAATATATCTCTTCTTTGCTTAGGTTAGATTAGGTTGGGTGTTGTTAATTTCTAACAAAATATTTAAAATTAATATTTCTTCCAAATTCACTTTGAACCTTTATGGTACTCCCTTTATTCACCCTCTTCCACTGTGGAATACACTCCTTCCTTGCCTCTACCAAATCAACCATGTTGTCCTTAAGATGCAGATAATCCCTTCATATTGAGCAATGATTTCCCTAACCACTCCCATTTCACAGAAATATCTTCATCCTTTGCTCTACCAATTAAATTTATTTACTATTCAAATAACTTATATGTTATACAACTTTATTTCATAATCATAAGGCTTATAGTCTCAAATAAATATATCAAGCTACCTAATGGAAAAAAAAAGGTGTACTTATATGAATTCAACAAAGTATATAAAATGGTACCTTGGAATATATCTATCATTATTAAGAGACTAACCTCTATAGATAACTACAAGAGAATGATCTTGTTTGATTTTTTATTTAAGGATAAACATTTAAAAACAATAGTACACCATGATCAAGTGGGGTTCATTCCAGAGATACAAAGTTGGTTCAACATATGGAAATCAATACATGTAGTTCACCACACCAACAAACAAACTTAAAGACAAGAACCACATGAGTATCATAAGGCTACAGAAAAAGCATTTGACAAAATTCAGCATCCATTCATGTTCAAAACACAAGAAAAACTAGAGATAGTGGGAACATATCTCAACATTGTAAAAGCTATATATGCTAAACCCAAGGCCAACATCATGCAAAATAGAGAAAAATTGGAAGCATTCCCTCTAAAAATCAGAACAAGACATGGATGTTCTCTTTCACCACTCTATTCAACATAATCCTTGAAATTTTATCCAAAGCAAATTAGACATAAGAAAGAAATTAAAGGGATACAAATAGGAAAAGAAGAGCGCAAACTATCCCTATTTTCCAACAACATGATTCTATACTTAGAAGATCAAAAATATTCCCCCCAATACTTCTTAAATTCAGCAAAGCAGCAGGATATAAAATTAACATCCATAAATCAGTGATGAATCAGCTGAAAGAGAAATCAGGTAAACTATTACATTCACAATAGCCTCAAAAATTTAAAATACTAGGGAATCAATCTAACAAAAGAAGTTAAAGACCTCTACAATGAAAACTACAGAATGCTAAAGAAAGTAATTGAAAAATACCTTATAAAATGGAAAGACCTCTCATGTTCTTGGATATACAGAACTAATACTGTCAAAAGGGCAATACGATACAATTTCCATTACAATTTTAATTAAATTCTTAATAGAAATAGAAAAATGGAAAAATAAAAGACCCAAAATAGCCAAAGTAATCTTTAGCAAGAAAAATAATGCAGGAGGCATCACAATACCAGACTTTAAATTATACTACAGAGCAATTGTAGCAGAAACATCATGGTATTGGCACAAAAATAGAATTGAAGACCAATGGAACAGAAGAGAAGACACACAGACATACCCACATAAATACAGTTATCTTATACTAGACAAAGGTGCCATAAATATACATTGGAGAAAAAATAGCCTTTTCAATAAATGGTGCTGGGAAAACTGAAAATTAATATGTAATAGATTGAAATTGAACCCATATCTTTCACCCTACACAAAACTCAATTCAAAGTGGATCAAGGACCTTGGCATTAGACCAAAGACTCTTAGCATACTAAAAGAAAAAGTAGGCCTATCCTTCCATCATATCAGCTCATGAATTGACTTCCTCAGTAAGACTCCTAAAGCAAAATAATTAAAATCAAGAATCAATAAATGGGATGACATCAAATTAAAAAGATTTTTCACAGCAAAGGAAACAATCAAGATTATGGCAAGAGAGCCTACAGAATTGTAGAAAATCTTTACCAACTGCAACTCAGATAGAGCAATTATCTCCAGGATATACAAAAAACTCAAAAAATTTAACACTGAAAAAACAAATAACCCAATAAATAAATGGGTAAAGGAACTGAACATACACTTCACAGAAGAAATACAAATGGTCAAAAAATATATGAAAAATGTTTAACATCTCTAGCAATTAGAGAAATGCAAATCAAAACTACACTGAGATTCCATCTCACTCCAGTCAGAATGGAAATTATCAAGAATAAAGTAACAATAAATGTTGGTGCGGATATGGGAAAAAGGTACACTCATACATTTCTGGTGGGACTGCAAATTGGTGCAACCACTCTGGAAAATAGTATGGTGATTCCTTAGAAACCTTGGAATAGAACCACCATTTGGCCCAGTTATCCCACTCCTTGGTCTCTACCCAAAGGACTTAAAATCAGCGTACTACAGTGATACAGCCACTGCAGTGTTTATAGCATCTCAATTCACAGAAAAAAAGCTATGGAACCAACCTAGATGGCCTGTAACAGATGAATGATAAAGAAAATGTGGTACATATAACACAATGGAATATTACTCAACCATAAAGAAGAATGAAATTATGGCATTTGCAAGTAAATGGAAGAAACTGGTGTATACCATACTAAGTGAAATAAGACAGTCCTAAAAATACAAAGTTCAAATGTTCTCTTTGATTTGTGGATGCTAACCCATAACAAGGGAGGATACAGAGTGGAAGTATAGAAGTTCATTGCATAGACAAAGTGGAATGAAGGGAAGAAACGGGAGGGGAAT
The DNA here is from genome assembly GCA_025594165.1 of Tamias sibiricus. Classification (NCBI taxonomy): domain Eukaryota; kingdom Metazoa; phylum Chordata; class Mammalia; order Rodentia; family Sciuridae; genus Tamias; species Tamias sibiricus. Next base: position 103,974,599 of record CM046663.1, on the reverse strand, counting down.
AGGAAAGACAATAGAATTAATCAGATGTAACTTTCCCGTGTTCATATGTGAATACACAACCAGTGTAACTCCACATCATGTTCAACATCAAGAATGAGATCAAAATTCTAATGGGTTGCACCCCATGTATGTATAATATTTCAAAATACACCCAACTTCATGTATATCTAAAAACAACAAATAAAAAAATATAATTATTAATCTTTATTCAAATGTGACCACTTGTCTCTATAATCTTAGGTCTTAACAGTAACTCAAACTTGTTATCTAGAAATAGTATGCCTAACAATGGAGATGTGAGATTTTTATACAGCCATTTTATAAAACATCATAAAGTTCTTTTTAAAAATTATTAACCATGCTTAACTTCACTCAATAGTTACTAAGATTTAGTTTGATATAAACACATTAAAAAAATGATTGTAATAACTGCACTTAAATTCTATTCAAAATGAAACCTTATTTTTAGCAGCTTTACTTTTATACTCTGATATGAAACTATATGAATTTATTACCTGAAAAAATCTTTTTTTAACATGTACAATTGGCTATATACTTTCAAAGTTAAAAAGAAAATGCACATAGCATGGTTATTTACAGTAAGCTATCATCGTCCTTGTTTTGTTTTGTGTATAAAGTTTGAGACCTTCAATTTTACCTATAAGGACTTTTAATAGAGCCCGATATATGATTCAACTAATATGTATACTATTTTGGAGTTTATTCTTACTTTCATTGACAGAAAAATTCACAAGTTTAGTGAAGGCCATTCGGAATTTCTTAATTCATTTAGCAATTCATTCAGCAAATGTGCATTGCACACATTCTGACTTTCAAACAGGCAGATTGATTTCAAGTACTGGAAATTAAGTAGTAAACTAAAAATATCCAAGAATCCTATTCTCACAATATTTATATTATGGCTCAAAATATGGCTCCTGAAAATTGGCAAGGTGTAAATAACCATGCCTGTCAATGAAACTGCAAGTCTCAGGCAACTGTGGGTACTAGTCTGTTATCCTGAAAGTTATTACAGATTTCCTCCCAAAGGATTTTTCTTTTCTTGCAAGCAGCCGATTCTATTAGAGACAAAGCTAAGATGGAAAGGACAGATTTTGCAATTGAAATGATTATATTCTACTAAGTCTGAATCTGTGTTCATTTCCCCCACTATGAGTAGAAGCCCTGGTTTATATGCCAACAGCTGAGCTGGAATTTGCTCAGTTAAAGAAGCAATAATATGTATGGATGCCAAAAAGAAGCTTTGAGTTGGAAATCTTCAGTTTGTTAAAACAAGAAGTCAATACATTTTCCTGAAGAGATAGTGATAATGAATATTAGGTTACCACATGGATCAGTTAAGTTGGAAATAATTTCTAAAGTTTGCACTTGATGCCTCTACCCCATGTTCTATAATGAAAACACAATATTGCATGCAGTACTAAGAATCACAAGATCTGAGTACCAAGCCTGGCTTTGAGTACTAAAACCAAGAAAGATCTGTCTGACCTTGAGACTTCTCTGGGAATCATTTCCCAAAGTTTTTGTCATAATGTTGCACAATACTTAATGTTAAAAAATCACATCAATATGCAATTCCCAGCCTTAACACACAAATAGTTTAGTGTTATTGCTAATTATATTATAGTGCCTGTTATTGCCTAGATCCTACTTTTTACTAATTGAAAAAGAAATTTGATGTTTCTAAGTAGTATTTTTTAATGAGAAAAAGAAGTATGATTCTAATGCTGTTTTTACAAGATTTAAAAGAATTAAAGGAAATATGCAAGAAAATGGCATGTTTTAAGTACTTGAATAAATACATACACACACACATAAATATATATATTCCTTTTGGGCTATGTGCAGACAAATAACAAAAACTGTATAGAAGAAAACACCAAAACTATAACCATTTAATAAATACCAGGTATTATGCAATCTGGTTACAGAAAACCAAAGTACAAAATTATCAAATAACATTTTAATCTCTCAGGCACACATACAGTACTTAAAGGGATTCTTAACTCTTGTTCCCCATTGACAAGAAATTCTCTCTTATTCTCTAATTTTTGGCTCATAAACTTATCATAATGATGTATTTATTAAATGTATCTTAGTACTTTCAAATGATTTATTATTTCTCTTTAGATTTGCAGGTAACATTACAGTCAGTTAAGTTAGTTTGCTGATTAGACAAAGAAATGAGTTTCAGTTTGTTGCAAATGAATCTTGAAAGCTTCAGTGATTACAAATGTCTGACTGTAATTGCTTTTATTTCCATGGCTAAAGTAGATTACTGAAGATTAAATTTGCTGAAACTCCCTAACAATGACTTGGTGATTTACAGTGTGCTGGGGAAATAATATATAATACTTGAATACTGTTTTAAGTTCAATGTTCCTGCAATTGTGGAACTTCAGCTCTGAAGGGCCCATTTTAGAAAACAATTCTTTATGTTACTGACCAGGAAACTGAAGCCAAGGGAAGCTGTGTAATTTAGTCAGGGCTATAAAATTATTATGAAAAAAAGGCTGACATGAGAATAAAGACATGTTTCCACTGCATTATTCAGAACAAGGAATCTGGGGAGAGAGGAAGATACATACACACACACCCCTAGGGACACTGAGACAAAAAGAATACAGTGTGAGAAAATGAAGAGGCTGTAAAGGAAAAGAGAAAAATAGAAAACAAACAATACAATTTTACAGAGAACATATATCTATTAAATATATTAAATTTTATTTTTATTTATTTTAGAATTTATTATCTTATCAATGGTTTTATAAGTCACTACCGAATTCCACTATTGGAAAGAAAATTAGAGATGTGATGTGATAGTATTCCCTTATTTTCACCCATGAAAATAAGAAAATTAATCAAGAGTGGGATAACATCTTCACCACAATGTATGACATACAAACTCACACTTACCATGTCAGACTTGTTGACATGCACACTTACCAAGTCAGACTTGTTGACATATCATGAAGGAGTTCTGTGTGAGTAGAAGTGGTTTGTGTCACTTTCCAGATGAAATAGTTATAAGACCAATATCCTTTTCTCACTTCTCTACCTCCTCTTTCCATTTTCATTTTCCTCAACTTGCAGTTGTTCAAAGTATTCAATCCCATTCTTGGATTTTCAGGCTTCTACATGTGAAGATGAATTTGCAGGTAACAAGAACATAGCTAAGGAGATGATTGATTCACAGAATCTGATTCTTTGAGCCTTGAAGCCTGTTTGTTACTGGTTAACTTTCATTTATTGTGGTTCATAGTAATTTTTGAACCCAAAAGAATCAACCTTCATCCAAGACTGTCAGTAATTAGCTTCAGGATCTGAGGCATCAGGTTTTGGGATCCTGGGCTGATGACTGGAGTTAAATAGAGTTATATATTGAAGAGTGACACCCCCTCCAACAGTCCCAATCATTATCCTATAGAAATCCAGAAGAAATGATGTCAGAAAAAAAAAAAAAAAAAAAGAAAAAGGAAAATTTCCCAATACACTCATTATTATAAGCTTCTGGGTAATAACAAAAGAAATTAGATCTTTAATATTAGTGAATGATGCCAAGAAAAGGGACAATTAGAAAATAGCAACATCTGAAAATCAGAAAAACATAATAGTCAAAAGAAAATAATAACAACAATAATGTTGATAAGATTAACTAAATGCAGAAATCTTTTCAAAGGTGAAAAAAATTAAAACTTAAAAATAAGAGAAGAATATCTATTAGAGATACTCAGTATCTGATGAATAGGAATTTTCAAAAGAAAGAACAGAGAAAGAGATAAAATTATCAAAGTCCTATCACAAGAAAATATCTCAGAACTACAGAATAAAAGAATATAATTGAGTGCATTCTATGACTTGCATAATTCATAAAAATTAAAAAATATACATTGAAAAACACAAATGATGTATTTACACAATGTCAAGGATACTACATTTCAGGTTACTCATTATGGATATTAACTCTTAAAATGGGGAGATATGATGATTATCATCCTGGGAAAGCAATTAAGATGAATAATAGCAATGAGTTATTTGATGTTGTACACTGATGAGATGCATCATGAAATATACATAATTCCTATTAGTGCTTTTGCCAAAAAATACTTTTTAATATGACAGCTTATTGAGATAAAATTCACATACCATAAAATTCACCATTTTATACTGTACAATTCATTGCTTCTTGGTATATACACAGTTATGCAACCATTGCCACAATAAATTTTAGAATATTAGAGCATTTTCATAACTTGCCAAAAATATTTAACCTGAATGTAATAATTCAGATTAATTTAGAATATGGATAATTATGCTGGGCAAATGATTTGGAATTTCTTATGGGAGCAGGGAAAAGGGCAACCATATCAACAATAAAAGTGAAAAAAGGAAGAACTGTGATAGAAATAATAATAATAAAAAAAGATAGCAACTAAAAAGAGAAAGTCAACAGATGCAGTATAGGAATTATGATTGTGCCCTAAAACTAAAAGCAACAACAAACATATAAATAAATAATGAATATTTTGAGAACAATCAGCAAAATTTGAAAATAGATTCTGTATTAGGTGTTAACTATGGAATCAAGTATAATTGTAATAAATGTGAAAGTGGTATTATATAGGATAATGTTTTTATTTTTTTAAAGGACATTGTCAAAATATCTAGAAGAAATATCATGATGTTTGCATATTACTTTTAAATGATTTGGAGGAAGATAAAACAGGAAGAAAGAGCTCTTCTACACAATGAAGTCACCAATAGTCAAAGTAAAATGACCATCTGTTAGTTACACCAAAAAATTGAAAGTTTCTATCTTGTGTCCAATGAAGTATCAAATACTTTTTATGCATTTCTAAATTTTTCTGGTCATATTAGTACTAAAAGATGAACGTATGAATCCTAATAAGTTTCTGCCTCTGTTATCCTCAAATATACTACCCCCAAAAAAAGAAAAAAAAAAAAAAAGCCACAAAAACCAACCTTGTCTGTTTCAGTCTACATTTCATTTGTAACTTTACTATATATTCAGAAGTGATTTTTGTGTTTTGATTTGTTTCATTTTTCATCATTTTTAGATTAACAAAATCGGAGGAAATTTCCTGAAGAAAGGTAATTTTTTACATTGACTTTATCAGATTCTAAGGGCAATAATAATAGCACCACAAACTGGGTGACTTAGGACAACAAATATATTCTTTCACAATTCTGTTAAACAGAAATCTGACATCAAGGAGGTGGCCAGGTTTGTTCCCTCTGAGAATTCTGGGGAGAATCTGTTTCACACCTTCCTAGGGTGATGGGTGGCGATCCCTAGCATTCCTTGACTTGTAGACACATCATTCCAAAATACACCTTGATCTTCACATCTTCACATGGAATTCCCCCGTGTCTCTGTCTTTACAAGGTCATTTTCATAAAAGGGCATTAGTCCTATTGAATTAGGGACCCACCTACTCTATATAGCCTTATCCTAACTAAGTACATCTGCATCTATCTTGTTTCTAAATAAGGTCCATTCTGAGGTACCAGGGTTGAGGATTTTAACAAACAGGAAGACATAATTCCACCTATAACAGTAATCAGGGTAATTTTCTGAGTAAGCTGACCAGAATATAAAGAATATATACAAACATGCATATTTCTTTATCTCACACACTTTTATTTATTTATTTATTTATTTTGGTACATAACAAGCAAGTACCCTATCACTGAGCTATATCTTGACCCCTTTGTCTTACAATTCTAAATAGAACTTCACAACTAGAAAATATTCATGGGAAGATTTGTACTTCTGTGCATGAAAAATAATATATACATACATATGTATTCAGATACATATATATGCATTGATAAATTTTAAGTTCATATTTCATTCTCACATTTAATTCTATATGTAATGAAAGCCCATGAAAAAATTCGTATTTATTGAACAAAATTTTAAAATTAATGTTACATTTTATCATGACCCAGATTCAAAAATGAAGAGATTTTATCCTAGTGACTTTCTCCATAATGAGTCTGTTCTCCTTGTGATTACAGAGTTATTTTGAGGAAAGCTGGTGCCTTAGTGAAAACTGGTAAAAGAAAAATAAATCTCTAGTGTCCAAGAATGGGAATCAATATCAAAAGATACGCAGTTTAAAATTTCCCAGCATATTCTAACCATCACAAAAGTAATTTGGCATTATTCAAAACAGATAAAAGCCTTTCTGCCAATTAACTTTGATAATCAATATCACCATTTCCCTGGACATAGGTTTTGCAACTCCTTCTGGATGTTGTATCCAAATGCCCTGGAAAGCAAAAAATATATAATTTGGGCAATAAAGACAAAGAGATTATTTTTTTTCCATTAGTAGTAAACAATGTAGCTCCATGAACTCTATGTTACTGACCTTTCTTTATCTGACTCTATCCCCACAAAATATTCCCCATGGAAACATAATAAAAGAATTTTCAGTTTCTTTTTAAATTGTTTACTAGAACTCATTGTTATTTTTAACTTTGAACTAAGATCTCTCATTTGCTTGTCAATTTATAGCCCAAGGATACCCCATAGTACCTAAAACAGGAAAAATGAAATGTAGCAGCGGAACTCCCCACAGCACAGAGACTTTCTTCTGTCAAATTTAAATTTCAGTGACCAAGTGCTTTATTGGTATAACTGTTGTTTTATTATTTTTTATCAAAACAAAAGCTTTGAAGTTTTCAGTATTCTTATAGATAGTATATCTAGGCAGTTGTTCAAATTTAACTAAAAGTATTTATTGTATTGCTGCTGTTATCAAATTTTATAGGACACGTGTAAATGATTGTGTTTGGCACACTCTTAAGAGATCTGGAAGTTTTACCTTTAACCTATAAATTATTCTTATTTTTGTCAAGGTATTACATATTCAAGATCTATGATGATACAGAAGTTGATTCAATGTCTCATATTTAGTGAGATCAGATAAAGACAGAAATTGCAGCTAATAGTATCTAACAAAAACAATCAGGGATTTATCATAGAGCTGTCAGTGGGCAACACTGTGATAGGGATTTAGATTTTTTTGGCAGATTACCCTATATCTCTTCTGACTGAATGGTGAAGACAATAAGCTATGTGAATGGATTTTTAACAAATTTTCTTAAAACTTGATATGGGGTGAGTAGATCCAGAAATAATGTTTCATATGGGAATCTTTTTTTTTATGTTGTTACAATGATCATTCAGTTAGAGTTATATTTGTGTTCTATTTGAATTTAGAGAAGAATGACTTCTAAAATTACATGGAAGATGTCCATACTTTAAATACTCCCTTACAAATTATATTATCTTGACAAAATTTGAGAAGGACAAACAGATTAGGGATAAAGGTAGTAAAATGAGAGTAGAGTAACTTGGGCTGCTATGAAAGATCAACCTGAGAAGTACACGTGCAAGTAAAAATGGGGAAATTAAATAAGAAAAATGAATTGCATCCATCTCAATATCCTGTGCTAGTTTTGCCAGCCATTACTATTGGGGAGAATTGGACAAGGGTATATAAGTTTTCTCTGCATTGTTTTTATATCTACACATGAATCTATAATTATCTCAATCAAAATTTCAGTATAATTAGATTATTTCTTAAAATGTCATATTAGCATAAATTAAATTATGATCACTTTTAAGATTTCATGAATTTAAAAATGCCCAAGGTTAAGGTTGTTTTTGGATGATTATACCTAATAATCATAATTTTTATATCAAATACTTACTGGCAGCTTAAAATATTAAATGGTTACATGCCTGCTCTTCACAATGATTACTCAATTCTGTGAAGAAAAAATGACCGAATATATCAAAGTCACCTTTTAACTCTTTAAAGTAACATTTAAGTAAAACATTATGAATTTACTTTTTAAGATAACAAAATTTATATTCTGCACTATGAGTTTACCAATGTTTATGATAAATGAAATGCAAATTTGGGACCTAAACACATCCATTAATTATGATTTCTGCTGTACTTTTATTATAGGCTGTAAAAATTTCAATAGCTCAGCTAATTATAGATCCTAATAATTTTCTTAGAATCTTCATACTTAAGTTATCTAGAGAACATAAACATGATAGTTTCTAAAGTATTTTTTAAGTTTTCATTCACTTTTAACTACCTACTATATTTTATCTTGGCAACCTGGTGTGCTTTTAAACTTTGAGTAATGCTAATCTATTTCCCTGAAGATTATTTTTGAGAGTTATTTATAAAGCTCTTCCTCTGGTAAGAAGAATACTGTAGCAGTAGAATTTGTGATCCTTAAGAAGGAAGGCTAATTGGAAGGTTAATTATGGAAAGCTTAATCTGTAGGAAACAAGTGTAGTTATTGGTTTTCATAAAATAGAAATCTTGTTTCCTTGAGCTGTGCTCATAAAAGTTCACCAAGCCCTAGAGACTGGAATTGTTGACATTGTGAACCCTTTACTTAATTTTAGCCAATATAACTTTATAGGAACAGTTTTGAGAACAAGATTAGATAGAGAATATGAAGCTGGTTATCACACATGATCAAAATTCATTGGTCTAAAATGCATAATCAAGCTCCAATTCCATTGCAAGTTGTGTAGATAATTTCATGGCTTGGGCCACCATGTAGGCAACTGTTACTTGAGTTACTGGGTTCAGTACAAGTTTATGCTATAATGTGACTGTAATATTAAATATTGTTTTTTCCCCAAGAAAACATTGTGCATTCAAATTTGAGATAAATATCAGAGAGATTTAAACAAGGATAGAATCAGTGTTATGAAGTCCACACCATGTAATATTTCTTCTCCTTGCATCTAGAAAGGGATTATTAGTGCCCTTAACATTCAACAGAAATAGTTTATGGTCCAGTGTGCAGGGAAGAAGTTTCCACTCTAACCAAAAATGCAGGTGAAAGCTGAAAAAAATGGAAAATCAACTCTTCTTAGATCCTTTAGAGATGTGAAATCACAGCGCAAGTTTTTTCTCCAAATTGGAGATAGAGAGAGAAGTATACAGAGAATCACAGCTTACCTGAGCAAAACCCTCCATAAGAACTATTGCTGACATAGAAAACTTGATCGATAACTGAAAATTGCTGGAAACCTAGTGTAGACTAGACTGAGAGATAAATTCCAGGAAACCTAGACTTCAGGGGCTTTTTCACTTTCCTAAGTTTTGTCTCACAAAGCTCTATCAGGTTCTGTCAGTTAATAATGATGAAAAATGCCAAAGAAAACTTGAACCAGCTTGAAATACACCAGAGCATTCCATTCTTTTTAACAAGCTCAGCCCTCAGGAGAAACCACTGAACCAGAGCCTAATCTATTGGGGTTTTGTGAGAGCCCATCTGACCTGGGGAAAGGGAAATACCTAACTGCAGCCAACTTCAGACTTCAGAGAAGGAATATACCCAACAGCAGTATATTCTAGCTATCCTGTCCTACCTCAGAGGGAAAGGGAACTCAAAACACACTTGTCAAGTTCAAAACACAGAATCACTTAAAGGCTGAGCTCTAATTATAGAACTATAAGAAGCTCCACCCCCTAAATTTAGGACTACATTACTGAAGTTATATTTACAGCAGTTCTTTTTATCCAATACAGCATGTCTAACTGTCAGTGAAAAATTATAAGGCATTTTGAAAGGTAAGTAGATGAATAAGTAAATGAATAAACAAAAAACCCCACACAGTTTGAAGTGACATAGTTAGCATCAGAACTTGACCCAGGTATAGGAATTTTTAAAAGTATGAGTAATATGCTAAGGACTTTAATGAATAAAGTAGATAGAGATAAATTTTTAATAAAGAACAGAAAAGAAATATTAGCAACCAAACACATTATAGTTGTGTTGCTGCCTGGAGTGACTGCCGCTTGGAGCAACAACACTGCGGGAGAAAATTTGGAGGCAGGATGGAAATGAAAAAAGTTATTTTATTCTTCTCTCTTCTAACTTCTCTCTCCAGCTCCAGCAACCTCTCCAACTCCAACCACTATCACACTCTAACTCCAACCAACCTAGCCACTAACCTTCACCCGGTTAAATACATTTTGCTTTATCAAGGACAAGTGCTTACAGCTCGAGCTTACAGGTGCGTCACACAGTGTTCACGGGCATAAAAAGATTCTTAGATGAATGTATGAATATCAGGTGAAACTTGAATATCTTTTATGGCTCTCAGCTAACTGCAATCTTAGCTATCTCCTTAATTAGGGCTCCTACATAGTTGAAACAAAGAATGCCTTTAATAGGCTTCTTAGTAAACTGAACATTTCCAATACCTTAAAGTTTTCCCATTAGTAACCTCTGAAATGGAAAACCAAGGAGAAACTAGACTGAAAAAAATTTAAAAAGAACAGAGTATCCAAGAACTGTAGGACAACTACAAAAGGCATAACATATGTATAATGAGAACACCACATGCAGAATAAAAAAAAAGAAAGGAACAGATGAAATATTTCAAACAATAATTATTGAAAATTTCAGAAAATTAGTATCTGACTCCAAACCACAAATCCAGAAAACTCAGAGAAAAATATGTGTTTATGCACACACACACACACACACACACACACAAACACAACCTAGGTGCATAATATTTAAAGTGTAGAAAGTCAAAGCTATACAAAGATATTTCTGACAGAAGCCAAAAGGAAAAATAATTGATCAGTTTAAATCTCTCTTTTCCCCTCTAAGCAATCCCACCCTTTTGGGAAGAAGGACTACTGCTGTCTGTTATAATTACATACCCTAATATTTGGTTCTGGAAAGGAATGAAGACAGAATTTTCAGGGTCAGTCTGCTGGCCATTGTGTCTACTTGAAATCCCAGCTAGTCTTGGATGCTGCCCTGGTATTTGGTCCCGAAGCATGGTGACTGATGTGTTTATGCCCCAAGGTGGTGTTCCATAAGTCAGCGAGCTATACACACAGGAAAGAATCCAGTTGAGGAAAGGACATAGCTAGAAAGTCCCATGGTAACTGAACCTTTTCTTTGATGGTATGGCATTTGTTTCAAACATCATTATTTCATTATTGAAATAGCAATTTATTCCTATTTCCTCAGTTTTTATTTCTGTAACATCTTTAGGACTGAGACTAATATGAATGTAACTTTTTCCTCTTGACTACATCTTAACTTATTTTCACTTAAATAATTCGCTCAAAACTATATTTTCAAATAAAAGAGGGAAGATTGTTTAGTTAAATATATAATCATTTAGATTTTCATACTTTCCAAATTACTTATTCAGGGTTTACGACATTAAGCAGTGAGTTAATTGAATTTTATAAAGAAAGATGATACAAAGTCATTGCAAGTTTTTTCCCCCAATAAGTTGCAAATGGTTAGAAAAAAATGATGTAAACAAAATTACCTCACAGGCAGTGGACAAAAGTTACTGGTTTATAAGATTATTCAAAAGTAATTGGCAAATAATTTTTAGAGTTGCTCTTAGATTATGAAAAATATTGATTCCTCTTGGAAAAAAGTTTGTATAAATTCACTGATTGTCAGAGGGAAATAATAATGTCATGCATTTATATGACACCTGGAAGCATTTAAATTTAGTCTTTCAGTATGTTAATGTATAGGAAGGGTTGGTCTTTTTTATAGTGGGGGGTGGGTACCGGGGATTGAACTCAGGGGCTCTCAACCTCTGAGCCACCTCTCCAGCCCTATTTTATGTTTTATTTAGATACAAGGTCTCTCTGAGTTGTTTAGAACCTTGCTTTTGCTGAGGCTAGCTTTGAACTTGAGATCCTCCTGCCTCAGCCTCCCAAGCCACTGGGATTACAGGATTGTGCCACCTCGTGCAGCAGAAAGTTGGTCTTTTAATCCTTTCTTTTTTTAACTGAGGAAACCAAACTGCATAATAGTTGTTTCCTGTGACCCTAGAGGTGTCACAATTATGAGTGATATGTTTTCAATTTCCTTTTCTACCTAGAACGAAAGACATGTGATTTTGTGTGTGTGTGTGTGTATGTATGTATGTGTTGCTAGAGATTGAACCCAGGACCTTGTGCATGCGAAGCAAACACTCTACCAACTGAGTTATATCCCTAGCCCCAAGACATACAATTTTAATATTAAATGATTTTTTGTGAAGCTCTTTCCATCATTAGAAATTATGGTTTTAATTAAAGAAGAAATTTTTACCAAGTTTTCTGTTTCTCTTCAAGTGAAGTATTTCAAATGATTTGTTAGTCAAATATTTGAGATAAATTATAGTCATCTTAATGTGTACACCTATTCTCTGATTTTTTATAAACTAATTATTCTGTCATAAACATTTATATAACCCATGTCTTTGGATTACTATTGTAAGTCCAAAAGTTCATATCAAATATATGTGCTGTAGACAACTCAGTTGTCATTATAATAGAAGATTGCTATTTTCAGTTTATATAGGTCATTGCCATGTGGGAAAAGTAGTTCATATTTTGCTGGATTTCTGATACATAATAGAATAAAAACTTTTTTAAGCTGTCAGAGTTGATTGCTCAGTTTTGGTGGAGCAATAAATACGTGTTGGTAAGACAACAACTTGTGAAATAAGAGAGTAATGAGCAGTCATCAAAAAAAGTAAACTTCAATAAGGTAATTACCTCTAGAGTAACATGCATCAAAGATGGCTATATTTTTTTGTGTCAAATTTTCTAGACCACTTTTCTTATTTTAACTGTAAAGGAAATGTCTAATGAAGTGTAATATTTGTCCTACAGATAAAAGCAGGTGTTTTTCAATATGTGGATTTATTGTCAGAAGCAGCTGGCATCCTGTCAGGAGCAAACCCATGCCTGTCCATTCCAACAAGGACTGAAGGAGCATGAAATGACCAGATAGGAGGAAGTGAGGGAAAAGCAAAAAAACTGAAGCGATAGGGAAATCATCTGACTTCTTATTTTCAATTCAGTTTATGACAGACGAACATTGAGGCAAAACTATTTATTATAATATGGCAATATAATAACTTAAAAGAAAATACTTGAAATAGATTTTTAGTCAATAATTTCAACTATTCAGAAAATCCTTGAATACCAAATACATGTAAAATGTAGCTTGAGGAATATAGGAAAACATAAACATTACACAGGTCAAAAATGATCATGCAGATGATAATAATTACTCACCAATGAATTTAATACAGTGTAGAAAGTGATAAGTACAAGAGATATGTAGATCCCTGTGGTAGTTTTAGAGTAAGGATAGATTATTTATAATATAAAAGATATTAAAGTGTCACTTCAACCAAGTTTTTAAGAAGCAGTGGAATTTTAATATGCAGAGGTTCACTGGAAGGTAGTAAAAAAAAAAAAAAAAAAAAAAAAAAAAAACAAGAGAAAAATCTAAGAAGAAACATGGAGTTTAGAAATTAAAGGTAGGCTAAGAATATTGAAATGAATCTAGATATCTTATAATAGAAGATCTGTGAAAAAAATAATGTGTTTAGAAATGAACATCTGCCCCATATGTGTTTGTGTGTGTGTGTGTGTGTGTGTGTGTGTGTGTGTGTGTGTAATTAAGGGTTTAGAATACTAAGATTAGGTTTGTTTCAACTGAAAAAAATCCAATTTCATTGAAATGAAAACTTCCATTCATTGAAAAAGGAAAAAAAGACAAGTCAAATGGAAGATATGTGTAACACATTTAATGAAATATCCGTAGTAATAATGTTAGCAAAAGTTGTAGGAGTCCAGCTTGACATGAGCAAAGACATCTTGGTTTTAATAGCCACTTTGCATGCCAGGTGATCCTAGCACATATTTCAAACCCAATAGGAAAATCCAAGCTGTTAAGATAATCAAGCATCTTGTTCAGGCCACTGATACCTTGACTATTTTTTAACTGATGTTTGACATATCTTCGGAGGAACCCTGGATGCCTTTTGATTGGTCACTGACCACCTTCATCTATCTTCTTCTTCCTGTCCTGGATGCTAAGATCCTCCTGTCTTGCTGTCACCCAAAATATGCTTCTGTCTGCAAGACCCTAATAGAGTTCAATTTGTGCAATTGACAATTTTTTTTGCTTTTTTTCTTCAGTCTCTTAGCACCATTCCCCCTTTTAGCCAGTTCTTGAACATCAGGATTTTCAAAAACAATGACTAAAATTAAATATCAATCACTGTGGACTATGCACACAACTCTGAATTCTTTATATATTTAAATTGTCTATCAATAAATGAACTCTTCCCTGCAATATTAGCCTGGCTATTAACCATCTGTTGTGAGTGATGATTTTGATCTAAGAAAGATGGTATCCAACATTTAATAAACCAGTGGAATATTCCAGGATTTAAAGAAAATTTTTATATATAGTGAACACACCTAAAATGGAAAATGGCATAATAGAATATATATTAGAATACATACATGTATACTAAGTGAATACAGAAATGAGGATTAGCTAAATTGTTTCTTCTAGTAAAATATGGCGAGCATGGTGGCACATGCCTGTAATCCCAGTGGCTCAGGAAGCAGAGGCAGGATGAGTGAGAGTTCACAGCTAGCCTCAGCAATGGTGAGGCGCTAAGCAACTCAGTGAAACCCTGTCTTTAAATAAAATACAGAATGGGGTTGGGGATGGGGCTCAGTGTTCAAGTACCCATGAGTTCAATCCTCCATACAACCCACTCCCCAAAAAGGAAAAGATGTGATTCTTTAAAAATTAGAAAGTTTAAGCTGAGTAACTGTGGGCATACCACAATATATATGTGTGCTATTCCCAGAATTTGGTAGTGTTTTCTCACCTGGAGACCACCATCAATGAAAGGGAATGTATTAACCTCTTATAAGATTAGAAATATTTTGTAAAATAATTAGTGCTAAGAATGTCCCTATATTTAAAACAATAACTTCACATTTTTACAATATCAAGAAATCTCATTTATTTAATTATGCTTTTAAAATATGCAAATGGAAAGGTTGAAATACAGAGGAAAATTTGAAGAAACTTATAAACAAATCCCTGATAGTGCTTAATCAGTATTGTTAAGGGCAGAAATTTTAGTAAACTCAGTTGTGTATTTTCCTTTTTATATCTGCTACTTAAGGTCATCCAAAATCTTTTCCATGGCCTGAGTAAGAAAATCCAGGCAATTCACTAGCAAAGCTCACACCTGAAGGGCATTTGGAATGAGTCACCAAATGCTCTGGGAGAAATGTGTGGCAAAAGAGCAACTTTGTGTATCAAGACAAAGTTCAAGTTGTGTGATTTTTATTAACTAACTTAACCTTATTGAGGTATAATTAACATTCAAAAATCTATTTACATTTAAATACACATTGATAAGTTTATACATATGGACATTTTAGTCTAGAAATTTTAAACTTTTAGGCATGGACAAGATACAAGTGCATGAACTTGCAAGATTAACTAACCTCCCGGTTTTTGTGTGAATATTTCAAAGGAGTACAGGTTGATAATAAATTCAATTACAAAATAGTAATATAGCCAGGCTCAATGGTATACACCTGTAATCCAAGCAGTTTGTGAAGCTGAGCAGTATGATTGTGAGTTCAAAGCCAATCTCAGCAAAATTGAGGTGCTAAGCAATTCAGTGAGACCCAATCTCCAAATAAAGTACAAATTGGGGCTAGGGATGTGGTTCAATGGTCAAGTGCCCCTGAGTTAAATCCCCAGTACCACACACAAAACCCCACTAATGTAAATATATACATACAAATAATTACACATATGTATACATACATAGGTACACACATATATGTGTATATGTGTACACACATACATACATAATTATAAATACATATGATTTCAACATGTGAGTAATAAAAAAGGTTGATGTTTCTCTTTAATAATGAGTTACACGCAGATCAACCTATGACCACATTTATGTGAACCAGAGTTAATATTTGTTCAACTCTTGAACAAATTTATCCCTATTGTATTCATTTGATTAATAGCTTTGGAATAAAGTTTTTATATTATGAAATATTCCATTATTTCACATCAGTTAATTTAATATTCTAATTATTCTAAACCCAACTATAATCTATGAGGTTTGTGTAGCAACTTATTAATTGAGAAAGACAACATCCTGGAATCAGTTAGATATTAAACTTAGTTTGTCTCCCCCACATTTCAGAAATAATACCAATCTTGTTAGTTGCTAAATAGGTGCTTTTAAGAGCAGGCATCTGTGCTTCAGGGAGAAAAGCTGCTGCCCTTTTAAATGACATTTATGTTCTTTTCAAGTTTTTATTTTATTTGTTTGTTTCTTTCAAGTAAGGTCCTAAGGGCCTCCAAAGAAACTTACAAGGAACCAACCAAAATCACAGTGTCACTCTGACTTTTACTCTTTGTTGGGGACCTAAAGTAAATTTTGCTCATTATAATACTAAATTCTCCACCAAAAAGGCACTTCTGTCTGCCATTTTGGAACATGTGATATATGAAAAAGCATGACCTCAAACTGAATATGCTTAGGACTGTGCCTGTCTCTGCCTCTACATGCAATGATGAGTCTTTTCTCTATGGATATGGAAGTACGTTTCCCCATTAAAAACACACAAAAACCTGCTTTCTTTTTCTGGGGAAAGACACTGCTTTGGACATTTTCCTCAGTGTTCTCCTTACTTATTGAAAGTAATAAATCTTTCTTCATTTTTGCATTCCCTAGTTTTGTCAATTAGCTTTGCACCAGTGGGCAAACCTGTTGCACTCAGTTATGATCTTACACAAACTCCTTTGGAAAATGTAGATGGGAACAGAAGTAGGACTACCTTGGGCCTAAGGCTATATCTATGGTTTATGCAGCAACATGGGACCATGGAAGGAGGTCCAAAATAAAGAGTCCTATCTGGAAGGGGAAAGGAGATGATTTATGTAGGGTTGGCTAGTAAAATATCACCTATCCTATTTCACTTAGCACTTTATCAAGAATATGTTGGTTTAGTAAGGAATATAGAATAATATTCTCTCACATAAAAAGTGTAAGAAAGAGCCCAGGTATACTTAGAATACGTTTCCAGTATATATTTTCTTCCAGTTTGTTTTATCTTTAAAATTAGATTTCTTTTTAATTTTTATATTATCACAAACATCCAATGACAGTATAGAGGTGCTCTACATAAGAATTGAATATTGAAAGTTAAAACTTGTGAAACTATTTTTGTGGGTAGCATGGCCTCATGCCTCTATGTCTCTGTAAAATTTGTTCCAATTTTCTACATTGCTTTATAGTCAAGTTTCCTATACTTATTAATTTACAATGGGTAGCAGAAATGATAGGCATTCCTGAATTCATAGATTATGGATCAAAAGTCCATAACAGTTGGTTTGATTCTATTATAATTTCAATTTAAGAAGAATAACTTTTATATTATTGGGGTTTCACATATTTTACTCTGATCCATAGAATACTGTTGATAGTTAGTTGAAGTAAATATTACAAAACAGGAAGAAGGAATTTGTGTAGATGTAAGCCTATAATAGAAAATAGAATGAGAAATTAAAATTTTAAAATCCAGATATTAAAATATGGCATAAAACTGCAATTACAAACATAAGAAAATGATACAGAAAAGATATATGAACAATGAAATAAAATAGAAACACAACTGAAATGAAATAGCAGAAACAAAGCTGTATATGTTGGAATTCAGTGTATAGCGAAATGACATTTTAAATTTGCAGTGAAGCTATAGTGAATATGATAATAAAGCACTAGGTTAAACTCCATGCTAGCATAATCCATTACCTACTCAACATGTGCACTCTGGTATGCATCCCCAAAGTATGAATTTGACATTTTTACTCTTACTACTTTTTTAAACATACTATTATTTTCTAGTTTGCCACATTTAATAAAACACAAGCAACAAAAAATATGCCCAATTTCCCAGTAAAAAGCCAACGTTTCACTCAACTTTCACATTTAAGTTAACTTACTCAAAAAGACCTATGTTGCCATTTAAAATAATGAGATAGAACATACAATTACTTCTGGAAAGAATGTCAGAATGTGATATTAAGCAGCCCAAGAAAACAATAGTCAGAGATTTTACTTTTATTTAAAATGATATATAGAATGAAAAAATTAAACCCCATGTTACTTTATTCCAAATTAATATTATTCCAGATGTAGCAGAAGCAACATGTGTTTGTCATGCCATCACCTCTTCTGGGTCACACAGGGTGACTCCATTTGTTAATTTCCTTTAGTTATTCTGGGGCTATGTAAGTCAGCTCTGACCTATGGGAATGGGAATACACATTATAAGACAAGCTTGGCTCTATGCAATTCCACAGAATTGACTCTGGAGATTATAGCTTTTGATAGCATATTGATCACATGGAGAAAGCCTCCCTGGTTAGGAGCAGACTTCATGTGAATTAAAAAACAGAACTTTAGTGTTCTATACCAATAGAGTATATCCAATCCTTACTAATATTTTAGAGAAGTGAGATATGAAGGACTATCCACTTTTTAATTTAAATGTTATTAAATTGCATATGATATAAGAGAAATCCCTGTCTTAGATACTTATTTTGAAATAAGTATAATTAATTTCCTTCTGAATATCTGCATGTGAAAATCCTGAGAACATTATGTGTGTAATTGAATATACCTTCCCTTTGTTCATATTCCAACAACTGTCTTCCTTATCTTTCTACCATCATCACTTACTTAAGACAGAAAGTTCTAGAGGATCAAGTTCTCTAACCTATGAAATAGTCATATGATTTACAAATTTTACAAACTCCCTCAATTCCATCTCTAACAATTTACTTATTCTTGAACTTTTCCTAAACATTTGCATTATATTTGCCACTTATTTGTGTGGATATTGATCTTCTGTTGCCTGTACTTTTCAGTGGCATTTTATCTGGCCTCTCACTCTCACTTTCTTCTTATATACAAACAATATCTAAAGCAGACTCCAAAAGACTCATTATACAATGGAAATGTCATTATGTCATGTACTTTCTTAGGGAACTCAATACTTTATGGAATACATAAAAAGACCTTTATAACCTAATTTAAATTTACATTTCTACTATCATCATAATTCCAATCACGCTTCCTTAAAGATCTCTCCATGAGGAAGACAAACTCACTATAATAGCACATAAAACACAACTATATTATAGCACTTATCGTATTATTTGTAATTATTTGCTTGACTGCCCTCTCACTAAATGGAAGAAGCAGTGTTTTATTTATCTTTGTACTAGTTACATTATGAGAAGTAGTAGAACTTGTTAGGCACTTAATAATTGTGTTGAATTAATTAATGAATTATTCATTCTCTCTCAGAGGCTGCTTACTGCTCTTGAAATAAATGAAAGTAATTTCAAGGTTTTACCAACCCAGTTGCATTATAAATAAGCATTTTCATATTATGATAACTGTGTCATATTATTTACCTGGTTTGATTAAATCATTCTATTAGAAGTTTCTTATTTACTGAAGTAAGTACACTGGAAATTTCAACACTGTCATACAAGGACATTCATGTTCAAAAATCGTTCCTTTAAGGACCAAAGGAAGCTTCAAAATAAAGTTTAATTATTTTAGAGCATTTTTTAATTTCTTGTGATGCTTACCTTCATGTAGTAATAAATATAGAATTGACATAACTAAGGCTCGTTGACAGTGAATAGATGTTTTAAGGAAATAAATTCAATCAAATAAAATTGCTTTGCAGTAGTGTTTTTGTTAGTGATAAAGGCATATTCAAAGATTCTCTTAGGGAGCTGATTATGTGTATCTACCTCATTGTACATGCAAGGGTGTGGTCCCAAGGTGACAACTGGGTGTTCATTACCCACTTTTTCAGATTTACTTCTTGAACTTCCACAGAATTGGTTCTCACTCCTGAATTTTAACATTCTTTGTCATTCCAGCATTTTAACTTCTTTTTCTCTGATCGTTTACTTAATACAAATGTGTCTAAATATTTAGTATTAATCATCTTTCTGTGTTCACTTTGGACATTTTCTCTTAATTCCTTCACCTTTCCCCACAAACCCAAATAGAAAGCTTTGTCATTCATGTCTTTATGTTTGGATATTCACCTGAGTGTTCTTCTAATTTTATTTGACATCTTAACCTCTATCCCCCAGAAACT
This sequence comes from Tamias sibiricus, assembly GCA_025594165.1. Classification (NCBI taxonomy): domain Eukaryota; kingdom Metazoa; phylum Chordata; class Mammalia; order Rodentia; family Sciuridae; genus Tamias; species Tamias sibiricus. Next base: position 103,954,485 of record CM046663.1, on the reverse strand, counting down.
TTAAATTCAAATTGTCTCAAACTAACATCTTTATCTTTTATTTACCACCATCTATTCATGTGGTATTTGGGTTAATATACTACCATGCATTTTGTAGCAAAGTCCTTACAATTCAGAATTGCTCTAAATATTATTTTCTCCCTTATCCACATAATGTCATAAAATTCGTCCAATTTTATGTACAAACACTCTCATTTTATAAGTTTTCTTTAGCATCATATAATATCACACATGATATAGCTGCTTGTGTTTTCAATTAATGTTGATACTATAATTTACATTAGTTATTGTAACAGAAGTATATAGCATTTGCAAAACTTTTAAAAATAGAAAATTAGAGTTAATAGGAAACTTCTGAATGGATGAAAGTAAAAACAGAAACTAAATATGCTATTTTAATTGAGCAAATAAAGGAATTTTTGAAAAACATATGGCATTGTGAAAATTAGCTCAGTCATTATCTCATGACTCACAACATATGCAAAATTAAATTGTGTACACATTAAACATTTGAAAATTACCACAAAAATTTAGGAAAAAACTTTATAATGTTATGTTGCAAATGTTTCTAAACAAGAAAGCAAAGCAAGAAAACATAAAAGAAATACCAAGCACTTGTCTATAAAAAATTATTTAGCAAATATGTGATTTAAAAGACAAATTATTGTTTGGGTAAGTGTTTACAGAAGACAAAATGTAAAGATGATTCGCAACTCTTGTAAGGACAGGAAAATAAAATGGACAAAAAAATTACAAGTGGCAATTGAGAGAAGAAAACTATATGAAGTGTCTTTTACATGTATTAGTGAAAATTCTAGGCTATTCATTCTCTTTTCAACTGATTTTAGTATAGATATGTAAAGTATTATAAATTCCTGGGTCTATATTTTACATTATTCCATAATTCTACTATAATCTTTATGCATTTGCCCTAATTTCATTTGTCCATTGATGTTTTTATTAATGTTATAATTTTGAGCAATATATGAAGATTTTTTTAATTAATGAGTATTGTGAATTATTCTATGTATATTTTATAAAATCAGTTTCATTTAATTAATGCTTACTTTTTATTTTGTGTAGGGCCTTTCATGGAATTAGATGCTATACTTTTAGAATTTGATTATAGAGTGGTTTGTGTGTGTGTGTGTGTTTGCTTTTGTTTTCTTTTCCCCCTCGACTTAGTTTTCCCTATCTAAAGATTTTTTCAATTGCTTTCTCCTACCCCAGTTCACATTATGCTTTTATAGTAACAGTGAGGTTTCCCTGGTTTATGATTATACTATATTTCACTTATTCTGATACTAATCCACTGAGATGATTGGTTGGGCTCCATCTCAAGAAGCTATCATTTTATCTTATCTCCTCAGGCTCACTGTTTTGTAAATGCAAATGTTTCAGGTAACCCTTGAAAGCAGTTCTAAATTTCTTTTCATAAGCTGCCTCTGCATTCTAATGTTGACCCTCATTCTAATCTTTAAGTGGAATGCTTTAGTCTGTGTTAACCAAGAGCTTTTGAATTTTTTTACTGCCACTACCATTTTTCAACTTGCTTACCACCTTGCATTTCTCTTCTTTTTCTAGTTTGTAACAATATTTATCCTTATTTTTTAAGGTTTGCCATTTGTGTTTTCCTCTAGTATTGCTATACATTCAGAGTATGAGGTATATATGAGATAATTTTGCTGTATATATTTCCCTAGAACATGTCTTTCAAAGAATTTAAAACATTTTGAGGGAAAAACATGAGGAGAAAAAATGATATAAATACATTTTGTATATGTATATAAATAAATTTTACATATTTAATATATATACTTTGAAACAAGATAATAAATAAATTTTTATATCATTTTTGTGTGTGTATGTGTGAGTGTGTGAGTGTGTGTGTGTGTGTGTGTGTGTGTGTGTGTATACTTCAGAACAAGATAAATAGACAAGTTTATTCTATGGTAAGTCAGTTGCTACATCATGCAATGCTCTGATGATTTTCCCAGCATAAGTTGTGATACTATTGTGAAATCACCCACTAGAGCTAGAAATCCTTCTTAGTTTTAGTGTTTATAGCCCAGATTAACAGTGAAAGCATTCAGTTATGATTGGCTTGCTTACCTGCTCACTGCATGAAATGTTTTCATTAGGGGCTTAGGTTTATTAAATTGTCCTGGAAATAAGCTGGTGAGAATCAACTCTTGATTTGATTGAGATGTTGGCTGTTCTGATCCAAACATATTTCCTCCTAAATGCAGATTATATTATGTGTTTCCTTTTGTACCAGGACTTTGAAAGACAGATTGTCTTAATCCTGGCTACACCCCCAGAGAGAAAATATTATTGTCATTGTTATAAGTATCAGACTCCTATATATATGTATATTCTCTAATATTTATCATCAATTCACTTAAAATGTGATATTTAAATGTTAACCATTTATAGCTTTATGAAGCTATAATTGATATAAAAACTGCACATATTTAATGTATAAAATTTGATGAGTTTGGATATATTCTCTTGTGATTCCATTACTAATATCAGTGAAATAAACCTACCATCACTCCCCCCAAAGATTCCTGTGTCTCTTAATTTTTATTTTCTTTTTTGGACTACAAACATATAAAATGAAATATGCCTTTGTAACAAATTTTTAAGTATACAATTCTGTTGTTTTAGGTTTTCAACACTATAAAAAGTACTCAAGATAGTCCACTTATAAAGACAAAAGGTTTATTCTTGCTCAAGGTTTTGGAGGTTTCAGTTGATGATCAATTGTCCCCTTTGCTATCGTGGAACATCATAGGAGCAGTATGTGGCAGAGTAAAACCAATCACTCATAGTTAGAAATACAGAGGAAAAAAAAAAGAAAAAGAAACAGAGGCTGAGTTGCTTTATCCCCTTCAAGGAAATAAAGACCTCCCACTAGACCCCACCTCTAAAAGTTTCCATCACTTCCCAATAGCGCCAACACATGGGCCTTTGGAGGACATTCAAGATCCAAACTATCACCACCGTATTGTTATTTAAGCATTATATTGAGTAGCAGATATTTAGAAATTATTCATCTTGTAACTTGGACCCATTGAATATCAACTCCCTATTCCCTTCTCCTCTCACCTCCAAGCACCCACTATTCTAATTTCTTTTTCTATAAGTCTGAGTGTATTAGATATCTCATATACTTTACATTAAGCATTTGTCTTTCGGCGGGGCATAAGGGCACATGCCTGTATTCCCAGTGGCTTGGGATGCTGAGGCAGGAGGATCTTGAGTTCAAAGCCAGCCTCAGCAACTCAGTGAGATCCTGTCTCTAAATAAAATACAAAATTGGGCTGGGGATGTGGCTCAGTGGTCAAGTGCCCCTGAGTTCAATTCCCAGTACCACCAAAAAAAAAAGAAAAAAGAAAAAAAAAAAGTATGTCTTTCTATGGAAGAGATATTAGCATAATGTTTTCCAGGTCCATTCATGTCCAAAATATAGGATTTCTTCTTTTGTAAGGCTCAATAATATTCTATTGTATGTATATGCCACATTTTCTGTATCCATCCATCTGTCAATGTGTTGGTTTATTTCTGGCCTCTTTCTTCTTTCCCATTAGTCGATATATTTCTCATTATGCTAATATTTTGTTTCAATGACTACAATTAATCACTTTCTGAAATCAGAAAGTGTGGTGCCTGTAGTATTGTTCTTTATGTTCTTCAAGTTCACTTTGGATATTATATGTCTTCTATTGTTCCATGTGAATTTTAGGATTCATTTTGTATTTGTATAAGAAATGTCATTAGGATTTATAAAAATTCCCATAAGGGAATAGCATAGAATCTGTAGATCACTTTTGGGCAGCATAGATAATTTTACCAGTATTAAGTTTTTCAGACAGTGAACACAGGATGTCTTGTCATATGTTTGTTCTCTAATTTATTTCATCAAAGTGTTGTAGTTTTATTAGACAAGTCTTTCACGACATTGGTTAAGTTTATCCCAACATATTTTATTCTTTTTGGTGCTATTGCAAAAAGGATTGTTTTTTTAATCACCAATTTGTGTACTATACCACATTAATAAAATAAAGGATAAAAATCATATGATCACACCAATAGATAGAGAACAAGAATTTGACAGAATTCAATACTTTCTTATAAATACTCATTAGTTGAGGCCATACACGACAAACTCATAGAAAACATTATACTCAACAGTAAAAAATTATAGCTTTTATTCTAAAATCAGGAACAAGACAATCCTGCCCACTGTTGCCACTTATATTCAACATAGTACTGGTAGTCTTGTTTAGAGCAAGACAAGAAGAAGAAATAAGAAGTATCTGAACTGGAAAGGAAGTAGTAAAATCATCTGCTTGTGGAAGACATTTTATTACACATAGTAAGAACTAAAGAAGCCCCCAAAATACTTTTGGAACTAATAAACCAATTCACTAAAATCTCATGAATAAGATCAACATATAAGAAGCAGTTGTTTTTCTATATACTAAAACCAAACTCTAAATTTTTAAGTTACTCTGCTACCAACACTGCTTTTATTCATCCTTATTTATTTTTCACAATGTAGATTTCCGTTCAGGTAACCATTTTGTTTGTGTTTTAAAATAAGTTTGTAATATGAACTCCCTCCCTCATGCATAAGCCTGAAACAATCATTAGTACTATTTTTCAAAGTTTTGCATCTAACATTAATTATTAGCTCAATACCACAGGAAATAGCGTTAAATAAAACAATATGCATGTTAGAACGTTAGCTAATACATTTTTGTCCTGGTGAAAATTGCTGTTCATTTTAAAATTTAAAGTGTTAACCATGGATCTTACATTTGTTGGAGATTCATTAACCTTTTTGATAATCTGATGATAACATATGTCTTCAGGAAATGGCACATTTCTTCTTACCAAAACATAATGTTTTACATTTAAGGAATTGAATTCAATCCATAGCTCCTGTTTGAAATCCAAGAACTCCAGGTTAACAATATTCAGTATGATTATTGTCTCATGTTCCCATTCTTCCCCAATCTTTTCTTATTTATATAATATAATTTTGACAGATTTTTAAAGGTTGAGTAGCTGTGACAAAAGCAATGGTGATAACCACCAGGCCAAATAAAGAATATTTTCCAAATGCCACTTTCCAAAGAACCTCTTCCTGTGTGCCAGTCTCCTTCCTTTGAAGCAATGTTACATAAATCTACCCTTGTTGTATCAGCAGTGGCATATCCTTTTTTTTTTTTTTTTTAATTGTAGAGGAACATTCAGTGATAAACTTGATAAGACAATCAGAGATAATAATCAGGACATAAGATGATAATGACACAAGGAGAGTAGAGCCAGGAGGGTAAGTTATAATTCTGGAGTTAACGATTGTTTTTAGAACAGTACACAGTTTTATCCTAGCAATAAGAAATGCTATACATTAGCAATTTTGTTTTCATTTTAAATTTCAGAAAGTTCATTTATTGAAACTAATTTCATGTTTCACAGAAAGATCTTGGAGAGTGGGAGAAAGAGAAGAAACAAACTGAAGATCTTTTATCAATGTACCTTAATTACCAAGTTGGAAAAATAAGAAAACAGTTTTTTTGTTCATCCAGCATACATTCAGGTAGAATTCATTCTGTATTCTAATAGCAACATTAACTAAATATTATAGCTCAGCTATTGAACAATGGATAGGAAATGCACTGAACTTTGTTGAGTTGGCTATAAATTCAGAGAAAGCCATATTTAATTTTTAGGGACCATCTGTGGCATTAAATGAAAATTAGTGAATACTCTACGGTTTTATTGACTGCTGATTGGGTAAATAAAGGGAATATTTTGTGAAACACTGGTGGCCAGATGTACCTTCTGGGTGACCTGTAAGTACATAAAAACAGGGCCAATGGGATGATAGTCTTTCCTTTACATTAATAGAGTTTAGCTGTTTTATTCTACATATTTTCCAAAGTTAGTTTATGTGTTTTAAAGGGAAAAAACTTACCTCATTCTCTCTTCTTCTGTATTCTTTGTCATGACAAGACTTTATTTTACCTCTAGATATAACTATGTGCTTTAAAATTATTCATCTATTTGAATAGATTTCATTGTATCTTACGTTCTTTCTAGAAAATACTTTGAAATAATTCTTTTTCACTAGAATGAATACCAAAAATGCATTTGCTGATCAAAGCTTGTTTTTTTCATTAAAACTTACATTTAATTTATAGTTTCAGTATCATTATTATTTATCAGTATTTCAAAACATTCCAGAGGTCTCAAATTCTATACAATTTTGACTTCAGTAATAGTAGCTTCAAATATATACAATAATAAAATAAAGTCTTATAATATTAGATGTAGGACTGAATAGATAATGATGATTCTTTGAAAAGCACTTAAAATACGAAGAGTTTAATTTGGTCATAAAAATGTAAAGGTACATAATGTTTTCATCCTATTGCTTTCCATATTTAACTTCCCACCTGTGAAGAGTTATTTTGAGAAATCAGCTTAATATGTTTTGCCTTTGTGAACCAGATTCTTTATACTGTCTTTCAGATTTTTTTTGTTTTAAACTGTTCAATTTTTGTTAATGACAAGGTTATTACAAACATAAATATTCAATTTTATTCTACTTTAACAAATAAATACTCTTGAACATTTCTCCAGATAGGTCTTTAAGTTTTCTTCATCTTAAATAAATGTATTGAATTTTGTTTTACAAAAGAACATAAAAATATGCGCTTCTTTCAAGATAAAATTAACAAAAATTTCCAAGGATGGGTTAATTTGTTCAGCCTCTTTCATATTTCTTTTATCCATATTTTATTCTCTTGGTACATAATTAGACAGATGTGTTGTACTGAACATGTCTATTTCCTTTTCAGAGACATAACGTATTTTAAATCCCCTCTAATTCATTTTAATTCATGAGGGAAATACATAGTTTTGGAGAATTACTTAAAACCTAATTGCCTGGAACATCATTTTACCTTTCTGCTTCCTATTCTCTGGGTCTTCAGAATTGTCACTTTAAAAAACAAGCTTAAGGACATCAGTAACTAAAACTTTAAATTATGTTTTTACCAATCAGCATCATTTAGTTATCTGGCATATGTGCCCAAACCTATTTTATGGTGATTATTGACCCTATTTTTTTTTTTTTTTTTTTTTTTTTTTTTTTTTTTGGGTACCAGGTGTTGAACCCTGGGGATGCTTTACCACTGATCCTCATCCCTGGCCCTTTTATTTTTTATTTTGAGACAGTGTCTCGCTAAGTTGCTTTGGGTGGGGGGATGCCTCACTAAGTTGCTGAGGCTGGCCTTGAACTTGCAATCCTCCTGCCTTAGCCACCTGAGCCACTGGAATTAAAGGCATTCACCACTGCATTTGGCTTCTCCCTTATTCTTAGGCTCTTCTTTTCCTTTTAATTTCCCAGAAGATGGTCTCACTTATTCATAACATGAATGATTAAATAATAATCTCATTAGTAATACTCTATTCATATCACATATATCAGTTTTCAGATATACAAAGGTAAAAATAGGAGCTTTAAACACAAAAAAGACAAATTTCACTTTTTCAGGGTGCTAAGACCTCAACAACTGCTTCTTTTCCCTTTATCTTTGGCTTTGTATTAGCCTAATTTCACACATCTGCAGGTTTAGGTCAATTCCTACATTTAAGTCCAATTTATTCAAGCTTCATGTAGAGAATGATTACTCAGATATGTTTTGGAGTTCTAGAGATCTATCTTGCATTATTTGCCTTAGTAAATACCAAATCTGGGCTGACCTTGACTTTTGAGACCCAGTTATTTCTTTCCAATTGGTAAACTTTTGCTTGTTGTTCAAAACCAACCAGGTGTCCTTATTTTAAATTCTTGGCAAGTTGGGTAATGTGGCCCAGTCTTTGCTCTTCAAACTACTTTGCCCTTTAGGTGATTTGCTATGTTTCTTTGCTGTTTGTATTATAGGTATGGGATCGAACACCTGTGCAATTTGTACTGCTAAGTCTTTGCTAGTAATAGAGGACAGATGAGAAAAATCCTCTAGTGATCAAAATGCCAAACTGGGTTTTTTGTTGTTGTTTTGTTTTGTTTTTCTTGAGTGAAGATTCCAATTTATGAAGTACAAGTGATGTGAGACAACCTCAGGTCAATTCTCAACATTCTTCTAGTGATACTCTTGTATACAACAATTTTTCACTGGGGTCTGCTCTAAAGGAGATGCAGTGAATGGGAAGGTGTACATGAAACCTCTTCTATGGTGAGTCTCTCCAAGGCAACTGTAGAGCCACTCCTGGTCCCCCATAAAGGAACATGCCTTCCGCAAATCTGTATTCTTAGATCTGTCGTGAACAAGAATTCTGACTTTACATCTCCCAATCTAAAAAGGAACAGAGCATTCCTGTTCTTTGACTAAATATAAGAATCATTTGAGTAGTTGGGTTGGGGCATAAATTTGAAATAAAAAGAGGATCCTTCTCTCAAGCTATTATCTAATAACAGATTTGGTGGGGGGATGGCATTGAATCTCTTATTTGAAAACAGAAACAGGTTCAATGAACTATTTAGCATCTTATTTAAGTCCAGTGGGACAGAATGCTCAACAAGTTATATGAAGTGGATGTATTACTTATAGAAAATCAGCAAGTGACAATGGAAACCTAGGATTTATTGAGAGATGGTCCCCCAAGGCTCAGGAAGTCTTCCTGAGGTGGATGTGGTTTTGTCTGTGTGTGCCTCACTTGAACCACAGCTGAGGGTCTCCAAAAGGCAGTCAACTTTGGTTACTCACTTCAGGAACCAAGTGTCTCATGGGGCTGAAGAACTGAAAGACATCCTTTTGGGATAGGGAGCTGAGACTATTCCGGTATGTTCCTTCCTGATCTCAGGATGTTTCATTCCTGGCACAATCTTCAGTTTGAGAAGTATAAGTGAGAGGGAGAAATGAGATGATCCAAGCCTAAAAAACTCTTTTTTGTTGTTGTTCTTTTTAAGTATAAATGATAGTAGAGTATATTTTTGATATATTATACACACATAGACTATAACTTATTCTAATTAGGATCCCATTCTTATGTTTGAACATGATGTGGAGTTTCACTGGTGGTGTATTCATAAAGGAACTTAAGAAAGTTATGTCTGATTCATTCTACTATTTTTTTCTAATCCTGTTCCCCCTCCCTTCCCTTCATTTCACTTTGTCTAATCCAATGTACTTCTACACTTCCCCTTCCTATTCTCCCTTGTTATGGGTTAGTGTCCACAAATCAAAGAGAACATACAACTTTGTATTTTTAGGACTGTATTATTTCACTTAGCATAGTATTCTCCAGTTCCATCCATTTACTGGAAAATTCCATGATTTCATTCTTCTTTATGTCTGAGTAATGTTCCATTGTGTATAAGTATCACATTTTCTTTATCCATTCATCTGTTGAAGGGCACCTAGGCTGGTTCCATAGCTTTGCTATTGTGAGTTGAGCTGCTATAAACATTAATGTGGCTCCATCTGTAGTATGCTGATTTTAAATCCTGTGGGTATGCACAAAGAAGTAAAATGAGTAGGATAATGGTTCCATTCCAAGTTTTCCAAGGAATCTCTACACTGCTTTCTAGAGTGGTTGCATCAATTTTCAGTTCCACCCACAATATGTGAGTGAACCTTTTTTTCCACATGCTTGCCAACATTTATTGTGACTTGTATTCTTGATAACTGTCATTCTGACTGAAGTGAGGTGAAATCTCTATGTAGTTTTAATTTGCATTTTAGAGAATGCTCTCACAACAATAGCAGTAGTCTCCCTTTCTCTCTTTTTTTCTTTTTCTATTTTGGTCATAATAATGATTTGTTTGAGAAGCTGAATCATTTAGAAAACTCCACAATCTGTACTTAGCCCATGAGAAGTTTCATTTACTCAGTTCCTATAATTCCTATATTCCTTGTAATCTGGTGAACAGAACTGAAGGCATCATTAGATTCAGGCTCAATTTTGGGCAATATGCTTTAGAGGTGATGCTACATATTTCTTATGGCACCATGACATGAAAAATATAATGTATGTTAGCACTTTCAGTACCTCTGACACCAGTAGATGACGTCCACATTGTTGTATGTACTTGCTTATTCATTCTTATTGTGGCATAACACATATTATGAATATCCCACAGTTTTATTATCTCGTCTACTCTTGATGGACATTTGGATTTTTTTCCCACTTCAGGCTGTTATAAATATTCTTGAATATATCTTTTGTTGAATATATTCACATTTTGGTGTATGTATCTAGAAATAGAATGCCTGGAGCATAGCAGTGTGGTCCAATTTTCTGAAGAGGTTGTACCAATTTAGGTTCCTCTGAGTAATATATGAAGTTATTCCTTAGACTGTGTAAAAATTTCTCTTTTCCTCGTTTTTCACTATAGTCATTTTAGTGGGCTAAGTGTAGTGGTATTTCATTATGATTTCAATCTTTATTTCCCTAATTCCCATTTCTCATAGAAATACATAAGTCCATATTTAATCAGTGAATATAACACATGATCCACATTAAAAACTCCCTAGGAGTATGTGTATGTGTGTGTGTGTGTGTGTGTCTGTGTTTGTGTGTGTGTGTATGTTGTGTGTGTATTTCAAAGAAAGAAAGAAACAAAGTAACTATACATGTTTATTAAAAACAAAAAGCCTGTTGCAGTGGTGTATGCCTGTAATCCCAGTGACTCAGAGGCTAAGGCAGGAAAACCATAAATTCTAGGCAAATTTCAGCAATTTAGTGAGGGCCTAAGGAACTTGGCCAGATCCCATCTTAACATAAAAAATAAAAAGGGTTGGGGATGTGGCTCAGGGGTAAAGCACTCATGGTTTCAATTCCCAGTACAAAAAAAAAAAAATTATTGTGACCCTTAAAATGCATTAAACATAGTTCAATATATCTGAAAACTATTAAAACACAAGTTTTTGCACCTTAATTTTGTGTTATGACTAAATCACAATTGAAAGGATGATAGTGTTATAGATTTCAGGAATATTCCTTTACAATTGACTGGCAGGCATTTTTCAAAGATTTTTGGAGATGCATGGTACCACTTAGTGATCTTCAAATAGTTTGTCTAGAGTATCTAATCTCTATTTTTTCTTTAGAAATCTCACTGTAGAGGAGTGGGGATGTAATCCTAGATTCACTACCCACTATAGTCCGTACCCCCCTAAAAAGTTCACATAATAGATCAAATCATATTCAAATTTCCAGTCTTTCTGGGCATCAAATCAGCAAGACTTTCTTGAGTTCATATTTGATCAGCACAAGCAATTTAATGTTGAAAGACCTACATGATCTTTAAAATACATGAATAGATTCTTCTGAATTTTCAATTCTGTGATTTCTTCTTGCAACACTAGTGTTTCACAGAGTATTAATTTTTTAAGGAAAAAACCTTGAATTCTGACAAAATAGTTTAAAATATGAAAATTATACCTTTCACATTTTTTGTTATTCTGTGTTTTTTATTTTCTCAGTATATTCCAAGAGTCTGGAATATTCACAAATTGACAATAAGGTTGGAATCATTCACACTAAATACAGTGTTAGGTACATAGTGGATATTTGATAATTGATACTTGAGTATTATCTTGGTTTGTTTTGTGCTGATGTAACATAATACTGGAGATTTGATAGGTTATAATGAAAAAAAAAATTGCCCCATGATTCTAGAAGCTGGAAAGTTTAAGAACAAGATTTCAGCATCTGATGAAAGTTTTCTTGCTGTATTATCTCTTGGTGAAGAGGAGAGGATGAGAGAAAGGCAAAGGAGGCTGAATTCATCCTTTTATAGTGAATCCACTCCTGCCAAAAGGGCACTAATCCGTTCACCTTGCCATGACTGATGAGGACTGACTCTTATCGGCACGTATCTCCCAATATTGTTAAACTAGGGATTAAGTTTCCAACACATGTTTTTGGGAGGACACATTCAAATCATGGCAACTATCCAGTTCATATTTTATCAAGATTATCAAACTATCTTGGAAGGATCACTTGCAATTAAAAATTCATGAATTATCTATTCTTCCCTTTGAATTTCCATTCCTAATCCTTCATGAGACAAGCATACTCATTTTATGTAATATGGATTAGTATTTAAAATGTTAGGTAAATAAAATAATAAGCTAGTACGTGAAGGTAGAATGATATTCTCCATCATGAATTGCATGGTTTCAGACAAGTAATATAGAATTTGAGAAGACATAGACAAACATAAATCAAAAGTAACTACGTTAATTTTTTTCTTGAGGTTAAAGTAATTAGGCTAAGAATGAAAGAAAATATTCGAAAATGAAAGAATCCAGGCTGTACTCTTATACCTATAGAATGTATTTTGGAGAACTTCTCAGAGCAGAAAAAAAAAAAAAAAAGGGGGTGGGGGGGACAATTGATATCTAGACCTTCATGCTTGACTACACAGGAACTTTATGCTCTTGCCTCCACCATTATTCTTACTGCCTTTTTTGGAACTACATTTAAGTCTATAGAAACTAGATTAATAGCAACTCAAAAAATTCCTTTTGAATACTTATTGAATAGCTGTAAAATATAATAAATTTGAAATAGTTCTACAATGCTTTCATGGAAAAATAGGCTAATTTTGGAATCCTAACAAATAAGCTGCATCTGGAGAAGGGCATGCTCCTGCTTACAATGGAGTGAATGTTCTCTAAGGAGAGTCAAATCCTAATATGTCAGTCTCGCTGATATATTGAGAAATTAAAGTCACAGTTAACAAATTTTACTCTGCAAAACATAACTAAAGTAACTGATCTGTCACGTTGAAAATCTCAAAAATGTGCAAATTTGGAGATAAATGTTATGTCTTAAAAGTTCTTTTAATGTATCTGAGTTAATAAAAAAGAACTATTAGGAAAAAATTAAGAATAAAAATATTATTTAGAAATACCTTGAATTTCAAATGTCTATTTAATTTTTAGATTTTTCCTATATCAAAATTTGTTCATTTATCTATTTATTTACTTATACCTGGGATTGAATCCAGAGGCACTCAATCACTGAGCCACATCCTAGCATTTTTTTTTTTTAATTTTGAAACTAAGTCTTATTGAGTTGCTTAGGGCCTAGCTAAATTGCTGAGGCTGGGTTTGAATTTGCAATCCTCCTGCCTCATCCTTTTGAGCCACTGGGATTACAGACATGTGCCACCTTGTCTGGCTCTACCAAATATTTTTATCCTAAACTACAAAAGGTCTTCCATTTTTACCCTTCCTTTCTCTCCTCCCTTTCACTCCCCCCACATCTCTCTCCTCCCCGCCCCCTTCCCCTTTCTATAACATAACAGGCTTCATCACTCTACCTAGGATGAATTCAGATAATTTCAAAATGTGAAGATGAATTTTCTCTTTTGTGTAAAAGGTGAAGTTATTTAGCAGATGGATGTAACAAATAATACACTGATAAAAATAAAAGTTTTTTTCTAACTTTAAATCTCATTCATTGTATATGATAAAGATATAGAAATAATGTCTTGCTATTTACAAAATTGGAAGTTTTAGAAATATTCTTAAATGTATCTCAAGAATCCTTTCAAGTCCCCTTTCCTCCTTTTCCATTAGGCTACACCATCATTATTACCATAAATATATTTTCTTTTTTAAGAAGAACATAGGGAATTGAAAGTGGAAAAACAGTATAAAGAGATTGTTGTTTTGGCTTACTTAGCAACAGAGGCTATCAGAGGAAAGCAGTTGTGATACTTTGACAGTAAATAGGACAGAGATATGAAAATTGTGCTTTATATGTGTAATATGAATTGTAATGCATTCTGCTGTCATATATAACAAATTAAAAATAAAAGCAAAAATAAATTTAAAAAGGTTCCCCAAACCCCCCAAACATGAATACTTCAATGTAGGTATACCCATACACAGTGTTGCACTGCCTGTTGTGTGAGAACAAATTCAAATGTATGATCTGAATTTTACTTTTCTCAGGTTTTAAAAGCTGGAAATAAAAATATTACACAGTACGGTCAGGGAGACATTTTAAAAAAACTGGACAATATAAAAATCAAAACTAACAGTGCAATCAAATGGAAATCCTGAATATTTATTCAGTTACTACAGCTAGGGGCAAAAGGGCTGCTCCTTCCTTTCTCTCTCCTTCCTTTCTTTTTAATTATTTTTGAAATCCGTTGCAGAAGGAGTTGGGAGCAAGCTAATGCACTAATTCAAGGTGAATGTGATCTACAGACTCTCCATTCCCACAGAGAAGGGGCAGATAATTCATCCACCTTTAGTGTCTCATCTATGCCTGGGAGTGTTTTCTTCCCTTCTCCTTCTTTCTGACTTAATTTCATTTAACAGAGAGATGACTCTTAAACCACCATATTTTCCTATTAGAGAATTATATTTCAGAAAAATTTGAGTTAAATTTGTGGCCAACTGCTCGCAAAATTATGCGTTTTTCATGGAATGTCTTTGGCCTTGGAAGGATTGGGTATAATTAAATATTTTCAAATACACGTACTTTTAAAAATGGCAACACTAGTCAATTTGGGAGAGGTTACCTAAAGCACAGGGAATGAGAGATAAGAAGCAATTATTAATCCCAGCAATCACAGTACAAATAGCCTGCCTTCGATTTGCGGTGTTCTGATGTGGAGAATGGGTCTACCAGGAGGTGCCAATTGCTGGACTGTGCTCTGCGGGAAATTCCACCTTCACTCAAGCCTGGGCAGCAGAGCCTCCTTAGGACTTCCAGAGCTGCTCCCGCGGCAGGAGGCGGGTGGCTGCACCAGCCACAGTTCCTGGCGCGCCCTGGAGCTCAAGAGGCGCCCTAGGTCCACGTTTGGCCACCCTCCTGGCTAGTCCTTCAGGGAGACCCAGGTTGCCCAACGCACATTCACTGTCCTGTGAAGAAATTGTTCAGCATTTCCCTCCAGAAGCAAAGACAACAGCTCCTAAAATGAAGTATGTGACCAGGGCCGCTGCGGGCACAGGGAACACAGAGACTGGGGGCGCCTGGCTATATTCCGCCTGCTCTGAGCGTTCACCCAGTCCCATCCTAAGGGACAGCAGAGGGCAAAGTCTTTTCTGCTTAGTATGAGTCAAAGCCATCGGGGAGAGGGATGCAGCATTTCGCGTTAGAAAACCTCCCACGCGAGGGATTCGGTCTTGAGGAGCAAAGTGGTTCAACAACTCAGCGCAGACTGGGTTTCGCTACCTGAGGTTGTGCACATACCGGTAGACAAGGTATCCGCTCAGCCCAAGGGCCTTTTCTGCCCACTTTGGAAAGGGCATGGCTTGGCGAGGTTGTGGAGCAGGTAAGGATCTGGATTTCAAGGGATCCAGGTTCTGTCCCATGCTCAAATGATCTGGGTTACTCAACCACTGACCGGTCTCCTGAGGTCTCCTGAGCCCACCTGGCGACCCAGGATCTGGGAGGAAGCTGATTGCTGCACCTCTTTCTCTCCCAAGAATGTTGTGTTCCTGCTGCAGGTGTGGATTCATCAGCATCAGCATCTTTTGGTCATGCCGCCCCTTTCCAGGCTCCAAGAATGTTCTTCTATGCAAGTCAATGGTTTTCCTGGGTATGCTTGCCTGCACTCGTCACGAGACCACCACCAGCAGCAGCTACACACACACACACACACACACACACACACACACACACATGCACACACACGCGCGCATATTTGGGAGGCCTTCAGTGACCACAGGCATGGATCTCCATTGGTTTTTCTGTTGAGTAGTGCAGGGGGCAGAAAAGGTACTTCATATGAGACAACCTAAGGACAACATAAGGCTAAGACTGGAGTGAGTGACTGAGGAGCTTGCGTGGAGCACAAATATTAAGAGCGAGCAGACAAAAACAAAAACACTTAGTAATCAAGATAAGTACTATTTTAGTAGATTATTAAAAAGTCAGAATTAATGAAGAAATCATGATGTATGAAACATCAAAATGAAGGTGTACTGTTACTGACCCTGGACCCAAGCAGAGTGAAAAATAGTCAGAAATGCAACTATTCTCTCACCCTTTATTTATTTATTTTTTTTTATTTTACTTTCCAGTTTACCTAAAGGAACATTTGTTCTATGCTGTTGAAGCATTTTTCCAGAATCCCACAATATTCTGCTTCTCCCCTCAACTCACTCTCTTAACTGTCTTTTGGTGGGGAAAAAAAAAAAAAAAAAAAACACAACTGCATATATATACTGCAAAGAGCAAAGACTTTCCTTCTTGACAGATTTTTACACCCTAACAAGAAGTTTCCAACACCTTTACTGGACTTGTCCCTCGTTGCTTTTAGTCAGACTCCTTAAGTAATTGTACAAATTACACCCAAGTTGGTTGCTTAAATAACAAACTAATCTCAGAGTTTTGAGTCAGGATTCCAGGTACACCTTTACAGATTCTTTCCCATTGACAGTCATTTTAACACGCAATAACTGGTATAAATGTCAAATTGAAGTTTTAATTGGCCTTTACTAGATTATGGTTTTTACTAGATTATGTTTTTTACTACATCACTCAGAACATTATATCAATTAACTTTTAAATTTTCTTTTTTAAATTTTCTATGAAAAAGAAGCAATATGTTCATTTGCAATTTTAGCACAACCTTCAGTGTTCCATTAGACTTGCGTTTATTTTCTTAATTTTTAAAGCTCATCTATTTGTAAAAATACACTGAAAACATCATCATCGTTATTAATATTATTATTTGGGGGGATACCATGGATTGAACTCAGGGGCACCCAACCTCTGATCCACATCCCCAGTCCTATTTTTTGCATTTTATTTAGAGACAGGGTCTCACTGAGTTGTTTAGCGCCTCACTTTTTGCTGAGGCTGTCTTTGAACTCGAGATCCTCCTGTCTCAGCCTCCCAAGCTGCAGGGATTACAGGAGTGAGCCACCGCACCCTGCCCAGAGGAAACTTATTTTTTATTAGAAGTCTTCTGAAGAACACAGAGATCCTTATTCTTTCTTTTGAAAAATAACAATTAATTCATTCTACCTTTCAATTGTCATGTAGGTCCACAGGATCTTTCTGTAAATCTAAGCTACATTATGGTATAATTTTTCCTACATCTTCAAATGTTTGTTCCCTCACCACCTTAGGAATTATTGGTAACTACTCTACAACAATTTTTCCACTCTGTGCCAAAGGAAGATTTAGATGGTAAGAGAATGAAAGATGATGGAATCACCCTAGGAAAAAAGATGCGATACTAAAATAAACCATCATTCTTCAGCATTCTTTTTGCATTGCCTGGAGTTCCATACTATGGAGACAGACAAATGGTGGGGACTAGAGACAAATGCTTGTAGTCTGCTTTTGTCTTTCAGTTTATTCTTATAAAGTCAAAGAGAAGAAAAGAGAGGGAGATAAGTCTCAGTTACTAGACTCAAATGAGATGGCAAAGAGACAACAGCATTCCTTTCACTAATGATAATGGTGAAATTAACCATCTAATGTACTTCAGACAAGAAATCTTCAGATGATGGAATTTCTCAAACTCAAGAATATGCTAGAGAACAACATACTTTTAAGGAATAAAAGGAAACAGCATTCTCATACAGATAGTCATTCAACAGGAAAGACTTTATAAAGCAGTATTTTACAACTTAGATCATCCAATTTTGTTGAAAAGTTGCATGTTTTGAGATATGTACCACAATGCACATGATTTTAAGATGCTTGCTATGTTTAAATTCTTAAAATTGTTACCTTAATAAAGTTGTTACCTGCTACCCCTTTATTTTACTTCTGTAAATTATTTATAAAGTGACTTAAAATACAAGAGGATATGAAAGGGTCCATGTCACCCACAGAGTAAAGATGAATACTCTTGTTCCTGGTATACTGAGGGTTACTCAGGATAAATAACCCAGAATATTTTCCAGTCATTGCTCTTGTGAAATCAAAATCCATTCTTCCCCAAATCTTAAAACTCTAAATCATGTTTGTTAACATTATAATCCGTCAGAGTTTAATACATTTCAGAGCTGGTTTGTTTACTAGCAATTAAGCATAAAAACACATAATCATAAACATAAAACATAAAAATGCATAAATTTTTTTTCATTTTACTACCATGTTCAAATAAAACACTGAATAAATTTACATATTCACAATATCTGTGTTTTCATCAAGTTGTTATGAAAAATTAATCTTATTGTTGTATATATTCATCTTCTATATCATTAACTAGTTTCCAATATGTGAACACAAGGTATCACTGTAAAGTTGAATTTGAGCAATCTTCTTTGTCATGATTCATCAAAAATTCCCAAGCACATGTATTTGATAGTCTTTCTTTAAGATTTCAGTAACTTTTATATAGCTGTTACTTCATAAAAGGCCTGTAAACCACTATGTTTATATCTGAAATAGACAACATCTGCTTCTGTTTTATTCTGATTCATTTATTTTGCTTTCAAAGATTTTTTTTGTTTTTGCTTTAAAATAATTTCTTTGTCTTACTTGTAATTGTCACTTAATTTTTGAAAATTTTATTGGTTTAGTAACCAGTACAATTCTATAAATAATGCAGTATGATTTTGCCCTTCATCCTCAGTTATGACTATGAGACTTAATTCAATATATGAGTGATCACATGCCCAATCTACCAGGAGAAAAGTCTGTGATCTTTATTCCCTCTGAATCATTTTCACTGTCCTCATTTGTATTATTAACACTCCCACATTCAAAACAAGGCTCTTTTCTTTGAGAAAGGCCTGTAAACTTCAAGCAAGCCCTGAGAAATTTGTTTCAACCTCAGTAAATTAGGACTAAAAATAAATAAATAATATACACTTAGATCTTGGTTTCTATATGTTAACAAATTGAACCAGAGCTCTTTTGAGAATTGACTAACTCTAGGGCTGGACAGGGGATATATATTGTGAGCCTGGAGCATAATCATTGTTATAAAGAAAGGGAATGCTTCAAAGAAAAAAAAGAAAACAAAGTCTGTGGGGGTATGTAAAAGAGACAGGGTAGCCAATTGAAAGAGCTCCCAATGGCCCAAATTGTACAAATTTTAGCAACAATCATCAAATTTAATTATAACCCAAAGTAGAAAATAAATATCCAGGGGTAAATATCAATGAATATGAGCAAATAGAAACAAATATTTGGATAAATGGCTTTAATCATATCAGTAACAATTGTAATTAATTTTTTTAAAGTGGAGATATTCCTGGAATTAGGATGTTTTTAAATTTGAAGGAAGATCTAAAACATAATAGTTTATTTTAAAATATCAATTACATTGAAAATAATGCATAGATTTGACTTGATTTTTGGACTCCAAGGAATGGTTTTAAACTTCATGATTCATGACTCTCAGAATTTTAAAAACAGATGAAAATCTCAAGACCTGTACTTTAGAAACATCTTAAAAGACTTTTAAAATTGGAGGATAAATCTGCATTTTAAACAGATTTATTGATACTCATTCTTTTATTACATGCATTTTGATTTAGTTTTGTTCAAACTGAGTAATCAATACAGTTTATTGGATTTTTTCAAGTTTTAATTCTTTGTTGGTTATTCATCATCATCTGATTCATTAACTGGTGTCTAAGAGAGTGTTTTAGACATCAAGGATTTTTGTATTCAGTTTTATTTTTAACCATGCTCTTAATTTATATCTGCCCTTTCTCAACATACTTATTTTGGTCTTTCTCAAACTATTATTTTAAGTCATTTCTCATGGTTATTTTTTTTCAATATTGTATTTTCCTATATGCTTTAAGGTTTTGGAATATGTGCATTTTCATTTTGAAAGGAAGGCTTAATTTCAGTTACAATAGTCCCCCTTATCTTAGGGCATACATTCCAAGATTCCAGTGGATGCCTGAAACCACAGACAGTACTAAACCTTCTATGTACTTTTTTTCTTAGACATACATAGCTATGGTAAACTTTAGTTTATAAATTCAGCACAGTAAGAGATTAACAACAATAACCAACAATAAGATAGAACAATTATAATCATGTATTGAAATAAAAATTATGTGAACATGGACTATTTATTTCTAGAATTTTTATTGGTGCATTATGATTATGCATTATAGTGGGATTGATATGCCATATTCCTACCTGCACATAATGTAATTTGATAAAGGTGCCCTCCTTCCCCTGATCTGCTTGCTCTACTCTTCTGATCTCAACTCTATGTTTCTAGACCATGGAGACCATTTAATTTCAGATTTTGGTTGACCTCAGGTAACTGAAACTGCAGAAAGCAGAACAAAGAGGGACTACTATACTTATTTTCCTCTCATTGTTGTCAGTGATTGTTTCAATTGCAAAAATAGGATATATTTCAACAGACTGTAATGCTCTCAGTGAGTTTCAGATAGTTTAAATAGCATATCAACAAATATAGATGGAAAGATGGGGGAATATTTAAAATGGATAATCTGATTTCGCTGTACTCCTAATGATGTACAGAGGATCTAAGACTGGAAATGTACACTTGTTTTAATCAGTTCACACTGCCAGAACAAAATTCTTGAGACTGGATGGTGTATAAAGAAATAAAGGCATTACATTAAAAAAAAAAAAAAGAAAAGAAAAGAAAACAAATTAATTATTTTTAGAGTCCTAGAGGCTAGTAGTATTGGATCAAGGTACTAGGAATTTCGGTTTGTTAGGGCCCTGTCTTTGTTTCCAAGATGCCCTCTATTGTTGTGTCGTCAGAAGGGGACAGACACTTGTTCTCAAGTGGCAGAAGAGACAGGATAAAAAAAAAAAAAAAAAAAAAAAAAAAAAAAGCCTAGCTACTTCCCTTCACAGTTTTGTAAATCACTAATCCCATTCATAAGAGCATAGTCTTCAGGGCTAATTACTTCCCAAAGTCCCCACCTCTGGATTCTGCTCAACTAGGGATTAGGTTTCAACAAAAATTTTGGAGAAAACACAAACATTTAAACCATAGCAATACTGTATCTGTTATACTGAAAATCTTAAATTCAGGCTAAAGAGTATATTCTTCACTGTGATATAGCAGAAGTCAGGCAATTAGTCTAATGTCCATTTTTCTGTAGTCTGCAACCTAATAGGTTTTGGCATTTTTAAAAGGTGAAAAAAAATCAACAGAAGAATATTTTATGTCTTGACATTTCTATTAAGTGGAAATTTTAGTGTCAATGATTAAAATTTTACTGTAGTGCAAACACTCTCATTTGCTTACATATTGTCTCTGGCTACTTTTGGTTTTCCATGGCAGAATTGAATACATTTGACAGATGCTATATGTGATGCTAGAAGGCTAGCTACGGAATTTACTATCTGGTCTATACAGAAAAATTTTGCTGACCCCTGACATATAGTATGTGGAATTATTGAAAATCATTGCCTTGGTATGGATTCAGGTCTTCTGTCTTTGTTTTGTTTTATAGTGCAGGCTAAATCCTTTGGCTTCTATTTCTTAATGATTATTTTCTTAACTCTGTTAATTATATAGTATGTAGGCTGCTTGTTACTCTTTGTGAAATTATTAGACGATCTAAAATGCTAAAATCTCAAGACTATGTGTTGTATCTTTTCTATTCCAAGAAGATTCTCTTCAATGGATGATCCAACACAGGTTTGTGACGAAGCTGAAGCAACTGGCTGCCACCATTTCATTTTTTCACCATTTCGACTCTTCTTAGCGCATAGAAGAATCAGCGTTTCACTGATTTGGTAGAGTTATCAAGAAGCTGGCTTGATTTTAAGATTATATAACTTTTTAGAGAGATAAAACTCAGACTTAAAATTTTCTTATTGTACCTGTATACCTCTCATTATACATTATCTTTGTTACTTTCTGTGTGTTTGGTGAAGATATCTGATCGCCCCCAAATGTCCATCTTTTCTTTTTGACTTAGTAATATAATACCCACATTTCAATTGCCCACAATAAAGATTACATGTCTCTCAGCCTGTTCTACAGTTACATGTGGCCATGTGACCTAGCTCTGTTTAATGAAATGCAACTATAAATTTTAAATCCAAGTATGAGAATGTATCTTTAAAGGAGAAGCACTTTTTTAAAAGTTGATATTTTCCAAGCATTGTTAGGTGTGATCTAATGGGCAAAATTCTAGCAACTATCTTATATTATATTGTACTCTGGCAAATAAAACCTATGTTGGAGCAACAAAAGACATGGGCCAGAATTTCTTATATATTATTATGTATTTGTCAGTTGGAGGCTAACTACCTCTCAGTTTTGACTACACAAAAAGCAATGAACTCATTTTGTTTAAAGTTTTGTTATTTTTGAGTTATTGTTCTTCATTTCCAACATAATCCTAACTAATGTACCATGTAGTGTGCTTTCTTTTTTTTTTCCAAATTTCTCAGTATGCCTTGGCTACTCCTCACAAAATTCTATACTAATTATACTATTTCAAAGGTTTTATATAAGGCTGACTTTATTTTTTAAGTTCTCCAATAACCACATGATTCTGTCCTTGTTAATCAGAACACTTCATCCTCTGGGCCAAAGTGGCTCATGGATAGTTACAAAATCAGAATAATGGTTCAGATTTTCTGCTGAAACTTTTAGGAAAGAAACGTTCTCTTTCCTTTTATTTGCTAACTTAGGAGGGTGTGAATCTGGACCTAGCAAACAGCTAGGTCTATAGCAAAGGAGAATCACATTGTTAAAGAAGTCAGTGTAGAGGAAACACAGCTGAAGTAAAGATGGCACAGAGAGAAAGAGCACTTAAGCTAATGGTTCTACCCCAAACTGAAGCTAAATACTACCTGACTTCAATTTCCATGTGTCTTCCTATTCCAACCTATGCATATTTTCCATGTTTAAACTGGTTGGATTCACTATGTACAACTGAAATATTCCTGAGTAATACTTCCCTATTTAATTAATAACTTATATGTTTACTAACTTAATGATTCAAAAAGCTATAATTGTTTTGTTACTTATTATAACAATCCCATGAATTTGAGTGTGTATGAGTTAACCTTACTAAATTTTTTTTCTCTACAGAGTCCGGCATTATATTGAGAAGAGAGAAGTTGCTTTATGAATGTTTTCAGAATTAAATTAGGCTTAAACCCCAGGTATAAATGACCAGTATCTGACACCTCACTGATTTTATTCAAATAAGCTAGAACTCATACAATAAAATGCCTGTTGTTTTCAAAACCTTCCCATAAATGATGCTTTCATTGCTTGATACATTTTGAGAGCTACTGTTCTAATTGTCTTTAGATTCAGTGCTATTTTCATACCATATCTATTACTGATCAATTTGTTCTAACGAAAGATAATATGATTCCTGCAAATCACCAAAATGCAGTTGGAATTGGGTTTGGTAATTAATTAAAATATCTAAAGGGTATGATAGTAGTTGTTGGGCGAGGGAGAATCATTTCCTTTTAAGAGCCTACAATAAACTAGGTCTTTTGAACTTTATTTATTTAACTACTAATATTAATTGAATACATGTTTAGGCTCAGCCATGGTGCCAAGTACTTCACATGTACTTACTTACTTAATCCTAGTCTGCACTTACACAAAAGACATTCATTACAAATTACATTTGAGAAATTAGTAGATTGCCTGAATTTGCCCAGTCAATAAGGGATGCCAATTAAGAATTAAGGCTAAGCACAAATCAAGTTTTAGCAAAGAAGACTTACAAACAGCCAGCAGAATTCTTTGTTTCTTCCAACTCGTTATTACATTCACCCACATTTACTGCATTAAAAAAAAAAAAAAAGTATTATTTCTACCTTCAAATACCCAGTGCTCATAGGTGTTTTACTATTCAATAGAGAGAAGTGCTTGGACACAGCTCAATATACCATGGAAAGTTCTCCCAGAGGATAGTTCACTTCTCCACTACCTGAAGGGTTTATTGAGAGTTGAGAAGGAGCAGAAAACATCAACTGAAGCCTGTGGCAATGGAAGATTCCTGTTTATAAGAAATAGCCTTTTGGGGAAAAGGGAGTGTCTAAAGCTTCAGTACCAATATCAATCACTTACAGAGTTTCTATATACTTGCACCATTATTAGCTAGTGACTTTATATACCTTCAGCTCTTCCAGCTCCATCCTGCTATACAGATGCCAGGGAAGTTCAGCAAATAAATGGTTTGACTTTTTATCAATAAGTACGTACCTTCCTGTGGTGAATACTTTATTTGAATAATGTTTTGTGTGTGGCTCTTTGTTTCATAGTCTCACTTCTTCTGTTAGGATGCCAACACATATATTCTTAGTGGTATGGCCAAATGGTAACATATTCATCCTTTTTTTGAAAATGGCTTCTTGAGAGTGCCTGGGACATATACTATCTAGGAGTCTCAATTTTCTGTCTATTCCAAAGCAAGTCTCCCATGAGTTTTAACTGAGAAAATAAGCAAGTATCTTGTTGTTATCTTGTGCATCAATGGTGATAATCAGTAGCCAAAACATTGCAGGGTAACAAAAGACACAGGATTCTCTGGGAGTATTATATTTTTTCTATTTGCGTCTCTGAAACTAATCCAGATATTGGAATAGAGGCAATGAGTCGTGAGGCTTGATGGATGCATATGCTGCTGTCTGTAAATAGAGGCTGATATTGTGTTTTTAAGGACATCTAACACTTTTGGCAGGAGGCTTTCATTTACCTGCTTCTCCTCTACCACTCAATGGAATTTGCTTCCCAGCAGTGACTATAGAGTAAAGCACTGTCACATTCTGTAACTCTGTGTGACTGCCTGTTCAAGAAGCGGCAGGAAATTTTCTATGATTGCAGCATGTAAAAGACAGCTCTGTTGTGGCTCTATAAAAAAAGGAAAAAAAAAAAAAAAAAGGATGGACCAGTCTGCTTTAAATAGAGAGAACAGGAAACAATTCCAAGGGTACAAGGAAGGGAGGAGTCCAGAAGCAGAAAGGTGGGAAATAAAGGGAGGTCAACTGTGATTTCCTCACTGGCGCACGGTTCTTGACCTTTACAATGTATTTAATGTCTTTTTGCCTCATTTTTTTTTCCATTGGCAAACTTGAGTTCTAATAATATTAATAGTAAAATTGTTAGGAGGATAAAATGATTATTTCTACAGTGTCTCTATGCACATATACTAAATAGCTTTGATGATAATAATGACAAAGATTATGATTATGATAAAGTGGCGACAGGGAAGGGGGTGATTTGAAGGAAAATTGCCTAGCAGAAGTTAGCATTTTCCTCTTTAGTTCTTTTTAAAAATGTAACAACAAGAACAGTATTAATATATTTTTTTTCACTTTTCTCCCTGTTAAGCAGTCAGGCAGCTTATGCATTATCCTATCTGTATGTGAGGAATAGAAGGCTCAGAAAAGAGATACAATTTCCATTACTCACAAAGTGAGGAGTCAGAATATTGAGCTCAGATGATGCGACTGAGCGAGCAATATTCTCAAAGGTCCAAGACTATGTGAGACAAGGATTGATTTTTTTCATCTTGAAGATGAGCTGGGGGTGACTAGAATGAGTGTTTCTTGAGAAAGAAAAGTGGGGATGAGGTAGCCAATTAGGGGCATCTTCTGGAGCCCAGGAAATGCAGGGCGGACACCTGGGCATGAGAATCATCTGGCCAATTCCCACTCAGCCCTCAAGCCTCAGCTGCTCACATGCCACTTCTTCTGTGAAGCCTTTACTGATCCTGAAACACATTTGCCCAACTCCTCCTCTTCACAGCAGCCCTCCATTCTCCTCACAGCCCTTACATGTTTATAATTTACTTCCAGACTGATTGTCAACTCTGAGAGGTAAGGTTGTCATCACTGTGACTCCAGCTGAGCACTGCGCCTGGCTCACAGCTAGGGTTCTCACATGCAGTCGCTGAATGAATGAAGAGGAGGGAGGAGGGACTCCCAGAAGGATGGGTTGTGCCAGATTATCTCTCAGCACCTATGATTCTGTGACATTTTGTGAGGTTTTGAGATTCAAATATTAGCTTGGGGTATAGAAAGAGAAATTAAGTCCTGAAAGGAACTAGCATCTGTCCTGGGTGGCCAGAATGTGAAGGGAAGTGGCAGCTTTATTGCCTTGAAAGTGTTATTAGAGTCTTCAGGATTCAGGACAGATGGATAATAATGTTCAAAAACTAGGAAATATGGTTTGACATCAATTTCCCACAAGTGGAGATACAGGAAATGTTTAGAAACCTGTAGACCACAGAACTAAGTGAGAAGAAATTATTTCAGGGTAAGTTTTTGTGCACCACAAAATCAAATAGCAGAGCATGTCAGGCAAGCAGTTCTGCAGGTGATGAAGCAAGCCAGGTCTGTTTGTGGATTCCCACAGCCCACTTGTGGATCACCAGAAAGCATTTGGTAACTGCCCTGTTTGCCCATCAGGCCCAAATGAAAGTTTTTTGGCCTGTTTTATTTTTAACCTCAGGATACAAATCAGATTTAGAAGATTTGCCAGAATAACACTGCCTACAACTCACCCATCTTTCCTCCTTTACTAAATCTTGCCCTCACTCATGTATTCTATATTGTGTTTTCTTTATCTGTCCTTTTTTTGTCTCTAAATAAAATACAAAAGGACTGGGGATGTGGCTCAGTAGCTAAGTGCCCCTGGGTTCAATCCCTGATTGAAAAAAAATAAAGAAAGAAAAAGCAGAAGCGTTTTTATTCATTGGGTTGAGCTAATGGAAAAGGACTGGAGGATGTTACCAGGGAGGTTGGTCAACATGACTGGGCCACTGAGTTTGCTGGTTGTGTTTCCAAAGTTGGTATCCTATCTTCTCAGATCCATTAATTCAATTTACATAGTCCCTTTCGAGGATGGTTTTTACTGTTATGTAATGTGTTCTTCTGTTCTTCGAGATGTTCCATTTGATATTTTTATTACTTGATTGTTTTTTTATCTCCAGTTCTTTACACACTTTAATTTTGCCTTTCCTCCCTTGCTTCTCTCACAAACTCTTTAGATTTGAATGCAATATTTATGCATAGGACGTATTCAAGAAGTACGCATTAAGCAAGAAATTTAGAGATCTCCACCATCCATGTCCTGATCTCCCATCTCTTTCTCATAAAAACTCACATGGAGAATGATATGGAGGTAAAAGAAAGTAGGGTAAATAAAAGAGGCTTCTTGTACATAGGCATTGCTGGGCTGTGGCTCTGTATGCATTGGTTCCACCCAACTTCTCTGTATGCTCAGGGTATAATTACTTCAGCATGCCTCATGTCTCTGTATGTGTGAGCTATAAAAGAAAAATTTGCACAGAGCTGAAGAGGCAAGAAAGATTTTAATGAAAAAATATTGCAGTGAGAGACAGAGTTGAATTTAGCTTCACTAGAACAAAAAGCCAAAGGGGCTGGGCTTGATGTCTCATGCCTGTAATCCCAGTGACTTGGGAGGCTCAGACAAGAGAATTGAGAGCTCAAAGCCAGCCTCAGCAACTTAGCAAGGCCCTACGCAACTTATGGAGACACTTTCTCTAAATAAAATAAAAAGGGCTGGGGATGTGGCTCAGTAGCTAAGTGCCCCTGGGTTCAATCCCTGAAAGGAAAAAAAAAAAAAAAAAGCCGAGGGTTTTTATTCATTGGGTTGAGCTAATGGAAAAAGACTGGAGGATGTTTTCAGTGAGGTTGGTCAACAGGATTAGGCCACTGAGTTAGCTAGTTGTGTTTCCAAAGTTAGTATCCTATCTTCACAAATCCAAAGGGACAAGTCCCTGGTCCTTGGGAAAGAAATTTTCTGGCCTGTGAAATTGTCAAGAGGAGAATATTTGCAGGAAAGAGACAGAAAAGGCATCTAAAATTGCAAGCTTCCTAAAGCAAGTACTCTAAGCAAAAGAAGGTGAGGGGCCTATAGTGATGGGGGTAGGGGAAGCCTGTCTAAAGTTTTACAAAGCTTTGGGGAACTATACTTAGGGCCATCTTGGTGAAAACCTAGGGAAGTTTCCCTCTGAGGAGACTGTGCTCTGGCCCTGGATTCATCTTGAATTTGGACTCTGCTCCATACAAACCCTATTGGATCCAAATTCCTCTCACAGGAATAAAAACCAAATAATTTATTGATATTATAAGGGCAAGAATTTACATTGTTAAAAGACAACAGCCACATAATCAAATCTGTCATTTTAGACTCTGTCCTGTCCCTTGAGCTTCAACCTTCTTTTCTTCTTAGGCCATTAGAAGTCACACTCTTGTCTGAGACAATTCACTATTCCTTCCCTGCATGAAGAAACTTTCGATAAAACAGTAGTGCTTTTAGTCACCTGGACAGCCAGCATCTGCTAGTATAAAAACAAGCACCCTAGAGAACTTTTCTCACCCTGTTCACCTATACTTGAAGTTCTTGGCTTTCTTCTCTTCTTGGTTCCATGTGTGTAAGAAAGACTTGGCTGAGACTTTACATGTTATTTTTGTATCCTACACACATAAATAAATATTATGTGGTGTCCATTTTATTTTCTCTTCTGGCTGGCTGATATGGAAGGGTCTTATTAATATTTGAATGAGTTGAAATTCAGAACACTGTTACTAAATTTGTAATTTTCAGCAAATTATTTATCTTCTGTGATGGTCAGGTTTATGAGATAACTTGTTCAGGTTCTAGCATTGAGTTATTCAATCAGACAGGAATTTAGGTGTTCCTCTGAAGGTATTTTGTAGAGATGTTCATAATCAGTTGATTTTAAGTAAAACAGCTTATCCTAGATAATGTGGATGGGCCAGATTTAATTGAAAAGACTTAAAAGCCTACTTGAGTTCTCCTGGAAGAAGAAGCAATTCTACATGTGGGCTGCAGCGTCTGTTTATTCTCCAGAGTTCTATCCTGTTCTGATAGATGACCTACCTTGTATTAATCTTCCAAGGCAGTTGTACAAATTACAAGTAGTACAAATTATTCTACAACCATAGAAATGTATATTCTCATAATTTTGCTGGTCAGAAATATGAAATGGAGATATTGGCAGGACCATATTCCCTCTGATGCCTCCAGGGGAGAGTCATGTCTTGCTTCTTGTAGTTTATGATGACTTAGGTAATTTTGGACTGTGTTAGCATAACTCCAATCTCTGCCTTCATTTTCTCATGGCTTCCTCCTCTTCTTTCTGTGTGCCTTTCTTCTGCATGTCTCATATTGACACTTGCCAATACACTTAGGGCATACCAGTATGATCTCATCTTTAGATCCACAGGGACCCTCTTTTCAAATAAGACCACATTGACAAATACTGAGGCTTTAACATTAACATCATTTGGGGGGGTATAATTTAACACACCCTTTAAAATGTATATCTCTTGCTGGCTTGTTTCTCTGTCTACACATTTGTAGATACACTTTCCTCTCTCCGTATCTTGTTTCTGTGTGTAATGACAGGATAAAGGGACAGAAAGGTGATTTTCAAGGTCCATCTTAAATAAATAATATTTTTTAAAGTGTAGTATATCTTTCCCAGTGTTTATTTAATTGGTTGTTTTAAAATAATTCTATAACAAACACAAAATGGAAAATCATTAGTAATAGTGAGGATGCTGATTCTTTTTCCTTCAATAATTAACAAACTGCAGTTTGTCTGTACATGATACTGCTGCATGGTTACAATCCAGCCTCTTTAATTTTCAGAATGAGTTTCCTCTTTACTCTGTATGCTTTTCTACCCAGATCATGCAGAGAAAGCACAGGCAGAGGATAACTTTGCCTTGTCACTTCAGTCAAATATTGGCATTCTTTCTAGGGAGAGATTTAACAAAGATCAGAACTTATTTAGAAAATACCCCATCTTATCACTTTTCTAAGAAACTAAAAAGTTAGTCAAATTTCTATCCCTCCTGATGTAACTGAATGTTCCTGGTGGATTCCAATTCATTTTTTATTAAAAGGATATTGAAGAGGTAAGCATATTTCTTACTGTCTCATAAAGGCATCTAGCAATAAATTATTTGTGTTAAAATGGAAAACACTCAAAGGAATTAATCTTTGATACAAGAAAGGAATAATTTTGAACTTGGTGAAAGAATGTGACTTTCAAGTGTTTAAAATTATAGTGGAAAATTGACCCTAAGGGGCTGAACCAAAGATTCCTGTAGTTAAGTATAATGATGAAATCCCACCATATGGTCAAATCGATATTAGTGCAGGGGACAATGAATTTTCTTTTACAGTTAATGTTTCTTTCTCATCCTCCATATATAAAATGAATATTTCTGGATGCTGATCAAATAATTACTTGATTTAAAAAACATCTTTCCATTAATATTAATACTTTTAATATAGCTAGAAAAATGTCCTGATATAATGTTTTGTGATCCTAATAGATACCAGTCATATTTGCACAGATATCTATGTGTGTGTTCTTTGTACATTAACTATTAGAGTAAAATTTATTTAAAATATTAACTAAAGATAAAGAATATGTGACAATCCTTGCTCAAAAAGAAATGTAGAAGAGCTCATTTATAATGCATTCCATTACTGGACAATATTTTACAAAGCATTAGCTGGTAACTGTTGTCCCATGTTGCTAATGAAGGTTAACTGGATCAATGCAAAGTAGAAGGAAATTTTTAATAAAATAAATTTAGAAAAAATATTGAATTATTTCATAGGTCTACTTTTATATTCAAAACGTTTTATATGGCTTATTTTTAATCAATAGGGTAAACGGAAGGATTGACCATGTGTACATGAAAATATAAACCAGAGAATATTACTTGTGAGTAAATGCACATTTTAAGAAGTAAAAAGAGAAACCAAGCCCAGGGACATGTACTTGTATTCCATCAACTCAGGAGACTTAGGCAGGAGGATCACAAATTTGAGGATACCCTCAATAACTTAAACAGACCCTGTCTCAATATAAAATAAAAAGGGGCTGATATATAGCTTAGTGCTTATCTAGCAGGGGCAAGGCCTTTGGTTTAATTCCCAGTATAAGAAAGAATGAAAGACAAAGAAGGAAGTAAGGAAGGAAGGAAGGAAGGAAGAAAGGAAGGGAGGGAGGAAGGAAGAGAAATTTTAGAACTGTGTATGATATTATGTTAGTCCTTACCAGTTGTAAACCATACCCATGCAGATCAGATAGTTTTACTCTGTTAAAGTCATATATCTGTTCAAATGAACCCTGTCAGTCACCACAATGGCTACAGAACCTCTTGATGGGATGCCCATAATGTCTTCATCTTCTATTAAAGAGAAAAATGGGATATGTAAGAAACAATAGTATTTGATCCTTAAATGAAGATCCATCTTTACAAAAAATGTTAAACACATATTTTTAGTTCTCTAAGAAAACCTTCCACATGTATGCTTGATGATGCTCTTGATTTTCTCACTAATTTTTTTTTCCCCATGGCCAAGAAAATGTAATCCAATGGCTGTGTATACTACTATTATCAGGTCCAAATTGGCAAAGTCACACTTGAGATGATTAATTTTATGAAGCTAAATGTCAGTAAAAGTTAGTTGTTGTTGTTTTTAAGACAAGAATTGTCTTAATTGTTTCTATTGGTGTCTTTGTTGATTGTCTATATGAAATTATTTCTTTGTCTTCCTTGTTATTCCAGGAAGGGACTCTGAAGTTCTGCATAGAGAGCAGGGGTTGTTAAGCTGGGACTAACTAGTTTTGCAAAACACTTATTTCTCCATTCCTATTTTACCTAGTTTTATAAAATGTGATTCTATTTTAAAACCTGAGCAGTTTTAAAAAGTAGTAACAAAAGTATCTTTCTGTTTCTACCTGCTGCATAAGTGGACTTTGCATAAAGGAAGCAGGCATGAAAGAGGAGTTTGAATGTTCTTTAAGAATCATTTTGGAATAGACAGCATTGATGTTTTTGCGTGCAATAATTCCATACAAAACTCACACTGAGTCACATTTGAATGAAGAACATGTGTACAGTATGTGTCTCTGCATGAAAAAGATAACTGGCCACACAATTATTTTTTTTAAAGTTAGGATGTAGGATAGCATGCATATGTTTGTGTGTGTACCTATGTATGTGTCCATATTCATGTGTGCATGTTTATGTGTGTATGTGTACTGGTACAAGTGTTTTAGCAGAGGAAGCCATAGAAAGGGTGGAGAAAGAGAGACCTAGGAGCTAGGTAGAAATTAAAATGCAGAAGTCACGTCATTGCAAATAAAGCTGAGATGGACTGTGGTCCAGATGAGTATCTCAAGTAGACATTGAGATCTGCAGCTGCTGGACCTACAGAGCAGGTACTTCTCCAATCAGCCACTTAGAAGACCACTTCCTGCTAACTTAGCATTACAAGTGAAATTCTCCTTTTTGTTTTAAGTTTAAGTGTTACGAGCAACAAAATAGCTCAAATTAAGTTTTTATAGGTACCCTACATATGAGGCACTGGGGCATAACAGGTTAAGGCTTTGGTTGTTCTTCCTACTGCAGACAAGGCAGGCGGTGATAACATTGATCAACCCATGAGAGGTAGCACAATGACCACTTCCAGGTTTTGACAAGTTCTCTCTCAACTCTGTCTTGTTTCCCTCACCTGAGGAATATTATCCCATAGCATATTAAACTTTGAAAATAATTTTACACGTAGAAAAAAGTGTTGACAGGTTATACTTATTAATAAAGTACAGGCAGTTTATGAATAGTTCCTGATTCATTGTCTTGAGGATGAAGTTTGCTTTAGAAATTTTTGTTAAGTCAAGGATTTATAATTATTGGGGCTTTACTTTTCTTTTTATTTCTTTCATGTGTGCGCGTGGTACTGGGATGAAACCCAGGAGCACTCTACCACTGAGCTATACCCCCAGCTGATTTTTAAATTTTTATTTTGAGACAGGGTCTTGCTAAGTTGATGAGACTGACCTCACACTTGGGATCCTCCCGCCTCAGTCTCCCAAGTAGCTGGAATTACAGGGGGTGTGATCCACTGTCTCTGACTTGGTGCTTTTCAAGTAACAAGTGATGTTGAACCACAAGAATTTTGAAGACAAGAAGTGAGCCATCAGTTTGTATCTTCTGGGGTTTTTAACTCACTCCCCCAAACCCGGGTTTGGCCTTCTCTGGCTGGCAGAGAAGGCTGGGGGAACACACACCAGTGGTGAGGCGGAATTGGGAAGAGGTAGAAGTCGACTGGTGGCCACACTCAGCCCTCACAATGGAAGACGATCAGGCATACACCAGGGAGTCCAGTCAAGGCACAAGCTCGGTTTATTGAGGAAATTGTACGGCCTTTATAGAAGACATGGGCCAATCAGCAGAAAGATCATAGGGGCACACAGGGAGAATGAGCAAATCACATTGGCAGAGCCATTAGCCTATCCTAGTGGCAGTCTGATCTCTCGGCATACGTCAGGGGAACACCCCTTGGCTAGGCCAAGTTCCCATATCAGGAAGTGGGAGAAAGCCAGAGAGTTTCTATCTACTGGAGTGTTGTTAACGTCCCCAACAGTATCTCTAGTGCCTGGCACAGTGCACAGTCTATAGTACGTATTAAATATTAGTTGAAAAAGTGAATAGTTGAAATCTGAGGGTGGGTGGAAAACAAAGTACCGTATATGTTTAGTTTTTGCTTATCAGGTTTGATAAAGTTAGGGGCAATGTGGTGTCTGGCCACTATTTCCTTGGACTGTGATGTTTGAATTTAATATATTTGTAAATCCATCCAGACCTTGAGTGGTGCTTTAGGGTGTTGATCCAAAATGCAAAGAAAAGACCACCAATTCAAATTTTAAATTAAAGAAAGCTTATATTATGCTGGCCAGTGGCTGCCCCTCACAAACACTGGGCTCGGGATCAGCACCGCTCTCTGGCAACACAAGGTTTTTATAGCTCAAAGAGTTACAAAAAGAAATCATGGGAACTTACAGCTAACAGGGTTCAGACATACACAATACAAGGGCAAATAGCAAATTAATGATCTACATGGCATTGCATTCCAAGGTAGGGAGTAAATTAAGATTCCTGTTGGAATTTATGAGGCACCATGAGGTTTTAAGGAGGGTTGTTATCTGGTCAAGGAGAGCCAGGCCTGTGTGAGTTCAAAGCACAGGCAGGAATTTGAAACAAGATTTTCCCCAGAGTTTGGTCAGGCCAAATAAATATCTTAGTAAAACAGAAGTAAACTCTTTTTTTTTTTTTAACTTTATGGCTCCCAATCTTAGGATAGAATTAGGTTGGGTTCATCACAGGGCTTAAGTTAGACCTGTGCTTCCAGATGAGGTTCCTACCCCAGAACTCTGATTCTGGTTCCAGCATTTTTACTTGCTAGCCTGCACTGGATAAGTGACTTGACATCTCTGGCCTTCATTTTCTTATCTGGAAAATGAGAGTTGGTTAAGTTTTGTTTCAAGAAAAGGAGCGTAAAGAAAGTTTCAAAGTGGGAAGCTTAATGTTGACAAAGATGTTAAAACACGTTCCTATGTAGCACTTAGCATTTAAATAATTACAGATTATGCATGCTATCTTAAGTTTCAATATACATACATATCTAATAAATATATATAAGAATTAATTGCCATTCATTTATTTAATAACTACTAGCTTATACCATCAGTTTCAAGACTATTTACATTCAAAAGCATTAGGAACACCTCAAAACATGCTTCTAAAACTTGATTTTAATGAATAATAGTTGCCAAAATAAACACAAAGTTTTTATATGTGCCTTATTTATTTATCCATTAAAATATGTATTAAAATTGTTCTTTAAAACACATTTAGAGGCTCATGCCTTTCATGTTGGTCCCCCAATTGTCCTGCATATTGCTGATTGACCATAACTCTGGAAAGAAAACCCTTAAACCTGCCAGAGCAGAAGTATGTTCTCTCTCATGATTGACAGATTTTTGTGTTGGCTTTGAACAGTGGATGACAGAAAGCCCTTGTTAAGATTTGGTGAGTGTCCAGGACAGAGATTATGTGCTCTTTTAATTAAATGATCATCCATATACATAAAAACTAGATAGCATGTGGTCATTAATAGAGATATCAGCACCAACATCTATAGGGAACTTTCTTTTACATTATTGATGATTTGGACTTCTAGCTTTTTTGAGGACTGGTACATGTTTTTATATCAGTTATAGGGTTTTTTCACAGGGTTTAACCACTACTTCGTCAATGGTGAGTGTCAGAAGAAAAGTATAATCTGTATTTTAAAACTTGAAATCTTTTTCTGTACTGAAACTCCTTGTCTATAAGTCTTCAGACCCCTAAAGAGTGAGATAGAGTGTTGATTTTTCTTTCACAGTTGTGGAGAGATACATATTTCATTGCATATCAGATACATTTTGCATATAGCTTTTTTGAGATATAATTAAGCTACTATGCAATTAACCCATTTAAAATATACCAGACAATGAATTTTAATATATTCATAGACATGTACAAAAATCACTACAATCAATTTTAGAATATTTTTACCACCTTACATAGAAACCCCATACCTTTTAGTTATGACCACCCTATTGAACACCCCTATTGCTCTCCACTCACAAAATTTCTGTCTCTATATATTTCCCTATTCTGGACATTTCACATGAATGGAGTCATTTAATATTTGGTATTTTATGGCTGACATCATTACCTTGGCATAATGTGTCCAAGTCTCTGGGTAATTATCTAATGCTTAGAATATAGTCAAAAAATGACCTAGTCACATGAAACTCAACCTTGGCTGTACCTTGAACTTAATTATGTCATGTTTTAAAAAATAAAGGTGCCTGGGGTCTAGCCAAGATATTATTAGAGTTGCTGAAGATAAGTAACAGGCATGGGCCTCTTAAATTTAAGAAGCTGCTGAATTCTACCCTTCAACTTACATTTGTAAATTCCTTTTTAAACTGTATTTTTAGTTTGACAGATAACATTGTATGCATCATGTAATGTAATGTTTTGAGGTATGTGTACATTGTGGAATGGTTTACATTAGCTAATTAACAAACACAATGCTCCACACAGGTTTGTATACTTCATACTTAAGCTTGAAGTATGCAGGCTCTTCAGCATCAGCCTCACATATAGTAATAGCCTAAACTTGCAATTTCAGCAGCACTCAAAGAACCCAGGGTTTCCAAATCCCTTGCTCTCCTTCACCATAAAAGAGGTTTGAGAGCTTCCTCAGACACCTTTTTATACCAAAGTCTCCTATGCTAAAGTGTGACAATTACTTGGAATATAATCCCAAACAGCTTTTAGCTTTATAACCCTCAGATCATCTTCTGCATGGTTAAAAACCATCAGTAGAGAGTTGAGATTAAAGCACTGAGGAAACTTGGGAAGGACAGGTCTGTTTGCTGCAGCACAAAAGTTACTGTGCTATCCAGAGGATGTTGAGAAAAGGAGAATTTTAGAAATTTTATAAGAAGCAGAGAGCCTCTGATTCAGGGATTTGGAGCATTCCCAAAGCAGACTCTGTTTCACTATTCTGCCTTGGGCTGGCCGAGCTCAATGTTTAGTATGAAGGAGGCAAATGCAAATGTAATCGTATTAACTTCCCAGAGGCAAAAACAGAGAGGCTACAATTCAGTGATGGAGGAGCAGGTCAGGTGTTCTAATGATGAGTAGGTTTGGGGGGTTGACAGAATGACTGCTGAGCTAAGTCTGTTTATCTCTGAAACAGAAATGGCAGGTTAAAAGGTGAAAAATTCTATCATTCCACTGAATTTGTGTGAACCCAATCTGCCTGATTGTTATGTTCCAACCCACCCCCGCTGGATCTATTATTTTAGTGTTATGTAGGCACAGGTTGAATTATCAATTTAAAACAATTGTGTCCAACAACTCTTCAATTCAGTAATAACAAAAAAATCAATTGAACTTATCATTTGGTGATAGAAACTATAAAAGCCCTTTAATTAAATGTAACTTTAAGTTCACATGTTGTCACTTCACAGCCAAGCCAAACCTTGCTGGCTTCAACTGTTGAAAAAGACCCAGAGCAAATTTTCCATTTTGGGGAAAACCTCTTTTCTATCATCTCTGAATAGCTACCCACCGTCTGTTTTCATTAAATGTCTCCAGAACTATTCTCTGTAAAATTCTCTGTAGTGCATCCTTTATTATGCCCCAGGAAGTAAGTCCTCAAAAACCATTTCTACACTAGTGACATTTGACATCCTTACCAGAGTCCTAGGCCAGAGGGCTGATCTAGGGTCTCCCAACAGTCCAGGTTCTGCCACCTGCCACCTCAGGAGTCCAATCAAAGAAGCCAGTGGCCATGAAGCAGGAAAGGGATTTATTTTACATGTGTGGCCACACTGGGAAGAAGCAGGGGCATTAGAATCCTAAGCTGTCTGGGGAGGGGGTTCCTTCAGGATTATACAGGGAAGGACAAAATTGGGGAGTGGAAGAGGGATGAGAAACGTGCATGGTCCAACAGCCTACGTCCATCTGGGCTCTGCTTGATCATCTGAGGTTCTGCAAAGTTTTGCTACATGGGGGAAGTTCCTTATTGCTTGAGGGGACAATTTGGTTCCCATCAAGAGGTGGTTGCTCCCACTTGGAGGAAAATGCCTCCATTTTTGTCATGGGGTGACTGGACTGCAAGATTCCCTGTTCCTAGAATCTTGAAAATATTTTGGTCACTGTTATGTTGGTGTCTTCAGCTTGAAAGGGGAGGAGAGAGGTTAAGTTCATGTAGGATTAATCAGCCTTGTATTTTTACAGGGCTGGGGTCTTTTGGGAAACTGAGGCAGCATGAAGTCCTCCCGACCACCTTCAAACCCCAATTCTTGTAATCAAGTCAGAAAGATTTCAGACATGTCACTCATAATAACAGGTAATGTGTTAGGATGGGAAAGGGACAAAAGGGACACATCAAGGGAAAGAAGTCCTTTCAGAGAGGGGAGAGACAGCTTGCCTTTCCTGCCCTCCAGTTTTATGGGAGTTCCAGGGAAGTTTCAAGAGAGTCCTACCAAGTCTACCTCTTGATTTTTGACTGACATCAGACTTTCTAGTCCCTCCTATTGTGACCATTCTAGGTCACTTTGGCCCATGCTGATGGGTTCTAATTGGAACTTGTTCCTAGAAATCTATAAGATTATGATCAGGGGTATTATCCTTATCTCCCTGAGTTCCAGGATCTGGTCTGTGTAAGTTTCCCCAAAGGGGTAACTTATCTTTTTTCTATAGAAATTATTCTGGGCCTGCCTTTCTCCTTTAGATAACAGGTACTTTGCTGAGGAGTGTGACATACCCTGTCCAGTTATACCAGGCAGGGCTGCAGGTAATTGTTTCTTGGAAAAGAAAACATGTAGGGTCCAGCACAGTGGGCCTATTTTTTAGAATTATTCCCTTAACTTATGTTCCCACCACTCACATTTGTCTGGCTCCTATCATTATTATCAGGTTTTTAGACAGACACTCCTTAAATGATTAACATGTCTGTGTGCCAAGTGAAGTGGGAATCTGAACCAAAGTTTAAGGTAGTAAAGCATATACTAAAGGCCCACTCAGTGCTTCTTAGTTTTCCCAGTCTTTAAGTCCTTGTTTCATTTCCTTGGTTGTCCATTTGGTTAATCAATTTCAAAAAGGCATCATTTGGAAAATAATTTTGTTTGAATTTTCAATTTTTATCATGATTTTGCATGTTATATACAATCAACAAAGTAATTTTTTAAATCTGATATTTCCCAAACTAGAATTTTCAGTACTGGTATTTATGAAGATGGCAATTATTACTTAGTGTAAAATATCATGACTATTCCATTGAGGAGAAAGTATTCTCATGAAATTTGAGCTCAGAGATAAAGTTTTGGCAACACCTTTTTCTTGTTTTGTTTCACATTTTACATCAAATGCTTTATTTCAACCATTCATAGGAAACATGATTCTGATATCTTCATTGGAAAGAGAACATTCATACTTAGTAGATGATCCAAAAGTCACACATTCCATTTTTTTTTTTTTTTTTTTAAATATTTTTGTTTATTTGCACACAATGCGTTTTGTTCAACATTTGTACGTGGTGCTGAGGATCGAACCCGGGTCGCCCACACGCCAGGCGAGCGCTCTACCGCTGAGCCACAATCCCAACTCCCATACACACAATTTTGAAAGCTAGGTTTGTTTTCATTTTATGAGGCTCAGCTCTGTGCTTATTGGTAAGACATAATCACTAAAGGTTTGAAATCTTTTGAGGGTCAACAGTCATAGGTTAATGAAGCAGCATGCAGTATAAGGGGCTATTTTATATGTCTATTTTTAATTTAAGATTCAACCTTTATTTCAGGGGAGTAAAAAAACACATTTATTCTGCTTCTGATTTTCAGTGACTATTCAGTTATAAATAAATACAATCATGTTGGGCTTATATAATAATTGATTGGATAAAGAGTTTTGTTTTGCTTTGAGCCTTGGCAGACAGACTCCTCTGCTAACTGAAACGTGCTTACAAAGATAAACTAACTGAACTGCCACATTTGATTAAAAAAAAAAAAAAAAAAAAAAAAAAGGTTGAGATATTTGCAAATTCCTCTATGGTTTTGCCTGATAAGTGTGAATAATCTTTATCTGGCTTACCAATACATTAATTTACCTAATTTAAAATTGAAATTCCAATGAGCATCCTGAATTCCATATGAATGCCCTGCTTATTATGAATTATCCAAGTAATTACATCAGATGTTTGTCTTGTTTGAGCTGTAGAAATCAGGCCAACAGGTAATTTGGAAAAGAGAAAATCTTCAACTTTTTACTTGGAACCAGAAAAACTAGTGGTGAATAGTGAAAAGAAACATTTCTCTTCAGTCTCAATTAAGCCATAGTGCTCAGATCTTTTGAGAATTGGTATATGATTTGGGTTTAAAAGTAAATCCAGAAGATTTGTTTTTAATAATTTTATTCATGTTGTTAGCTATATTTCATGTTTGTAAATTGGGGTTGTCAATGTCAAAACGTTCCTACTGATATAGTCTGTTCAATTGTGTTGCCCCTCATTTTATATATGCTATGTGTATTTAAATTATTAATAATAAATATATATTATTTATGACACATATATATGTATATACATTTAAATTATTAGTCATTCCAAGCACTTACAAGTTCAGGTATTTCTTATAAATTTTTGTATTTTTGGCTTCCCCTGAAAAGTTTGGAAGTTTGGAAAACTGGCTCTGTTTGGGAAAAAAACAAAAAACAGTTAATTGAGGCTACGGTTGTAGCTCAGTTGGTAGAACATGTATCTTGTATGTGTGAGGCATTGAGTTCTATCCTTAGCACCACATAAAAACAAATAAATAAAATAAAGGCATTTTGGAAACTCGAGGAAAGATGGCAGACAGCAGAGAGGTGATCTCAAAAGACTGTCATTAAAAGAGGCTTAGCGGGAAGTTTGAACGCATTCCTAGCAATACTCCTGCAACTGAGAGGGAGCTGAGAGATCCGTGCACATCTGGATGGTAAAATACAACAAACTCCAGACCACCCACGCACGGGGGCCCAGTGCAAGCGGCCCACAAACCGAACCAGCATTAGCAGCGCAGCAGCCGTGGTAACATTGTAGTAAGGGAAGTATGGACGACTGCTTTAAAATCGAACAGCACAGAAGAATAAAGGGGAAGCTAGACGCAAGCAGTGAGCAGCGTCCTCATAGACTTCTTTCATGCAAATTGCCGAACTGGACCTGCACGCTTCGGAGTGACAAACAGGTCTGGGGTACTGCTGTTGAGACCTGGGAAAACGCCGCCATCTTGAAGGAAAGCCACCACTGACCGGGACAAAGAAACAAGGAAGAAAAGCAGCTGCAGGCATCCAAGGATCCGGCCAGGGCTCTGAGAACAGCACAAACCTGGGTGAGACACAGGCAGCCAGCAGGGGAGGGCCTGTCTGAGGCCAGCGCAGCAACCCTGAGAGCTATAGCTGGGGGCGGGCGTGGGGAATGCGTGTCTTTTGGATGAACCCTTTCCTGGTGCTATATATGTGCTGACACCCCCCCACACCCCAGCCACTCTTCCGTGTTCCTGGGTTTGACTCTATTTTTGTTTTTGTTTTTGTTTTTGTTTGGTTTGGTTTGGTTTTTGTTTCTGTTTGATAATGTGTTTATTTTTTTGTTTTTGTTCCTCTTTCGTTCTTTTCTTCCCTTCTCACTTTTGTCTCTTCTTCCCTCATCTTTTCTATTTATACCCTGTCATTGCTTACTCATCAGAGGCGAACAAAAGTTATATGCAGAAATTGGGATTTCTAGATCTGGGGCAATTGAACTCTACAGCAAAGCGATGTTATATGTAGTTTACTTTCTATTTTCTTGACTCACTTTCTCTCTCCTCTTTCTTACACTAATTCTTACTTTTTTGTTATCTTTTATTGTTCTTTTTTATTTTTTCTTTTCCATCTTTCTTTTTTTTCTTCTCTCAAAGACTACATAAGTTAGGTTTATATATAAATTGGTCTTCCCTCTAAATCGCTCACTCCATTTCCTCTCCCATCTGCTGATATTAAACCACTTCCATAGAATTCTATTTTCATACTTCCTAAGAAAGAACATCTCAATAACCTCACTTCCTTCTTCCTAAACATATCATCTCTGTGTCCAATACTGAAACTGTAAACCCCAACACAATCATACAGAGTAAATTGGAAACAATACCTGAGTTAACTAAATCTGTACATTGTGATCAAACTGTGATTTGCTGAATAGAAAGTGTTAGATCTTAAAGTGTAAAGTATTTCTAAGGGGATCTGACAGCATTGTACCACAGGAGCAACATCAGGCTATAAGGTAAAATCAAAATAGTCAAGGCCCCACAGTGCTATAAGAATAGACACACAAACAGTATGAAGAAACAAGGGAAGAAAGTGACTCAAACATATCAACATACCCCCTCAGTAGATTCCATGGCAAGCACAGTTGGCCAAATGCCAGAGATGGGAATTAAGAAATGACATATTCCAAATGTTTATGGATCTTAAGAATGAACTAAAAAATGAGATGAGAGGGAGTCGGGGGAAGATGGCCGACAGGAGGGAGGTGCTCTCTGGACGCAGTTGCTGAAGGATGTGGAGTGGGAAGTTTGAGCGCTTTGCTGGCGGTTCTATTGCAACTGAAAGGGAGCCGAGATATTCCTGCACCTCTGGACAGCGAAATACAAAGTTCTCAGGACCACAACAACCAGGGACAGAGTCCCAGCGGTCCACAGCCCGAAACAACGCTGTCGGTGCTGCAGGCGCAGGGGCCAATACCATCTCGGCAAGGAGACGATCCACCCAGCGGCTTTGAAACCGATTGTCGAGGAGGGATAAAAAGAGGCCTAGAGGCGTGGGCGGTGTCCACGTGGAGCTCTTTCGCACTGCTTGCCAAGCCGACCCCCCAAACGATCTGGACTGACACAAGGGTCTGCGGAGCAGTTGCTGAATGGGAGGAGAACGCCGCCATCTTTGAGAAGTGCAGACGCTGACCCAGACAAAGGGGAGAAGACAGAGGAGACAACAGCTGCAGACATCCAGGGAGACCCAGCGCTCTGAAGGCAGCGCACACCTGGGTGAGACTCGGGTAACCAGCAGGGGAGGGCGTGTCTGAGGCCAGCCCAGCGGCCACAAGAAGCTACAACTGTGGGTGGGCGTGGGGAAAGGGTGCCTTCTGGAGGGTCCCCTTCCCGGAGCCATTCATCTGTTGACACACAACCACCCTGAGCCAATCTTCCCCCTGAGCGGCCGCTGGCATAGGGTGCAGACTTGACTCGCAGACTTTCTGGACGTGATCCAATGCAGTTGGCTTAAACTGGAAAGAGAAAAGAGAGGGGGGCTTCCCAGGGCCCGTTTTGTTTGAGACTTGGGGTTCGACGTT
This sequence comes from Tamias sibiricus, assembly GCA_025594165.1. Lineage (NCBI taxonomy): Eukaryota > Metazoa > Chordata > Mammalia > Rodentia > Sciuridae > Tamias > Tamias sibiricus. Next base: position 103,911,755 of record CM046663.1, on the reverse strand, counting down.
TTTTTTTTTTTTTTTTTTTTTTTTTTTTTTTTTTTTTTTGGTTGGTTGGTCTGCTTGTGTTATTGGTTTTTGTTAGATTGTTTATTGTTCTTTCTCTTTTTTTGGCTTTGTTCTGTTTTGCTTTTTTTTTTGCATTGATTGTCAGTGTGTTTGATTGTTTGCTTCTGCTCCTTTTCTCATTCCTTCTTTTCTTCCTTCTCACTTTGGCATCTCTTCTTCCTCCTTCATCTTTCATATTTGCACCCTGCCAGTGCATACTAAACAGAGGCAAAAACAAGCTGTATGCAGAATTTGGGATTTCTAGAAACAGCACAATTGAACAGGATAGCAAAGAGGTGCTATATATAGTTTACTCTCCATTTTCTTGATTCTCTACCTCCTCTCTCTTATACCAATTTCTACTCTTTTATCATTTTTTTCTTCTTTTCCATCTTACTTTATATATAAATTGGTCTCTCCACCTAACTGTCTACTCCATTCTCTATCTTCTCTCTTCTACTGATAGTAAACCACTTCCAGTAAACCACGTCAATAGAACTCTCCTTTCATACTTTCCAAGAAAGAGCAATTCAAGACACTTCCTTCTTCTTAAACATAATACCTCTGTATCCAATACTTGAAGCTATAAAACCCATCAGAAGCATACAGAGTAAATTGGAAATAATATCTGGGTTAACAAAATCTGTACATTGTGATCAAAATTGGATTTTCTGAATAGAAAGTGTTAGGTTTTAAAGTGTAAAGGAATTATAAGGGGAGCTGACAGCTTCGTACTACAGGAACAACATAAGGAATTAAGGTAAAATCAAACAGTCAAGGTCCCACAGTGCAGGAAGAAAAGACACACAAGCAGCATGAAAAAACAAGGGAAGAAAGTGACACAATCAAATCAAGATTCCTCATCAGTAGATTTCATGGCAAACACAGTTGGTCAAATGCCAGAGAAGGAATTTAGAAATTACATATGCCAAATGTTTAGGGAACTTAAGAATGAACTCAAAAATGAGATGAGGGAGCAAGTAGAGGAGGCAAAAGATCATTTTGACAAAGAACTCCAAAAACAAATACAGGAAGTAAAAGATTACTTCAATAGGGAAATAGAGGCTCTAAAGAGAAACCAAATAGAAATTCCAGAAATGAAAGAAGCAATAAACCAAAATAAAAGTTCAATTGAAAGCATCTCCAACAGAGTAGACCACTTGGAGGAAAGAACCTCAGACAATGAAGACAAAATATTTGTCCTAGAGAAGAATTTAGACCGTACAGCAAAACTCGTTGGAAATCAAGAACATAACATCCAAGAATTATGGGACAGCATAAAAAGACAAAACTTAAGAGTGATTGGCGTAGAGGAAGGGGCAGAGTTTCAAGCCAAAGGAATGAGTAATCTATTTAACGAAATAATTACAGAAAATTTTCCAAGCTTGAGGAATGAATTGGAAAACCAAGTTCAAGAGGCATACCGAACACCAAACAAACAAAATCTCAACAGATCCACACCAAGACACATTATAATGAAAATGCCTAATATTCTGAGCAAGGAGAGAATACTAAAAGCCACAAGAGAAAGGAAGCAGATCACATATAGGGGGAAACCAATCAGACTATGTTCAGATTTTTCAACCCAGACCTTAAAAGCAAGAAGATCCTGGAATAGCATATTTCAAGCTCTGAAAGAAAAGGGATGTCAACCAAGAATCTTATATCCAGCAAAATTGAGCTTTAGATTCGAAGATGAAATAAAAACTTTCCACGACAATCAAAAGTAAAAAGATTTCACAAATCGAAAGCCAGCACTTCTGAACATCCTGGGCAACATTTTTCATGAAGAAGAAGAGAAAGATGATAATGAAAATCAACAAAGGGAGATATTAAACTAAAGGAAATACCAACCAGAAGAGAAACCAAATCAAGCTAAAGACCATAATTCAAATAAAAATGGATGGAAATAAAAATCATATCTCAATAATAACCCTGAATGTTAATGGCCTAAACTCGCCAATCAAAAGACACAGATTATCAGAATGGATTAAAAGAAACGACCCAACAATTTGCTGTCTCCAAGAAACACACCTCATAGAAAAAGACATCAACAGACTGAAAGCGAAAGGCTGGGAAAAGTCTTATCACTCACATGGCTGGCGGAAGCAAGCAAGGGTTTCATTCTCATATCAAATAAGGTAGACTTCAAACCAAAACTAATCAAGAGGGACAAAGATGGATATTTCTTATTACTTAAGGGAACCATTCATCAACAGGATATAACAATCATAAATCTAAATGCCCCAAATAATGGAGCACCTACATTCATCAAACAAACTCTTCTCAAGTTCAAGAGTAAAATAAACCACAACACAGTTATTCTAGGGGACTTCAACACACCTCTCTCACCAATGGATAGATCATCCAAACAAAGGCTAAACAAAGAAACTTTAAGCCTCCTTAAAACAATTAACAATTTAGAACTAACGGACATATATAGAATATTTCATCCCTCAGTAAACGAATACACATTTTTCTCAGCAGCACATGGCTCCTTCTCCAAAATAGACCATATATTATGTCACAAGGTAACTCTCAGCAAATATAAAAAAATAGAGATACTACCCTGCATGCTATCGGACCATAAAGGGATGAAATTGGAAATCAATGACAAAACAAGGAATAAGAAAAACTACTCCATCAACTGGAAGCTAAACAACATGCTACTGAATGAACAAGGGGTTGAAGAAGACATCAAAGAGGAGATCAAAAAATTCCTAGAGGCAAATGAGAACACAAATACTTCATATAGAAATCTCTGGGACACTATGAAGGCAGTAGTAAGAGGAAAATTCATTGCACTGAGTTCATTCCTTAAGAGGAAAAAAAACCAACAAATAAATGACTTAACATCACACCTCAAAGCATTAGAAAAAGAAGAACAGACCAACACCAAGAGCAGTAGAAGACAGGAAATAATTAAAATCAGAGCAGAAATTAATGAAATCGAGACTAAGGAAACAATTCAAAGAATTGACAAAACTAAAAGTTGGTTCTTTGAAAAAATAAACAAAATTGACAGACCCTTAGCGATGCTAACGACAAGAAGATGAGAAAAAACTCAAATTACTAACATTCGTGATGAAAAAGGGAATATCACAACAAACACCTCAGATATACAGAATATAATTAGAAATTACTTTGAAAACTTGTTATCTAATAAAATAGAAAATACTGAATGCATTGACAGATTTCTAGAGTCATATGATTTGCCTAAACTGGATGTGGAGGCTATACACAATTTAAACAGATCAATTACAAGTGAAGAAATAGAAGATGTCATCAAAAAGCTACCAACAAGGAAAAGTCCAGGACCTGATGGGTTTACAGCCGATTTCTATAAGACTTTCAAAGAAGAACTAATACCAATGCTCTTCAAACTATTCCAAGAAATAGAAAAAGAGGGAGCTCTTCCAGACTCTTTCTATGAGGCCAATATCACATTAATTCCAAAGCCAGGAAAAGACACATCCAAAAAAGAAAACTTCAGGCCCATATCTTTAATGAACATAGATGCAAAATTCCTCAACAAAATCCTGGCAAATTGGATACAAAAACATATCAAAAAGATAGGGCACCATGATCAAGTGGGGTTTATCCCAGGGATGCAAGGCTGGTTCAACATTCGGAAATCAATAAACATAATACACCACATCAATAGACTTAAAGACAAAAATCATATGATCATCTCAATAGACGCAGAAAAAGCATTTGACAAAATACAACACCCCTTTATGTTCAAAACACTGGAAAAACTAGGAATATCAGGAACATATCTCAACATTATAAAAGCCATATATGCAAGGCCCCGAGCTAACCTCATCTTAAATGGAGAAAAATTGAAAGCATTCCCTCTAAAAACTGGAACAAGACAGGGATGCCCCCTTTCACCACTGCTATTTAACATAGTACTGGAAACTCTGGCCAGAACAATTAGACAGACGAAAGAAATTAAAGGGATCCAGATAGGAAAAGAAAAACTCAAATTAGCACTATTTGCTGATGACATGGTAATCTTCCTAGAAGACCCAAAAAACTCTACCAGAAAACTTTTACAACTAGTAAATGAATTTGGCAAAGTTGCAGGATACAAAATCAACACACATTAGTCAAAGGCATTTTTGTACATCAGCAACAAAGACTCTGAAAGGGAAATGATGAAAACTACCCCATTTACAATAGCATCAAAAAAAAAATAAAATAAAATACCTGGGAATCAACCTAACGAAAGAGGTGAAAGACCTCTATAACGAAAATTATAGAACACTAAAGAAAGAAATTATAGATGAACTCAGAAGATGGAAAGACCTACCTTGCTCTTGGATAGGTAGAATTAATATTGTCAAAATGTCCATACTACCAAAAGCACTATACAAATTTAATGCAATTCCAATCAAAATCCCAATGTCATTCTTCAAAGAAATAGAAATAGCAGTCATGAAATTCATCTGGAAAAATAAGAGACCCAGAATAGCCAAAGCAATCCTGAGCAAGAAAAGTGAAGCAGGGGGCATCACCATACTGGACCTTAAATTATACTATAGAGCAATAGTAACAAAAACAGCATGGTATTGGCACCAAAACAGACTGGTGGACCAATGGTACAGAATTGAGGACACAGAAACTAATACATATAATTTCAGCTATCTTATATTAGACAAAGGTGCCAAAAATGTACAGTGGAGAAAGGATAGCCTCTTCAACAAATGGTGCTGGGAAAACTGGAAATCCATATGCACCAAATTGAAATTAAATCCTTATCTCTCACCATGCACAAAACTCAATTCAAAATGGATCAAGGACCTAGGAATTAGAACAGAGACAATACGCCTAATAGAAGAAAAAGTAAGCTCCAATTTCCAACATGTCGATTAGGCCCCAAGTTCCTTAATAAGAATCCTGTAGCGCAAGAATTACTACCAAGAATTAATGAATGGGATAGATTTAAACTAAAAAGCTTCTTCTCAGCAAAAGAAACAATCAGTGAGGTGAATAGAGAGCCAACTAATTGGGAACAAATATTTAGTACATGCACATCAGACAGAGCACTAATTTCTAGAATATATAAAGAACTCAAAAAACTTTACACCAAAAAAACAAATAACCCAATCAATAAATGGGCTAAGGAATTGAGAAGACACATCTCAGAAGAAGATACACGATTAATTAACAAATACATGAAAAAATGTTCAACATCGCTGGCAATTAGAGAAATGCAAATCAAAACTACTCTAAGATTTCACTTCACTCCAGTCAGAATGGCAGCTGTCAAGAACACAAGCAACAATAAATGTTGGAGAGGATGTGGGGAAAAAGGCACACTCATACATTGCTGGTGGGAATGCAAAATGGTGAACCATTATGGAAAGCAGTATGGAGATTTCTTGGAAAACTGGGAATGGAGCCACCCTATGACCCAGCCATCCCACTCCTGGGTCTATTCCCAAAGGACTTAAAAACAGCATATTACAGTGACACAGCTATCTCAATGTTTGTAGCTGCGCAATTCACAATAGCTAGGTTGTGGAACCAACCTAGATGTCCCTCAGTAAATGAGTGGATTAAGAAAAATGTGGTATATACGCACAATGGAATTTTACTCAGCAATAAAAGAAAATAAATTAATGGAATTTGCAGGTAAATGGATGAAGTTGGAAGACATAATGCTAAGTGAAGTTAGTCAGTCTCAAAAATCCAAGTACCAAATGTTTTCTCTGATATAAGGAGGCTAGTTCACAGTATTGTTGGATGGGAGGGTACATATGAGGACTAGAAGAACACTGGAATGGTCAAAGGGAAGGGAGAGTAAGGGAGGGAGCAAGGGGGGAGGGAGAGGGAGAAAAGGAAAAAGAAAAGAAAAGGTGTTTGAATGAGATGGATATCATTTTCCTAAATGCATGATTGAAGACCTGAATTGTACGAATATACTCTGTATACAAACAATTGTATGTAAAAAGATGCTAAATACATGCACTATGAATTGTACATATTAAAAATTATTAAAAAAAATGAGATGAGAGAGCAAATACAGGTGGTAAAAGAGCATTTTGACAAAGAACACCAAAAACAAATACAGGAAGCAAAAGATTACTTCAATAGGGAGATAGAGATTCTAAAGAGAAACCAAACAGAAATTCTGGAAAAGAAAGAAGCAATAAACCAAACTAAATGCTCAATTGAAAGCATCACCAACAGATTAGATCACTTAGAAGAAAGGACCTCAGATAATGAAGACAAAATATATATCCTGGAGAAAAATCTAGATTACACGGCAAAAGTAACAAATCAAGAACAGAGCATTCAGGAATTATGGGACAACATAAAAAGACCAAACTTAAGAGTGATTGTGGTATAAGAAGGTGCAGAGTTTCAAACCAAAGGAATGAGTAATTTATTCAAGGAAATAATAGCAAAAAATTTTCCAAACATGAGGAATGAATGGGAAAACCAAGTTCAAGAGGCTTACCGAATACCAAACGTACAAAATCACAACAGATCCACACCAAGGCACATTATAATGAAAATGCCTAATATACTGGGGCAAGGAGAGAATATTAAAAGCCACGAGAGAAAGGAAGCAGATTACATATAAGGGGAAACCAATCAGACTATGCTCAGATTTTTCAACCCAGACCTTAAAAGCTAGAAGATCCTGGAATAGCATATTTCAAGCTCTGAAAGAAAAAGGATGTCAACCAAGAATCTTATATCCAGCAAAATTGAGCTTTAGATTCCAAGATGAAATAAAAACCTTCCATGACAAACAAAAGTTAAAAGATTTCACAACTCGAAAGCCAGCACTTCTGAACATCTTGGGCAAAATTTTCCATGAAGAAGAAGAGAAAAAAAAACAATGAAAATCAACAAAGGGAGATATTAAACTAAAGGAAATACCAACCAGAGGAGAAACTAAATCAATCTAAACACCATAATACAAATAAAAATGGATGGAAATAAAAATCACATCTCAATAATAAACTTGAATGTTAATGGCTTAAACTCACCTCAAAGACACAGATTGTCAGACTGGATTAAAAGAAACAACCCAACCAATTGCTGTCTCCAAGAAACACACCTCATAGAAAAAGACATCAAGCGATTGAAGGTGAAAGGCTAGGAAAAGTCTTATCACTCATATGGGCTGCAGAAGCAAGCAGGGGTTTTCATTCTCATATCAAATAAGGTAGACTTCAAGCCAAAGTTAATCAAAAGAGACAAAGATGGATATTTCTTACTACTTAATGGAACCATTCATCAATGAGATATAAAAATTATAAATCTATATGCCCCACATAATGGAGCACATACATTCATCAAACAAACCCTTCTTAAGTTCAAGAGTAAAATAGACCACAACACAGTTATTCTAGGGGACTTCAACACACCTCTCTCACCAATGGATAGATCATCCAAACAAAAGCTAAATAAAGAAACTTTAGGCCTCGTTAAAGCAATTAATAACTTAGACCTAATAGACATATATAGAATATTTCATCCCTCAGTAAGCGAATACACTTTCTTCTCAGCAGCACATGGCTCCTTCTCCAAAATTGACCATGTATTATGTCACAAGGCAACTCTCAGCAAATATAAAAAAATAGAAATACTATGCTGCATTCTATCAGACCATAATGGATGAAATTGGAAATCAATGATAAACCAAGAAATAAGAAAAACTACTCCAACAACTGGAAGGTAAACAACATGGTATTGAATGAACAAGGGGTTAAAGAAGATATCAAGGAGAAGATTAAAAAATTCCTAGAGGTAAATGAGAACACAGATACATCATATAGAAATCTCTGGGACACTATGAAGGCAGTAGTAAAAGGAAAATTCATTACACTGAATTACTTCCTTAAAAAAAAAAAATAAATAAATAAATGACTTAACATCACACCTCAAAGCACTAGAAAAAGAGGAACAGGTCAACACTAAGAGCAGTAGAAAAAAGGAAATAATTAAACTCAGAGCTGAAATTAATGAAATTGAGACTAAAGAAACAACTCAAAGAATTGACTAAACCAAAAGTTCGTTCTTTGAAAAAATAAATAAAATTGACAGACCCCTAGCAATGCTAATGAAAAGAAAAAGAAAAAAAAAATTCAAATTGCTAATGTCCATGATAAAAAAGGAAATATCACAACAAACACCTCAGATATACAGGAGATAATTAGAAATTACTTTGAAAACTTGTACTCTAATAAAATAGAAAATATCGAAAGAATTGACAGATTTCTAGAGTCTTATGAATTGCCCAAACTAGAACTGGAGGCTATACACAAGTTAAACAAATCAATTTCAAGAGAAGAAATAGAAGATGCGATCAAAAAACTACCAACAAGGAAAAGGCCAGTTCCTGACGGGTTTACAGCCAAGTTCTACAAGACCTTCAAAGAAGAACTAATACCAATGCTCTTCAAATTATTTAAAGAAATAGAAAAAGAGGGAGCTCTTCCAGACTCTTTCTATGAGATCAATATCACATTAATTCTAAAGCCAGGCAAAGACACAGCCCAAAAAGAAAACTTCAGGCCAATATCTTTAATGAACATAAATGCAAAAATCCTCAACAAAATTCTGGCAAATAGGATATAAAAACGTATCAAAAACAGTGCACCACGATCAAGTGGGGTTTATCTCAGGGATGCAAGGTTGGTTCAACATTCAGAAATCAATAAACATAATATATCACATCAATAGACTTAAAGATAAAAACCATACGATCATCTCAATAGACTCAGAAGAAGCTTTTGACAAAATACAACACCCCTTTATGTTCAAAACACTGGATAAACTAGGAATATCAGGAACATATCTCAACATTATAAAAGCTATTTATGCAAGGCCCCAAGCTAACATTATTTTAAATGGAGAAAAATTGAAAGCATTCCCTCTAAAAACTGGAACAAGACAGGGATGCCCCCTTTCACCACTGCTATTTAACATAGTACTGGAAACTCTGGCCAGAGCAATTAGACAGACGAAAGAAATTAAAGGGATCCACATAGGAAAAGAAGAGCTCAAATTAGCACTATTTGCTGATGCCATGATAATATACCTAGAAGACCCAAAAAACTCTACCAGAAAACTTTTACAACTAGTAAATGAATTCGGCAAAGTAGCAGGATACAAAATCAATACCCATAAGTCAAAGGCATTTTTGTACATCAGTGACAAAGCCTCTGAAAGGGAAATGATGAAAACTACTCCATTTAAAATAGCATAAAAAAAAAAAAAAACTGGGAATCACCTTAATGAAAGAGGTGAAGGACCTCTATAATGAAAACTATAGAACACTAAAGAAAGAAGTCATAGAAGACCTCAGAAGATAGAAAGACCTACCTTGTTCTTGGATAGGTAGAATTAATATTGTCAAAATGTTCATACTACCAAAAGCATTATACAGATTTAATGCAATTCCAATAAAAATCCCAATGACATTTCTCAAAGAAATAGAAAAAGCAGTCATAAAATTCATCTGGAAAAATAAGAGACCCAGAATAGCTAAATCAATCCTGAGCAAGAAATGTAAAACAGCATCACCATACCTGACTTTAAATTATACTATAGAGCAATAGTAACAAAATCAGCATGGTATTGGCACCAAAACAGACTGGAAGACCAATGGTACAGAATTGAGAACTCAGAGACAAATACATATAATTTCAGCTATCTTATATTAGACAAAGGCGCCAAAAATGTACAGTGGAGAATGGATAGCCTCTTCAACAAATGGTGCTGGGAAAACTAAAAATCCATATGCAACAAAATGAAATTAAACCCTTAACTCTCACCATGCACAAAATTAAATTCAAAGTGGATCAAGGACTTAAGAATTAGACCAGAGAGAAAATATGCCTAGTAGGAGAAAAAGTAAGCTACAATTTCCAACATGTCAGATTAGGCCCCAAGTTCCTTAATAAGAATCCTGTAGTGCAAGAATTAATATTAAGAATTAATGAATGGGATAGATTTGAGCTAAAAAGCTTCTTCTCAGCAGAAGAAACAATCAGTGAGGTGAATAGAGAGCCAACTAATTGGGAACAAATATTTGATACATGCACATCAGATAGAGCACTAATTTCTAGAATATATAAAGAACTCAAAAAACTTAACACCAAAAAAACAAACAACCCAATCAACAAATGGGCTAAGGAATTGAAAAGACACTTCTCAGAAAGAGACACACAATTAATTAACAAATACATGAAAAAATACTCAACATCGCTGGCAATTAGAGAAATGCAAATCAAACCTACTCTAAGATTTCATTTCACTCCAGTCAGAATGGCAGCTATCAAGAATACAAACAACAATAAATGTTGGAGAGGATGTGGGGAAAAAGGCACACTCATACATTGCTGGTGGGACTTCAAAATGGTGCAACCGTTATGGAAAGCAGTATGGAGATTTCTTGGAAAAATGGGAATGGAACCACCCTATGACCCAGCCATCCCACTCCTGGGTCTATTCCCAAAGGACTTAAAAACAGCATATTATAGTGACAAAGCCACTTCAATGTTTATAGCAGCACAAGTCACAATAGCTAGGTTGTGAAACCAACCTAGATGTCCCTCAGTAGATGAGTGGATAAAGAAAATGTGGTATATATACACAATGGAATTTTACTCAGCAATAAAAGAGAATAAAATAATGGCATTCGCTGGTAAATGGATGAAGTCGGAGAATATAATGCTAAGTGAAATCAGTCCATCTCAAAAATCCAAATACCAAAAGTTTCCTCTGATATAAGGAGGCTGACTCACAGTATTGTTGGTCAGAGTACATAGGAGGATTAGAGGAACACTATAATGGTCAAAGGGAAGGGAGGGGAATGGAGGGAGCAAGGGAGAATGGAGGGGAAAAAAAGAAAAAGTGGTTGAATAAGATGGATATCATTATTCTAAATGCACGATTGAAGACTTGAATGCTACGAATATACTTTGTATACAAACTGTTTTGTGTAAAAAGATGCTCTATATGTGCAGTATGAATTGTAATACATACTACTACTACTAAATAAAAAAAAATAAAATAAAATAAATAAAGCTTATTAAAGGTGATTCATAGCAGCCAAACTCAGACATAGACTGAATTCTCTAGTTTGCAATAATCTCATCCATACCCTTTACCCCCACTTGAAGTAAAACTGAGAGTTATTTTCATTCTTTTACCTGTCATTAAAGAGAAACAAAAACAATGAGGGGTTTATGTGAAGCTTTTATGTACGAAATTTAATTCTTTGGAACAAATGTAAATCCAAAGGCAGTGGTACAAGACATAGTGAGCCCCCTTCTTCTTTGCTTGCCATAAAGAAGAAAAATCAGGAAAGCGCCAGAGAAAATCGGACCCCATCTTTAAGGTCAACTTCATCTATTTCTTCCTCTGCACTGGAGGCTAGTGGACAGGCTGGTTTAGTTCCCTGTGGCTTTTGGGAATTCTTCTGATGTCCTATCGTCTTCCTGAGGCTAACCTCAAAGTCACATTACATAATAAAAAAGAAGTTAATTCATTTTTGCTTTTTGACTTGAATTTTTTTCAACTGAAGAAATGTAATTCACCATTTGAATGCATGGACCCTCATGTCAAACTGACAGAATTTAGTGGCTTAGATTTATTAATAGGCACTTTTGTTGACTAAATATGATGCTTAATCTTTTTGTACCTCAGTTTCCTCCTCTGTACAATAAGGGTCGGCAATACGGTTAATGACAAGAATAAAATACATAATCTAGACGACATGAGCCTAGTCAACTCTAGAGGTTGTTTACTCTACCCAACCCCACCTCCAAATCAACTTGCCAGATAATACCATGGTATTTGCACCATAACTTAGTAAAGTTTAAAATCTAATTACAAGTATAAGGAGAGTTAATGCTTATTGATAACTTCCTATGTGCTACCCACTTTTTGTGAATTAGTCACAGTTAGAGAAATAGAGAGAAACTGAGAGAGACAGAGGGAGACAGAAACAGGAACAGAGATTTATTTTAAAGAATTTATTTTAAGAGGTTTTTGATTCTTGGCAAATCCAAAATCTGTAGTGTGGAACAAGAGGCTAGAGACCCAGGGATGAGTTGCAGCTTAAGTTCAAAGTACCTGCTGGCAGAATTCCCTCTTCTTTCAAGTAAGTCAGTATTTGTTGTTGTTTTGTTAAGTTCTTCAACTGATTTTATGAGACACATATGAAATTTAATCTGCTTTACTCAAACTTCACTGATTTAAAGGTTTGTTTCATCTAAAAAATACCTTCATATAAACATCTAAAATGTGTTTGATCAAATATCTGAATTCTATGGCTGGCCAAGTAGGCACATAAAATTAACCATTACATACTATGGTGTTCATTGTTTGATTATTCCAGTATTAAGAGTGGAGAAATTGAGATTCTGAAAGTCTAAGTTACCATTTCAGAAGGTTGACAAAAAATACTGAATCCTTGATTTCAACCTAGATCTGTCTTTTCTGGAGACTGCATTCTTAATAACCATTCATAATGTATGATTTATGTATTATGCATTATGATATGTGATTAATAACCATTTTATCATATGTGATTTATGATAAGATAAAAATATACTCCAAATTTGCACAATATGAATCTTTCTAATAACGTAATACCTACTTCTCACAGAAGTTAAATTTGTAGTGTGAAGAACCACCAATCCTTTTGTTAATGTAGTAAGATAAAAATTTTGAAATAATTACGAATCATCTCCCTTTCTCCATTTTTCTCTTAGTTAACATGGTCCCAGGCAGCAGTGTCTATTTGGGATCCAATTCTCTTTAGTAAATGTAGCCTTAGCTGTCTTCCCATGGAGTTAAAGTTGTTGCTTTAGCACCATTAAATACTTTTGACTTGAATTCACCTGACTCTCACTCTCTTATGTGTCTTGTTTTTCCCAGAGGATAAACAGGATGCATAAGACTTGCAACTCCCATTCATTACTCCTGGGACCACAACCACCAATCTCAATATTGGTTTCCTGAGAGTATTCCTTCCACAAAAGCGTTAGTCTCACAACATGACAAATATCTTAATCTTGCACTACATTGCTGCTGTGAACCATAGATATAACAGAGATTTATCTGGGAGAAGGTGAAATATGAAGGATAAGGGTAGAGCAAAAGAAAAAGAATACATCAGTTTTGTCAAGGTTTGGGTCAATCTTTGTCAATTTTCTAAATACTAAACCTGTGACTTTAAACATATTTAATACTAATATTTCCTCATGAATTTAATTGTAGCAAAATCACTCTCATCCTGGAAGAAGGAAGAATCAGTATCTGAAGCAATTCAACTCCTTTCTGTAAGTGGCAAATAATACACACTGTATTTTAGAAAAAAATATGAAATCTGAAATAGTGACTTCATCAATCCCTACACTTTCTCTAAGGGTTCCACCTTGCTTTTAGTGTTTCTTTTGTGCATGTAAAACTCCATTGTTTTGTTTATTCTCTTTGCCTGCTACATTCCTGACATTCCTTTGTTGAATTAAGTAGTGAACCTATTCAGGGATACCACTTTAGCTCTTTTACTTTCTTAAAGTGATGTGGTCAATGTAGCTAGAACTGCTTCAGAATTCATGGCCATATCTGAAATTTTATACTCCAGCAGGATTTTACGACTGTCCTGACATTGAATTCTCTAGAGTTATGTAAATTTAGTAAATACTTCCAATAGAGAAGCTTCTCAACAAAGTTCTGCTAAATAATCTACTTTTCCCATTTGCTCTGATCTGAACATCCTTTAGTTCTTCTTCCTTAGAATCCCTCAGATATTTAGATGCCATATTTTCATACATGAAGCTACACTACTTTGAATTAAAAAAAAAAAAAAAAAATGGGAGCAAAATTCCTGAGTTGTTTCCTTTTGGTTTGCTTTTAGGAAGACAGTGCATTTGAAGAGATGGTGCCCGTCTCTCTTCTTTAACTTAGTCCTTTTTAATGATGCACCTCCTAGGACTATACCTAGCCCAACCAATTGGTAGCAATATCCCTCAATTTCTGCTATAAAACAAGTGATAATTGAGGGAGACAGAGAAACCAAGGGATTTCTATATTCTAACACTGGATCTTATAGTTATTGAGCTCATAAATCACTGCAAACTCAGAGCTTGTTCTTGACTCACATGGGATCTCAGTTAGGAACCTTATTTACTGCTACAAAATAGTGTATTTCCCAAACTTTGTGCATCTTTATTTCCATCTTTTAGTGAACAATCTCTTCTCTCTAAAAGTAAAGTGATATATGCCACTGTTGATATTTTTGACTCATGTAATGGAGAGAAATGATTTGAAGGAAAAGTTGAAAAGGGTTGGGACAACACATTCTACATTCAAATTGTAATACTGCTAGCTATGAGTTGTGGTGTCCAGGACTCACACCAAGTTGGATCTCTGCCATGAGAATCAGCAGATGCTGTTTCCCCTCAAATGCTTCTAGCCAATGGTTTAGCATGACAGAGACACTGGTACCATTCCTAGTTGATACTGTACTACTCTGTAAGGATGGCCTTAGGCCTTAGCCTAAGCAACTCCCCTTTTAAAACTCCAGTTTGAAACCTGCAGTCTCACCAGGCACACCTGTGGAACCCTCTGGTATGGTCTTCAGGCATAAACAAGTCACATCTCCTCACACTGAAAAACTCAGAGTGAAGTCTCTGGCATGTTGTCCTTGCCCTGAGAAGAGCAAGAAGCAGAAATTCAGGGTGGGGACCACCAGACCAGATGCTTTAACCTCAGGACAATAACGTCACTGAGAAATTCGGTAGCAACTGATAGGAATTGAAGGGTCGGTCAGAAGCCCCAAATATTAGTATAAGTGATGGAGCAAATGAACAGACATTCAGCCAACCAACACTGATGCCCACCTGCTGGAGAGCCTGATGAGGACCTGGACTGACATCCCAACTCTGCTCATCATTTGCCTGATCCTCTCCATCATCCTCACCACTCTCAAACTGTATAGCCACATCCTGACCCTGGTGAGAAGTGCTACTTCTCCCTACAACCCTCTCCTCAACCAGCTACCAGCTCCACACCAGGAGAAGCCTGCCTTGGTTCCTGATCTGATCACCACAGTCTGAGTGAGTGTGCATCTGCTGGACTTACAGCCTAAGGCTTCAGATTTTAGATCTGGCACTTGAGCTTAGCACGCAAAGGGACTGTCTGTCATGAGCTTGTCATGATTAAGTGTGTGTTTTCAATGCTTAGAATTAATCTAGAATTGTTTGCTGTGAATTGATTATTTCTATTGCAGTGCCTAGCCTTAAGGATTGTCATTTTCTTGATTAAGAACCTATAGAGGGGCTGGGGTTGTGGCTCAGTGGCAGAGCGCTCGCCTTGCATGTGCGCAGCCCGGGTTCGATCCTCAGCACCACATAAACATAAATGCATTGCATTGTGTACAACTAAAGTAAATAAATAAACATTAAAAAAAAAAGAACCTATAGAGTGGAATGATATTGAATGACTTGAGTGAATAAAGCATTGAAAAGGGCAGAAGCATGTGGGCATTCTTTCTTTCTCCCCCTTAACTGCATAAGTCGCACCTTTGCCCATTTCGACATACTCTCATGGACAGTTTTGGCTCAAAGTCACCAACTCAACCTGTCAAGACTTTCTCAGAACAGCTATGCAATCTACGGTTCTTCCAACTCAATATTCATTCACATTTTCCCTTTACAACTGTCATCCCTGCATACTGCTTTGAAGGATCTCCCTGCCCACTCCTACGTCCACTTCCTCTGCCTTCATATGTATCCCCCAACCCAAAATCTTTTGAACATCTACTTCCATCTTGACTTCTGATTGTTTAGGAACCCAAACAGACACACTTGCTATCTAAACTTCTTCATGTTCAATCACTATTAATTTCTCAGCACAGAGAAGGGTTGGTGATAATAATCGAATCAAGCTTTTAAATTTTGAGTGTAAATGTTTACCTGTAATGCCCAGAGAATGAACCCCCCAAAGACCACCAGGGAATCCAGAGTGTATGCAAAAACAAAAAGCCTTTGTATGTGATAAACCAGCCTAATTCCATCTTAAGACTGGGAGCCATCCTGTCAAAAAGTTATGAAAAGCCCACTTCAGTTTTCTATGAAATGCTAGGATTCTTATTCGGCTTGAGCTTATTATCTGGCATTCATGCCCAGGCCTTGAGCTCACTCAGGCCTGGCTTTCCCTGATGAGATAACGACTCTCTCTCTCAAACTAACGGTGCCTCATAAACTTTTGATGTGGGGTTTGACTATTACTCCCCTTTTCCTTGGAATGCAATGCCACGTAGGTGATTAGTTTGCTACTTGCTTTGAATTACACATGTCTGACCTTATTAGCTGTAAGTTCCCAAGATTTTTTTGTAACTCTTTGAACTATAAAAACCTTGTCTTCCCTGAGAGTGGGGCTGACCCCAAGCCCAGTGTTTGGGAGGGGCAGCCCTGGCCAGCTCTCTTTGTGTGTATACAATATAAGCTTGCTTTAATCTAAAATTGGAGTTGGTGGTCTTTTCTTTGCATCTTGGATCAACAGTATGGGCTTAAGCTCAGACTCCCAGATCTCACCAACATAGTGAATCTGTACTGAGAGTCCCGAACCCAGGAGGCCAAGTCTTTTATGGGAATAGAAGCAAGGAGAGGGAGGGGGTTACATGATTGGCCATTTTTACAGTTAGGGTGACTTGTCTCATTGTCATTGGCCGGGGGAGCCCATGCACATGCCAAGTACATTTTAAATTGATTGGGGAATAACTTAGGAGGTCTTCATTGGTGGAGGCTATCCTCAGAGCAATGGTTGTGCTGATTACAAACTGGAGTCAGGCACGTACAGTTTTAGGTATGTAGGTTTAGGCATGTAGGCTTAGGTGGTGCGTGCAGCTCCAAGTGGCCTTGAAGGGAAGCTTTTTGACTCTTATTATCTTCAAGCCAAGCATTTTACAGAAGCAAAAAGAAGCAGTTAAACTAAAAAGGGTGTGGGACTAAAAAGGGGGGTTCTACATACCTAGTACAAAATGAGAACAAGTTTTCCCTTTTACAGTTACCACACCTACCACCTTTTCCTTCTGTCCTCCTCTTCCTCTTTTCATCTTCTACCATTCCAGCTTTTTTTTTTTTTTTTTCTGTTTTTCTTTGTTGTTTTTACTATCATCATCTCTGGAGAGCACAGAGTGGTAAGAAACACTGGTGTCTCAAGAACCACAATGAAATCAGCTTTAAAGATAGGTAGTGAGTATAGTTAAGTAAATCAGGTCTAATATGGAGTCTAATAAAGAAAATGGAGTTCATAAAGGAAACGGAGTCAGTCTGAGCCCTGGGAAAACCAGAACAATGTCTGGGAGATTAAAAGGTTTATGTCTGGGCTGGGGTTGTGGCTCAGCGGCAGAGCGCTCGCCTTGCACATGTGTGCGGCCCGGGTTCGATCCTCAGCAGCACATAAACATAAATGCATTGCATTGTGTACAACTAAAGTAAATAAATAAATATTTTTTAAAAAAAGGTTTATGTCTGCAAGGTCAGGGCCCATCCTACAGAATTGTTAATGAAGCAGCTCCCAGCAAATAGGGAGATGCTAATCAACTTGCCCTAAGCCCTTCCTGCCAGATCACTCCTTCCCCACCCCCATGGGCCCACCTGTGTCACATCTTTTGGCTTTCCCACCACAGTCATGACAGAAAGAGATAAGCAAAGAAATAAGGGAGAACAAAAGAAGACCTTAGATATAAAAGGGAGAAAACCTTCCTTCCCACGGATTCCTGCCTTCCAGGGTCCCCTTCTCCCTCCAGAGGAAATCTTTTTCAGCTGTCCTTTAATAAACCCTTTCCTTTTCCACTCTACCCTTGCCTCGTGTGCTTCTTTCATGTTATACTTCAACACTCAGGGAAGCAAGGACTCATCACAGTACATAGTGGTAACAACAATGTTAGGAAGAAAAGAAAATGTTTGGGAAACATGTGGAGTTATGCTCAATGGTTTCCATGGTTAGATATAAAGAGTCCTGAATATGCATGTTTTCAAGGTTTGGTCACCATTGCAATGTTCAAAGGTGCAGCTTTGGGGAAGTGCTGAATCATGAGAGTTCTGACCTTATCAGTGGATTAATCCATTGATGGCTAATGGACTACTGGGAGACAGTTGAAAATGCAGGAGGTGGGACCTGGTTGAAGAAAGTACATCACTGGGGAGGAAGGGGCCGGTGCCCTGGAAGCCCTTCTTTAGGCTCTTTCTCTCTGTTTCCCTGCTGTTATGAGTGGAACAGCTTTCCTCCCTCTCCTCCACCATGATGTTCTACCTCATCCTCAGTCTCAAAGCAATGGAGCTGGCCGACCATGGACTAAAACTTACGGAACTGTGAGCCAAAGTAAGTCTTTCCTCCTTTTATGTTGTATATGACAGGCATTGTTTTACCGTGACAAAAAATTAACACAATGAAAGCACTAATAAATAATGGTAAATACCATTTATTGACTCAAATAATAGTGAAGTACTTAAAAGTACTAGCATCATGTGCATTTCACAATGAATGAAGTTATCCTCATTTTGGAAAGGCAAAGACAAAATCAGAGAAGTTAATTAAGCTGTGAACAGCTGTGAAATAATGAGACAAAATCTTAATTAATTTTAATCCATGTTTTGTTAATTTCAATGGCTATGCTTTTTTTGTTTTGTTTTGTTTCGTTTTCATGTAGCTGACTAATCATTGAGAAGGAAAGGAGGTAAAAAAGGGAAATGGAAAAGAAAAGCAAAATGAATCAGAGAAGGGAAGAACAAATAGAAAACAGAAAGCACATAAGGGTTCATTTTAGGGTGTCATAGGTGAAATGTTTGGTGGGGAAGAAGGCAAGGAGGGCAAAGAACCTATCGTTATAACAGTGGTCCACCTCATGCTTTGAATATAGCCCTTGCGGCTCTGTCACAGAGACTTAATTAAAAAAAAATATATATATATATATATTTTATAATATATATATAATATAATATATATATCTATATATATATATAATAACAATATATATATATATATATATATATATATATATCTCCTTCTTCCCCTACCTAACCTTAACCTCCGTGGAAACAGGATTACATTTTTTCCATTTTAGGCCAAGTTACCTGTCTTTGAGATCACACCCACCACAGGAGCCAAGGAATTCAGTCTTCAGGGATGGGTCTAGAAGATCTATGAAATGGCCATCTCCCAAAATTAAGAAGTGAATCCCAGCCACCCCTACAGGGAACACCTAGAACCTGGTCTTTAAATCACTTCTTTAAAAACTCTCTGTTCTTTCTGATGGAGGAAAATCATTCTCTGGGGCAGGAGTCCCCTGTGTTTCTCCTTTGCTAACAAAGCAATACAACTTTTTTTCCTTTTATTCAAAACTATGTCCTCAATATTGGGTTGGCATCACGGCAAGGACCAAGCTTTTGTTAACATCGCCAAAACTGTTTTGTCTGGGTGATCATATCAGGTTTCAATTTAATCTGAAGTTGAATTCTTCATGTTTGTTTCTGGATCATTAATCAAATTACAGTGAAATGATTAGGATATATAGATTTTGGTATTGATGATACCGCCGTTTAACGGTGGCCAGTTGTGCTCCCCCAAATGTTGAAGTTTGAACATTAGAGAAGCATGCCCAGACAAGCATATAAATCAGGGTTTATTTAAAAGGGGTAGCATAGACTTCTCCCAGGAGGGAGAATGGGGCCATTGCTGATATCTTCATATCCCAAGAAGCAAAGCCGTTCTGCCTTTTTTATATATCCCAAGACTTCCTTTGTTCTCCTGCTCTCTTCCTCCTGTCTCTCTCCTTCCCTGTACATGACCAGACCTGGTGGTGTTAGGTCGGTAACGCCCTGAGGTGGGCTTAAGGGCCTCCATTTTGTGAACTAAGAACTTCAGCTCGCCTTGGGGCTGGGAGACATCCTACATTAAAAAGGACATCTGGGGCGCTTTCAGGAAAACCTGTTCTGAAACCTGTGTTACAACTGTAGCAGCCACACGGATGCGGGCGAGGTAGGGTGCCCTGTACCATGACATCAAAGAAATTGTTTAACTTGTTTTTCTTTGAATTAGAATTTTGGGTGTGCGGGCTATTTGAATTTCGCACGTGGGGGCTATTTGCACAGGCAATGACGTAGGTAAATGCTATACAATCTGAGGCTTTTCTTTCTTCAGGGTCTTGCCCAACCTGCGTGTCTGTGGGAGAGCTTGACCCCCAGCTAGCTGGCTTAATAAACTCTGCTTATGATTTGTATTACTGGCTGCTTCTTTGTGGTTCATGGGCAACCAGTGAAACTGGACCCTAACATTTAGGGGCTCGTCCGGGATCGCTTTCCCTTGAACTGACAAACAGCCATATGTATCGAAATTTCATACTCTGGAGACCACAGCAAGAGGTTTGGCCACCTGCAGGGGTCCGTGGTGGACTCCACAAGAGGTGCAATGTAACATGATCTATCGAGGGGCTGCCAAAGTGGGTTGTCAGCCGGGGGATGCTACGCCAGCGCTCAACGTAGCAGAAAGTAAAGGAGTCAGCCAGTGATGGAAGAAATCAGCACACACAGACGAGTTAGGCTGCTGAATCTTCTCTCTTTACTTTCACTTTGTTGTAGGTATTTAAGCATAATTTTTAACAGTACAAATTGTTTATACTTTCTTTTGTGATTTTATTACAGACATGACATAATTTATAGATTACATTTTAGACATATTAAATTTCTTATTTTATATATTTCAAGGTTTTGAGGTCACTTACACCTTTTCAAGGCCCTGTACGTGATTGTCTGGGCATATTATAATTTTGTCATTTTTTTATCTAATTAGTTTGGGTGAAAATTTATTTCTCACGGATTCCCTGAAGCTGTTTTCTCTGCACACCATTTAGGCTGTCTGATAAAAATCAACTTTCTCTGTCTGGGATTCCAAAGCACTATTGTTTTTCTTTTATAGCAGCTGTTTATAAAACCTAGAAGCAGGGAAAAGGAGGGGGGCAAAGCTGAATGTTAACTCTGAAGGAATTTTTACTCTAAGGAATTTATATCTACTTTAAATGTAAAAGAAATCTATTTTCAATCACAAAAAGACTCTTAAAGCTTATTAACTAGGAATTAAGTACTTATAGAAAAAGGCTTGTGTTTTTTTTATGTTTGTTATGTTTTTACCAGATTTCAAAAAAGATAAAATTTACAGAATTAGTCTGGATCTAAATAATTGAAATAGCGACACCTGGTGGTCATATATGTGAATAAAGAACTGAACAGCAAGTAAATAGGAGAACCTTCACAGTCAAAGTTAACTCTTTCAGCACCATGATGTCTTTCATGAAAAAAGAGAGGGTTTTTGGAGGAACAGCCATTAGCCTATCCTTGCGGTGGTTTGGTTTTTCATCATGTGTCAGGGCAACACCCCAGGACTAGGCCAAGTCCATATATCAGGAAGTCAGAGAGTTATGTTTTTGGCTGACATGTTGTTAATGTCCCCAACATTTCTTTCTTTCTTTTTTTTTTTTTTTTGATTATTTATTTACTTATTCATAATGAACAAGTATATAATCTTTTTACATACAACTGCTTGTATACAAAGTATATAAATACCATTCAGATCTTTAATCATGCATTTAGGATAGTGATATCCATCTCATTCAACCACCATTTTCCCCTCTTCTCCCCCCCTGCCCTCCCTTGCCCTCCCTTTCCTTTGGCCATTCTAGTGTTCCTCTAATCCTATGTACCCCCATCCAATCACACTGTGAACTAACCGCCTTATATCAGAGAAAACATTTGGTGTTTGGATTTTTGAGATTGACTAATTTCACTTAGCATTATATTCTCCAACTTCATCCATTTACCTGCAAATGCCATTATTTTATTCTCTCTTATTGCTGAGTAAAATTCCATTTTGTATATATACCACATTTTCTTTATCCACTCATCTACTGAGGGACATCTAGGTTGGTTCCACAACCTAGCTATTATGAATTGTGCTGCTATAAACATTGAAGTGGCTGTGTCACTGTAATATGCTGTTTTTAAGTCTTTTGGGAACAGACCCAGGAGTGGGATGGCTGGGTCATAGGGTGGTTCCATTCCCATTTTCCCAAGAAATCTCCATACTGCTTTCCATAGCATTTGCACCATTTTGAAGTCCCACCAGCAATGTATGAGTGTGCCTTTTTCCCTGCATCCTCTCCAACATTTATTGTTGTTTGTGTTCTTGATAGCTGCCATTCTGACTGGAGTGAAATGAAATCTTAGAGTAGTTTTGATTTGCATTTCTCTAATTGCCAGAGAAGTTGAGCATTTTTTCATGTATTTGTTGATTGATTGTATATCTTCTTCTGAGAAGTGTCTTTTCAGTTCCTTAGCCCATTTATTGATTGGGTTATTTTCTTTTTTGGTGTAAAGTTTTTTGAGTTCTTTATATATTCTAGAAATTAGTGCTCTATCTGATGCGCATGTATTAAATATTTGTTCCCAATTAGTTGGCTCTCTATTCACCTCACTGACTGTTTCTTTTGCTGAGAAGAAGCTTTTTAGCTTAAATCTATCCCATTCATTAATGCTTGGTAATAGTTCTTGCGCTACAGGATTCTTATTAAGGAACTTGGGGCCTAATCCGACATGTTGGAAATTGGAGCTTACTTTTTCTATTAGGCATATTGTCTCAGATCTAATTCCTAGGTCCTTGATCCACTTTGAATTGAGTTTTGTGCATGGTGAGAGATACAAGTTTAATTTCATTTTGTTGCATATGGATTTCCAGTTTACCCAGCACCATTTGTTGAAGAGGCTATCCTTTCTCCACTGTACATTTATTGCACCTTTGTCTAATATAAGATAACTGAAATTATATGTATTAGTTTCTGTGTCCTCAATTCTGTACCATTGATCCACCTGTCTGTTTTGGTGACAATACCATGCTGTTTTAGTTACTATTGCTCTATAGTATAATTTAAAGTCTGGTATGGTGATGCCCCCTGCTTCACTTTTCTTGCTCAGGATTGCTTTGGCTATTCTGGGTCTCTTATTTTTCCAGATGAATTTCATGATTGCTTTTTCTATTTCTTTGAAAAATGACATTGGAATTTTGATTGGAATTGCATTAAATCTGTATAATGCCTTTGGTAGTATGGACATTTTGACAATATTGACTCTACCTATCCAAGAGCAAGGTAGGTCTTTCCATCTTCTGAGTTCTTCTATGATTTCTTTCTTTAGTGTTCTATAATTTTCTTTATAGAGGTCTTTCACCTCTTTTGTTAAGTTGATTCCCAGGTATTTTTATTTTTTTTTTTTTATGCTATTGTAAATGGGGTCGTTTTCATCATTTCCCTTTCAGAGGCTTTGTCACTGATGTATAAAAATGCCTTTGAGTTATGGGTATTGATTTTGTATCCTGCTACTTTGCCGAATTCATTTACTAGTTGTAAAAGTTTTCTGGTAGAGTTTTTTGGGTCTTCTAGGTATATTATCATGTCATCAGCATTAGTGCTAATTTGAGCTCTTTTTTCCTATGTGGATCCCTTTAATTTCTTTCGTCTGTCTAATTGCTCTGGCCAGAGTTTCCAGTACTATGTTAAATAGCAGTGGTGAAAGGGGGCATCCCTGTCTTGTTCCAGTTTTTAGAGGAAATGCTTTCAATTTTTCTCCATTTAAGATAATGTTAGCTCTGGGCCTTGCATAAATAGCTTTTATAATGTTGAGATATGTTCCTGATATTCCTAGTTTTTCTAGTGTTTTGAACATAAAGGGGTGCTGTATTTTGTCAAATGCTTTTTCTGCATCTATTGAGACAATCATATGATTTTTATCTTTAAGTCTATTTATGTGACGTATTATGTTTATTGATTTCCGAATATTGAACCAGCCTTGCATCCCTGGAATAAACCGCACTTGATCGTGGTGCACTATCTTTTTGATATGTTTTTGTGTCCGATTTGCCAGAATTTTGTTGAGGATTTTTGCATCTATGTTCATTAAAGATATTGGCCTGATGTTTTCTTTTTGGGAGGTGTCTTTGCCTGGCTTTGGAATTAATGTAATACTTGCCTCATAGAAAGAGTCTGGAAGAGCTCCCTCTTTTTCTATTTCTTGAAATAGTTGGAAGAGCATTGGTATTAATTCTTCTTTGAAAGTCTTGTAGAACTCTGCTGTAAACCCATCAGGTCCTGGACTTTTCCTTGTTGGTAGCTTTTTGGTGACATCTTCTATTTCTTCACTTGTAATTGATCTTCACTTGTAATTGATCTGTTTAAATTGTGTATAGCCTCCAGATCCAGTTTAGGCAAATCATATGACTCTAGAAATCTGTCAATGCATTCAGTATTTTCTATTTTATTAGAGTACAAGTTTTCAAAGTAATTTCTAATTATATTCTGTATATCTGAGGTGTTTGTTGTGATATTCCCTTTTTCATCATGAATGTTAGTAATTTGAGTTTTTTCTCTTCTTCTTGTCGTTAGCATCGCTAAGGGTCTGTCAATTTTGTTTATTTTTTCAAAGAACCAACTTTTAATTTTGTCAATTCTTTGAGTTGTTTCCTTAGTCTCCATTTCATTAATTTCTGCTCTGATTTTAATTATTTCCTGTCTTCTGCTACTCTTGGTGTTGATCTGTTCTTCTTTTTCTAGTGCTTTGAGGTGTGATGTTAAGTCATTTATTTGTTGGTTTGTTTTTTTTTTTTTTCCTTTTAAGGAATGAACTCAGTGCAATGAATTTTCCTCTTACTACTGCCTTCATAGTGTCCCAGAGATTTCTATATGATGTATCTGTGTTCTCATTTACCTCTAGAAATTTTTTGATCTCCTCTTTGATGTCTTCTTCAACCCCTTGTTCATTCAGTAGCATGTTCTTTAGCTTCCAGTTGATGGAGTAGTTTTTCTTATTCCTTGTTTTGTCGTTGATTTCCAATTTCATTCCTTTATGGTCCGATAGCATGCAGGGTAGTATCTCTATTTTTTTATGTTTGCAGAGAGTTGCCTTGTGACATAATATATGGTCTATTTTGGAGAAGGAGCCATGTGCTGCTGAGAAAAAAGTGTATTCTTTTACTGTGGGATGAAATATTCTATATATGTCCGTTAAATCTAAGTTATTAATTGTTTTAAGGAGGCCTATGGTTTCTTTGTTTAGCTTTTGTTTGGATGATCTATCTATTGGTGAGGGATGTGTGTTGAAATCCCCTAGAATAATTGTGTTGTGGTCAATTTTACTCTTGAATTTGAGAAGAGTTTGTTTGATGAATGTAGGTGCTCCATTATTTGGGGCATATAGATTTATGATTGTTATATCCTGTTGATGAATGGTTCCTTTAAGTAGTAAGAAATATCCATCTTTGTCCCTTTTGATTAGTTTTGGCTTGAAGTCTACCTTATTGGAAATGAGAATGGAAACCCCTGCTTGCTTCCACAGGCCATGTGAGTGATAAGACTTTTCCCAGCCTTTCACCTTCAGTCTATTTATTTCTTTTTCTATGAGGTGTATTTCTTGGAGACAGCAAATTGTTGGGTCATTTCTTTTAATCCATTCAGATAATCTGTGTCTTTTGAATGGTGAGTTTAGGCCGTTAACATTCAGGGTTATTATTGAAATGTGATTTTTATTCCAATCCATTTTTATTTGTATTATGATCTTTAGCTTGATTTGGTTTCTCTTCTGGTTGGTATTTCCCTTAGTTTAATATCTCCCTTTGTTGACTTTTGTTGTTATTTTTCTCTTCTTCTTCATGAAAAATTTTGCCCAGGATGTTCAGAAGTGCTGGCTTTCGAGCTGTGAAATATTTTAACTTTTGCTTGTCATGGGAGGTTTTTATTTCATCTTCACATCTAAAGCTCAATTTTGCTGGATATAAGATTCTTGGTTGACATCCCTTTTCTTTCAGAACTTTAAATATGCTATTCCAGGATCTTCTTGCTTTTATGGTCTGGGTAGAAAAGTCTGAACATAGTCTGATTGGTTTCCCCCTATATGTAATCTGCTTCCTTTCTCTTGTGGCTTTTAATAGTCTCTCCTTGCTCAGTGTATTAGGCATTTTCATTACAATGTGTCTTCTGTGGATCTGTTGTGATTTTGTATGTTTGGTGTTCAGTAAGCCTCTTGAACTTGGTTTTCCCATTCATTCCTCAAGTTTGGAAATTTTTCTGTGATTATTTCATTAAATAAATTATTCATTCCTTTGGCTTGAAACTCTGCCCCCTCCTCTACCCCAATCACTCTTAAGTTTGGTCTTTTTATGTTGTCCCATAATTCTTGGATGTTCTGTTCTTGGTTCCTTACCATTTTTGCTGTGTAATCTAGATTTTTCTCTAGGGTATATATTTTGTCCTCATTGTCTGAGGTTCTTTCTTCCAAGTGATCTACTCTGTTGGTGATACTTTTGATTGAGCTTTTATTTTGGTTTATTGCTTCTTTCATTTCTGGAATTTCTGTTTGGTTTCTCTTTAGAGCCTCTATCTCCCTATTGAAGTAATCTTTTACTTCCTGTATTTGTTTATGGAGCTTTTTTCAAAATGATCTTTCGTCATCTGTACTTGCTCCCTCATCTCATTTTTTCATTCTTAAGTTCCGCAAGCATTTGGCAAATGTAATTTCTAAATTCCATCTCTGTCATTTCACCAACTGTGCATGCCATGGAATCTACTGAGGAGGTATATTGATTTGTTTGTGCCACTTTCCTTCCTTGTTTCTTCATCTTGCTTGTATGTCTATTCTTCTTGCACTATGGGACCTTGACTATTTTGATTTTACCTTAGAACCTTATGTTGCTCCTGTAGTACAATGCTATCAGATCCCCTTATATTTCCTTTACACTTTAAAATTAGACACTTTCTATTCAGAGAATCCCAGTTTGATCACAATGTACAGATTTAGTTAACCTAGATAGTGTTTCCAATTTAGTCTGTCAGCTTCTAATGGGGCTTTATAGATTCAAGTAATGGACACAGACGTGATATGTTTAGTAAGAGGGAAGTGAGTGAACTTACTTGTTCTTTCTTAGAAAGTATGAAAAGAGAGTTCTATGGAAGTGGTTTAGTATCAGCAGATGAGAGAGGAAATAGTGAATGATTGGGTGGAAAGACCAATTTATATATAAACCTAATTTATGCAGCAGTTGAGAGAAGAAATAAAGAAAAATGGAGAAAAGAAAAAGAAAAAAAGAAGAAGGAAAAAAAAGGGAAGAAAAAGAAAAAAAGTGACCAAGGAATAGAAATTAGTATGAGAGAGAGTGAGTCTAGAAAATAGAGAATTCACTATATATAACACCACTTTGCTATATATTTCAATTGTACTCGTTCAAAAAAATCCCAATTTCTGCGTATAACTTGTTTTTGCCTTTGTTGAGTATGCAATGGCAGGGTGTAAATAGGGAAGATGAAGGAAGAAGAAAAAATACTAAAATAAGAAGGAAGAAAAGAAAGAAAGCAAAGAGGAGCAGAAGCAAACAAACACACTGTCAATCAAAACAAAACAAAACAACAACAAAAAAAAATTAAAAAAAAAAAAAAACAGAAACTAACAACCCCCCCTCAAAAAACAACAAAACAAACAAAAAAACAAACAAAAACGTTGAAACCAGGAATAAGTCTCAAGCCAAAAGGACCCTTGGAAGTCCTTCTTATTTCCCTTCCAAACTAAGCCAATTGACCCGGAACATATCCAGTCAGCAATCCTGTTAGTGGAGTCAAGGCTGCACCTTTGGCCCTTTGCAGAATGGCACAGTGGAAGAGTGGAGGGGGCTTATCCTCAGGATGGTCCCTGCGTTCAGCAGCAGGGAGCTGCCACTCTGGGCCCTGCAGGCCAGGCAAATTGGCGGCTGGATCTCTCCTTCCCGAGGGCGGGTGAATGCCTACCTCTTGCTCTGGTCACCAGCTGGGCGGGTCGCGGGGAGTGGAGGTGGTGCTTCCCCAGGTCTGGCCCTGCGTGCAGCAGCAGGGAGTTGCCACTCTGGGCCCTGCAGGCCATGCAAACTGGTGGCTGGATCTCTCCTTCCCGCAGGCAGGCGGATGCCTACCTCTTGCTCTGGTCACCACTGGGCGGGTCGCGGGGAGTGTAGGAGGTGCTTCCCCAGGTCTGGCCTTGCGTGCAGCAGCAGGGAGCTGCCACTCTGGGCCTGCAGGCCAGGCAAACTGGCGGCTGGATCTCTCCTTCCCGCAGGCCCCCAACATTTCTTTTCCCCTTTTTCTTGATGGGAGTCCATCCTACTCGAGGGTGCACCTTTCTTAGGTTGTCTTATCTCTGAAGATCTTACCCATCTCTGGCTGCCATTCTAGCACTTCAGGTGGACTTAGCCAAGGCCAGCAAGCCGCAGTGGCTGAGGGGAAGACATGGGACAGAATAGTCGCCTTTGGGAAGGCTTCCCATGGATGATTTAGACTTCCACATCCTGTCAAGGACTGTAGCCTAATTCATAGGGCTCCCAATCATCATTGCTGAGGGCAGCATATTGTTGGCAGACCACCATAAGCTGTACTGATTTAACCCTGTCCTTAAGGAAGATGCCACTAAGATGCTACAGTCACCCTCTTCTGGGAGAGCTGGGCTCTCATCTGGTTCTGGGGGGAACTTTAGGTTCTCATCTGGGGGAGTTGGGCTCCTATCTGGTGTTCGCTAGGCAGACTTCTGCCTAGGGCAGAAGACGGGTCGGAATCGTGGACGATGTCCTCGAACTCGTTGATCACCGGCAGTCCAAGTGGATGCCGTTTGGATTGGTACCAAGTAAGGATCCAGATCTGGAAAAGGGTGCATGTGAGAGAAGGAGTGATTGGAGGACCGGTCCGAGTGAACGTGAGGCTGCCTTGAGAATTTGTGTGGTTGCTGGGTTTGTGTGTGTGATTTTTACAGCCTTCCTTTCACCCTTTCTGGTAACCTTATTCTCAGAATATATGGGACAGAATTTGGTTACCCCTAAATCTCTCCTCCTGAGTCATTTTTCAGAACTCCAGAAGTGGGCCCTCAACTTGGGCTTAGTCATCAAGAAAGGTAAGTTAGACACCTTCTGTTCATCAGAGTGGCCCGCTTTTGGAGTCGGATGGCCCCCAACAGGGGTCCTTTTCCCAGGATCTCATCTCTAAGGTCAAGTCAGCCATCATGCCACTGGGAAAGTTGGGGCATCCTGACCAGCTTCCCTATATCCTTTGGGAAGACCTGGTTGATGAGCCCCCGGAGTGGCTTAAGCACTTCCTTCCACCTGTTGGGTCCCCTGACCCTAAGGGAGTTGAGGCCACTCAGGCCACCTTGCCCACTTCCCCTCTCCCTACTTTGGTTGTCCAGAGTTCACCTGGGTGGACCCCAGGGTCCAGAGCAAAGGTCAACTCCGAGAGGACCCCAGCGCAGAAACCAGCAGTCCTCCAGGAAGACTCTAGCTTGTATCCCTCTCTCCTTGATCTGGACCTGGAGTCCATCCCCCTAGGAGTGCCCCCCTCCCTATGTGCCCCCTAATGTGCCAACTCCGGCTTAGGGGCGGGTGGCCGATTCCTCTACTTCACCCTCGGCCGGCCCGCAGTTAGAGCCAGGATGGAGCCTTAGGCCCCCATCGCCCGAGGGAGACCCCCTAGCATCATGGGGAGCTGACTTCCTCCAACGACCCCGTTCCCCTGCTGCCGGTCCATCCTGTTGGGCAAGCCGGACCGGGAAGTGGTCAAGTGTATCAATACTGGCCCTTCTCCTCCAGTGATCTTTATAACTGGAGGACCCAGAATCCTTCCTTTTCTGAAGATCCTGAGGGACTGACTGCTCTCATTGAGTCTATCATGCACACCCATTGACATACATGGGACGATTGCCAGCAGCTTCTCAGAACCCTGTTCACCACTGAGGAACGAGAGCACATCCTGAACGAGGCATGGAAGAATGTTCTCAGAGACAACGGCAGACCCACGACCCTCCAGAACCTCATTAATGAGGCTTTTCCTCTGGACCGACCGGATTGGGACTTTGGGACCCCAGGAGGTAGGGAGAGTCTCCGGGTATACCGCCAGACTCTGATGGCCAGTCTCTGGGTGGTGGCACGCCGACCCACCAATTTGGCTAAGGTAAAAGCAATTATTCAGGGTGAAAATAAAAGCCTGGCCTTGTTCTTAGAGCGCCATTATGATGCTTATAGGCAGTACACCCCCTTAGGCCCCATGGCAGAGGAGAATCAGTCGGTGGTGATCATGTCCTTTATTAATCAGGCAGCCCCAGATATCAGGAAGAAGCTTTATAAGTGGGAAGGCTTGGGAGAAATGACTATTAGAGATATAATAAGGACTGCTGAGAAAGTATTCAATTCGAGAGAGACTCCCAAGGAAAGGGAAGACAGGATTAGGAAGGAAGATCAGGAAGTGCAAGAGAGACGGCACAGAGAGGATAGAGTTTCAGAGCAAGGAGAATAGAAAGCAGCAGAGGGAAATGGCAAGGATCTTTTTGGCCGGAGTAAAGGATGGTCCTAGACAGGATGCCGAAGCCAGGGAACAATGGGGACCAGGCCCCCGCTGGGATAAGACCAGATTGGAAAGGGAACAGTGCACCTACTGCAGAGAGTTTGGGCATTGGAAAAGGGAGTGCCCAAGATGAAGGAGAGGAGGTCCGAAAGAAAGAGCTGAGGCCATAGAAAGAGCCAAGGTCCTCTTAGCTGAGGCAGAAGAAGATTAGGGGAGTCGGGGCTTGGTCCCCCTCCCCAAGTCTTGAGTAACTATACATGTGGAGGGGAAACCAGTGGGGTTCATGGTGGACACAGGTGCCCAATATTCTGTACTCAATTGGGCTCATGGGCCCCTAGATAAGAAGACTAGCGTAGTACAAGGGGCTACAGGGACGAAGGTCTGCTCATGGACAAGCAAGAGGAAGGTAGACCTGGGAAGGCACCAGGTCACCCCCTCATTCCTGGTGGTTCCTGAGAGTCCTGCACCACTACTAGGCAGAGACCTGCTCACCAAGGTCAGGGCTCACTTTCACTTTGATCCCGGAGGGATAGAGGTGACCGATGGACAGGGGCAGCCACTCCATGAGCTATGTCCTTGATTGATGAACATCGCCTCCTCTCCAGGTCTAGGCAGGAAACCTGGGACAAGGAAATGAACTATTAGATTACTGCCTGTTCCAGAGCCTGGGCAGAAGTGACAGGAATAGGGTTAGCAGCCCACCAGCCTCCTGTGATGGTAGAACTTAAGGCCACCCCACAGCTGATCAGAGTCAGGCAATACCCCATGCCGGAAGAGGCCCGCTTGGACATAGCGCCCCATATCCACCAGTTGATTGCAGCCGGCATCCTGAGATCTTGCAACTCACCATGGAATACACCACTCCTTCTGGTAAAGAAACCAGGCGGATGCGATCACCACCGGTCCAGGACCTAAGGAAAGTAAACAAGAGGGTGGAAGGCATCCACCCTACAGTGCCAAACCTGTATACCCTTTTGAATCACCTCCCTCCTTCACATACTTGGTATACAACCCTAGATTTAAAAGATGCCTTTTTCAGTATAGCCTTGGCCCCAACCAGCCAGCCACTATTCGCTTTCGAATGGCAAGAAGGGAATGCAGGAAAAGCGGGGCAATTAACTTGGACTAAACTCCCACAAGGGTTTAAGAGCTCACCTACCTTGTTTAATGAAGCCCTCAGGCAGGACCTAGAATCCTACCGCCAAGCGCATCCCATGGTGACTCTGCTGCAGTATGTGGACGACCTGTTTCTGGTCGCCCCAACAGAGAGTTACTGCAGGAGGGCCACGAAAGACTTGCTCAAGGAGCTAGGGAAGTTGGGTTACCAGGCAAGCACAAAGAAGGCCCAGATTTGCCAGCAGTCAGTAACCTACTTAGGATATAAACTAAAGGAGGGAACCAGATGGTTAACAGATGCTATGAAAGAAACTATTTTCAGGATCCCAATGCCCACCTGTCCACGGGAAGTTGGGAATTTCTGGGATAGGCAGGCTATTGTAGGCTATGGATACTGGGCTATGCTGAGCTGGCCAAGCCCTTATATGAAGCCACAAAAGAGCAAAAGGTGTGGTCCTGGCAGGAAGAACACCAACAAGTGTTTGAAGGGTTAAAGACTGCCCTCCTGAAGGCCCCAGCCCTGTCACTGCCTGACCCCTTGAAACCCTTTGTTCTTTTCGTGAATGAGAGGAAGGGCATCACCAAAGGGGATTAACACAACAGCTGGGACCATGGAAACGTCTGGTGGCCTACCTATCAAAAAGACTCGATCCCGTGGCAGCAGGATGGCCACCATGCCTCCGCATTATCGCTGCCATTGCCCTGCTTGTGCAGGATGCTGACAAATTGACTTTTGGCCAACACCTGAAGATAGTTGCCCCTCACACAGTAGAAGGAGTCCTGAGGCACCCGCCAGGAAGGTGGATGACTAATACCAGGCTCACCCATTATCAGGGGCTTTTGGTAGACTCCCAGGATCGTCTTCCTAGAACCTGCCACTTTGAATCCAGCAACCTTGCTGCAGACCCCGGACCTGGAGGCACCACTGCATGACTGCCATGAGATCCTGTCCGAGGCTACGCAAGTACGCTGCGACCTCCAGGACATGCCTCTACCAAGCAGTGAGTTGATCTGGTTCACTGATGGCAGCAGTTTTTTGAAGGACGTTGTGCACAGAGCAGAGGCGGCGGTGGTGGACCGAGATGGGGAGGTGATATGGAGCAGTGCCCTACCCCTGGGAACATCAGCACAGAAGGCTGAACTGATTGCGCTAGCTGAGGCCCTCCAGCATGCAGAAGGAAAGCAACTGTGTATACAGACAGCTGGTAAGCCTTCAGCACTGTACATGTACAGGACGCCATCTACCGAGAGCAGGGCTTCATGACCGAGGAAGGGAAGGAGCTGAAGAACCTGGAGGAAGTGCAACGCCTGCTAGCAGCCGTGGGGAAGCCCAAAGCAGTTGCAGTGGTGCACATCCCCGGCCACCAGTCAGCTAAAACCCTCGAGGCAGTAGGAAATCACCGAGCTGAGGAAGAAGCAAAAAGAGTGGCAACAGGAGGCCCCGAGAACATGGAAATAGCAGCCATCACTGTAGCAGCAGTGGACCTGCCGATACCAGAACTCCCAGCCCTGCCGCCCCAGCCTGAATACACCCTAGCGGACCTGAAATGGCTCCAGGACCAACAACTCCAAGAAGTGGGAAGGGACAGCTGGTATAGAGACATGGAGGACAGACTGCTCATGCCAGCAGGGCTGGGAAAATTGCTCCCCACTAATCTTCATGAGGCCACCCACTTGGGGTGGAGGAAGCTGCTGAGTTTACTTGATGCTGCCCTCCTTTGGTTCCCGAACCAGAACTCTGAAGCAAAGCTGATAGTGGAGCAGTGCGCTGGGTGCCAGGCTATGAAGCCCAACAGGAAGGGACTCCCACACGCAGGTATACGGGTTCGGGGGTGGGTGCCGGGACCTAACTGGGAGATAGACTTCACCGAAGTAAGACCTGGGAAATTTGGGTACAAGTATTTGTTAGTTTTGGTAGACACCTTCTCTGGGTGGGTAGAAGCTTTCCCCACAAAGAAAGAGACCAGCCAGGTTGTTGCTAAAGTGTTGCTGGAAGAAATCATCTCCTGGTATGGAGTCCCAGAAATGCTAGGGTCATACAAAGGTCCAGCTTTCATTAGTAAGGTTCTGCAAGGACTGGCCCGAGAGATGGGCACTGATTGAAAGCTGTATTGTGAGTATAACCCGCAGAGCTCTGGGCAGGTAGAAAGAATGAATCGGACATTGAAGGAGACCCTATCCAAATTGGCTCTAGAGACTGGCAGGGACTGGGTGACCCTCCTTCCCTTTGCTATCTTCCGGGTCCGGAATTCTCCATACATTCATGGGCTGACCCCCTTCGAAATTATGTATGGAGCCTTGCCCCCTATCATCCAACAGTTTCTGCCTTTGGATAGTAAAAATTTGGCCCCAAATTATTTGGCCAGTCTTCAGACCCTGCTGAAAGTGCAACAGGAGATCTGGCCTCTAATCTGAGCCTACTATGAAAATTCAGACCCTCAGGACCCGGAACATGGCATCGTCCCAGGGGATTGGGTTTGGGTCAAGTGGCACTGAGCCAAAACCTTAGAACCCCGATGGAAGGGACCATATGTAGTTTTAATAACCACCCCCACTGCCCTTAAGGTGGACAGGGTAGGTCCCTGGGTCCATCACACCCATGTCCGGAAGGCGACGGTTGAGGAGCAGTGGGAAGCAAGCGTGTGGACTCCCCAGTTACACCTGAGTAACCGCTTGAAACTTAAACTTGTCCGTAAATCTCAAACCGAACCAAGACTTGATGCTTGACAATGCCCTGATAATTCTTACAGAGCTCCGAAGCTACCCATCGCTTCACAGCGCCCACTGAGGTCAACCTTTCACCTAAAAATGAGACATCTGTGCCTGAGTCTACTCTGCCTTTGGAGCGTGCTCAACCCCAAGGAGGCCAGTGATAGCCCCCACCAGCCATTTTCCATTATGTGGGAACTCTATGCACCCTCAACTGGCAACGTGTTTCATAGACAGACTGGAGTTCACCCTAAAACACCTGGTATCCTACCTTGACTACAGATCTCTGTGACTTGGCAGACGGTGCATGGGGAAGTAAACAACGTCCCCAACCTAGGTGCTATACCACGACAGGCCTTCTGTCATTACAAGACACACCTTTTTATGTGTGTCCCGGACATACCAGAAGGGCAGGGTGTGGGGGGGCAGAGTCCTTTTTCTGCCATAGTTGGGGATGCAAAACCATTGGAACAGGAGGGTGGGTTAAGGACAATAACAAAGATTTAATTATAGTAGCCAATAATCACACAAGCCCGCAATGTCCACAACTTCTTGGCACCGCATGGACAACCGGACAACGCTGCAACCCAATAACTATTAGTTTCACTGCCTCTGAAAGACAAGCGGGGCCCCGCTGGACGGGAGGGGGTCTAATGTGGGGTTTGTGACTATATCTTGGTGGACAAGATGATGGGATTTTGTTTGAAATTCAATGTCTGGTGCAGACCCTCGTAAGTCAGAGTGTGGGCCCCAGTAAGGCTAGTGACCATGTCCCTTCAAGGCCTCAGCAGCCTCATACAGCCTCCCCAATGCCATTGCTTCAGCAGCCTCGTACAGCTTGTGATTTGCATTACTGGCTGGCTTCTTTGTGGTTCATGGGGAACTAGCGAAACAGGACCCTAACAATGGAATGGCCAAAAGGTGAGAAGCAGATGGGCTGAAGGGGAAGGGCAGGATGGTGCAGCCCAGGACACATTAATTGACAACTTTAGTGTTCCCTATAGGGAGCACTAAATTCCTGGGACAGGTTACCTTGGCAACAGTTTGGGGTTGGGCAGGTTCTTGATTAGAGTGGAGGAAGGGCTCTGAAGGAATTAACATTTCAATCCCTCAGGGGACAAGTCTCCAACTTCCCAAAATTGGCTCACTCAAATTGGCTTTCTTGATCTGACCTGACTTGATTTACCTATCTCTACTGACTGCCTATCAGATTCTGGCTTCATTGGGATAGTAGGAGCTAAATAGGTACCACCTTCCCTTTCTCACTATAGACTTGTAGATCATTGCTTTCTGGTATAGTCCTGAGGAAAGGTCAGGTACATGACCATGACACCATGATGACCTCTTGCAGCTATTGCGGACAACAGAAAGATGCTGTGAAAAAGAGGTATTAAATCTAAGAGATGGCAAATCACATCTAACATAAGGAGCTTAATATCTAGTAAAAGTCAATGATCTCTAAATAAATCTTTGTTTAAGAATGTTTCCGTGTCTGTCTGAGAAAGAGACAATGCCAGGAAAATGCTTTTACAAGTAACAAGTTTTTAACAAGAAGTGTCTGTTATGTTACTATCACTGTGTGCATTTCCTACATATAAATCTAGATTTGTTCCTGCTTTCTCCTGTCCTCCCTGTATAATTTCTGTCTGGCACCCAGGATCCTTGGAATTTTGCATAATATGATAGAAAATTATAGCCCTTATAGAAGTCATCACAGAAGCTATAGATGATGACCATCATGTGATTAATGGCTTAAGAGATCATAAATTCCACATAATACATCAGAATATGAATCTAGGCTTTCAAACTCTAAACCCCAAGGGAGAACATTGAGTCAGACTTTCAGGCTTCAAAGGAAATATTTATAGACCAAATGCTAAAAGTAGGTTGAAAATTTCCTCAACTTACACTCAAGAGGGAAAATGTGGGATAGGGAAATTGGCGCTGGCTGCAGGTTCCTCTTTTCTGCCTACTGAGATCCATTTCAGAGAAGAACACTGGAGAGCAACCATCAGTCAGGTAAGGAATCAAGGTTGTTATACTAGGGAAACCTTTTATAGAGCAATTTCTTATGGAACAAAAAGGGTCTTGCTGTGTATGTTGCATTTTCTACCCTGTCTGTCTGTATATCTATCTATCTGTCATCTATCTATATTCCTATAAAATTAGATTGTATCTGATCTTTTTTTTTATTGTGAGAAGGATTTTTAAAATATCCCAGGGGTCTGATATACCTCCTCACTTATTTTTTTCCTCCTGTTCTCAGTCATAACTAGCATCACCAATAAAATGTGAATTTGTTGCCTTTGAACTGGAACAAATAGAAACAAGTGTTTATCAAATGAAGACAGGGTAAAAATGATCAAAGATTGACCATCCCCTATCTCCTATGTTTTTATTGCTTCCTCTTATATTGGGTGACTGTTTATTTTCATGTCTTTCCTTCCAACAGGATTGTGAGCCTTCAAGGACAGAGGCATCATTGTTTAATTTATCTGCACCTTCACTCCCCAGAGTAGAGTGTAAGTTCTACAAAGGTGGGGATATCTTTGCTTCACCTCCCCTTTTTTTTTTTTAATCCTCAGTATCTAGTTTGTTATATGCACATATTTCTTGAACAAAGGATAAGACACTTTCTCTGGAATTGTTTTTCATGTTCTCAGTATTGATTCAGAAAATCATTTGCATAGGTAATTTTATCAACCATTTGTTTTTATCACATTTGTGTTTATTTCTTTATAAAGCTACTTTCCTTGTTTCTGGAAATGTGTGCTGGTGTTTTATTTTAAGTGCTCAAATAGGAGCTAAACCCCATCAGTTCCCCCCCTGTAATATTCAAGATTGTGTGATCCTTCTATGTTTAATTCATGTAGATGTTTTATAGGCTGTTATCAACCAAGAGTTGAGATCTAAAGTACTGGGATCAAAAATCCTTTAAAGAATATTATGACAGTCTAGCAGAGGCAATGATGTTCATATACCGTGAAAGTAATTTCATAGCTTCTTCTCTGTGCAGGTTTTCTGATGTTATCTTCATATTTGGGCGAGATGTAAAAATAGGATTACTTCTCTTCCTCTCCCTCTCCCCAAATCCTACAATTTTATGAAATTCTTTCAAACAGACACTAATCCCATTTTAATGGAGACCATGCACTGGAGTATTTAATAGCCTGCCTATCATTGAAGAAGTCTCTGATATTTTTGATGCAGGCAAGTTGCAAAGGCACAGTCCAAATCTCAGCAGAATTTTCCACTTAGTCACCAGAAGATCTGTTGTCTTAGTTCTTTGCTTCCTTGAATTTATGCTTAGATTTTTGTTGTTTATTATTTCTATTATTGTTTTTTTTTTTTTTTAATATAAACTATGTCTTCCAGTTTATCCCACTGTCTGGCCAGCCAAACTAGATGTGCATGTCCCACTGTTTCTGCAGAAATTTCATTCAGCTTACCAGTTTGTTACACAGGTTACACTTTTCCTAATTGCTCTCTTCCTAAGGGCTTTATTACCACAGTACATTTTGGATGAAGTGTGCCTACTGTCTGCTTGTTATTCCCCTAAGAATTGGTTTCAGCTCCTCTATTTAATAATAGTAGCAGGGAACATAGCTAAATGAGTTGTGCCTGTTGATAGAGTTCAGACCTTATGAGGTAAGGCAAACATTTCAGGTATCAAACAGATGCTTAGAAATGGAGATGTCATTCATTAGTGTGTTAATCAGTATAAACAGCTTTCTTGTTGTATGAGCCTCAGGTAGAAACCAGCAATTCCATTTCTGTAAGATTCTGCCTTATCAGTTGTTAATACAAAAGATTAGTTGCACATGAGATTCTGCTCTTGGCTTTCTGTCAGTTTATTTGAATGAAGTTTTAATGCAATTATATGAATTTCTTTAAATGACTTTATTGATGGCCTTTAAAATCTAGCCTTGGATCAACTCAAGGCTTTTTAATATATTCAAAGCAATGAGCATCAGACTAAGAATTATTGATAAGTTTGTAAATATCTTTGAAATTTTAATTTCATTCTATTTTCTAGTTCATAAGTAGTATCCTTTAGAGTGCTAAAGTCACTTTCTCAAGATGGCCAATACAATTGCTCATCTCTTTCATCCTTTCTTTTGTTTTGTTTTGTTTTTGTTTTTGAGTGGGGAGGGCTAGGGAAAACTTTTATCCTGGGTATGAAAGAGAGCTATTCGTAGTCTGAATGTTAATATTCACATTCACTCTTAGCATAATTGTTTGTTCTGGTGAAACTCCTTGGGAAAAGCTTTCAAAGAGAAAGCATGCTTAGTCTTCACCAAACAATTCCATCTGTATGATAATTCTATGGCTCTATCAATCAATTGGAGATGGAAAAGCTACTTGAGTGACAAGTGCTATTGAAAATTACTTGGTAAATCTCAACAAGCATTTCTTTGGTAGAAAACAAAATAAGCATGACAATAAACTTGACTTTTTGGGCTTTTGATTTGAAATATGTTAACAGATAAAACTATTAACAGTTAAGACTGAGATAGGAGAAAAATCAGCTTTTTTCTAATTACTTGTTAATTTGTTTATGATTTTTGTAGCTACTGTACCCCATAATCAGAGTGTAAACTCGATGGTGGCAGGGCACTGTTCATCTGGTCCACTTTCTGGAGATGCCTTAGGGTCTCATGGACACTTACCCAAGGAAGATGTTTAGTGAACATGAATGAATAAATGAATGGCTTGGAGTTTCACATCATTTAACTACAAAGTGC
Organism: Tamias sibiricus; assembly: GCA_025594165.1. NCBI lineage: Eukaryota > Metazoa > Chordata > Mammalia > Rodentia > Sciuridae > Tamias > Tamias sibiricus. Next base: position 103,872,719 of record CM046663.1, on the reverse strand, counting down.
TACTCAGTTGTTCTGAGATGCCCTTCAGACTCTAGTCACTGAATGATGGTGGTATCTGGTACTTTCTGCATTGCAAGCACATCATGTAGAGATGACATTGCCAAAAATCACCTTGAAAAGAACTTAGTACTCTACTTACTTTTAAAATTTCTGTGGATTTCATGATGAATATTTTCTTCAGATAAGGATATTGATTATGAAAAAGTTTAGGAGGATATTAACTAACACAATAAGCTCTAATTATCATTCTGATCTCTGGTCCTCAAGTGCTCTTTCACATGCAAAATGAGGTTGTGACTAACAGGATTCCCAAGATTTTTGCTGGTTATGATAGTGCATGATTTTGTTCTTAGAATTTGGTGACTTCTGTTTTATCTACTGTACACATCCACACATCACAAAAGACTGGATAAACAAATAAAGATCAAAAAGATTAACTGTAAGTTAAGGGGATCCAAGCTCCTGAAGAGTGCAATGGAAAAGAAAATAAGCAAGTAGATGCTTATCTGAGATAGAACAAATCATCTTCCTTATTGCTTTTTGAAGTTGCTTTATCATAAAGACTGTCCTTGAAGAAATGAATGAGTGAATACAAAAACCCTATTTGTGCCCAGAGCTGAAGAATCTTAGGGTGATTAACTAATGATCATTTTCCCAGATGGTAATATATTGTTTGGTAGACTATTAGATTGATTTTAAAACTATATTAAGAAATAACAACCAAAGCTCAAGTGTTCAAATATGTATTTTTGACTTAGAAATTTGACTTAGTATTTCTGCTCAATTAAAACTTAACTTACTTTTTTCTTAAAAATAACAATTTACTATACTGATATATATATTTCTTGTCAATATTCGAAAAATGGTGATAATAAAGAATAATAAAAATAGAATAATTTGTTTTTTTTCACCTTCTCTACACACAAATAACATTATTTCAAGGCATAACTCCCTAGGATATATTGTAATCGACTGAAGATGGGATCTGATTGTCTTTTTGTGTGTGGTACTGGGGATTGAACCCAGGGTGCTCTACCATTGAACATCCTCTTCCCTTTTTTATTTTTGAGTCAGGGTTTTGCTAAGTTATTGGGGCTGGCCTCAAACTTGTGATCCTCCTGTTCCAGCCTCCTAGGTCACTGGGATTATTGCTAAATGCCACCATGCTATCTAAAGAGAAATTACAAGCGGCCACCAATTAGTTCAGGAACAATTAGAGCAGGTCATATAGAACCTTCCATGCCCAGCTGCTTAGTGTATTTTGATACATAAAAATTGGGCTATACATGCACGTACAGGCATCCCATTACAATCCTCAGGGTCAGGGCATTATTGAAGAGCAAACCGAACACTGAAAATTATGTTATTAAAACAAAAAGAAGGAAAATTGGAAAAGTCCTAAGGACAGATTGGCAGTTGCCCTGTTTACCTTAAATTTTCTAAACTTTAGACTCTAATGGTTTATTCTGCTTGGAGACAGACATTGGAATCCACAACCAACAACATAAACCTTTGGTTTACTGGAAGGATGTTCTTTCAGGTACATGGAAGGGTCCAGATCCAGTATTTAATTTGGGGAAGAGGATCTGTTTGTGTCTTTTTCCAAAAGACGAATCCTCTCCAATATGGATACCATCTAGATTTATAAAAACATGGTACCACATCAAAATGATCAAGATGAAGTTATTGAAGATCAAGCATAATAAAAAAGGTACAAAATCAAGAGGACCTCCAAGATGAAGGTACAGAATGATTCCCTCAAAAGAGTCTTTCAAAATTATTTCACAACTTAAGTGTCATTTTTCCCGGCCGGGACAAGGAGATCTCTCTTTAGTGTGCACACAATTGTATTTTTTTTTCTTTTTATACATGTTTTATGTCTGTACATTTGTCTACATTTCACACACACACACACACACACACACACATCTATACATATGTGTATAAGTTACATATAATTTTATAACTTCACTCACTAAATGGTAAAATTTTCATGTCATCACATTTATTAAGTAAGTCATTTTTATTGGCTAGAAAATTAATCTAAATTTCAGTCTTGAACATAGTTAACTATAATTTATTATACATGTTAATGTTTTCTTACTATCTTCCAAGAGCTTTGTGATGGTTGATATATATAGGTCATTGGATGAGAGAATGTGTTTTTCTAATAGAGCTTATACTTTATGGGAAAAATTAAAAAAAAAATCCAAGGGACAGATTAGTAAAATAATTCAGTGTTTTAATAGTTACAAGAAGATATACAAGCATCTAAGATAGACTCTATCTGATGGAAGTCAACAGTGGGTTGTGGGTATTATTGAGTCTAAAGATATTACTAACTATACTACTGGTTTATGCAGATCAGTACAAAAAGAAAGTTGCCTCAATAAACTGTACTGAGTCAGTAATTAACAGTAAAATAAATTGAAGATAGAATAAAGAGTTAAGTAAGGGAAAGACATAGCATAGAATAGATATAATCCAGAAGAAAATACAGAAGAGTAGTTTTCTCTTTAAGGAAAAGGGCATTTGTAGGAATTAAAGCAATAGAAGTTATAAATATAGACATAAAAATATATTTGTCTACTGTGGGTTTTTTGTTGTTGTTGTTTATTTATTTATTTTTTTTGGTTCCGGGATTGAACTCAGGGGCACTTGACTACTGGGCCACATCCCCAGCCCTTTTTTGTATTTTATTAGAGACAGGATCTCACTGAGTTGCTAAGTGCCTTGCCATTGCTGAGGCTGCTTTGAACTCGCGATCCTCCTGCCTCAGCCTTCCAAGTGCTGGAATTACAAGCCTGTGCCACCATGCCGGGTTTTTCTACTGTTTTAGTCAGATTTTTCACTGCTGTGACTAAAAGACCTGACCAGAACAATCGTAGAGGTGGAAAAGTTCATTTGAGGTCTCATGGTTTCAGAGGCCTCAGTCCATAGAAGGCTGGCTCCATATCTTCGGGCAGAACATCATGGCAGAAGAGTGTGGCAGAGGGAAGCAACTCACATCATGATCAGAATGCAGAGAGAAAGATCTCCACTTGCCAAATACACACCCCAAAGGCATGTCCCTAATGCCCCACCTCCTCCAGCCACACCTTACCTGCCTTCATTTACCACTCAATTAATACCATCAGGTGATTAATTCTCTGATTCGGTAAAGGCTCTCATTACCCAATCATTTCTCCCCTAAACCTTCTTGCATTGTCACTCTTGAGCTTTGGGGGATACCTCACATCCAAACCACAACATCTACCTAAAATCTTCTAACCTAAACAGAAAAAATATTAAAACAGAATAAATATTTTCAACAAATGACAATAGTCACGCCTTTTATTAAAAAAAATATATAAGTACTCTTATTATTTAGTACATTTTTTTTGTCTTTTTTTCTTTAAAGTTCACAAAAATATTTTAACCAAAGAAGATACAAATAGGCAATGAATTTAAGGCATATATTAAGATCACTAAGTTTAACTTTCAATTGGATATCAGATGATTGAAATAAACAAAACAAAACAAAGAATGATAGGCAGTGTTGGCAAGTTTGCCATGAAATATTCTTCAGCATGCTGGTAAGATTATTAACTTACATTCAGTTTTCAGAAGGCAATTTGTCAATTCATATGGAAAGCTGCAGAACATTCATGGCTTTTGACACTGGAATCAATGTTTTTCATTCAATGAATTTACACCAAAAATAAGTAAGCAAGTGAACAAATTATGAGCTATCCTGGGTACTGGGATAAAAGGTGCTATTTATTTTTCCCTTAAACATTTCCATATACTGAAAGTTTTCTTAATAAGCATATATAATTTTTATAATTCAAAACATCAAAGTGCCAAAACCTGCCTGGTCACTAATTCAGAAACCAGCAAGGGGAGATGGGGAATTAAGAAAAAACCACAAACACTAAGAGAGAAAGCTTGGATCATGTGGGAAACTGACCTCTGGTTGAGAACAGTGATCCAGAGCTGGCTCCACATGATTATTATATAGGTTTTATCATCAAAAGGTTATTTGTGTGAAAGTTTCTGCAAAGCAGGCAGCCTTAAAGATCACAGCACTGATGAGACATTATGGTTATCTGGCTGTACTCAGAATCCTGTATCCCTGGGAGCTGGCATCTGAGCTCATGGCCAAGATTAATAACTCTGAGCCTTTGCACAGAGTTCCTCAGGATGGCATTGCCATTGTGACTGGGTAATCTCAAGCTGTACTTTTGCACAGGAAATTTCCAGCATAAGTGCACCACAACCATGAGGCAATCAGATAACCTGATCCAAGTCATTGCTCCCCACATCAAAAATAATGCAAAAGTCAATAAAAATTCTCATTATCCCAAAATGACCTAAATAAAACAAACTAATGAGCACATCTTGGTTTTGCTTGTTGTATCTGGACAAAAAAATGGCAGAATGGAGACTAGATCTTTACCTGTGTGAGTTTGGTAAAAAGATTTGTTGAAGTACAAGTTCACCTGGATGCCTCAAATATTGCTTTCCTAACTACATGCAGGAAGAACAACCATCTACACTATGTAATTCTTCCCCCTTTAGAATTTTAAATAAGAACTCTGAATGCTTGACATACAGTTCATTTTATTGGCTTTCAGTTGAGATTTTGTATATTATCTACAGTATTATGTCCTAATTTGAATAGGGTAATTATTTATTTCCCCAAGTCATTATGGTAGTAGCTTCCTTGAATCGCAAATTTGTTCCAGAATGAAGAACAAAAGAAACTGTTTACCTAGAAATACACTTGTATAGAAGAATTATTTATTTAGAAGAAATTATTCTTCTGCCAGCCACTATCATACTTTCTATCATTATGTGGCATAATCTATTAGGGATAACTTAAGTTCAGATATCTTATTAATATCTTTTGACTTTTAGCCAGGAGGGGATTGTGGTTTTAATGCATTAGTAAAATTGAAAATATTTTGGGAGGTGTGGGCATATGTCATTTTAACAGCCCAGATAACAATTTTTAATGTTGTCTAATGCCTTAAAAACAATAATTTTATAACTTAATTTTTTGCTTTTTGTACCGGGGATCGAACTCAGGGACACTCGACCACTGGACCACATCCCCAGCCCTTTTTTGTATTTTATTAGAGATAGGGTCTCACTGAGTTGCTAAGTGTCTCACCATTGGTGGCTTTGAACTCCTGATCCTCCTGCCTCAGCCTCCCAAGTGCTGGGATTACAGGTGTGTGCCACCCCCCCCTCCCCGCATAACTTAATTTTGTGTTATACTAGTAATGGAATTATCTTATTTAATTTTTAGTACAGTCTTGTGAATTAGGTTATGATTCCTAGTTTATGAAGGAAGACATTGAGACACATTAAGTTATACAGCAATCTGATGTCATATTGTACATGAGATTTCAATTGAGTCTAAGTCTAGAATCCATACTTCTACTTATGCCAAAGTACTACCTCCATATACTGGCATGATTTTGAAATAGAATTAACTCAAGTGGAAGAGAAGAGATAGCAAGTGCATTTCAAAGAATAGGAAAAGTGTATGTCAAGGCACAATTGTAGGAGAGAAAGTTGGAAGCAATGATAATATTCAAGAAACCTGGAATTTTAGACTTGTGAAGAGGAAGATAGAGTTTCCTGTATATCATATTAAGCAACTGGTATAACAGACATTCTCTAGATATATAAATATGTTGTTATTCACTAAATCTATAATAAGCTGAGTATGCTAAATTTCAATATTTTTATTAAATTGACCATTTTCTCCCTTGATTTTTGCTTAGTCTGATTAATATACTTATACCAGCTTTATTTTGGTTAACATTTGCCCAAAAAAGCCATTTAGCTTCCTTCCCACTTCATCCGAAAGCTATTTATTTTCCTCTTAGCACTTCAGCTAGAAGTCTAAATACTGTATGGTATACTATTTGCTTTTCCTTTTCCAGAAAGTAGATGTGGGGATTCTAGGAGACCCTTCCCCCATCAGCCCATCTGCTTATCACCTTTCAGCCACGCACCAGGCCTGGTCACCTACCGGGAAGGAGAAGAGAGCAGAAGAACAAAGGAAGCCCTGGAACATATAAAAACGGCAGACCTGCTATGCTTTTGGGAAACCAGAATACTAGCAATGGCCCCCTTTTCCCTCCTGGGAGAAGTCTATGTTACCCCTTTTAAATCCAAATCCAAAATCAAATCCAAAATCTCCTATGGCAACGAAAAGAACCTTTATTTATAGGTCACATAAGAGCTCACACTAATCTGCCTGGTCCTCTCCATGAAGGTAATCAAAAAGCTGATGCCCTCACTAAAACAATATTTATATTTACTACAGTACAACAAGCTACTTTATTTCATTCCCAGTTCCACGTTAACAGCACTACCTTAAGACAAAAATTTAAAATCACAAAAGAACAAGCTCGTAGAATTGTAAAAGAATGTCCATCTTGTGTAACACTTTTGCCCAATCCACATTATGGGGTTAACCCACGAGGTTTGATGCCCAATCATTTGTGGCAGATGGATGTCACACATGAGCCAAGTTTTGGAAAATTACGATTTATTCATGTCACGATAGATACATGCTCAGGCATGATTTTTGCTTCTTTACATTCTGGAGAAAAAGTTAAAGATACTATATCTCATTGTCTGCAAGCTTTTGCTGCATTGGGCATCCCCAAAATGCTTAAAACAGATAATGGCCCTTCATATACATCCACATCCTTCAAACAATTTTGTACAAAGTTCAATATTATCCACAAAACAGGTATCGCTTATAATCCTCAGGGACAAGGAATAATTGAAAGAGCAAATCGGACACTTAAAAATATGTTACTAAAGCAAAAAGATGGAAACTGGAAAAATCCTAAGGACAGATTGGCAGTTGCCCTGTTTACCCTAAATTTCTTAACTTTAGATTCTAATGGACATTCGGCTGGAGATAGACACTGGAACCCACACCAACAACATAAACCTTTGGTTTACTGGAAGGATGTTCTCGCAGGTACATGGAAGGGTCCAGACCCAGTATTAATTTGGGGGAGAGGATCTGTTTGTGTTTTTCCAAAGCACGAATCCTCTCCAATATGGATACCATCTAGATTGATAAAGCAGGTACAAAGTCAAAAGGATCAAGACGAAGTTATTGAGGAGTCTAGATTGAATAAACAAGTACAAAATCAAGAGGACCAAAATGAAGGTATGGAGTGATTCCCTTAAGAGTCCTCCATTAAATTTACAACTTAAATTTCATCTTCCCGGCCGGGACAAGAAGATCTCTCTTCAGTGTATACACAATTGTATTTTTTTCTTTTATATATGTCTTTATGTCTGTGCATTTGTCTTCATGTTAATGTGATGTCACAAATATATGTTTATATGTGCGTCTGTCTAGTGTGACGTCACAAATAATTAAGCGCTTAAAAAAAATAGGTAGATAGATATAGATCCTTCAAGTGCCCCTGAGTTCAATCCCTGGTACCAAAAAGAAAAAAAATTACCTATTTGGAAAAACAATCAAAAGTTTCAGTTTGATTATGAATTGATTTAAGAGACTACATACATAATCACACATTTTAATAAGTAGCTGATATATTTGGTCAAGGATAAATAACTTTAAAAAAATTGTGGTCATCTAGAATATACATAGATGTAGCTTCACTTAGTGCATTTTCTTTTCTTTGCCTCAGCTTCACTAACAAGACATGAGATGATTAAGAACATTGTGTAGCTTATGTAGAACTCTAAAAGTGTTAAGAAAAAAATTGCTAAAGTCTCTTAATATTCAGGTTGTATGCTGTAATATTATTGTACTATCAATGAAAATGATTTTATGCAATATTTTTTACAAACATTGAGTTCTCCTGATGATTTCATCATTTCTTTGCACCAGCAAAGCCCTATTTTTTATTGGGTGTTAGGAAGGTAATTGGTGTACAGTTGAAGCCAGACTGTGTTAGGCAGTTAGTATAGATGAGTAAATCAAGTCAGGTTGGACCAAGAAAGACAATTTTGAGTGAGTCTGGGAAGTTGGAGTCCTGTTGGCCTGAGGGATTGGAATGTTAATTGCTTCAGAGCCCTTCCTCCACCCTTATCAAAACCCTGCCCCAACCTTTTGCTTTGAAGTTGTTATTGTGTCCTGTGCTGCTCCATCCTGCCCTTCCCCCATCAGCCCATCTGCTTATCACCTTTCAGCCACGCACCAGGCCTGGTCACCTACCGGGAAGGAGAAGAGAGCAGAAGAACAAAGGAAGCCCTGGAACATATAAAAACGGCAGACCTGCTATGCTTTTGGGAAACCAGAATACTAGCAATGGCCCCCTTCTCCCTCCTGGGAGAAGTCTATGTTACCCCTTTTAAATAAACCCTGCTTTAGATGCTTGCCTCGGCGTGTTTCTCTAATGTTCAAACTTCAACATTTTGGGGAGCAGAATTCATCACCTTTAAAGGTGGTATCACAGTGTCCCTAAATGATAGTCTATATCCAGCCCTACAATGGCCCACAAGCTCAGATCCTCTAATACATAAGGAAGGAAGAAAGGAAAGACGCACAGGTCCTCTAATACAGAAGGAAGAAGGAAGGGAAAGACAACATTTATAATTAAGAAGACAGAAAAAATGATATAATGTTATAAGCAAAGGCGACTTAAACTGGACTTGGACTGTCTCCACTTGATGGCTCATTGAACCACTTTTAAACCGTCTCCACCTGAGGGCCTGAGGGTGTATTAACCCTTTGCTTTATAAACCCTGCTCTTGCTATGAGCAGGTGCCATTTCCTACTATCCTGCTTTGTGCTGGACATAGTTGGTGGACCTGGCCAAATAAAGGCTTAATTGGCTATTATGTGAGTAGCTTGTGAGACATTTTTCCTGCAAATTGGGTACAACAATATAAATGTAAAAGCTATTATTTTTAGTAAATCACATCACTGACTAACCTACTCAAGGGTATGAAAAAGGAGAAAGTACAAATCCTAAAAGGAAAAACAGATATGAAGATGTATACCAAGATAAGTAAAAGGTAATATATGAATGCCCTTGGAAGGCTGGATAAAATAGATGATTTGGAAAAAAAATATAAATAATCATACTTAAATTTACAATTGATAAAACCCAAAATTTTCATAACCATGGAAGAAGTTTACAAAGTTATCAAAGATGTATCTCTCATATTCTGAAGCAAAATAAACAGAACAAAACACCAAATATACATACATACATAGGATAGAATAACTTCAAATCCCTCCACACTTTACTTTTTGCCTTTTAAAAGACAGAAAGCCTTACATAATTTTACAATGCAAATTATATACTTGAGAACTTATCTCTGTGGCTTATGTCAAAGTTGGAAATACCTGCTGGACAAAATAGAAGTTCAGGTTATTCTTTCCTATTTACGATTTAGCATGTTATAGTCAGTGAGCACTGATTAAAAAAAAAGGAAAGAAAAGAAAAACATTTTCCTTTAGGCAGCACATTTTCCCTTTGGACATTTTTGCTTTTGATTCAGAAACAAAATTATCCAATTTTCTGCTTTTTATCATGAAAATAATGAAATTGAACTTTTTTACTTTACCTGCTCAACTTTTTTCATAACTCAGCTGGAATTCATTTTGTAGCATAATGAAATAGATACTCCGGTTTTTCCCTTGAGTAGAATGAAGAAAAGTCTTTGTTAATTTAATGAATAAGGAATATAAAGAAAAAAACATACATGTAAAAGAAATCATTTTGAACAATTGTAAGCTGTGAACAAAGTTAACTCCAAGTCTATCTAAAACTATAGCAATTTAAGTCATATGTGATGTTTTGTGGCTGTTTTAATGCAAATATGCACAATGGTCAGGCACAAACATTTCAGAATATAAGAGCTACACTCCCCAAAATGATTGATTTGGGCATGTTTATCCTCTATATCTTCCTTTGTCAGGTTCTGTGCTCTTTTTCCATTTACTTTTTTTTTTTTTTTTTTTTTAATATGGCTCCTTTGCACACTTAGGGTCATCTGAAAATAGTAGAGATAATGTGTAAGAATTAGTGTAACAGTTAGGCACTCTAAACAAATTTTTGGAATGCAAGAGATAGAAATCCACACTGGTTAGACCAAATAAATTGGAGTGGTTTTGATGTAAGGATGTGGAGACTTTATTGAACAAAATATATATAGGCACAAATTAGTATCGAGACTTGGTAAGCTAGGTTAAAAAGGCAGACCAATTTCCTATGTCTCCCTCAACTGTCTAGGGGTCCCACTGTTGTAGGGACAAATGAGGCAAGGCACCAAAGATAACAGGAAACAGTTTTATTTGACTGCAACCCATTCAGAGGGTACAGCTCTCACTGTAATCAATTAATCCCCTGAACTCTGAGTTCAGGTAGTTTCAGAATTTTATACCCAACATGTAAGGGGAGGGGCTCAGAAGTTTACAGTTTACAGAAGTTCACATAAAAGCAGCTTTTTTCTTTCACTGTTCTGGGCAAGTTAACCCTTTAAGGACAATACCTGAGAAGGGGAGAGCTCTTTCTCCCTTTTCTTTCCTCCCCCTGCCAGCTGTTACCATGGAGCCCAACCGGTAATTTTTCTTATCTTAGAAATGTAGACATCTGTGTGAGCTCTAGCTCAAGGTCAGAGGCCTTGTTAAAGAATTTGTCCTTTTTGTTATTGTTATAAGCAAAGGCTAATCAAACTGGACTTGGACTGTCTCCACCTGATGGCCCATTGACCCACCCTTGATGGCCCATTGACCCTCCCTTAAACCGTCTCCACCTGAGGGCCTAAGGGCATATTAACCCTGTGCTTTATAAACCCTGCTCTTGCTATGAGCAGGTGCCATTTTCCACTATCCTGCTTTGTGCTGGACATAGTTGGTGGCCCTGGCCAGAATAAAGGCTTAATTGGATATTATGTGAGTGGTTTGTGAGACTTTTTTCCTACAAATTGGATACAACATTTGGAGGCCCCAGCGAGATTCTATATTCTCCTTGCCCTCATGCTCAAATTCGGCCTCCTGTGCCCAATCATGGACTCCTTCTTGGGGTAGGGGAGAGCTCCTGAGAGACATTCCTCAACCTCGCCCTGAGAGGACTGCCGCTCGCTTCTCCAGACGCCTCCAAGAAGCTGCCTACTTACCTGTCTGGTGAGCTCTTCTGAGGGATAAGGTCAGACTGGAAGCAGTCGCTTACACCGAATCCCAGGACAGGGCAAGACGTCACTCCTGTCCACTTGGTGGGCTACTCTGTGTGGCCCAAATCTAGTTCTAAGAATGGGTGAGACGTCACTCCTGTCCACCTGGTGGGCCTCCCTGTATGGCACAATCTAGTTTTGTGTGGCACCCAGTTTGGTTGACTGGTGGGCCTCCCTCTGTGGCCCAGTCTGGTTGTCTTTTGTCCTTGTGTCTGTTTATTTCTTGTGCAGCTGATTTCGAGCCCAGTGTTTGGGAGGGGCAGCCGCTGGCCAGCTCTCTTTGTGTACACAATATAAGCTTGCTTTAATTTGATTTAAAATTGGAGTTGGTGGTCTTTTCTTTACCACCACAATTTCTGAAGCCGGACCTTCACTCTGGGACTCCAGAACAAAGTGACACCCAAGGGGGTGTGCACCTTGAGATGTTCCAAGGACCCGGGATGTGCCTTTGGACCTTCGGATTACTGGAGTGAAGTGCCACATCAAAAGAATTAGCAAGCATCCAGTGGAGAAAACCTCCACATATAAGTGGCTCCCCCATAATGTCTGGTATCTGGTTTTGAGATGTTTTTCTGCTGACAGTGAGGTGCCTTGTGAGGCTCATACACTCCTGTCTGGGGCAGTAGCGAAATGTCACACTGTCCTCTGGTACTGGTCTGGTCGAGAATTTCTACTAGGGACAGAGAGGTGCCTGACGAGGCACACATGTACTCCTATCCAGAGCATTAGCAAGAAGTTGCACTGCTTCCTGGTTGGTTTGGTGCTGGTTCTTGTTGCCTTGTGTCTTGTTCTGTGTTCTATGGTTTTCCTGCCGTTTCATTATGTGTCTTCTCTGATGTAAATGTAAGAAAATTAAATTTGTGAGTAATTTTGTTTGTTAGACATCTGATAAATTTTCAAGGTTAAAATGCTGTTAAAGTACCATCAAGTACTCTTAACTCCTTGAATTCCATTGGGTAACATTATTGATTATTTTTATAAATTGGTAAATTAAAAAGAGGTTTTAAGGTTGCTTTGTCATCACTGAAAAAGGTTGAAGTTCCAATAGGTATAATTCTATATACTTGAACATTGTGTTCTCGTAAAGTGGTTAACAGATATGTGTGATTTTGTATAAAGTTTTATAAAAGATTTCTGTGTATGCAGAGGCTCAAAAGTTTTAGCTGTTTCTGATAGGAGTACTGTAAATAACGATATTTTTGTTGAGATAAAAAGTTTGCTGAAATTAAAATTATTACAAGGATTAAGTTTTGGTTTTATGAGCAAGTAATCTGAAAGAAATTAAAAATTATACAGCTGTGGTTGAATGACAACTATTATTTTGAAATATTATAATGTTATTTTTTTAGGAGTTAAACTTGATTAATGTAAAAACATCAATATAATTATGGTGGAGTAATACTCTTCTTTTTATATTAAATGTGTTCATATCTTTCAGGTATACAAGCCATGAGGAGAAAGCTCTAAAAGAGCATTTTTTTCTTCTTTTTCTTTTTTTTATTCTAAGGTGTTATAAATGACAGCAGAATGCATTACATTTCATATTACACATACAGAGCACTTTTTTACAAATCTCTGGTTGTATGCAAAGTATATTCACACAATTTGTGACTTCATACATTCACTTAGGGTAATGATATTCATCTCATTCTACCATCTTTTCTTTTTCCTTCACCCTTTTGCCCCCTCCCTTCCCCTCCCTCCCCATTGGCCATTCTAATAGAATGCAATACGGTTCATAATACACATATAGAGCCCCTTTTCACATAACACTGTTTGTATACAAAGTATATTAATACTATTCAAGTCTTCAATCATGCATTTGGAATAATGATATCCATCTTATTATACCCCCCCTTTTATTTTTTCACCACCCCATACCCCCCCTATCTTCCTCCCTTCTCCTCCCTCCCCTTTTACCACTCTAGTGCTCCTCTAATCTTCCTAAGCACCCCGACACCCAACACTGCTGTGATGCTGACTCCTTATATCAGAGAAAACATTTTGTACTTGGATTTTTGAGACTGACTAACTTCACTTAGCATTATGTCCTCCAACTTCATCCATTTACCTGCAAATGCCATTATTTTATTTTCTTTTATTGCTAAATAAAATTCCACTGTACATATATACCACATTTTCTTAATCCACTCATCTACTGAGGGACATCTAGGTTGGTTCCACAACGTAGCTATTATGAATTGTGCATCTACAAACATTGAGACAGCTGTGTCACTGTAATATGCTGTTTTTAAATCCTTTGGGAATAGACCCAGGAGTGGGATGGCTGGGTCATATGGTGGTTTCCATTCCCAGTTTTCCAAGAAATCTCCATACTGCTTTCCATAATGGTTGCACCATTTTGCAGTCCCACCAGCAATGCATGAGCGTGCCTTTTTCCCCACATTCTCTCCAACATTTATTGTTGTTTGTGTTCTTAATAGCTGCCATTCTGACTGGTGTGAAATGATATCTTAGGGTAGTTTTGATTTGCATCTCTGTAATTGCCAGTGATGTTGAGCATTTTTTCATGTATTTGTTGATTGATTGTATATCTTCTTCTGAGAAGTGTCTGTTCATTTCTTTGGCCCATTTATTTATTGGGATGTTTGTTTTTTTGGTGTTGAGTTTTTTGAGTTCTTTATACATTCTAGAAATTAGTGCTCTGTCTGATGTGCATGTATTGAATATTTGTTCCCAGTTAGTTGGCTCTCTATTCAACTCACTGATTGTTTCTTTTGCTGAGAAGAAGCTTTTTAGTTTGAATCTATCCCATTCATTAATTCTTGATACTAATTCTTGTGCTACAGGATTCTTATTAAGCAACTTGGGGCCTAATCCGACATGTTGGAAATTGGATCTTACTTTTTCTTCTATTAGGCGTATTGTGTCTGGTCTAATTCCTAGGTCCTTGATTCACTTTGAATTGAATTTTGTGCATGGTGAGAGATACGGGTTTAATTTCATTTTGTTGCATATGGAATTCCAGCTTTCCCAGCACCATTTGTTGAAGAGGCTGTCCTTTCTCCACTGTACATTTTTGGCACCTTTGTCCAATATAAGATAGCTGAAATTATATGTATTAGTCTCTCAGTCCTCAATTCTGTACCATTGGTCTACCCGTCTGTTTTGGTGTCAATACCATGCTGTTTTTGTTACTATTGCTTTATAGTATAATTTAAAGTCTGGTATGGTGATGCCACCTGCTTCACTTTTCTTACTAAGGATTGCTTTAGCTATTCTATGTCTCTTAATTTTCCAGATGAATTTCATGGCTGCTTTATCTATTTCTTTGAGGAATGTCATTGGGATTTTGATTGGAATTGCATTAAATCTATATAATGCCTTTGGTAGTATGGACATTTTGACAATATTTATTCTGACTATCCAGGAACAAGGAAGGTCTTTCCATCTTCTGAGGTCTTCTATAATTTCTTTCTTTAGTGTTTTATAATTTTCTTTAAAGAGGTCTTCCACTTCTTTCATTAAGTTGATTCCTAGGTATTTTATTTTTATTTTATTTTATTTTTTTATGCTATTGTAAATGGGGTCGTTTTTATCATTTCCCTTTCAGATGGTTTGTCACTGATGAACAAAAATGCCTTTGACTTATGGGCATTGATTTTGTATCCCGCCACTTTGCTGAATTCATTTACTAGTTGTAAAAGTTTTCTGGTAGAGGTTTTTGGGTCTTCTAGGTATAGTATCATGTCATCAGCAAATAGTGCTAATTTGAGCTCTTCTTTTCCTATGTGGATCCCTTTAATTTCTTTCGTCTGTCTAATTGCTCTGGCCAGAGTTTCCAATACTATGTTAAATAACAGCGGTGAAAGGGGGCACCCCTGTCTTGTTCCAGTTTTTAGAGGGAATGCTTTCAATTTTTCTCCATTTAAGATAATGTTAGCCTGGGGTTTTGGATAAATAGCTTTTATGATGTTGAGATATGTTCCTGCTATTCCTAGTTTTTCTAGTCTTTGGAAAATGTATTTTGTCAAATGCTTTCTCTGCATCTATTGAGATGATCATATGGTTTTTACCTTTGAGTCTATTAATGTGATGTATTATGTTAATTGATTTCCGTATGTTGAACCAAACTTGCATCCCTGGGATAAAACCCCACTTGATCGTGGTGCACTATCTTTTTTATATGTTTTTGTATTCAATTTGCGAGTATTTTGTTGAGAATTTTTGCATCTCTGTTCATTAAAGCCATTAGCCTGAAGTATTCCTTTTTGGCTGCGTCTTTGCCTGGCTTTGGAATCAGTGTAATATTGGCCTCATAGAAAGAGTCTGGAATAGCTCCCTCTTTTTCTATGTCTTTAAATTAGTTGAAGAGCAGTGGTATTAGTTCTTCTTTGAAGGTCTTGTAGAACTCAGCTGTAAAGCCATCAGGCCATGGGCTTTTTCAAGCTGGAAGTTTTTTGATGGTGTCTTCTATTTCCTCACTTGAAATTGATCTATTTAAATTGTGTATCCTCCAGATCCAGTTTGGGCAATTTGTACAACTCTAGGAATCTGTCAATGTCTTCAGTATTTTCTATTTTATTAGAGTACAAGTTTTCAAAGTAATTTCTAATTATTCTCTGTATATCTGAGGTGTTTGTTGTGATATTTCCTTTTTCATCACGGATGTTAGTGATTTGAGTTTTTTTTTCTCCTTCTTCTCGTTAGCATCGCTAAGGGTCTGTCAATTTTATTTATTTTTTCGAAGAACCAACTTTTAGTTTTGTCAATTCTTTGAATTGTTTCTTTAGACTCAATTTCATTAATTTCAGCTCTGATTTTAATTATTTCCTGTCTTCTACTGCTCTTGGTGTAGGTCTGTTCTTTTTGTTTTCTAGTGCTTTGAGGTGTGATGTTGAGTAATTTGTTTGTTGTTTTTTGTTTTTTGTTTTTCCTTTTGAGGAATGAATTCAGTGCAATGAATTTTCCTCTTAATACTGCCTTCATAGTGTCCCAGAGATTTTTATACAATGTATCTGTGTTTTCATTTACCTCTCGGAATTTTTTAATCTCCTTCTTGATGTCTTCTTCAACCCCTTGTTCATTCAGTAAGATGTTGTTTAGCTTCCAGTTGTTGGAGTAATTTATTTTATTTCTTGTTTTATAATTGATTTCCAATTTCATCCCATTATGGCCTGATAGAATCCAGGAAATTATCTCTGCTTTTTTATATTTGCTGAGGATTGCCTTGTGGCATAATATATGGTCTACTTTGGAGAAGGAGCCATGTGCTGCTGAGAAGAAGGTGTATTCACTTACTGAGGGATTAAATATTCTATATATGTCTGTTAGGTCTAAGTTATTAATAGATTTAATGAGGCATAAAGTTTCTTTATTAAGCTTTTGTTTGGATGATCTATCCAGTGGTGATAGAGGTGTGTTGACGTCCCCTAGAATAACTGTGTTGTGATCTATTTTATTCTTGAACTTGAGAAGGGTTTATTTGATGAATGTAGGTGCTCCATTATTTGGGGCATATAGATTTATAATTGTTATATCCTGTTGATGAATAGTTCCCTTAATCAGTAAGAAATGTCCATCTTTGTCCCTTTTGATTAGCTTTGGCTTGAAGTCTGCCTTATTTGATATGAGAATGGAAACCCCTGCTTGCTTCCTTGGCCCATGTGTGTGGTAAGATTTTTCCCAGCCTTTAACCTTCAGTCTATTGATGTCTTTTTCTATGAGGTGGGTTTCTTGGAGACAGCATATTGTTGGGTCTTTTTTTTTAATCTAGTCTGATAATCTGTGTCTTTTGAATGGTGAATTTAGGCCATTAACATTCAAGGTTATTATTGAGATGTAATTTGTATTTCCATCCATTTTTATTTGTTTATGGTATTTACCTTGATTTGGTTTCTCCTCTGCTTGGTGATTCCTTTAGTTTAATATCTCCCTTTGTTGATTTTCATTGCTATTTTTCTTTTCTTCTTCATGGAATATTTTGCCTAGGATGTTCAGAAGTGCTGGCTTTCAAGATGCAAACTCTTTTAACTTGTGTTTGTCGTGGAAGGTTTTTATTTCATCTTTGAATCTAAAGCTTAATTTTGCTGGGTATAGGATTCTTGGTTGACATCCCTTTTCTTTCAGGGCTTGAAATATATTATTCCAGGATCTTCTAGCTTTTAAGGTCTGGATTGAAAAATCTGAACATAGTCTAATTGGTTTCCCCCTATATGTAAACTGCTTCCTTTCTCTTGTGGCTTTTAACATTCTCTCCTTGTTCAATATAGTAGGCATTTTCATTATGATGTGCCTTGGTGTGGATCTGTTATGATTTTGTATGTTTGGTGTTCGGTAAGCCTCTTGGACTTGGTTTTCCCATTCATTCCTCAAGTTCGGAAAGTTTTCTGCTATTATTTCATTGAATAAATTATTCATTCATTTGGCTTGGAATTCTTCTTCTTCTACTCCAATCACTCTAAAATTTGGTCTTTTTATGTTGTCCCAAATTTCTTGGATGTTTTGTTCTTGATTTTTGACCATTTTTACTGTGTTCTCTGCATTTTTTTCCAGTTTGTATATTTTGTCTTCATTATCTGAGGTCCTTTCTTCCTGGTGGTCTAATCTATTGGTGATGTTTTCAATAGAGCATTTAATTTGGTTTATTGCTTCTTTCATTTCCAGAATTTCTGTTTGGTTTCTCTTTAGAACTTCTATCTCTCTATTGAAGTAGTCTTTTGCTTCTTGTATTTGCTTATAAAGTTCTTTGTCAAAGTGGTCTTTTACTACCTGCATTTGCTCTCTCACCATCTTCTTGAATTCGTCCTTGAGCTCCATAATCATTTGGATTATGTATTTCCTGAATTCCTGTTCTGTCATTAGATCTACTGTGCTTGCCAAGGAATCTGCTTAGGAGGTATGTTGATTTGTTTGGGACATTTTCTTCCCTTGTTTTTTCATATTGCTTATGTGTCTTTTCTTTTAGCACTGTGGAACCTTGACTTTTTTTGTTTTTACCTTAAGGCCTAATGATGCTCCTGTTGTAGGATTCTATCAGCTCCCCTTATATATATTTTACAGCTTAAAACCAAATATATTCAGTTAATTACAGTTTGTTCACAATTTACAGAGTTAGAGATTTTAGATATTACCTCCAATATATTCTGAGTGATTATAATGGGGTTTATAGTTTCAGAAATTGGGTACAAAGGTGATATGCTTAGGAGGAAGGAGGGAAGGGTATTGCTTTCCCCCCCCCCCTCAGGAGTGTAATACTCAAAATCTTTGGAAGTAGTTTAATAGCAGATGGCGGAGGAAAGGAATTGGAGTGTACAGTTAAGTGTGAAGACCGATGTGTATTTCAGCTAGACTTATGTAAACGTTGAGAGAAATTAGAAAATGGACAGGTAGTAAGAATTAATGAAAGAGAGAAGACAGGGTGAGTCAAAAGAGAGAAAGGAGACTATATAGAACACCCATTTGATGTACTGTTCTGTTGCCCCAGTTTCAAGATTCCAAGTTCCTGTATACAACTTGTTTTCTTCTCTGTTGAAAATGTAGGGGCAGGGTGTAGGTAGGGAAGATGAGGAAATAAGGAATGAGAGGCAATAAGGAATGAAAATTGGAGAGAGAAAAAAAAAAGAAGAGAAATAAAAAGAAAGAAAAAAAACACAATACTACAATGACATTAAAAAAAAAAAACACAAAGTCTAATTCACAAGTCTCATATAGGCAGCTTATTCTCCTCTCTCAGTTTGTTAAATTAGCTGTTCAGCAGATCTGCTCTGGCTGATGTGGAGAATTTGTGGGCGGGGTCAATTCTGCATACCTGGTTAGTGAGAAGTGATGCTGGAGATGGTTCTTTGTGTGGAGTCTACTTCTGTGCTCTTCCTCACTTGCATGGTTGCAGAGGGTCATCACACTGGACTCGCGTTCCCCCGCTGTCTGTTGAAGGTCCTCCCAGTCTCGGGTTCCTCCTTGCCTGTTCGCTGGTCTCCAGGTCACTTTCTCTGGGGCTTTCCTGGTGAGGATCGCGTCCGGCCAAGTGTGGATTTGAACTGGCATTGTCCTGCGGTCTCCCGAGGTCTCCCAGCACTAATTCTGCTGGCTGTTTTCGCTGGTTTCACGCTGGCATGCTATGAGTGTGGCTGGGAAATGCAGTCCTGATGAGGGTTCTAGTTTTGTTCCGCACCACCTTTGCTCCGCTGGGGTGGTGTAGAAGAAGCCATGAGGCTCTAGCCACTGCAGACAGCATGTGTCTCTCTCACCTGGGTCACAGTATTCAAACCATCCAGGAGATGCGTATTTTCAGCCTATATATATATGACGAAGGGCAGTTTATCTGCTTTGTTGAATTTTTTCCACGGAGCTGCCCTGAAGTGTGGCTTCCTCTAATCCGCCATTGGATCTCCGCAAGACTACTCTTAATACACATTAAATTTTCTTCTGTCATACCCCAAGCGTTTGCACAAGTGGGAGACGAAGCAAGCGAGTTTCCTTCCTCTGAGGGCTGACTGGCGCAGTTGCCTTCTGAATGTGGGACCCTGCCTGCCGCCACCTCCTGAGACCACCCGCGGCTCACAGCTCGAGGTTGGCGTCTGGCACACTGACTCCCAGCCCACAAGCGACAATGTTGCGGCCCAGGCCTCTAAAAGAGCATTATGTCAAGTTGGTGTTCTCTAAACTAGAGCTGTATGGTAATTTTAGGCTTATAAAGATAATACATTAGAAGTTTATTTATATTATTTAAAATGTGTTCTACAACTAGACCTGTTGTCAATAAGATATAAGGTATTGTTACTTTTTACACTGGGGTACAATTTAAATGTATTTTTTTTAAGTTTATGAGTGCCTAATCTATATAAAGTTTAATATTGTAAAGCAGAAATCAGCTTCAGAACTAAAACACTTGGCCTAAGGTTCATAAAGAGCTTCACCTTGCCTAAAATAAGGCTCTTCCTTCCCCCTTTATGCCAGAGTGGCTCCAGGGCAGGCCAAACTTCAATTTGTTTACAGTTATGGTCAAAAGAATGATTCTTGTTGTTAAGAAACAGGGGTTGTAGTACATAACTCAAGTCAAAATTCAAGATGGTTATTACACAAACTAAATGTGTTTTTACTCTGTTAATTTTATTTTGTACTTTTCTTGTGAACTGTCTAAAAGTTGCCTGATAATGTTTTGCAGAGGAATTGCTTTAATGACACAACCTTGGTTAATTTAAGACAATAAGCAATCACCTAGGATGGTACAAACTCCAATTAATAGAAAAGCTAAATGACAGTAAGGTTATAGGCATTAAAGTAAAGCCCAGTGCTCTTAATGTAAGATTGTTGAGACTAACTTGCTAAATGTTTAAGATCAAGATCTTAAGTTAAATTAAAAGGGACAAGAAAATCAATATTTGGCTCTTTCCCTTTGAGTTGGTCTGATCCAGGGAACAGGGAACTTCTTTAAAGAGCTTTGCATCTCTGAGCCACATGGCCTCTTGAGCAGGGAGGCTAGGAGACTTTTGGAGAAGAGAAAGCCAAAATGGAGGGTCCGTGGAGAAGGGAGAAACTTCCCTGGTGGTTCCAAGGGAAGCCACAATGTCAAGCAAGACCTGAACCCATCTGAGCGCAAAAGGCACTGAGAAGAACAGAAAAGCTGCTCTCAATTTCCCCCAAGAGTTATTTCCATCAGAAATCAGCTGACTCTTAGCAAGAGATAAAAGGAAAAAGTCGTTTTGAACTGCTTCATCTTAAACACCTAGCAAAAACAGATAAAACTGAAACACAACCATTCCTGGGCATTTAAGAAATAATAGTTAAATATAACTTAAGATTCACACTTGTATTAGCCCCAAGAATTGGTAAGACTGGAGGCTACAAAAGAGATCCAATAGGCAGGAATGCCTGATAACTACAAAAAGAAACAGTTTAACTATTAAGTGACTGCCAAGTCAAAAGTTTTTAATTAGTTTAAGGCCTGCAGATCTTCCTAACCTACACAGGTAGGCTTAATATTCAGTAGTATGAGTACCTAGCCCTAAGTAACAGAAATAAAGGGTTCTCTACTAGACACAGAGGTCATACCAATAGAAGGATTTTATAGGATCAGATGACCTTAAGTAGCTTAACTACCATCTTATCTGGATAGACATCTGTAACATTAAAAGTTAAATGTTGTGTTTACATTCCTGATAACTCTGGGGATGTTAAAGATTTATATTCCCAAATAAAGGCCATGTCCACTCTGGCCTTATTATAGAGACAATTTCTCAGCCCTCACACCTCCTGGTGAGAAATTATTGACCGCTACCACATTCATGGTATATATTGACATGTTCCAGATGCTGCAACATTTATTCAGTACTCATGTTTCTCTCATAGAAGCACTGGTCCCTGATGACAACCTGTTCTTTCCCAGGCTTCAATCTGACTTGACTTCTAAAAAGGGAACTCTGAACTACTTGCCCCCATCTCATCGCCCCTGTTCAGCTCGAAGAAGCCAGATCCAGTCATTGTCCCCTTTCCTTACAGTAGTAAGGAGTTCCTAAAATTAGAAGGGAAATGAAGCCAGGATCTGTTAGGCAGTCTGTATATATAGGTAAATCAAGTCAGGTTGGACCAAAAAGGCCAATTTTGAATGAGTCTGAGGAAATTGAAGACTTTGGGAAACTGTCCACTAAAAAATTAGAATGTTAATTTCTTCAGATCCCTTCCTCAATCTTGCCCCAGTCCCAACCTGTTCCAGGAATTGCCCCTCCCAGGAGGAGCTTTAGGACTTTTGATATCACCCCTCATCTTGCCTGTCATCAGGGGAGTCCCCAGTGCCAGCATTCAGTCTCACATTAAGTCTCGTGGATTCTGCCTGCTGGTTTCTCAACCAAACATGGGGATGGCAGATTATGGAGGAGAACAAAGATTTGTTCTCCCTGATAAGATCAGTGGGGAATGTTAAAAGCAAAGGCGACTTAAACTGGACTTGGACTGTCTCCACCTGAAGGCCCATTGACCCACCCTTGATGGCCCATTGACCCACCCTTAAACCTTCTCCACCTGAGGGCCCAAGGGCATATTAACCCTGTGCTTTATAAACCCTGCCCTTGCTATGAGCAGGTGCCATTTTCTACTATCCTGCTTTGTGCTGGATGTAGTTGGTAGTTGGTGGCCCTAGCCAGAATAAAGGCTTCATTGGCTATTACATGAGTGGCTTGTGAGACTTTTTTCCTGAAAATTGGGTACAACATTATCATACTTTGCATTTGCAAACACACTTCTACAAACTACTATACTGGATACATGTTTGCGAAAAACAAGTAAAGGAGTGTCCAGCACCTGGAGTGATGATTTCTTCCAAGCCAGTGGCTAAGTAATAGAACAACAGGAAATTAGGAAGTTTATCTATACTGAAATTTTTTATAGAGACTCTTTTGCTGACAGTCCTAAAATCAGTCATGGTGAAGATTTTTGGAAAAGCCCAGTTAAAATTTTCTGTAAAGAAAGGGGGTGCCACTGCAACTGCTGTTTCCCGTGATGAGTTCTTGCTCCCTGGAATGCTGAAGTATAACACCAAAGAAGCAAGGCGAGGCAAGTGTAGAGCAGAAAATGGAAGGCTTTATTTAAAGGACAGTAGAAAAAGACTTCTGAGGGAGAAGGGGACCAGGAAATCTGCAATCTGTGGGAGGGGGAGGCCTGTTCCCTTTTATATCTAAAACTTCTTTGCTCTTTTTTTTTTTTTTTTTTTTAATCTTTCTCTGTCAGGCAGTGGGGGACAGACAGTAAAAGCAAAAGGGTGTGACACAGGTGGGCCCAGGGCAAGTACATTAGCATCTGTTTACTGGGAACTGCCTTATTGACATTCTTTAGTGTGGGCCCTGACCTTGCAGACCTTGACAGTTTAACCTCCCCTGGGGTCGTTCTGCATTTTTTCCAGGACTCAGACTGACTCCATTTTCTTTATTAGACTGATATTAGACCCAGTTTGTCTAACTACACTCATTACCTATCTTTAAATTTGGCTTCACCACTACACCACCTCTTAATTTACCTCCATTCTCATGTGAAGACTGACTTCTACTCAGTTATCTGAAAATTTTAGGGTCAACATAACCTTTTAGATCTAGCACTTTCCAATCACTGAATACCATTGAGATACATTGATTTATTTCTTGAGAAAGATACTTTCATTGATTGCTGGTTAGACAATGGATTGCCTGGTGAGATTTTGTGGTTAAGTTATTTTCTTCCCATTTCTAATATTATGGGACGATCAGGAGCATCTACAATATAGCAAAGACCCAGAAATTTTGGGATTGTGCTGAAGCCAGATTTAAAGCTAGGTAGTGAGTGTAGATAGACAAATCGGGTCTAACATCGAGTCTCATAAAGAACATGGAGTCTATAAGGAAAATGGAGTCAGTCTGAGTCCTGGAAAGACATAGAACAACTCTAAGGGAGATAAGATAGTTAATGTTCCCAAGTTTAGGGCCCATCTTCAGGAATGTTAATGAAACAGCTCCCAGCAAACAGAGATGCTAATCAACTAGCCCTAAGCCCTTCCTGCGAGTCCCCCACCCACCATGGGCCCACTGGTGTCACATCTTTTGACATTCCTGTCCCAGGCAGGACAGAAATAGAGAACCTAAAAAGAACAAAAGAAAGATTTCAGATATAAAAGGGAGAGGCCTCCCCTTCTCCCTCTTGGGGAAATCTTTTTGCCATCCTTTAAATAAAGCTTTCCATTTTCCACTCCACGTTTGCCTCGGAGTGCTTCTTCTGTGTTATTTTTCAGTGTTCGGGGGAGTAAGAACTTGTCACGGGTAAAAAGCAGTTTCAGTGCTGTCACAGAATTTAGATGGTTTTGAGAAGGTAAGTGTGTGACATTTTTTAAATCACATATATTATTTTGTTTATAAAATTGCTTTTTTTTTTTTCTTTTAAAACGTTACTAGTAACATAGTAACATCTTTAGGGGTTTTGCCTAACCTCTGCATAACTTCAAAGTGGCTACATTTATTTTCCAAACTCATTACCTTTTATTTTCATTAAAACCGATCCTCTCTAATCCTCCTTGCTTTGCTATCTACCTTATTCTCCTTCTACTTCTGTTATCTGTTTGGTTCCTTGCTCTTAAATTTACCATGTGAATATCATGCCCATGGTGATAGGCTGATCATAGTCTCTTTAAATGGATCCTCCACACTCTTTAAGAAACTGTTCTTCTAGGTGCCTTAGATTAGTCCTCAAACCAAATTTCAGAACTAGTCATTTGGCAAAAGACTGGGCCCCATTCAAGTTATTGTTAGTATATTTAGCTGTCTTGTGGGATAGTCTGATTTCATTCAAAAAAGAGTTAATAAAGACTCTCTCACTGCAGAAGTATGAGTTTGTTATAACTTTATTGATGATGTTTTAAAAAGTAGGAAATATTTTCTCAGATTTATTTTCTAGCACATATGAATGAAAATCAATCTGCATGTAGACAGGCAGGAAGAGAACAGAACTATTAAAGTGAAAAATCTAGGTTGGGAAAATCATCTGATTGGAAGGTCATCTTAAATAGTATGGCATTTTTTCAGGCTAATTACATCATTTACTTGCATGCATAAATTCCTCATGCTCATATTTTTGACATTTTATCTTGGCTATCTTTGAGACTTGCATGAGGCTCTAGTTTGAAATGCAGAGAAATCACTCACTTTAAGACTGCTTGCAGGCTTCTTGATAAATTCACCATTGGTCTTTCCATCCGAGGGGAGTTTAAGAATAAATCTGAGTCTCTTAACAGCAATATCAAAGCGCTGATGCTCTTCCTCTCTGCCCAAGATGTATGCCTTGACACGCAGTATTGTGTCACATCCTAATCCTGGCACACAGAGCAGTTATTCAGTTTGTACTGCAGCCTGAATGAATCACTTTACAGCCTTCAAAGTCAGACTTATGAGCAGAATAGCTTAAGGAAGTTTCAGTCTTCAGCCATCCTTACATAAAATGACTTGCACTGGATTCAGAGGACAAAGTCTTGGTTTTGAAGTGAGCAATGGGGATGTATCTCATGATTTTCCCCTGTTATCACTGCATAAGGAAATTTTCTCAGTGTGTTGGAGATAGTTAGTAATGTAAGTTGTGATTGGTTGTGAGGTGACTCATGTATTTTATTACAAGCAAGAGTTGGAATAGCAAATTTTGGTAAATAATCTTTAATAGCAGGAATTAAAGGCTAGCATTTTAATAATTTTACTTGTATTTTCTGCACTGAGATATGCTCTCAGAAATTAATTATGGTCCTGTGTATCTCTTTGTGGAGTGAAGTTATACATCAATTATATGTCTTAGAGAAAAGGTAAAAAAACTGCTGGTCTAGATGATCTTCCACTACAATGTCAATGTCAGTATATAAGAAGGTGTCTGCTGCCTTTCTGTATCTCGATAACCCATATATTATCCACTTATGGGGCCACTTATGAACAAATAATCACCAACAACAGCAACAAAATTTTTAAGCCCCTGTGAAAATTAAAAACAAACAAACAATATGGAAATCGGTAGATTCGTAAATAGGTGCCAAGAGTTGGGATGTTTTGTTTAAGTTTAGGTGTTTTTATTATTTTGTTACAAAGGCCTCTACCATGTGAATTATAAAACTCATACACAATTGAAAACACAATATGCGAGTAGGAGATTCTCAAGAAACTTGAGAGATTAGCCAAAGTAATGGCATTATAGTCCAAAGATATCTCTTAGAAATTTAGTAAAATCTTCTGGGTTATTAGGGAGATAAGCCACACTACACTTACATGTGGTTATTTGGGAGTCTTTTGAGATCCATATCTCATAAATGTTTTCAGTAATAATAACACAAACAATGAGAAAATTTGGGCTTTGCCCTTTCTTAACACTTTTAACTCTTACATCTTATAAATAATATTTTGTGCTATATTTTCCACTGAATATAATTTTTTGTGTACTGGGTTAATTTTCTTCCTTTTGCAATAGAAAATTTGGAGAAGAGTTGGCCATATTTTGACTACAAGAATTAATCATCGTATGTGACCTGGATTGCCAATGTTTTGGTCAGTATAGCAAAGTATTTTCAAGCACTTAAAGATATTTGGAGAAATTACTCAATTTTCAATTGCTTAAAATGCTCACCAAAATAAAATGTCAATATTCTTTGCAAAAATTAATTGGAGTTATTTATAATTGAAAACAAGTACTAAAACTTTAAAAATTAAAAAGAATAATCAGAGAGGGTACAATGATGAGACTTTTCAAACTTTGTTAGCTTGGGTTGATATATACTTAAAAAGCATGGAAATTTAATAGTTGGAAATCAATTACAGATTTCAAATATACTTTAAACAAAATGTTTATATATACATACATATGTATATATATATGCTCATATTATATGATATTTTCTGTTGTATTTTGTTAAAAAACTATTTTTATAACCCACTATCTTAATTTCATGATGCATCAATGGCTGAAACCTTCAGTCTGATAAAACAGACTAGAAAGGAAGACATCTAATGGCATGGATGCCTACAAAATATACTTTATGTGCAAAAAGAGAAATATATCATGTGGAGCAGAGGAGAATATTTTTATATTAGGTTGAAATGCTAGGAAGATCTGCCAGAAAAGATGACATGTGCTGAGTTTTAACATATAAATAAGAATCAACAATGGCAGGGGTAAGAATGTGGATATGTGAAGAAAGAAAAAGGAACAAGTCTGACAACAGAGATATTTGAAGAGCATCTTGAAGACAAAGCAGCTCTCCTGAAAGCCAGTGGTTCTGGATCATGACAAGTTTCCTTTATCATGCCAAGGATCTTGGTCTTCATTTCCTAACAGCAAAAGATGTAGGATGATGTACAGGACAGCTTAGGTTGTGGGCTATGGGGTCAAATGACCTAGTTTGAAATCCTGGCTTCCTTCCTACTAGCTATGGAACCTTAAGGAAGTTACTGTCCCTTTTTGTGTCTCAATTTTCTTATGTATAAATAGGGACAATAATATGACTTACAAAGTTGTGCAATTTAAAATGGTTTTAGGCTCATAAAATGTAGCAAACATTGGTTGATCTTTATCTCATTAGTAAAGGAGTATGCTAAGCTAAGAAGCAAAAGATGAATTATTGCAGGCTTTTTTTTTGTCATTTATGCAAATCAGGATTGGTAAACAATGGCCAGGGGGCCAAATATGGCTAGTGGTCTGCTTTTTTGTGACCTTCAAGAAAAAAATACCTTTTAATATATTTCAAAGAGTTGTAACTACAAAGAACAAGAAAATGTGTGCATTTTAGTCAGCTATTTTGCTGCTGTGACTTAAAGACCCTACAAGGACAACTTTACAGGAGGAAAAGTTTATTTACAGGGCTCACGGTTTCAAGAGGTCTCAGTCCATGGACAGCTGGCTCCATTCCATAGTACTCCAGATGAGGCTGAACATCATGGCAGTAGAGTGTGATGGAGGGAAGCAGCTCACATGATGATCAGAAAGCAGAGAGAGACTCCACTTGCCAGATACCAAATATATACACCCCAAAGGCATGCTTGCAATGACCCACCTCCTCCAGCCACCCCCTACCCACCTTCAGTTTTCACTCAGTAAATCCCATCACAGGATTAATTCACTGATTAAAGTAAATCTCTCATAACCCAATCATTTCTCTTCTAAACCTTTTTGCATTGTCTCACACATGAGCTTTTGGGGGACACCACACATCCAAACTATAATAGCATGCAACAGAAACTGTATGTAATCCATCAATATTTATTATCTAGGCCTTTACAAAAAGTTTGCCAACCCCTATTATTGATAATAATCATACAAAATAAATACTAACATCTCCAAACTTCCCAAATCTCTGCTTTTTTCCTTTCCTTCAATTTGCACACAATTCTTCATGTTATGTTATGCTGCCCAGATTCCCATTTCAGACTCAGGATCTTATTCTTCGGTAAGGGTAGAGTTGGCTCCTGACAGCTCATAGTGGGATACATTGCTGAAAATTTCACTCAGCAAAAGGAAGTGACCTCAGTCAACTTGAATCCCCTGTGTAGGAGCAGTCAGAATTTAACAAATGTTTTAGGTAAGGGAAGAAAGACTCGGCCCCTTCATCTCAATTTAGGAAAGCACAGGACAATCATAGTTCCAGAGTTTCCCTTCAGAACTTGACTGCAACTATTTCATATTTTAGTCTTTCATTGTGAAATATTTGTTTCCTCACTTTCCACAGGAATTGTTCCAGAAAATACCCCCCTAGGCAACTTAAGCTAAGACTGTGGGTGTCAGGAGAGATTCAAGACAGTAGACTCTAAAATGGGATTTTTGAAACTGTATTAAGTACTCCCAAATTGGTAATGAGGATAATATCAATGATATGTATAATATGGGTAGTCATTGACATGCTATAGTATTATAATGGGTAAAATGTTCCTGATGTTGAATAAGAATAGAATAACTGTGTAAGAGAGTGTAACAAGTGATGTAGTATCTCAGATATTTGAAAGGGGTGGGAAAACTAAGGTCATGCATTGCCTCAAGAACATAGAAACAAGGCTGATCCTCTTCTTATACCTGCTGAATGTCCAAACTTACAGTAAAAGAGATCAACACTGAGATTCAGTATAGTGCTATCCCTTAAGAGGTTGGCCAGTTAACTTGAAGGTAGGTTAATTACCATGTACAAATTCTACCCTAAAGCCATTCATCTTGATCAGAATCAACACATATTCTGAGTTTAGGTTTGCCTTTTGTCTTCAGACTCTATGCCAGGATCATTATCTGATGGTTTACAGTGTTTTAAATCTACCAACAAATGACCCTATACTGAATGAGAGCAAGAAACAATTTAATTGAAAGGGAAGTACAGCAATGTGCAGTTAGACGCCACATCTACCAAAACCTGCTCACCTAATATAGTAATGAAATGACGCTATGAAAAGGCCAGTGTAGAAGTCATGTTTGGAATGCAATTTTCTTTGAGACTGAATGTATATATCCATGAAGTCTATTATAAAATATTTTTCTGCAACAGATTGATTACAGTGCATATGTCTGGAGCTGAGGGTGAAAGTAAGAGTGACCCTACTTACCACTGCTTCTAGTGACCACTGGGAAATCTGTGCTCCCTGAATCTGTATCTCTGGGCTGTACTGTCTAGAGACCCTTGGAATGCTTCCTCAAGTGGAAGCAAGTATCTCATTAACTTTAAGCTCTAGTGGTCTCCCTGGCTTTTTAGACTCTGTGGACTCTGTGTCCAGAGACCAGCAAGCAAGGAAGGGAATCACCATCCTGGCAGGGGTTCTGTTGAAGTTGTATTTTGTTACATAATAAGGATTGGCAAAACACATTTGGCCTACAAAGGACTGCCAAAGTGCTTCTTGGTTCTTCCTTCTTCAATATTGATGATAATTAGACAAGTATAGTGGCAAATTTGAGAACACTGCAGTGACTGGGAGCTTAGATCTGTCAGTACTGGTGTGAGAGGTAGAATTATTGTCTCCAAGAAGATTGGACAACCTAATATAGTAATGAAATGGTGCTATGATAATCCTTGTAAATGTGAATCTGATAATTCACTACCCTCTTGAATATATTTCCTTGCAGAGCAAAAGGAACTTGCAATATAGTGAAAATTATTAATATAATGAATTTAAATAGAGGTCATTTTGGACTATCTAAAAAGATCCACTGTACCACATGAACCCTTAAAAGGAAGAGAGGAGGATAAGTACTTGTTTTACGAGGTAGCACAGCTGAGAGAGTATAGCCAGCTTTTGAATGTAGGCACTGCCCATTACTAGCTCCAGCTCTGGGAGTTGGAATGTGGTTAAACTCTGAACATGTGCCTCATCTGAAAGGTGCAAAATATAAAATCTTCAAAACAGGTTTCTCTGAGAAATAAATCAAACATAATAACTTATTGAAATAAAACATTGATAAGTTAATCAGCAAATGTTAATCTCCTTCCTTCCTCTAATGTATTGAATGCTATATGTACATGCAAAGCTATGAGATACAATATAAGGGATATATAAGATGTATGAGGTTCTACCTTTAAAAGGACTTAAAATTTAATTAGGAATAGATTCTAGACATGTAAGATAGACATTGTAGATATATGTATGTATGATAGGTAGACATGGCATTTTATAATAATCATCTAGGGCTTTGTGAAGTCTTATCTCTTTGAAATTAATATTGGAGTTAATCCACTATCATAGCTTTATTGTAACTTCTTTTATTATCATACTTTTGCTTCCTATGTCTGGTCTCCTCAGCATCAAAGTTTTATGAATTACAAAAATATGCACCCTCTCTCCTTAGCCTCACCTTCACTGCAATCACACTGTATGTACTGATAGATTTAGGTAGCTGTGTTTGTCTTCCCCACGTGTTGATCTCTCTCTGCACCTGCTCTTCTGTATGTCTTCACTCTCAAAAACAGATGGTTTTTCCCTTAAAATGAGCCAAACAGCCAGCCAAAAGAACCCACATTAGATGAATTCAAAATCAAAGGAATCAGATAGAACATCATTCCAGGCAGTCTGACCTGGACCTTGAAGCCTATTAGTGGGCAAGGGGAGATGCCTCATTCAGCCCAATGCATATAAGCTGGCACAAGTGTCCATGGGATTCTGGAATAACAGGTCATTCCGTGCAGTGGAATTATGCTACCCCTGGACTGCACCCTGGTGATGCCTCCTTAAGTGCAGTGACAGTCATGACATTCACACTCAGTGCCTCTTGGATGGTTTCATTTCTCAGTTCTCTTCAGCCATTCAGGGAGTGGCCAGTCTGAGCTATGTATTAATGCTGCAGAGGAGATGCTGCTACCCATGATTTTGATTTCTATTTGCTATGGTGCTAAGGGCTGCCTACAAATTCTTTGCTTGGCTCCAGCTCCCAAGTAATTTTGATTTCCAGGCACAAAACTAAAGTCAGAACACTAATCAGGCATCCTGGACATTTTATAGGCATCTCACCTAAGTAAAAACAAAGTAACTTAAAATTTATTTGTAAACAGGTCATCATAAGGGGCTGTCCTTAGGCCAGGCAGGAAACACATTTTTATTTTAGCAATTGACTTGTAGCTGCTAGCTACCACAGGTTAACTCTAGTGGTTTTTGGCACTGGGAAAGACTGGGGTTTAAGGGAAATATTTTCATGATTTCCTTTATTAAACAGGGTTATCTTTGATTGAAACTAAAAATAAATAAATAAATAAATAAATAAAATTTAAAGCTCCTATAAGAAACAAAAAGCAATCTTAATGGGGCTCAGAATTACCAAACCTCATCATATTGTACAATAATGTCCATTTGCAGTTAGTCACAGATATTGCTTAGTAATGTCTCCGATTTGGATACAAACAAAACAGAGCAAGACAAAAATGTTTCAAATCCATGTATTTTTGTAAAAAAATAGTAATAATAATAACATTTGTTTCATTCTGTCATAAAAGTTACATATATTCTTCAGGAATTGTTTAGAAAATACAGATAGACGTTCAAAAGAATAGCCAACCACAACCACAGTCTCCAAAGATAAGCACAAGTTCTGAATGCAACTCTAGAGAAGAGACCATTATGTGGTCTTACACTTTGTATAAATTGATCAACAGCTCACAGATTTGAGTGGCACTGCAACTAAAACAGGAATGCAGCAACAGAGCATTATACCTGTGTTCCACCCCAATGTACTACGTCAGATTCTCTAGGTGACCATTCTTATTAAATTTTTTTTTTCCAGAAAACTGCATTCTGGTACACTCTCACAGTTGAGATTAACTGCATGAGATACTAAAAGTGATAAGCACAATAACAAAAATTAGAATAAAATAATATTGAATCAAAAGAAATGCTTGAAAAAGGAGTACACAAATTACATATGTGATTTCTTTTTCTCAACGGTACTGCACATTTCCATCCCACAAGACCTTAAATGGACATCAGAAAGCTCCCATGCTAGATTGCCATATTGTGGTAAGAATGCTCCAGCTTAATTCTTGAAACTGTGTGCTTTGCTCACTGCCAACTTTAGTTCAGATCACAAGTTTTAAGCTTTAAAGGACTTTTAAAAAAGTTTTTATTTATTTATTTTGCCTTATGGGTTCAAGCCTCCTCATTAACTGGCAACAGATTAACCAGTACATTCATTTCCACAGTATTCTAACTCCTGATTCTAAGGCCTAAATTCAGTATTTCTTGTCTATTACATTTTGTTTAGAAACATTTGTATGTCACTCACCTTTTGGGTTTAGGCTTCTCATTTCCTTCCTCTTATAAGTTCTTCCCTCATGCCCTAGCCTGATAGAACCAATATCTAAATTAATCATATTGGGCTAAACACAGACTAATACTCTTTCCCATGGGGTTTCTTAATACTCAATTTCTAAATTATAAAGAACAATTCAGAGAAGTGCCCTACCGGATATTCTCCTCAGAGGTTGTATTAATCTATTCTCCATTACCATAACAAAATACGTGAGGTGTTAAACTTTATAAAGAGGTTAATTTAGCTCACAGTTCTGAGAGTTAAGGACCACAGTGCGAACATTAAATTGGCTCTGTTGAGTATTTCATGGTAGATGACATTACAACCATAGAAGCATGTGTGAGGAGAGGTCACATCAAGGGACAGGAAACCAGAGAATACAGAGGGTTCAGCAATGACCTTCTACTAAGCCCCACCTCTTAAACCCCATAACCTCTTAACATTACTACAACTAGGGACCAAGCTTCCAACTTGTGACCCTTGAAGGACAAACCACATCCAACTCGCAGCAGATGTCCTGTTTTATTCTTCAAGTCTTTACAAATGTTTATATGTGCAGAACTGTACCTTTTTGTTCATTCATTATACACATATTAATCAAGTACTGATTATGTCCCAGAAATTTCTGGGTTCTTAGGGACATACTAGCTAATAAATTATACAGTGTCCCTACTCATATGAGATCTGCAATATAGTAATGCAGAAAAGAAAGCAACAAATATGTAATAAATCAGATGGTGATTAGTGCTATAAAAAATATAGGATAGAAGATATGGTATGTTGACCATTTTATACGGGATGGCTATGAAATGGTCTCTTTGAGAAGAAGGCTATTGTAAATAAATATAGACATGTATTAATTAGAAAAAGGCAATTTTTGTGCAGCTGGAACAGTGGTGAGAAAAAGACTAGGACTGAGGCCAGTGAAACCTAGAAGGAGGTGAATTCAGCTAGAGCTTTGCAGGACATCACTCGCCCAACAGAATTTTTGCAAAACCTATCAAATTTTTTGTATATGTAGTCAGTCATATTATGAAAATCTATACCTTTTCCTTCTACAATTCTTAAACATATACTTTCATTCTCCTTCTTTTCTTAATTCACAAGCTAGAATTTGCTGTCCCAAGTTGAGTAGTAATTGATAATGTCTTGCCCCTGGATCTAAAGGGAATGCCATCAATATTTCACTAAACAGTGAATTGTTTGATGTTGGTATTTGATCTTTTTCAGGTTGATAATTTCCCTTTCTATTTATATTGATTTGAAAGTTTATTATAGGTAATTAATGTTGAATTTAGTATACCTAGATTTCATTTGATTAATATATCCTGTACCTTTTCCTTTCTTTCTAAAGATTAAATAATATACAGATTTTTCTATCATTTATTTTATGTACATTATCTTTCCATTAATTTCCTAAAATAGTTTTTGTTACATATGGCACTTTGATTTTTTTATCATTTTCTAAGAAAGGAATATCTCCATGGGTGATGACTGCGGATGAGTTCATTTAAACAGATAATTTTTTGTCGTTATGCTTATAAAATCGTGTGTGGAAATACCATCCACACACACTCTGCAAGTTTGGGCTAGTTACCTTACTTGCTAGAGAGATCAATTCAAAAGTCAGAATTTTAAGTTAGACTAGTAATTACAAATTCATAATAATTTGATATTCAATATCTTCAAATATGCAGAAGATCATTTTGCTAAGATGGTACAAGGCAATTGAAACCAAGATAGATCAAGGGAATTTGGCTGGGTTTATAGCTCAGCGGTAGAGTGCTTGCCTTGCACATGTGAGGCACTGGGTTTGATCCTCAGCACCACATTAAAAAAATAAAATAAATAAAGTAAAGATATTATTTAAAAAAAAAAAAAAAAAGGTAGATCTAGGGAAGCAAATTTTGCTATAGCTATAAATCCCCTTGAATGCTGCATTACTGGGCTGTAGACTAATTGCAGTTAATCCAAGGAAAGGAAACTCCATTTTAAGTTTTCCAGATGGGGTTGGTAGAGTGTCATTCTCTTTATGGCTATTCACCCATCAGAAGTCCTGACACCAAGCTTTCTTAATTAGCCATATGACAGTGAAACACCTTAGAAAAACAAACCAAAGTAAGCAAACAAAAACAAAACAAAAATAACAAACTGATGGCATCTTTTTTTCTTTTTGTCCAAAAAAAGGGAACAAAAGAAAATTGCAGTCAAATCAGTATTCTAAATTTAAAACATTTCCTCTGGAGAATTTAGGCAGAGGTATTTTGGTGTAAGCGACTTGTAGTTTCTGTCTGGTTTACTGATCCAGCAGAATAAGTGGCTGACAATTTGCCACTATCACTTTGTCACTGAAAGCTGATTCTATATCTCTGAATGAATTAGTGACTAGAAATTAAATCCTAAGACATGTGCTTTGATAGATAGGCTTGGGCTGATGGGCCACCTCCCCCATGGAAATTTCCATGGGGAGGTTTCATTTTCCCTAGGCAGGAGCCAATCAGCTTAAAGGTCACCCTGTTCCCTGGGAAAAGAGCTAATATCGTTAAAGGTCACTCTGGTACACCCCCACCAGAAATCCCTACTTAAAGCTCCTGCCTGCCTGGAGCTCAGACACAACAGCTCGTCCCTACTGAGAGGAAGTAGCCACTGCAACAGCTCCAGACTCACCGTCTCCAGCCTGATGGCAGCTGCCCCAGCCAACAGCTCCAGAGACCACAGCCAGCACGACCAGGAACCCACCCTCCATCCAGCTCACACAGTCTCCTCTCCCTGAATCCTCTCTCCCCGTACTTCTTCTACCTCCGACCAGCCATAAAGGCTGATGAATAAATCTCTTGGCTGCACTGTTGTCTCCGGTGTGATTTTTGCCCTTCATGCTTACTAGAAAATATCCATCTGAAATATAGTAAAATATCCTTTGGTTCACTTCCTGATTTTCATATGAAAATAATGAATATGGTATGTTATGAGATGAAGCCTTGTAAACATGTCAGTAAACATTGGTTCTTATTGAAATTCTTTAGGAAAAGGGGAAATAAACACTTATTAACCACTTTGTTTCTGTAGACATTTTAAAGTGGCTATAAAGAGAAATGGAATAATATAGGCTCTGTTAGGAGTTAGGAAAATCCCCACCGCTTCTCCCCCTGCTATGAATTTAGGAATGCTGCTCATATAGTCAACATGACTGATGACTTATTAGCTCACTAGAGATATCAGTTTGTCTTCCAAATTATACTAGTTTTTTTTTTTTTTTTTTTTTTTTTTTTTTTAAGTAAGTTGTTACAATGATCTCCATTTCATAGTTGCAAAATGAGGGTAAGAAAGTATTCATTGAATATACCTGCTTAAATAATTTTGTTAAATAAAGATCAGTATGTCTGTTCAGTGACCACAATAGGTCCCTCTGGTCTAAAGTTGATAGTGACTAAATGCTGGAGCCAGGATAGGGGCAGACAAACTAGCAGATTCCCAAATGCAGGCTCCTTCCTGTCATCCTCAGCATCATTCACTTAGTAAACATTTTTGAGGAAAGATTTCTGGAGTGATTAAGTGCTTGAGATATAAAAGAGACATGGCCTAGTTTGGATACAGTCACTAACTTATTTAAAGCTGGGTAA
The DNA here is from genome assembly GCA_025594165.1 of Tamias sibiricus. Taxonomy (NCBI): domain Eukaryota; kingdom Metazoa; phylum Chordata; class Mammalia; order Rodentia; family Sciuridae; genus Tamias; species Tamias sibiricus. The sequence goes on along the minus strand of CM046663.1, from coordinate 103,836,714 downwards.
CATTCTTGCCTTATCTTTTGGATTCACATACGACTTTTAGGATGGATGACTAAGACTAGACTTACCTTCATGGAGCAGCATCAACTGTTTGAAATCAATTTCTAACAAGATGGCACAATGCATCAGACTCTATCACTCATCCCTTGCTAAGAGAAGATTCTTTCCAATTTCTACAGATTCTTGAGAAGAAATCAAAATAACATTCTAACTCTTTCTTCATTTATGAATTCAATGATTTTCCCAGTTGTCATTTCTAACTCTTGAACAGGTAACGATAGTAATCCAGAGACTTTTGTATCTGTATAATTTTGAAATATTAATACTTTTATTTGTCTGATTGAAACCCTATACATTAAAAAACATGACAGAAGAATTAAAATAAGTGGGTTAGCAAAAAAAAAAAAAAAAAAGTTATAGTTAGAATAAATTCTGATGGTCCATTTCATAGTGGGATAACTAACTAGTTAACAATATGTTGTACCTTTAAAAATAGCTAGAAGATTTTGAATGTTCTTACTAGAAGAAATGATAAATGTTTGAGGTGATGAATATGAATAATCATGTAATTTATACATAATTATTACACATTGTTTACATGTATTGAAGCATCACACTGTACCCCGTAAGCTTGTATATTATGTCAATCAAATAAAATAAATCTTCAAGAAGATAGAAAAGTTTAAGAGGGCATGAGCTCCAATCAAATAAAATAAATCTTCAAGAAGATAGAAAAGTTTAAGAGGGCATGAGCTCTAATTCCACTATTCACAGAGAGTTTTCTTTCTGTTGCATATACATTCTTTATTCATGTGAGCATATACACCTGGATATGTTGTAAATAATTTACCACTTACTGTATACTAGCTTATAACTTGTTTATTGAGGGATTTTTCTGTACAGGTCTTACTCAGCCCATTGTAGCTAGGAAATAACTGAGATTCAAACAGGTTGCATAACAGCCCAATGATAGATCCCATATTTAAACCAAGACATATCTGATTGCAAGATATTACATACTCTGTAAAAGGTGGTCATTTGATCTTTCAGTTCAAAATATTTTGTTCCGCAATGAGATAAGATGCCAGAGCTCAGGCTTTAAGACCATCTTTTTGAAGAACTTAGAGTGTGAATCCTGGGGTTAGATGCTGTGGTTAGTGATGGATCAGGTGGAGCTCTGTGAATGAGCTGCTGGGTACTCAGGATCAACCAAAAGTCTACACATGTGACAAAGTTGCCTTAGTAAACTGTCATGATTTGCAATTCATTGCTTCTTTAATTTTACCCATGACATAGACTGACCTGTTATAAATATGTATACTTCCGCTCTAAGAATGTGGTTCTTTGCCTGTTTCTCTACAAAGCACATTCATGAAAATAGAATTGGAAAAGTATAGACCAAAAATACTAGAGATGTGAGTATAAATGACTATACATTGCAGAATTAACCAAATCATCTGCTAAAAGTAAATTTAGAATGATGGTGCTAAACCAATAATGATTTGTAATTAAAAATTAAAACAACAACAATGAAAGCTCCAAAAGTCTAAAGAAAACACTCAAATGTGCTGATAATAAGTCTACCCCCAGTTTTGTGAATTCTCCAAATTCAATTGCGTAGTAAAAACATTGCTATGTTATTATATGGTGTGCTGTTAAATCCATCAGTGGATCGATGAAAGGTCCTTTGGCATGATTTTGTAACAGCTTTTAGTAGTCATTCTTAAGTCAGCAGTTCACAAAAAACACCCCCTTCAAGTCCACTTATAAATGAAAACTCAGGGTTTCCAGTAAGTGATTCACAGATACTCTGACTGTCCTCACCAAGATATGTACCTTTTCCTCCCTTTACTTAAAAATAAAAATAATCATATCTGAATGTATAAATCACTGAGGTTTTCTAGGGGCTTATGATTGCTTCTGTGCACTCTCAGCCTCAGTCAGCTGCAGAGAAGCCCTGTCAAATATCACAAAGTAATTTGTCACATTAGGGTTAGACAATTTTGCATAAATGTGACCTTTACTTTGCTCTGGACTTTGCTTATGATGCCAGATAAATGTTAAATTGCGATATTACATAGCCGTCAAATGGAGTTTCCTATAAAGTAGGTTTTGATGGAACAATATTTTGACAAAAGCCAGTTCAGATCACATTCCTTCCAAATTCAAATCTTAATAAATTGGAAAGTCTTGGATCCAGAAACATTCAGAAGCTTCATAAGGCTTGACTGACTTCTCACCTGAGCTAGGCATTCAAATGCAGGCCACTTTGTAATGTTCTCATTGCAGGATCTTGTAACTTTGAGTGATGTTGCCATTTGCTGGAGTTCTCTGCAGTGTAGCTCTTCCACCCAGTTGCAACCAATTTCACTCATCAGTAGCTTCGGCTTAGCTTCACCCTCATAAATTCAATCATTCATTTGGCAAGTGCAGAGTAGACCGATCTTCAACAAATCCCAGAATTTAGAAAAAGAATTGGAAAAAAGACATTGATGATTTGCTTCTGGACACTGACATTTAATTTAGACATTAGGGAGGATTTATTAGTTACAATACAGAGATTTTCATTTAATTTTTATTTTTCTTTCTTCTGAAAAAAAAAAAAATATGGCTTCATCCCCATGGTCTGTTGAATGCCTTGGACATCAACAAACAGCTTGGATGTGGCCAGTCATTGGAGCACAGAATCAGACTTGTTCAACATGGAAATAGACTAACTGCATTTTTCCTTGTAGAAACATCTGCCCCAGATGTTGTGGCTGGCAGAGCAAACTGAGATCACATAGGGACTTTCTTTCTAATTTTAGTTTCTTAAATGATACATTTGAAAGTATATTCACACATAGTAGTCACATTCTGTGTGTTCATTTTAAATTCTACTACTAATAAATTGGGTAACCTTGAAGACTAGTCAATAAACCTCTCTAACTCATCAATAACTTGGAGGTACTAATAATTTTGTCCTTGAACTTCAGGAGACTAACTATACTAACTTAGTTGAATTAATCACATGATTACATGTAAATATATGTGAATGAACTTAAAGCAATGCCAAGAATATAGTATGAACACCCATTTTATTATAATTTTTGTCATCATTTTTGGGTAAGCATATATCTATCATTTGTTAATTGCTTTCCAATATGACCATGAATTGTTTTTTCTGTTTTATGTTTGGTATGCCTTCTTAAATAACACAGTAAAGCAATTAAAATACTTAGGGATATACAGTGAAAAATGTTTTTCTTACTGCCTCATCCTTCCAATTGCTATTTCATCTAGTGATGTTTCATGCTAAAATCCATGTATTTAAACTTCCATATGGAGCTTAAAGCACTAAAGAAAGCAAAACTATTCAAAAAAGAAAATATTTTTTACCTCATTTTCTGTTTTTCTAATAACAAGATAGTGATCTTGAAAAATCCTGCCTTTTGTTGAGTCCTTGTTATGTAGCAGGAGTTCTACTAAGACTGCACTTGATGCTTTGTATCATTCAATCATCACAAGTAGTCCTGTGAGATAGACGCCATTATCAACCCAATTTCACAGATAAGTAACTTCCTAAAGGTAACTCAAATGGGATTAAATATTATGTTCTCCAAATTTAAAAGTTTTCAGAGAATACAAAAGGCCAAATAACATTTTTTTTCTTTGAAAGGCATCTCATAATCTACCTTTGCTTTCCAGTCCCTTTTATATGTCACCTACTATTTTTGGAGGAAATTGCTCAGTTTAGACTCCTCTTCTACTCTCCATTTCACTGCATACTGTCAACAGTTTACACTTTTTGAAATTCCAGCTTTACTAAGCCTCTTGTTTGCTCAGCAGGCCTCACTGGCTCCCCACTGCTTAGAGAATGTAATACAAGCCACTTATCCTGACATCCAAGGCCTTTCTTGGTCTGCCTCCATCTTAACTAGCAATCTTATTTTTTAGTGTGTTTAGTATAGTCTAATTAATAAAAATTAATCAACAATTTTCTTAATAATATAACTAAAAAATATTAAAGCAATTCTCCTTGGGATGTGGATTGAAGATAATCCATTCTTTCAGCTTGAGTAATTTGGAGAGTACAAAACAGAGATTCCTGGCATAAACATTGATTGTTTTATTTGGAGCTATTTAAGAATTATTGCTAGAGAATCTGAGAATGTGAGTAAGTACATTCTCATTAGACTTTTCCTGGGAGCTAGAGCTGTGCTATGGCTATGTTCCTCATCAGAACTGATCAGCAGTTGTTCTAGTTAAAATGTGTTCAACATCCTGGCCTGGCATTGGCCACCAGGGTATGCTTTTAATTCAACTGACTCTGCAGCTTGGAGAGTGGATGCCATCACCAGAGAGCTCATCTTAGTATTCACAGACAGTGGCCACCACATAACCTCACATAGAAATCAAATGAATGGTCATTTCTTTTATTGGAATTTGGCAAGGAATATTTTACATTTTACAGATTACCTAGTCCAAGAAATGATTTCCCTTGCAGTAACTCAATAGTGTCCTTTTTGAAAACATGAAAGTCCAATCCATTCTTTTTAAATGAGGATGTTTTGAGATCCTCAAGGGCTGGGACTATATTTCATTCCTAATTTTATCTTCATTGCCAGGATCATTTTCTAACATGGAGGAAATGTTTTTTGAACAAATGAATGTATTCATGCATTGTTTGACTATAAAGGGGACTTTGGATGTCAGCCTCTTGGGCGTGGGTCTAGGAGAATTGTTGTAATTCCCTGGAACCAGAGAATTATTTGATTGAAAGAATTCTAGCTTCCTTATCAAAAGCCAAGGAACCTTCAGGACTAGATGTAATTGCTTCCAAGGCACACTGGTGAGGTAACACATGTTGTACAGAAAGCATTTTATTTGAGCCCCAAATGTTCACTGATACATCATGGGACAATGCTCAGAAGTGTACTTCTCAATAGAGGGAGATAATATACACTGTGTTTGCTTTGATCTGTAGTGTCTGTGGATCATTTTGGTTTTGACCTACTTATGATTGATCTCAACAGGAAAACCTGATGTTGTTAGAGGAGCTTCTTAGATCTTAAATATATTCTTAAATTTGTTTTTTTGAGAGGAGGCTTGGGAGCTCAGATGTAAGAAGGATAGTTGCGAAGATGGCTTGTGCTGTGGTACAAGGAGTAAAGAAAGAAAGGAATAGAACAGAGCAACACAATGAAGATAATTTTTGTTCAGCTGATGTTCTCAATCTGTTTCCCATTAGACTCAATGGTGTCCTTTTAATTCCCATATACCCAGGGAAGCCACATACTTTCCCCATTTTTCTCTTAAAGCTTTTCTCAGGAAATTGTAAAATTAAAAAAAAAAAAAAACAAAAACAAAACAAAACAAAAAAAACCCCTCCATGCCACAGTAGTAATAGTGGGGGAGAAATTTTGGATGAATGAAATGAATGAAACTCCCTTTGGAGTTTTAGACAAAAGTGAATGATGTTGAGGAGGTATTATAGGATATATGAAAATTAACCCCATCCAGACTCTCCTGAAGTGACACAACACATATCACCAATACCATGGTGATGCAGCTTTTGCCTTAGAAGCAATCAGCTGGCCTTCCAAAATTTTACTTGATCCCTAAAAGTTCTACGCAATCTTACTTTGTTCCCAAGATTTTCCCTGACTTGTGTGGCAAAGATGATCCAAAATAGTTGCCTTCTCTGAATTCAAACACTTTCACAAACTAGCAGCAATTTAGTAAATTTAATGGAATAAAATTGGAAAAAAAAATCTTTCTTGATCATCTCAATTTACTCACTTTGCTCCCATCTTATTCTATGTCCAGGAGCACTTTGTTCATATCACACTCTACAAAGTACTGTGTGCTTCGATCGTTGTCATTTTTCTAAACCTTCCAAGTTTTTGCATTTTTTGAGGACAGGGGCTATGTTATTGTCATCTCTGAGACAGTTTAGACTGTCACAAAGGTGTTACCCAATCAGTGCTTGAACAAGTGAATGAATGAGCCTCTGCTATGTGTACAGTACTGTCTTCGGAGGGGTGAGGTGATGAAGACTAATGCTAATGCTTCTTCTGTGTATATGTGACTACATCTGTGGACAAGCATGACACATCAAGAGTTATACTTACAAAACAATTTGTTTTTTTTTTTATCTCCTAGAGACTTCAGATTACCCTGTTGGGCCATTTTTTTTCTCTGCTATATTAAATTCTAGTCACTTGAAAACAAGAAAAGATACTGTAGTTAGTGCATAAAATGCTGATGCCTGTGTTACAGTAAAAACTTTGAACTTTTTTTCCCTCTATTTAATGTAGAAGCTCCTTCTCCTCAGTTGTGCTGTAGGGGGATGAGTGGGGGATGTGCCTGCTTGTGCAGCTGAGGACATCTCATTAAAGGCTTTAGCATTTTGGAAAAGATGGGAAGTTTTTAAAAGGAATAATAAAATCTCTTATATTTCCTTTTGAGACCGACCAAAGGGCTTATTCTTTGTGAATACATACAGGATGGTGGTTGTTACGATATGAGCAATCATCATCATACTACCTTAAGACTATCCTGAGGAGCCAAGATAATAATTATTATTATTGTCATTATTATTAGGAGTCATTTTTCTCACAGCTTCTGGGACAGCAGGAATAGATGATGATAGGCAGGGTAAGGCCCAGTGGTAAAAGCCAGCTTCATGAGTTAACTTTGAGGGGGCAGCAGGCACCTTCAAGGCCTTTTTACCTGCAGCAGCCTTTCTTGGAAGAAAAGCTTGAAGATGCAAAATCAAAGGGAGAAACTGCCCTATCGTTTGTTAAGGTTTGTGTGCCCTGAACACTTCAGGCTCCTGGCAGGTTCCTTTCCAGGTGTATTGGTCAGGGTTCTCTACAGTAACAAAATCAACAAGAGGTATGAATATAAAAAGAGGATTTATCAGATTGGCTTACACAACCAGAAGCTGAATAGTCCACAATGGCCATCTGAAGGCTGAAGAGCTGGAGAAACCAGTAGCTGTGCTGTTCAAGATGCTAAAATCTCAGAACTAGAGGGATCAACCGTGCTATCCCAGTCTGAGACTGAAAGCTTCTGGAAACATCCTGGAGAATCACTGGCAGAGTCCACTTTGGAAGAGTAAAGGAACAGTAAGAACCTGATGTCTCATGTAATTGCAGAACCAATCAAGGACCCATTCAAGAAGAATGGAATTTGCATCTGCTGCTGCTTCCTTGATCTTCCAACTTTTATTCCATCCAAGTTTCCAATCTGTTGGATGGTGCTGCCCACTTAGGGAGAGTCTCCACTTCAGTTTGCTATTCCATGTGCCAATCGTTCCTAGACACACCTTTGTTGGCACACCCAGAAGCCTCTTAATCTTCAGAATATTTTAATCCAATCAAGTTGACAATTCAAATTAACCATGACACCAGGGCATCCCATGCACTTTATTGACATCAGGGGTCTTAGCCTCCTGCTCTGGTGTTTTGTCCTTATGCCTGGTAATGTTTTGTGTTCCCATTCAGCCTTGTGGGGACCTTAGCATGTGGAATGTGGGAGCTTTGCACTTTGACTTCCTCTTTGTGTAAAAATTAGAAATGAGCAGGAAGCCCACTTGCCTCACTGTAGAGAAAATATGACTGTCACATGTGCTGACCCTTAGCACTGACCTCTCAGGGTCAGTGGGGCAGTGATGCCTATAACTGTCAGAAAAGCTCAGTTACAAATGAAGATAATCTTTTCTCTTACTGCCTTGATGTGGTACAAATGGCACTTTGGAGATTTTTTAAGTCAGGTGGAATAATAGCCACTCAACAGCAACAGAGAACACAATTGGCATGGAGTCATAGGTACTTTGGTTGTGCTTGCCCTGAAGGAGTCTGGGAGGAAACAGATCTCAAGTCTTCCAGGTTTGGTTTTCATCGGTTTCTCTTGTGGTGCCAGCATGGCTCAAAAAATTTCTTCTGGCCATGTCTTATTGTACATAGTTCACATGAGATTGCTTGGAGTTTTACCACTACTCATGGGATCTTGGGCAGTTGCTTGGTTGGAAACCATAGCTTCTTGACATCACCTGCAAAGTCAATGATGGTAATGATGGTACCAAAATCCAGTTGTTGCAAGGATTAATTGGATAAAAGACTAAATGTACAAAACCAGTGCCTGGCAGAGTGAATTAAAAAATAATGCTTATGATTTTGATTATGGTAGACAAGTTTCACTCTCATCTACTTCAGAGATATCTTCCATTCATAATTTTGAAAAGATTTATGATTTTGAAAAATAAATATGATAGAAAAGTGTATTATACATGTATATATGCACATAGAAAAAATCAAAGACAAAATATATAGGGCAACCTTTTAATAGTGGCTTCCTCTGTGTTGTAAAATTAAAGGTATTTTAATTAAATTTATTCTTGTTTTTTAAAATTGTTTCTAAAATTACTAATCAAATTGTAATAATAAGGAAGATAGTTGATTTTTATTGTGTATATTTATAGAATACAACATGATGTTTTAATTCATGTACATATTGTGGAAAGATTAAGTCAAGTTAACATATCCATTACCTTATAAACTTATTTCTTATAATGGAGAACAATTAAAATCTATTCTCATTGAAAATTTTAAGTAAACAGTGCCTTATCATTAACTATAGTCATCAGGCTATAGAATAGATCTCCATAACTGATTCTTCTTGTCTAACTGAAACTTCACACACTTTCACCGGTATCTTCCCATTTCCTGTTCTCAGAAGCCAGAAACCACCATTCTTTTCTCTACTTGTATGAGTTCAACTTTATTACATTCCACATATAAGTAATGTCAGGCTGTATTTGTTTTCTTTCCCTATATTAACATAATATCTCTTAGGTTCAAGCATATCATCATAAATGACAGGATGTTTTGAAGGATGAGTAATGTTTTATTGTTCTTATGTACCACATTTTCTTTATCTACTCATCTGATGATATGACACACTTAGGTTGATTCCAAATTTTGGCTGTTGTGAATAGCCAAATAAACATGGGAGTGCAGGTTTGTCTTTGATGAACTAATTTTTTTTCCATTTGGATATATACCTCAAAATAAAATTACTGAATCATATGGTATTTCTATTTTTAATTATTTTAGAAACCTCTATATTGTGTTTCATAGTACTATTCTAATGTACATTTCTGCCAACGGCATAGAGTTCTCTTTTCTTCACATCACCACAAACACTTGTTTCTTTCAACTTTTTGATAAGAGCCAGCCTAACAGGTATAAGGTGATATCTTATGATAGTTTTAATTTGCATTTCCCTACTCATTAGTATTGTTGAGCTTTTTTTTTTTCCCCCTATGTCCACTGGCCATCTGAATGTCTTCTTTTGAGAAACATCAATTTAGGTCTTTTGCTCATTTTTAAGTTGAGTTGTTTTCTTGCTAATGGCTTGAAATTCACATGTAGTTTGATATTAACCCTTGGTCAGAAGTAGGGTTTACAAATATTGTTTCCCACTCTGCACTTTGCCTTTTCATGCTCTTGATCCTTTCTTTTGCTATGCTGAAACTTTTTTTTTTTTTTTGTACTGGGGATTGGGGGCACTTAAACACTGAGCCACATCCTGGCCCATTTTATTTTGTTTTATTTTATTTTATTTTATTGAGACAGGGTCTTACTAAGTTGCCTAGGGCCTCTCTAAGTTGCTGAGGCTCACCTATATTTCTTTTGTTGCCTGTTGACTTGGGTGTCATATGAGATTTTTCTCAGTCAAAGGTTTTAAATCTGTGTAGAGATTTTTGTTGGCATGTCTGCTTAACAAAGTTACTAATGAGGGTTTAAATGGGTCAACAAGATCATAAAAAATACAGAGGGAAGAGAAGGCAGAACAAACTCAATGTCTGGCTTTTTGTGGAAAATATGTATATTATTGATGTCTTTATTCACTGTCAAAATAACAAAGACTTTATTTTCTAAACAAGGAAAACTAGAAAGCAGCCACCAATACCAGATCTGATCTGAAGAGTTGTTAAGAAAGCCATTCCCCTGCCCCCTCCATCTCCCTTCCAAATCTCTTAAGTTCCCTTCACTTTCCTCCATCGAATATATTCTGGAAAAAAATTATAAATTAATTTATGAATTTATACAAAGTAATTTGTTTCTTTAATCCATTAATTTCATTCACATCCTGCTACCTAAATTTTACAGTGCTAAGCATAAGATAGTGTATAAGATAGTCTTATCTTCTGCTTTGCAGGTTGTTAATATTTGAAACACTGAGAACCTAAAAATTCATCTCTAGTTACAAATTTTAGTGGTTAGAAAGGGATAGGGTGGAACAGATGTGGTCCTTTCATTACACAGTTGAGGAGTAAGGAGGCTAAAGAGCTCCCAAGCCTTGTCTCCAAAGGCCATTCTCAACTAAATGGAATCAGGTCACTTTGAGGCAATGGCTGATTCCAGGGCCAGAAGAGTGAAGGCCTAAGATGAACCTGTAATATTTTGTGGTAGAAATTAAGGGCAAACTAATATGATGGGAACATATCAGGAAAGTATAGAAGATTCAGCTTGCCATAGTTCACATTGGTCAAATCTAGTACAATTAGAGCATCAAAACCAATGACAGTATCTCAATTCAGCATACTGAATATAACAGGAATACACAAGTCTATTTCTACAAAATATCTGTCTCATCAACTTTATGTCTGACACATCTCTTATTATCATTACAAGCATGTAATTTCTTCAGACGAAATTAGATGCTTTATTGATTTTTGTCCATCAGTTACCTACACCAGATCTGATTTGAAGAGTTGCTAAGGAAGTCATTCCCTGCCCCCTCTATCTCTTCTGTCAATTGATTTTTGTCAAGCCTAATTCTTGCTCAGTTAAAAATAATTTTGTATTGATAATTGACTTGTTTACAAATAGAAACAATGCTAAGAATGGGAAGATATTTTAGAGTAATACTTTTATTATTGTGAACTATTTTGTATTGTACTGTGACATATCTTGGAGTAAATATATAACTAACATTTTTATAAATTAAATTTTTTAGAAATTCTCGAAAAATAAGTGCTGATACCATTTTAAGAGTTCCTAATGAATCATTTACCACAATTAATCTAATAATTATTTTATAATGCTTATTTCCAAATATTTCCCTATTTAAAAATTAATAGCATATGTGTTTATAACCCAAGTAAAGAGGGGTAGTACTAATTATGATAAATGGATCACCAAATTTAAGGTTCTCCTTTCAGTGAATCTATTTTATGTATCTAGAGTAATAATTTATTAGAAACATTAGTACAGCATGTTATTCACAACTGAAATGGATTTTAATTAAGTTATACAGGATTTCATAAGTGAAGTGGTTCACTAAACTAGTACTTCCTTACTCTATTTCACTTCTAACCCTCATTCTTTAGTAATAAACCTTTGCTTACTTTTGTATTTAGAGGAATTTTTTTTTTTTTTTTTTTTTGGTACTGGGGATTGAACTCAGGGGCACTCGACCACTGGGCCACATCCCCGGCCCTTTTTTGTATTTTTTATTAGAGACAGGGTCTCACTGAGTTACTAAGTGCCTCGCCATTGCTGAGGCTGGCTTTGAACTCGCGATCCTCCTGCCTCAGCCTCCCAAAGTGCTGGGATTACAGGCGTGCACCACCGCGCCCGGCTTAGAGGAAATTTTTTGCCAAGTACTTATAATTCTTTTTTTTTTTATCATGCTACTTTATTATTTTTTTGCATTGTAGAATCTGCTCTTTTAATGTTTTCATCTGAAAGAGGTATTTCAGGAGGTCTTTAGATGTATAAGTATATAGGAAGTTTTCAGCTGAAAGAGGTATTTCAGGAGGTCTTTAAATGTATAAGTAAAAAGGAAGTGTATTGTATTTCTCCTCCTTTTTTGCTTTCAACATTCTATTCTAGAGAAATGAAGATTGATGCATCCAAAAATGTGGGAAAATATTTATTAAAATGCCTTTATTATTAATAAGCTAGTCCGTGTACATAGCTACTTGATATTGTATTAAAATCTATTTTCTATCTCAAGGGCAAAACTTTAATGCAAGTGAGATTGAATATTTAGGAGAATATAAAAATAACAAAAATGTGATAATGACAATTTTCAAAAGTTTTAGAATAGATTACTATCATGAGAAAGATTATCAAAACACAGATTTAAGAGCTAGGGACTCAATACATCTAGGACCTTCATTTTGTGTATGTGCTTTGGAAACAAATGAGTTGGGCTAAATGTTCTTTTGGCCTCTTTAAATGCAAACATTCTATAGATATTTTCATTTCTTATTTTGGTTTATTGTAATTTCCAAATCATTTTGCTTAATCTTGGAAACATTTATTTAATGCTTAAAATTTAATAAAATTAATTCAAAAGAGTCAATGTTATGGCAAACCTATAATATATATAGGATAATAAAGAAATATCCTTATAGATCAGGTCAGCATTATTGATTTAGGATTGCTTCACCTGGATATGGTTTTAGATAGTATGGCATATAGAAAATTATCCTGTTGGTCTCTTAGGATTTGGCTATTCTCCTCATGAGGTGGCCTAAACAGCCAGGGAACATGTGTCTCATATTTGTTATTGAAACATGAATCATTACCCCCAAACTAGGGATCAAATTTTTTAAATCCAATTAAACGTAAAACAAGACAAAAACAAAACCCAAACCAACCAACCAAAAAAAAAAAAAAAAAAAAAAAAAAAAAAAAAAAACATACAAACCAACAACAAGCAACAAGGAGAATTATCCATGTCCTCAAAAGGGCTTGCCTGTCTTGCCTGTCATTACCTGGGGTGCTTATGGTTGATCCCATCAGAGTATTTTGCCTCCAATTTTGATATGGAGTGAAGAATTCAGACCTATGCCACAGTTGACTATGTATATGGATTTTTTGGATATGAACAGAGTTTGGAAAATTTAGGGACAGGATTAGGCTAATAGTTTTTCTACAGGCCCAGATAGTGTCCATAAACAGACCTTTGTCTACCTTTCCAAGTTACCAGTTCTCTGTGAATGTATGAGGGAGTGGAGAATAACATTTGCTTCTCCTCTTTTTTCTAATCATTCCTGCAAATTGCCTGCCCCCACCACTGGTCACCTAAGTCAGAGGGTCCTCAGCCCCACTTTCATTTCCTTTGGCCTCTCCTTTCTGTAAGACCTAGCCCTGCTGCTTTACTTAGAACTTGAATCTATATTTGTAATAAAAAGATCAGCATGTCTGGAGTCTGTTTTCTTTTTACATTTTAATTGATCTTTTGTTGTTTAGAAATTCACTGATTCACTATTGGTGCCAAGATGTACAGAATATACAAGACAAATTATGAATGTGGGAAGACAAACAGAAAGAAGCTTTTCCCCTCATTTTATGTTTTTGCATATAAAATGTACAAAGCAGAGTGGGTGTTTAGACCAGAGGCAAAAATCTGTTTGGGAGAAACTGTGAGAGTTCCTTCTGTTACACAAAGGTAAGAGGAGAAGGGAAACACTGGTCAGAAACGTAATTTGTAGAGAATCTTAAGGTAGTAATGATATAGACAGAGGCCCCATCTCCTGCTTCTCCTTGCTGAACACTCTTGGAAGCACCAATCTCTGACATTCAGACTCTATCAATCAGTCTCACAGAATGTCTCTCCTAGAACATTCTATGGCTTAGAATTAGAGGAAACATCAGAAGAAGCTACAAGATTTGGTGTTTGCTGTTCTTGCCATGGAAGTAAGAGTTGAGGGGATGACTCAGAGAATAAATTTCTCCCTATGAAGTTTTAGATGTGTATGGTGTTGAGGAGGTATTATAGTTCCCACAGACCAGCATTGTGCAGGCAAAATTTTACCTCCAGAATTAATTAGCATCTGTCCTGATATTCATAGTATGTTTTATAAAATGTTCCAGAGAATTCCAAAAAGCACAATTAAAGAAAATATTTTCACTCAAAGATATATTCTATCCTGACACCAAAGACTGAAGTTCAATATTTAACACTGAAAGCTTTGAATTTGATTTATATTGCAAAAGGAAATATAGAAATCTCTTATTTTGTTTAAAAAATAAGCTGAGTTGTATACAACCATTACTCTCTGCATATGCTTGGGATAACATGCATATTGTCTTATCATTTAAACAGATTTGTGAGTTCTACCTGTTGGGTTTTAGATGTGTATGGTGTTGAGGAGGTATTATAGTTCCCACAGACCAGCATTGTGCAGGCAAAAATTTACCTCCAGAATTAATTAGCACCTGTCCTGATATTCATAGTATGTTTTATAAAATGTTCCAGAGAATTCCAAAAAGCACAATTAAGGAAAATATTTTCACTCAAAGATATATTCTATCCTTGACACCAAAGACTGAAGTTCAATATTTAACACTGAAAGACTGGATAAAGAACATGGTTGAAGTTAGATAAACCTGAATCAAAATTTCAGCAGGCTACTTACTAATTGAGTGATTCAGACCAATTACTTAGTTGTTCTGGGTCTCTTTTATAAATGGAAATTCTATTCCTACTTGTTGTGGGAACAATGAGAGTCCTCAAAGAATTGTGAGAATTATATGGTATAAGTTCTAGTGTTGTTATCATTACTATTGTTAGTTTGCAGCAGTAACCATTAAATGTTGGAGTTAGGATTCAAATTGAGATGCTTTGGTTATGAAACCGGGCTTATAACTCTACATCATTCTATGCAGTTGAATGAAACAAAAAATAAATGCTTACAGAAGACAAGGCTAACTTGAAAGAAGAAGGTGCCTCTGTTCCTGGAAGTATCAAAGATCTACTCAAAGACAGAAGTATTTATTTATTTATTTATTGGGAAAATATTAGGTATTGAACCCAGAGGGACTTTACCACTGAGCAACATCCCCAGATATTTTTCATTTCTTCTTTATTTTAAGACAGGTTCTTGCTAAGTTGCTGAGGCTGGCCTCAAATTTGCAATCCTCCTGCCTCAGCCTCCCAAGATGCTGGGATTACAGGTATGCACCACCATGTCTGGCAGGACAGAAATATTTAAAAGAGGATGTAAAAGTTTGCTTGTAAAGGATGAATTAGCCTTCAGACTGTTTGGTTGGACATGTATTTGATAAAAAAAAAATGCAACATTACTAAGATTGCCAAATTGTTATGATGAAAAACAGCAAATGCTACATGATCATCAAATACACGCATCTTATTTCCAAGGTATTCAAACATCTGAAAATCAAGTTCAGATTTATGGAACATATTTAAAATTTTGTGACTTTGGAATCAGAAATGCTTACATGGACTTTATTTTTGTTGTTACCACAGGAATTGTTAATATTATTGTTTTTATTGTTTTTTTGTATTATCTCAGGAGGGAAATATTTTTTATTTTGCATATATTCATATATTTCTTTTTTTTTATCACTTGTAGATACCACACAGTAATATTGGAAGCAGGCCAAATTATTTGATCTTTCATTTTCTATAGTAAACTCTACAATGCCTTGGAATAAGAAATTATGTGCAAGTAGGGAGATTTAGTGTAGTTTTAAATTTACTTTATTTTTAAATTCTCAGAATCTGGTATGGAATATAAGTCTGTGATAGTTTGGTAAATGATTTATGTAATTGCATATTGCTTAACAGAACAACACTGTTTGCAAATATTCTTTACTCTTTCTGTATCTTGGGTGACTATTTAATGGTAATTTGTGTTCATGGCAAATCATCCTATTGTAATATGAATGGATAACTATTTCTCATTTAATTATTTATCCCAAGATCACATCAAAAAAGCAATTGGCCTTCAATGAGTCTCATCTTTTTACTTCTTATTCTTTGCTAAGATTGTGAATTACCTATATTTCCTCACTTGATTCTGTATTGTTATAACAAGCAGTCTCTGATTTTGGGTTGAATCTGATGATCATGGTTTGTTCATACTAATAGGTCAATTGCAAGCTATAGCTAGCACAAGTCTTGCCTACCCAGCACATCATTGAATGAACTGCTTACTAAAAGAATTAAGAGAGTTGCTAAAACTGCTGTTGATTGTCTCTTATGCCCAAAGATATTAATTATAAGGAGAAAACAATGTGGTTTGATTAGAGATGATATTATTATAACTGTAATCTTGTCTCCAAGCAGTAAGTAAAATGTCATTGGGCATATATGAGGAATAGAAGCTTCAAAACAAATTAATGACTGACAATACACAGGATGTTCAGGAACTTCACTCTTGCTGTGGAGGAATGACCAGGGATGACTTTTTGAAAAAAAAAAATAATAATAACTGCATTCTTTCTGAACTGGACATTGAAGACCATTCTGACCTGAAATGTTGCCTCTTGTATGAGAGGATCCCAGTTGAGTTTAATAGGTCAGTTATCACTCCAAATTTAACTTGCTTTTTCAGTTCTTTTTTTCTTAAAAATAACATGTCAGAGGCCTGCCTCCTCCTTAATAGTTGGACTAAATGACCTACAGACATGAATGCAACAAAATTGGTCCAACTATTGCGTAGCCACTTAGCTTTCTTTTCTCCCCACTCCCAAATAAAACAGAGAACACAAGATAGACTTAGTTTTCTTATCATGTTCTCATATGTCCCCACAGCATAATGCCTAAGCATTATGAAAGAAGAGGAATGAAAGAAAATAGAATGAGAGTGGACCCCTGTAAATAATAAAGCCATTGCCATCATGTCTGAAAATTCAGAGGGAGTTTATAGGGACACAAAAACAATGGGCAACTAACTACAGTGTCTGAAAATTCAGAGGGAGTTTATAGGGACACAAAAACAATGGGCAACTAACTACATCACTAATATTAACTACCTTCTGAAGGATGTTCAGCACCTTAGCACCTGCCTTTGTCTGGGCATAGTGTTATGTCAGAAATGTGCATGATGTAATTAAGCCACTGTGAACTTCTCTGTTTACTGAGAAATATGAAGTACGTTTCACAATTAAGGAGTGTTTTTGTGTGTTGTATGTGTGTGTGTGTGTGTACCAAGGATTGAACCCAGGGGCACTTAATCACTGAGCCACATCCCCAGTCTTTTTTTATATTTTCAGACAGGGTCTCACTAAGTTTCTCAGGGCCTGGCCAAGTTGCGAAGGCTAGCTTTGAACTTGCAATCCTCCTGCCTCAGCCCCCTGAGCTGTTGGGATTACAGGCCTGTGCCACCACACCTGGCTAAGGAGATAATTTTATCCAGGCTATTGCAATAGAAAACTGTTCATTATTGAGGAATATCTCCAACAAAAAGGACCTCAGGTTTTATGCAGTCAGGAAAACAAGGGACTCATTCTCAAGTCTTCTGGGAATCATGAATAATGATAGAAATGGTATTTTATTGCAATATGCAAGATAAGGGTGAGCCTTTGCAATTGGCTATTTTACAGAATGCATACAGGTCAGGTGAGAGGATTTCAAAGTCATCTCTGGTTTCTTAGGAGTACTAAGTTTAGATAAAGTTCAACATTGTCAGGACCAAATACTCTTCAGATTATGAATATTGTAAGAAGGACATCATAATGAGAATTATTTACCTAATTGGAAAAAATTGTTTAGAAAACAATTATACTGATGTAAATTGGATAAACAATAAACTGCACATATTTAAAGTATATGGGTTTGTTATTTTAACATGTGAATCCGTCACCAAATTCATGATAATGAGCATATACATCATTTTCAAAACTTTCCTCATGCCACACTGTAATTCTTCCTTCCAGCCCATTTTTGATAGCTACTGATTAAGTGACAGATTTATTTCATGTATATATTTAGTGAGCTAGAAGGACCCATATCCACATATAAATCCTTCCTAATTCTCTGCATTCAAACTTAGCATCTGCAGAATGCAGTAGTTAATATCTCCACTCAGGAGTCAGAACTTCATTTGAATACTAGCTTTGCCTTTTACAAGGTGACCCAAGGCAAATCACTCAAACTTCTAAGACTTTGTAAAATAAAGATATAATAGAATCAAAGTCCTAGTGTTGCTAAGAGGATTAAGTGATACAGTAGAAGTGAAGTGCTAAGCTTAGTGTTTAGCATAGGGTAAGTATTCAGTGATGGTGGGAAGTTTTTTTTTTTTTTTTTTTTTTTTTGATACTGGGTTTGAACCTGGGGATACCTTTTCATTGAGCTCCATCCTCAGTCCTTTTTATTTATTTATTTTTATTTGAAAAAGAGGGCCTCACTAAATTGCTGAAGCTGGGCTTGAATTTGTAATCCTCTTTCCTCAGACTCTAGAGTAGCTGGGATTACAGGCATGTGACACCATGCCCAGCAAGGATACCTATTTTTGTGAATATGGGTAACATGTTACACAAAGCTACCTTTGACTTAGGAGAACAGTACATGACAAAATCTTACAAATTCAGATTAACAGAGAATGCTTAAACTGAATTAATAAAAAGACCAATTACAAATCACTTTTTTAAAAAAGAAGTATAGATTTGTAACTCCTGACTTCAAGTGTCATTGCCTGAAGCGATTGCCGTTTGGAGCAACGACACCGTGGGAATAAGTTCAGAGGCAGACTGGAAACGAACAGGCTCTTTATTCTTCTAGCTTCTCTCTCCGGCTCCAACAACAACTCCAACACCATCCACACTCCTGCAACCACCACACAAAATGGCGCTGACCCGATCCACAATCCCCCAGGCCAAGTCTCACGAGATCATGCAAATGGAGCCGACCCGATCCGCAATGTCCTGGGCCAAGTCTCGCGAGACCATGCAAGGTGGTAATGCTTGAACATCTTTATGGCTCACAGCTAACCACAATCTTAGCTATCTCCTTAATTAGGGCTCCTACATTCAAGCATTATCTGGAGCTCTGCTAATAATATATTGATAGCTTCTATTCTAACATATATAAGAATGATCTACATAGCAAAGCACCAATTGAAAGGTAGTATTTATTGTTTACAGATACCCTTGCAAAGTTTGGCTATCTCTTCAAAAGTATTCTTTCATGTATAGAAAGAAAAAGCAAACTCAGACTCTGGTTTAGGAAAGAAAAAGAAATTTGGGGCAAATGTGAGCTCTTATGCACATAGGGCTAGAATATCCAAGCTAAGAAATTCCTATAAACAGTGATCCAGGAAACACCTAGATTTCAAGAAGATAAAAACAGAATGGCTCTGTAGCAATACTCCCTTATGCGTGGAAGTTTCTATTACACCTCTTATATCAAGTGTAAATTATGCCATCTCATTCAATGCTGCATATTTTAACATTTTTCAAAGTCCATGTGCCATTAATTTTTACCCATAGTTCTTGATACTTTGACAACATATGACAAAGAACAAAACAAACAAAAAATGACAAAAAAAATTTCCACTATTACAGTAAATGATAAGATTTCACTCCTTTTATGGCTCAATAGTATTTAATTATATTTTAATCTCTTAAAATTGTTTATTCTTTGCTTTTTTTCCTGAGGAATTAGAGTTCAATCTCTGTGTGTGTGTGTGTGTGTGTGTGTGTGTGTGTGTGTGTGTGTGTGTGGTGCTGAGGATTAAACCCATGGCCTCATGCAAGCACTCTACCAACTAAGCTATGTCCCCAACCCCTAGGGTTCATTTTAACACTAATAATGACTACCAATGACTGAGGTCTTAATCAAGCCTATGATAAATGTAGTCCACCCAAATTATTTTTCACACTTCACAAGGGCAGGTTGAGGTGGGTATTGTGCCCAAATCTTTATGGTCTTACAGATGCAATTACTCAGGCTGAGAGAGTTCTGGCAGTGTACCTAAATAAAGCATTGCCATAGTTCTAGGGCACTACTATGGGTCTCTCTAAAAGCTGTTCAGAGTTTGAGATGATTCTGGAGGAGGATCTAGATATGGAGTTTTTAAGTCCTCCTCTTTTATTTCCTTTCTTAGAATGCATTGTGCAACACAGAGGAGGGACTTCAATTCATCAAAATATGATACACACACTGTTCTAAATAATCAAGATACCATGCATGGTTAGTTTGCTCTTCCTTAAAAAGGGAAAGCTGGAGGCTATTCTGAGACCTCTTTTTCTTCTAAGATGCAAATGCAAACCAAAGTCAGTCACAGAAGACACTTGGTACATAGACATTATTTCTACTCTGTTTAATACCCTAATAATATCATGTTCCTATTTATTAGCCCATTAGTTCATAAAACTAGGGTATACATGCAAGAGAGAGGGAGAAAGAGAGAGATTGCTTTGGAAAAGTTGACCTGTATGATTCTTGTCCTGGATGAGGAGGGATAAAGAACATCATTCTGAGCAAAGTAAAGCAACATAATATGTCATGATGCTTTTGAAGAGAATGGTTTGTTGAGGAGACATAAAGCCAGACAAAAATAGCAAAGAAAGAGTTTGGAAATGAGACTGTGTCAACTCACAGAGTTTCTTGTGTTTTCAGATGAGTATTATGAGTATTGAGAAAAATCAAGAAATTTGAACAGATGTGTACTTTAGAAAGAATACCCTGGAAGTTGTGTGGAAATTAGATAGAAGCATAATGGGTATATGTACTCACTGGTGAGGGTTGGGGGAGGAAGGAGGGAGTTGAGACATATGAGTTATAGTAGTAATTCAAGAAAAATATGATGAGCTTCTGAATGAAGGCAGCTGCAGTCAGGATGGATAAGAGGAAATGAATTCAGAGATACTAAGGAAAAAGAACTGACAAGTCTTGTACAAATCAAATAAGAATTACATTTAAAACATGGCCTTTTCCACTGGTGCTCTGGAAAAAAATACGTGTGATATTTTTCAAACAAGAAAAGCTATATTGTTTTCTCCTCAGGGTAAAATGTATTTTCCCCCTCAAAGTACAAAACAGTCTACCTTTAAATGGATATTAGTCTAATCTGTCATTTTGAAACACACCTTATGCTCAGAACATCTTTACCTTTGAGGAATATTGACAGCACATACTCAGATAGTTTGGGGGCTGTACTACTTAATATTCCTTGGATGTTTCCTTCGTATTAAAAAATTCAGATTAAGAAAGGCACTTGTCAGAGTTGATTTTTATAGTTTAGACATATTAAAATGTTTTACTAAATTTAGTTTTGATGTGCTTTCCAATAAAGAAAAAAATCTAGTTATTCCAATTATCCTCTTTGGGTAACAGGGGAGCCCCAAAGTGCCAAATATCTAATCATCTCTATAATGCTGAGTGATGGGAGGCCACTTAGGTATCAGGGTGGCTTTATTAGACAAAAAAACATTTGGTTTTCTGAAACACTCTTCTTTTTGCTAAGGACAGAACTCACTTTATTAAACCAGCACATTTTGTCATATCTGCAATACCAGCAGGGGAGAGAAAGTTTAATTTTTGTAGAAGCAATTTTCATAAGTTGTCATTAACATCCAGGAAGTAAATTTTAGATTTAATTCTGTTCTGGATTCTAAATAAAGAACGATCAGATTGTACCTTGGAGAATAGAAATTTGTGCCTTATTTAGCACTCAGAGGATGACAAGAGAAAGGAAACGACTCCTTGCCCTGGAAATATTCCAGCAAGGGTTGTTTGCTAAATGTGTGAAAAAAATGGGAGTCTCTTGTTATAACAAGCAGAATATGAAGATGAAAACGAAATAATTTCTTTTTCTCTTTTCCTTTTACTACATTATAGCAGCTGGAAGTAATTATAATGTTTGTCAGTGCATTTGGACAGGATGTGCTGTTTCTGATGCAATTTGGTGCAGAGGAAGCAGGAATTTTTCCTTGGGCTGATGATATTCGTGGGAGAAATTGAAGAAAGAAAGAAAGAAAAAAAGAACCCAAAGCAAAAAACAAACAAACAAAAAAAGTGGTTTTCTACCTACCAGGAACATGCTCTCTTTCTGGCTTTAGCTGGAATTATCTTTGAATATCTTTTTGACTCCATAATTGCTATGAATAATAATGTGCCTATATCTTATTATTTATGCACGTTCTGCATGGTTCACTTTCTTTATTTGTAGACAATGGTTAAAATTCCATTCATATTTTTTTTTTATGTTTTGGAAGAATAGAGAGAGTGAAGTTCAGAAATTCATAAAAACCCAGAGTTGCAGAGGGCTCTAAGATCCAGTTCATTTGGGACAAAGAAATCTATGTCTATCCCTACTTAAGACAGAGCACATGTGATTTGAAAATGAAGTGCTATGCAGGAGATCACAGACATTTATGTTCTTCCTAGTTGCATGTATGCAGTGTATTCTGTGGAAAGGTCAATGGAAACGTGAGTATCCTTTTTAAGATCAAGAAATAAAGGGCAATGTCTGATTCTACCAGAAGGAAAAGTTGTTGAGAAAGACTTTTTTAACCATTGAAGTCTTTCAAAAAATGAAATGAGCTGTAAGCCTTCAGGCTAGGAATATGAAAACAGAATTATGTAGCAGATATTCTGACTCTGGGATTCTGGCCATGGCATCTAAGGTCCAAACACTTGTTATGAGGGTATGGCTGCTTATGCCTGATCTTCTCCAGCCCCTATTTACATTATACAGATAATTACTAATGTCATAATAGTATTTTAAATATAGTTCAAATAAATAAAATTGTAGGTGAAATTCTAAAATTTTCAGCACACCCTTTTGGAATCTTTGAAAATATCAGGTGAAAAACAAGTCCATGGATTGATATATGAAAATGTTTTCTATGATTGAATCGTTCATGAGATTGGTAGGTAAAACATGATAAGCAGCTTTTATTAGAGCAAGGGAGTCAATACCAACACAAAGGATCAGAACATCATCTTTTCTAACTTTTACATCTAAGCCTTAGACCACACTTTAATATTCAGATAAGTGATTTTAAGAATTACCTCCTGCATCACTGTTGTGACTCCCCAGCATGCCTCTCACAATCAGAAGAGTTATTGCATAGTACCTAATCTGACCCACCCATAACCTGTTTTATTTGAGTTTGAAATGAATGTGAAATAACATACCCAAGAGAGTGAATCCAGAATTACAATATGTTGGGTGCCTTCAATATCATGATTTTTTCCAAGATTTATTTATTTATTTTTTTGAGTCAAGTCAAATGCCATGTGAGTCACTGTTTTATGAAATACTTAGTGGCCATTGTTAGAATTGCAAACACCTTGTGTGACACCAAAGTACATTTCTGTGCTTGGGAACATGAATCAATGGGCTTATTAAACCTCTCTTAGGATAAATGCTTTCTATTAATTTTAATTCCCTTTTGTTTACATTAATGAGGGTCTTCAAGAAATTGGAAAGCCCAACACTATGTTACTTATTGGTAGGAGCATAATTTTTCTGTAAGAAATACAGATATTCTCTGATAATGGGCATGTTGTATATTTCGGACTAAAGGAAATCAGGAAATGAATACATGTATTAAGGAAAATATGGCAATGATTATGCAATAGACATAGGGACAAACAGTACTTCTTAGGACTTTAAAATGTTAGATTAAGTACAATTACAAGATTTGTGACATTGGACAATTTATGTAATTTCTTAATTTATAAAGATGATAATTGTACTTTTCTCTTAGAATTCCTGTGGAGATTAAACGAGAAAATAAGTGAAAATTACATGATGAATTACCTATGACATAGTATAAGCTTGGTAATATTCGTCTTTGTTGTTATTCTTGTCACTATAAATTATACAGGACAGGGAGTCTGGGAAGCTGTGCCAGGGTAAAAATAGTACCATATTGTGAATCAGCACACTTGGGGTCTAAAGGTTTTCTTAACAACTAAAATAGTGAGCAACAAGCATCGATAATGACTTACTTTGCTTATTTAAGATGAAGGGAAATTTGGATTATTTTCCTGTGCTGTTTTCCTTTTCTTTCTTTCATCCCTCCTTTTATTTTCTTCACTCTTTCATTGTGTCTATATCAAAGAGAGGGAGGTTAAAGCATCTCTCTCTTTGTCCCAAAAGCCATCCCTTTGTGAAAGCTTATGATTCTATAAAATCCATCATATTGATTACAAAATCAATGTTGTATGTGGTTTGTTGACACTATCTACTGAAAACTTTACTTTAGAACATGATAAAGGGAACAGGTTGTATAACTGTAAGTAAATCAATGTATTTAGAATAGCAGTTATTAATTGAGAGACTTTTTTCCCCATAAGAGACATTTGGTAATACCTTGAGATATTTTCATTGTTAATATTGGAGGTAGGGAGGTTGTAATTAGAGGCCAAGATGCTACTCACATCCTGCAGTGTACAAAATAGTATTGTGCCACAATAAAATATTAGGTACCAAACATGAGTCAGCCTTGTGAAACCCTAATTTAGAGTATCATTTAAAAAATACAATCCCACAGACTTTCACTGAAAGCCAACGGTGTTCCAGATACTGGATATAAAGAATAGGATAAAACAGTTCCTTGAATTGCCTTCAAGGAGGTTAGTGTTTCTTTGATCATTTCTTAATTATATCATTGTCTTTAAAAGTGAGCAAATATGGATCCTAATTCTTACCAGAATATGTATGAAATGATGACGGTCACAAACCTTTGAATTATCTTCTGATCAAATAGATTTTAAATAGCAACCATCTTATATTCATAACCACAAATGATTCAGATAGTTTGAAAAAAATTAAAACAATGAAATAACTTAATATGTGAGAAATTTTCTACCTATTCTACACGTAAGTTCATAAAAATAATAATGTCATCCGTAAAACTCTACTTGAAAATGCCAATTTGGAGGCACATGACAGATCAGAGTCAATAAATTCTACTTAAACAGAAGACACAGGAAGTAAAAGGTAACCATTTATTTATGTAAAGGATAAGGCCATGTTATGGTTTTGATGCTAGGTATCCCCCAAAAGCATGTTTGAGACAATGCAAGAAGGTTTGAAGGAAAAATGATTGGGTTATAGCCTTAACCTAATCAGTGAATTAATCCCTGATGGGATTAACTGAGTGGTAGCTGGAGGAAGGTGAGGTGTGGCTGGAGGAAGTGGTTCATTGAGGGTGCAGCTATGGGGAATATATTTTGTATCTGGAGAGTGGAGTTTCTCTCTTTCTCTCTGCTTTCTGATCATCATGTGAGCTGCTTTCCTTTGCCACATTCTTTTGCCATGATGTTCTGCCTGAACTCCAGCCCTGAGGAATGGAGCCTGCTGCCTATGGATTGAGACCTCTAAAACTATGAGGCCCTAAATAAACCTTTCCTCCTCTACAGTTGTTCTGGTTGGGTCTTTTTGTCACAGTGGCAAAATAGCTGACTAAAACAGGCCACTTGTCCTGAATACAAATGGTGCTGATGGATTACAGAGCCTAAAAAATTGAACCTCTGGTCTTTTCTCCTTCCTTCCTTTCCCTTTTCTCTTTCTTTCTAGCTAAAATAAATCATTAGTGGCAAAGGATTTTGTTTTTAATATTGACAATAAATTTTCAGTTGAAGATTACATAGATTTTTTATTCTAAATATAAATAACAATAATGTGTTACAAAAACTTTTTGTCAGTGTAAGTATCATGGAAGAAAAAGGGGGGGGGGTCAGCTGAAATTAAACTTGTAATAACTGTTTGTCTCACAGGTTGTCAAGGGGCAATTGTGACTCACATGCACAAAGTGGCAGGTGGCAATGTACAGAAAGGGTAACTCCTTACAAAATGCTGAGTAGGATGGCAGAAATAATCACATCAGATGCTAGGGGAGGAATCTGATGGTCTATGATGAGGAAATGCTCTTTACAAACAGAGATTGCAAGGAAATGATATATGGAAGATTTAAAAGAAAATTAGTGGGAAGCCTTAATATTTCCTTTTAAAAACCTCATGGTAGTGGTACGTATTTGGAGAAATGCCTGGAAGAAAAGCTTAAAGCTTGTAAATAATTCAAAATTTTATCTATAGACAATCCTGTTTTCAAATACTTTTGTATAATTGATACATAGGGACCAGAAACATGGTGCTACGTTGTACTAATAAAATATACATATATATATGAAGCCCGGTTTTCGGATATTCATCAAAACCAGTGCATTGATCCTTGAGTGAAGTGAGACAAAATTAAGTGGTTTCTGATTGTTTCAGCTTGATGCCCTAAAACAATTTTCTGTTGCAACAAAAGATAAATCCAGATAGAATCTTGCAGGATCATTTAGTTGAAGAGAAAGATGGAATTTGGGAGGCCCAAATAACTTACCATTTGGGTCAGAGTCCAGGAGAAGAGACTGAACTGAAAGAATGTAGATGAACTCTAAGATCTAAAGAGAACCTCCTTGAATCATCTCTACAAGCATGAAAGGGCATTAGTATAGACTGAAGAAAGAAATAAAAGAAAAAATGGACTAAGAAATTCCAGGAGCCCACACAGATGTGAAAAGAGTTTATGTTCTCACCAGCCATAGTAGAAATACACTTGGAATCAAATAAAGTTCTTAAAAATATTTTAATAGTATGTAATAACTACTGAATAATAACTACTGAATAATAACTTAATAACTACTAATTATAACTAATTATAATTATTAGTTATAACTACTGTTATAACTAATAACTTAATAACTACTGAAGTCTACTTTGAATCTGTCCTACCAAAGCTTAAAATAAGTTGCAAAAGGATCCAACCAATTTCAAGTAATTTGTCATATATTAAAACACAAAGTTTAATACTATTTTTAAAAAAAGACATAAAAATCTGCATATAACCATATGCAAATCACAATGTCCAACAGTTAAAGAATTGCAAAACATTCAAAAAAGCAGGAATGTTTAGCTCATGATAAGGAGGAAAATTGATCAGTAGAAATAGGCTCAGACTTGCAAAGGATTGTGAAATTAGCAGATGTTAAAAATGGCTATTAGAAACCTGCTTCTTAAGTTTGAGAAGATAAAAGGAAAGTTTAACTTCATAAGGAGAAAAATGAAAGAATAATAAAAACTCTTTACTAGAATGTCTAGGTATATCTGAAATGAAAACTGAATGAGATAAACAAAATAGACAATGAAAAAGAAAAGATCCATGAACAGGAAGACAGAATAGAAATGACCAAAAATGAGGTACAAAAAAGAAAAAGACTAAAATAAAAATAAAAGACTATAGGTGACCCATCAGGCAAAATTCAGTAGTCAATTTTCCATAATTAGTATCCTAGAAGAAAGAGAGTTGCAGGAAAAAAAAATTGAAGACATAATACCTTATAAAATTACTCTAATTTGATGAGGACTTTGAACCTATATATCCAATAGGGCCAACAAATACAAACAAAAAAAAAATAAAAAATCATTAAAAGTCACATTGTAAGCAAATTGATGCATACTAGAAATGAAGAGAAAATAATAAAAGTGCCAGAGGGGGAAAATGTGTTTCATATTGGACAAGAATGATTGCTCTTTTCTCATGAAAATCTATACAATATAGAAGACATCATGCTACTTGGAAGAAACAAAGGCTACGTGTAGCATGACTAAAACTCAAATAAGCAGTGAACACAGTAACAAACCTATGGGACCAAGTCTTCAGGAACTAAAAGTATTGCCAAGGGTCTGTGAGAAGAGGGAGCATTGATTACATGAGCACAGATAATGACTGATTACATGATTGAATGCATTTGTACAAACTCACAGAATTACATAATTAAGTTGAGTCAATTTGTTGTATGTAAGCTAAATCTCAGAAAAGCTTATTTTAGCAACAACACACACATTTTAAAATAGCCTTGAGATAAATTCCTTGGCAAAGAATATTTGTGTGATATAAATCTTTCCTTGGTAATTAATCGTTTCTGTTAAATATACCACTTAAGTATTTGTATTTATTATGTCAAGGGATAGTTAACTTGCTATTTTTCACTTGGCCTTCATATATTTGCAATTTTCCCCTTCACTGATGATAGTCCAGTAAGAAACTTTAATCTAAGAAAGTAAAGGAGGATCTCAAATCTCTTGAAAATTTGCTATCTAATGAGTATTCTCCTAGGATAGGAAAAAAAAATACTAGATGTGTTCAAATTAGAAATTAGTATCTTTTATACAATCAATCAACAAATACATAAAAAAGTGTTCGACATCTCTGGCAATTAGAGAAATGCAAATGAAAACTACTCTAAGATTTCATCTCACACCAGTAAGAATGGCAGCTATTAAGAACACAAACAACAATAAATGTTGGAGAGGATGTGGGGCAAAAGGCACATTCATACATTGCTGGTGGAACTGCAAAATTGTGCAGCCAATATGGAAAGCAGTATGGAGATTCCTTGGAAAACTGGGAATGGAACCACCTTATGACCTAGCTATCCCACTCGTTGGTCTATACCCAAAGGACTTAAAATCAGCATACTCCAGGGACACAGCCACATCAATGTTTACAGCAATACAATTCACAATAGCTAAACTGTGGAACCAACCTAGATGCCCTTCAGTAGATGAGTGGATAATGAAAATGTGGTATATATACACAATGGAGTATTACTCATCAACAAAAGAGAATAAAATAATGGCACTTGCAGGTAAATAGATGAAGTTGGAGAATATAATGCTAAGTGAAATTAACCAATCCCCCAAATCCAAAAGCCAAATGTTTTCTCTGACAGAAAGAGGCCTGTTCACAGTGGGGTTGGGACAGGGAGCACAGGATGATTAGAGGAACACTAGAAAGGCCAATGGGGAGGGAAGGGAAGTGAGGGGGGAAAGTGTATTTAAAAGAAAAAAGATGGTAGAATGAGATAGATATCATTACCCTAAGTGCACATATGAAGACATGAATGATGTGAATATAGTTTGTATATAACCAGAGATATGTAAAAATGTACTCTATAAGTGTAATATGAATTGTGATGCATTCTGCTGTCATATATAACAACTTAGAATTATTTTTTTTTTTCTTTAAAGATCATTGACTGTCATCAGAGAAAACATTCCAAATGCTGAATGTTTTCTGATTTAAGGATGCTGATTCATAATGTGGTTGGGGGGCAGGCATGGGAGGATTAGATGAACTCTAGATAGGGCAAAGGGGAGGGAGGGGAAGGGAAGGGGCATGGGGAAAGACAGTGGAATGAGGTGGACATCATTACCCTAAGTACATGTATGAAGACACGAATGGTGTGACTCTACTTTGTGTACAACCAGAGACATGAAAAACTGCTCTACTTGTGTAACACGAACTGAATTGCATTCTGCTCTCATATATAACAAATCAGAATAAATAAAATTAAAAACAAAAACAAAAACAACAACAAAAAAGGAATTAGTATCTTTTGTCAGTAACATTGCTGGACTTTGTTGAATTCTTAAAGTTTAGCTCCTTGTCCTGTTATTTCCTTTATCACCAAGTTCTCCTACATCTGATCTAGTTAGCAGAAAGATTTGCTTCCCTGATGGCCTAGGGTATATGTCTACGTGGTGGTAGGAAAAACACACTTACAGAGCTAAATATGCTCTTAGTCTTCCTGCACACATTGCTCAGGAGATAATGGATTGTGGACATTTACCTCATAGTTTGGTTCCCAGAAACACTTCCATTCCAGAGTTTGTTCTTGAACTGGTTCTAAATGGTGACCTGACAATACTCTTAGGATACCAATAAGCCAGAAAGAAATGGTTTATACCAACTGGGGCCACATCTGGCCTGATGCTATTGCCTGCTTAGCAATTGAAAATGAGTGCAGCCGGGGTGTGGTGGCGCACGCCTGTAATCCCAGCATTTGGGAGGCTGAGGCAGGAGGATCGCAAGTTCAAAGCCAGCCTCAGCAGTGGTGAGGCACTTAGCAACTCAGTGAGACTCTGTCTCTAATAAAATACAAAAAAAGGCTGGGGATGTGGCCCAGTGGTCGAATGCCCCTGAGTTCAATCCTTTGTACCAAAAAAAAAAAAAAAAAAAAAAAAAAAAAGAAAGAAAATGAGTGCAATGTTTATGGTTAAATATGTCACTGTGAATGCGTCATATATTCTTCTGCATCTTGTAGGTATATAGTGAACATTTTAATTGGAGGATTTAATGGCATTTAAATAAGAAGATAAAATAGTCAAAAGTGAGGAGGTTTTCCATATTTTTTGAGAACATCCTTAATGAGTGCTATGAACATGTTATAAGATTTAAGAGATCACAATCATGAAGTCTGAGTATTCTGGCATAAGTTCTCAGATGGTGCCAAAATATCTCTTATAATGAGCAGTCATAGATGAAAATGAAAATCACTCATGATTAAGTCTATTAAAGTTTCAGACTTAGAGAAGTTACATGTAAGCTTGTAGAATTTTCTTCAGTGGATGTAAATCCTATCTTTCCAGTATAATAGACTAATTTCTTTGAAAATACCTAGCTCCCCAAATGTCCTTTAACAAAATTTACCATGTTACTTTTTCCCCTTGACGGATTAATAATGTTTTTTGGTGTGTTTATTTTGTACTTGTATTACAGCTTTTTTCAAACTTCTTGAAAATTGTATTTTAAACCATCTTTCGTGTGATTCCAGAGCACAGAGACTTGTTAGTGTTTTTGTTTCTTTTAGTATTAATCTTGACTAATTTATTCTCAGTGTCAGACACTGCTTGTTATGGATTAGATGTGAGGTGTCCCCAGAAAGTTCACATGTGAAAAAGGAAAGAAAGTTTGGAGGAGAAATGTTTGGGTTATCATCTTAACCTCATCAGTGAATTAATCCCTGCTGGGATTAACTGAGTGGTAACTAGAGGCAGGTGGGGTGTGACTGGAGGAAGGGGTTAATTGAGGGTGTGATTGTGGGGTATCCGGAGCTAGAGTCTTTCTCTCTCCTTCTTGATCACCATGATGTGGGCTGCTTTGCTCTGCCATCTGCTCCTGCCACTATGTTCAGCCTCACCTCAAGCCCCAAGGAATGAAGCTGGCCTTCTCTGGACTAAGACCTCTGAAACCGTGAGCCCTCAAATAAACTTTTCCTCCTCTACAGTTGTGCTGGTCAGATCCTTTAGTCGCAGCAGAAAAAAAAAAGATGACTACAACACTGTTCTAAGTATTGATGCTATCCTAAAGATCATCACAGGGTGGTTGATGAGTTTATAACCATGTTCTAGGCTCTCTACTGGGATTACTGATAACATTCTGGGGGGAATCCTGACAAAGCATTCAACTCTGACTGGAGTTTTGGAATCAGAGATGCTACAAAGGAGAGGCAGCATTTGGTCTAACCTTTAAGAGCTGAGAAGGAGTCAACTAAAAAGGCCAGGGAGGGAGGAGAGCAGTGGGAAGGAAAAAGCAACAGCAAAGGAAGAAATCCTGGGCACACACCAATTTAGTTGAGAATTTCAGTGAGACCAGCGTAGAAGGTGAGTAGGGTGCGGAATGACTGCCACAAGATTATAAACAAAGGCTGTGTCCTGTTTGTGAAGGGCATTTGATTCCTTGCTAAGGAATCTGGTGTTACCATTTGGCATTGGGGAATCTATGGAAAGTTTAAAAAACATCTTCCTTTAAAGTAATATCTGCTTTTAAGGATACTTTCTAGCAGAGTGGAGAATTAATTGGAGGAAAAAAAGAGACTAGATTTTTGGACAGCAAAGAAATATTTCTTGAAAAATCCAAGTTAGAATTAATGGCCACATTAGAAATGCTGTAATGAAGTAATTTTCAAATTCATCAAGGAGATAGATTCTCCCAGAGTTGATGAGGTCAGAGTCCAAAGGATGAGTTAAAATAACTTCTTAGGTTTATTTTTTGGGTGATAAGCTGAGTGGATAATCTTGAGTGACAGTTACTCAAGGGAGGGAAGACAGAATTAAATGTAGGAGTCCTGATTGGGGAGATGGCTGAGATTGAGGTTGGCTGCACGCCATAGAGATATTCGGACATTGCCGCCTTCCTTGGTCTATGAGACATGGCCCGGGATCTCGCGGGACTTGGCCCAAGATCTCGTGAGACTTGAGCAGAGATCAGATAGGGTCAGCGTCATTTTGTTTGTGGGTTTTTTGGTGGTGTGTGGTGCGTGTTAGAGTCGTTGTTAGAGCCAGAGAGAGAAGTTATCAGAATAAAAAGCCTGTTTGTTTCCAGTTTGCCTCTGAACTTCTTCCCGCGGCTTCATTGCTCCAAGCGGCAATCTCTTGAGGCAGCAACAGGTGGTGGCCTGTACAGGGAGGCAGGTGGCGAGGAGCACGGAGGCGCATCCCGGCTGTAGCGGCACAGCCTGGGGGTGCCGGCGAGCGGCGCGGGGATTGGCTGCAGCGCGCGGAGACATCAGGATAACGCAGCCCGAGCAGCCACCCGGCCCAGCGCGGCGCAGTCGGCTCGAGTGCTCCCAGTGAGGAGGAGGTGTCCTCTGCAGGGAAGAACTGAAAATGGGACTGAAAATAACAAAAGGTCGGATAATAAAAGCCATGGATGAGTTTTTTTGATATCGCAGATTCAGTAGATTGTGAGGAAAGTGATCAAGAAAGCATAGCCTCTGAGTCAGTTAATACCAGTGAGAAGAGTAGTGGTGTCAATTCAAAAGTAAGAGCTGCAAAAGCCATCAGAAACTTATTTAAATTAGCCGAAGAATATGTACTCTCCTTAAAAGCTGAAATTCAGGATACCAGTAAAAGTGATAGTAGTGAAGAGGAATCAAAAGGTGATTCTGGGAGCACAGTCTCCAGTAAAAAGAACAAAAAGAAATTTTTAAAAAAAAGGATCGTCAAGTAGAAGAACCACTTGTGTTCCCTACAGCCCATGGGTGGAATCCATTACAGAAAATATGAAGGGTATTACTAGGCATTTACAAACCCTAGAAACAGAAATAAAAAGTCTTTCTGAGCGCTTATGCACTCTTGAGGGTAACTCACAGATACATTGGGAACTGCCAGTATTTGAAAATGAAAATGGACAGAGGATCCACCAGTCAATAGATTTCAAAACAATAAAAAATCTCAAAGAGGCAGTAATGACCTATGGACCCCAAGCTCCTTTCATGTTGAGTATGCTGGAGTCCCTTAACAACTTTAGCTTAACCCCCTAGGACTGCTATGTAAAGCAGCATTAAGTGGGGGGCAATACTTGGTTTGGCGATCGCAATTTCAAGAACTTGGTATAGAAACAGCTAAAAGAAACACAGCTGCATGTTTGGAGAATATAATATAGAAATGCTCACAGGAGAGGGGCAGTTCACAGACTCACAGTCTCAAAAAAATTATGTCCCAGGTGTATGTGCTCAGATATATACAGCTGCCTTAAGGGCATGGAAAACTTTACAAGGACCTGGGGATCTACAAGGTAGCTTGTCAAAAGTGATTCAAGGACCTAATGAGCCGTATGCTGACTTTGCTGATCGACTTTTGAGAACTGCAGGTAGAGTGTTTGGAGATGTTGATCAAGCTATGACATTAGTTGTTCAATTAGTATACGAAAATGCTAATAAATACTGCCAGGAAGCCATCAGGCCATGGAAAAATAAAAAGGATCTTTCCATATATATATACAACTATGTAAAGATTTAAATGACGCCTTTGTCACAGGAAATATGATTGCAGCAGCTATGAGAGATGCTGCTCCTCAAAATTTCACAAGGGTTCAACCTAGACATTATAATCAATCAGGATATTCCAGGCAAAATTATCATAATCAATCAGGCTAGTCTAGGCAAAATCCCCAAAGAGAAATAAGACCAAGTTCATTTCGTGCCCCAGGCCGCTGCCCCAGGTGTAAAAAGGGAAATCATTGGGCCAATAAATGCCATTCAAAATTTGACATCCATGGAAATCATTTGTTCAGGAATTCAAAAAATGGGGCATGGGGCCCAATGCCCCGGGGCCCACAAATGTACGAGGCATTGGAGAAGGAGTATCCTCAAAGGTCCACTCAGATGCTTCCCCGACACAATCCCTACTACCCATCCACTCCCTCACCAGAGGAACAGGAGAAAATGCAAGATTAGACCTCTGTTCCACCGCCCGAATAGTGTTAACACATGAAACGGGGGTTCAACTGATTCCCACAGGGGTAAGGGGACCTCTTCCCTCAGGAACTGTAGGACTTATTCTCAGGTGAAGTCCAAAAAGCTTATTACGTTTGCAAGTGACCCCAGGTGTAATAAACTCAGACTACAAAGGGGAAATAAAAATAATGCTTAGCTCACCCCAAAGTATAAGTTCTGTTAATCAAGGAGATAGAATTGCTCAGCTGCTTCTCCTTCCAAACTTACATAATTCATTTAAAATGAGTATGCCTCAAAAAAGGAACAATAGAGGATTTTTTTTCCACAGACTCGAGACCCATGGCTTGCTGGGTTCGAGATTGTTCAAGGAGGCCTATGTGTAAAATAAAAATCCAAGGAATAGAGATTGAGGGACTGATGGATACTGGAGCTGACTCTTCCATCATTAATCTATGGCAATGGCCCAAGCACTGGCCTCTGCAAAAAGCTTCAACCAGTTTAAGAGGCTTGGGATATAATAACCTCCCAGAGAAAAGTGCGGTAATTTTAAAATGGGAGGATGATAAAGGGCATAAAGGAACATTCCAGCCTTATGTTTTACCTAACCTACTGGTTACTTTATGGGGAAGAGAT
Organism: Tamias sibiricus; assembly: GCA_025594165.1. Classification (NCBI taxonomy): domain Eukaryota; kingdom Metazoa; phylum Chordata; class Mammalia; order Rodentia; family Sciuridae; genus Tamias; species Tamias sibiricus. The sequence continues at coordinate 103,802,304 of CM046663.1, read as the reverse complement.
ATTTTACAACAAATGGGAGTACACCTTGCAACCAAGCCTGCAGGTGTTAAATGTGAAAATCTACAGGGTAATCTAACCCTAAAGGAAATCATTATCAAAAAGTACAGGGTAATTTTAACCCCAAAAAGAAATCATAATCATAAAGGAAAAAGATATTTTTCTTCGGGACCACTGAGAAAATAATTTTGAAAATACCATGGCTTTCTGATAAGCCAGTGTGGGTCCCTCAGTGGCCTCTATCTAAAGAGAAATTACAAGCGGCCCACCTACTAGTTCAGGAACAACTAGAAGCAGGACATATAGAACCTTCCACCTCTCCCTGGAATTCCCCCATATTTGTGATCAAGAAAAAAATCAGGAAAATGGCGATTGTTAAATGATCTTAGAGAAATTAATAAAACCATGCAAATCATAGGCCCTACTCAACCTGGACTTCCTAATCCTGTAACTATTCCAAAAAATTTCCATCTTATTACTCTTGATATAAAGGATTGTTTCTTTTACATTTCCCTACGTCCTCTGGATGCCCCCAGGTTTGCTTTTTCAGTTCCTTCTATCAATAATAATGGCCCTGATAAAAGATATCAATGGAAAGTGCTACTGCAGGGAATGGCTAATAGCCCTACCATATGCCAAATATATGTGGACAAAGCAATCCAACCCATTAAAAATAAATATCCAAACCTCATGTGTCTACATTACATGGATGATGTTTTACTGGCCCACCCTAATCAAAAAATCTTATTTAATATGTTCAGTGAAGTGGAAGAAAATTTTAAAAAATATGGATTATATATAGCAAAAGAAAAAGTTCAAAGCAGATCACCCATATTATATTTAGGATTTAAAAATCATTGATACCTTTGTTAGACCCAAAACATTTTTAATAAATAAAGAACATTTGACCACCCTCAATGATTTCCAAAAACTACTGGGAGACATTAATTGGCTTTGCCCTACACAAAACTTCACTACTGGACAACTAAAACCTTTATTTGACATCCTTCGTGGGGGGATGTCCCTGCTCCATCTTCACCACGAACATTGACTCCTGATGCTAGGAAAGCTTTAAAGTTAGTAGAAAAAGCCATCTAAGGAGCTCATTGTTATAGATTTGATTTAACTCAACCGCTGATATTGATTATTATTTCTTCACAATATACACCCACAGGAGTATTTTGGCAACAAGGGCCTTTATTATGGATACATTTGCCCGTCTCTCCTAAAAGTATAATTGAGTCTTATACCTCCATGGTGGCTAAACTTATTCTTCAAGGACTTAAGACTTCTACTAAAATATTTGGCATTCACCCTGCTACTATTATTACTCCCCTATTCATCATCACAGATTGAATACTAATGCATCGATGATAATGATTGGGCTATAGCTAAATGCTCTACTTCTGCAAATTTTGATAATCATCTTCCTAAGTCCCTATATTATCTTTTTGTATTAATCATCCTATTATATTTCCACAGGTAATAAAAAATCAACCTATTCCTAAGGCATTTAAATGTATTTACAAGATGGGTCCTCAAATGGTACTGCTACAGTAGTCACTAAAAAAGAAAATATGACTTACATAACTGCATACAAATCAGCTCAACTAGTGGAACTGGAAGCTGTGGTAAGAGCTCTGGAAAATTTTAGAGAGCAGCCCGTAAACATTTTTTCAGATAGCCACTATATTGTACAAGCCGTCCCAAAATTAGAGCTAGCAGGACCAATAGCACCTCATACTCCAGCCTTTAAATTGTTTTATCAAATACAAAAATTTTTGTGGGCAAGAAAAGAACCTCTATTCGTAGGCCATATTAGAACACATACCAATTTGCCTGGTCCCCTTCCATGAAGTAATCAAAAGGCTGATGCTATTACCAAAAACAATATTTATACTTTCAGCGCTCTGGCAAGCTACTTTATTTCACTCCCAGTTTCACGTCAACAGCACCACCTTGCAGTGTAGGTTTAAAATCACAAAGGAGAAAGCCAGAACAATTGTAAAAGATTGCAAATCTTGTATGACACATTTGCCCAATCCTCATTTGGTGTTAACCCTAGAGGATTAATGCCCAATCATTTGTGGCAGATGGATGTTATTCATGAGCCAAGTTTTGGAAAATTGCGATTTATTCATGTGACCATAGAAACATGCTCAGGCATGATTTTGCTTCCTTACATTCTGGAGAAAAAGTTAAAGATGTTACATCTTATTGTTTGCAAGCTTTTGCTGCATTGGGCATCCCCAAAATGCTTAAAACAGATAATGGCCCCGCATATACGTCCTCATCTTTCAAGCAGTTTTGCGCAAAATTCAATATATCCCATAAAACAGGCATCCCATACAATCCTCAGGGTCAGGGCATTATTGAAAGAGCAAACCGAACACTGAAAATTATGTTATTAAAACAAAAAGAAGGAAATTGGAAAAGTCCTAGGGACAGATTGGCAGTTGCCCTGTTTACCTTAAATTTTTTACTTTAGACTCTAATGGTTATTCTGCTGGAGACAGACATTGGAACCCACACCAACAACATAAACCTTTGGTTTACTGGAAGGACGTTCTTTCAGGTACATGGAAGGGTCCAGATCCAGTATTAATTTTGGGGAAGAGGATCTGTTTGTGTTTTTCCAAAAGACGAATCCTCTCCAATATGGATACCATCTAGATTAATAAAACAGGTACCACATCAAAATGATCAAGATGAAGTTTATTGAAGAATCAAGATTAATAAAAAAGGTACAAAATCAAGAGGACCAAGATGAAGGTACAGAATGATTCCCTCAAAAGAGTCTTTCAAAATATTTCACAACTTAAGTGTCATTTCTCCCGGCCGGGACGAAGGAGATCTCTCTTTAGTATGCACACAATTGTATTTTTTTTTTCTTTTTATACATGTCTTTATGTCTGTACATTTGTCTAAATTTCATGTTAATGTGACGTCACAAATATATGTTTGTATGTTTGTGTCGTCTGTCCAGTGTGACGTCACAAAGAACAAAGCGCTTATGAAAAAATTAAAATATATATATATATACATATATATATATATATATGGATCCAAATAACTTTAATTCATTTTAGTTTAAGAGTATTCATTTAGGTAAATAATTTTATAAATGAAGGTACTTTCAATTTTGATTTATAGGTGTCCCTGGGACTTCTCTTTAGCAAACAAATATGACTAATGCTATATAACCTGATATTTTGGTGTTTTGACATAAGATTGTTTAGTTGTTATTAACTTCATTTGTTTAATAGCTCATTAATTTCAATTATCTCAACAGGTAATAAAATTGCTCTGTTTACAGAGACTCAAGGGTTCCAGCTAACAAATTAATTTCTCTCAAGTGCCTTTACCTTTTCTTTAATCTATCTTTAATGCAGTAAATTACCCTCAGTCTTTCTTTGTTTTGTTCTAAATTTTTTCCAACTTATGTTTGTAAAAGCTCAACCAGCGATGTGTGTGAACAAAAATCAACTTTAATTTTCTAATCTAATTATTCTATTTTGTAGTTTGACAACTCGCCTCTTGACTCAGTGCTGGAATAGCACTGCCTTTCCTTTAATAATTGATGCTTGAGTCTCTAGGTAGCGGGCCCTGAAGATTTGCCGGTGGCATTGTCTAGACATAAAAAAGACGGCTGCTGCTACAGCTGCAGGGATCGTGGTCGCTGCAAGCATCCCTGCTGCTCAAGCATCAAACAACCTCACCAGCAGTGTGGCCTCTGCTCTGCATGCATGGGGCCTCCTAGATCTACATGTTATAACAAGTGGACATTTTGATCTTTCATTGTTCGGGACTTCATGGGACAGTACCTTGCAGGTATTTGTTTAGAGAACTCAGTGTGTTACTTGATAGAACTTAAGACAGCTGATTTGTTTAAAAAATTTGATATGCTATGCAACTTGGCTCGCCAGCAGAAGGCTTGTCGCCTTAAAGCCGCACCATCTCCTCACAATTGGATGGCTGTTAGTCATCATACACAGTCGATCCTAAAGGGCTCCATTGGATGGCTGCTTAGCCAATGACGGGTAAGATCCCCAGAGGGGGACAACCTAAGACAGGCAGAGTCGCACGGAACAGTCTCATGTGGCCGACATATCAACCTAAGACAGGAGTCAAGGGCACAGCCTTGATTATCCGATGACGGGTAAGAATGTTGGTTGCACATGGACGTCCTAGAGCATCCCCTCTTTTAAAACAAAAGGGGGGAAATGCAGGAGCCCTGATTGGGGAGATGGCTGAGATTGCGTTTGCTGCGGGCCATAGAGATATTCGGACATCGCCGCCTTCCGTGGTCTCACGGAACTTGGCCAGGGTTCTCGCAGGACTTGGCCCGAGATCTCGTGATACTTGAGCCAAGATTGGATCGGGTCGGCGCCATTTTGTTTGTGGGTTTTTTGGTGGTGTGTGGTGTGTGTTAGAGTCATTGTTAGAGCTGGAGAGAGAAGTTATCAGAATAAAAAGCCTGTTTGTTTCCAGTTTGCCTCTGAACTTCTTCCCGTGGCTTCGTTGCTCCAAGCGGCAATCGCTTCAGGCAGCAACAATTAACAATGATCTAGTAAAGAAAGTGAGTGAAAACATTATATAGGAAATAAAATACAGACTAGGGAGAATAGGTGGACCATCTCCAAGTTATCATATAGGATATTGGACTGAATTTAACATAAAGGTAGCAGTGAGTGCCAAATATGCTTTGAAGCTAAGCAGGCTAATGTTGCAATTTTAGCTTACTGTGAACTACACAAAATAACCACGTTATATTAAATTTCTGAACTTCAGATTCTTCATCCTCCTTTGTTCAATGTTGTTGTGAGTTAACAGATTTAAGAGACTAAAAAGTCTGACAGAGCATCCTTGACAGATGAGTATTTAAGAGGTGAAAATTTCCTTGCTATTTTAGAAAACTTAAATTTTTAATGCTACCTCTTATGTAGGCCAAATCAAATGAGCAGTTGCCCAGTTCTACCTTATATATATTCATTCTTTCATATTTTTCACCTTCATAGATAAATTTGTTTGTTCAAATCTTGCTAATTGCCACTTTATTCCTCATTACATCCATTATAGCTTATCCTCATTATAATTGTTTATAATTTCATGAGATGGTAGCAAAAAAATTTATTTCCTTTTATTTATAATTATTTGTAATTAAAAATGTAAGCTTGTTTTAATGATTAAGTCTAAAAATACTGAAGAAAAAGTCAACAATCTTCTATCCCATTTCTATTTCATCAACCTTGAAGTAACCAATATTAAGAGTTTTCTATGGACATTTCTTATTTTGTAAGATTCAAAAAATTATATTCAAACTAAATTCATATGCTCACATAAATATATGCATAAATGTAAATAAAATAAATTATTTTGTTCCAAATATAGGATTATTTTATGAAAATAGATCTCTTGCTTGCTTTTATTCAGAATAACATCATGGATATCTCTTTGGCCATTATATTTTATATGATGTTGTATGTTATGGTATGGACATGGACTGGTCATCAGATTTCATGTATTGAAGATATAGTCCAAAATGTAAAAATCTCCAGAGGTGGGGCTTTTGAGCTGTAGCCTTATCAGTGGATTAATCCATTTGGTGTAGTAATAATTTGAATGTACAACTGGGAGGATGTAGAAACTGTAGGCAGGTGGGGGCATGGTTAGTGGAAGTAGGTCACTTGGGGTGTCCCTTGGGGAATATGTCTTCTCTTGGCCCTTACCCCTTCTGTGCTTCTTGGCTGCCATCAACCGTTGTGCAGTATTCATCCACCATACCCTTCCTCCATGATAGTTTCCTCACCTCAGGCTCAAAGCTATGGAGCCAGCCAACCATGAACAAAATCCTCTGAAACCATGAGTCAAAATAAATCTTTCTTTCTCTAATTTGTTTTTCTCTGGTATTTGTTACAGAAATACAAAGATGACTAACACAGAGCAACATGACTTAGTCTCTGTCCTCATAGATTTTAGTTGGATACCATGAAGGAAATTCCTCCATTATTATGGCATAGATGAATGGGAGACTTACAGCTTATCTTTTAACTCTTTTTTTTTTTTTTTTTTTTTTTTTTTTGTGGTACCGGGGATTGAACTCAGGGGCACTCGACCTCTGGGCCACATCCCCAGCCCTTTTTTGTATTTTATTAGAGAGAGGGTCTCACTGAGTTGCTAAGTGCCTCGGCATTGCTGAGGCTGGCTTTGAACTCGCGATCCTCCTGCCTCAGCCTCCCAAAGTGCTGGGATTACAGGCGTGCGCCACCGCGCCCGGCTTTATCTTTTAACTCTTTTCAGATAATAATCTGTGAAATTAGTTGCTGTTGGAGGGGAGATGTGAATTAGCTAACAGATTTCTTGGACAAATTTATTTAAGTTCCAACTCTACGATGAGAATCTGAAGGAACAAAGAAGTGTGCAACGTTTGTATACTTAGGATTTAATCTCAGACTTTGTAATACTTGGGATGATTTTATATTCTTGGGGGATGAAGCAAGATGACAGAGCAAGTGTAGATGCTAGAAAATGCTGAAGAAGACTAACAATAAGTGGATATAACACCTCATCTAAGCTTTTGCATCCCTATTACTCTTCGTATTATTATGTAGTGCCCAACATTTGTGATGCAACATTCTAAGTTAATATGCATTGTTAATAAAATTTCATAGAAAATTTTGATTTAAGAATTTAAGAATTTTGATTCTTAAATCAAAATTTAGAAAAAAATCTAAAGAAGGGTGGGTCAATATAAGGAAGAGTCAAAGTCATTTGTGCTTTCAATAGGACATATTTAAAATTTATTTCTTTAGCAGGAGAACATAAAGTTCACAAACAACCCATGAAAATTTGATGGCTCCCATGTGTTTTCTGTGTACAAGGCAAAACTCCATGTATATATATGGACTCTATTTGACTTGAAATTGATTACAAAATATTTGAGTTCATATTTGAAACTGGAGTTTTCATTTTTAATCATCCATATATTTAGTTTCTCTTGAAAACTCTAGAAATCTGGCAATGCAGAACTTCCATTTCTACATGTCAGAAATTGGCTAGAGTCGTACAGCTACTCCATTTAGCTGCTTCATTTAGATGTAGCCTGTTTTCCTCATGCAGCCCATTTTTTAATATATAATATATCATCCATGAAAACATTTGATTTTGTGAACATGTCTAGTTCACAAAGGTGAAATATATATGTTGCTGGGAGTTGTCAGTTAGTAGTTAGAATCCTTTCTTTTTCCCATGATGCCTTTGGTTACTTTTTATATATTCCTTTATCAGCTAAGAAGCAGATATATTTTAAGTTTTTAAATATATGCAGTCAAATGGGAGAAGGGAAGCACAAAAGATGAAATAGTGGTGGACAGACAGATGACAAAGCAGAAAAGTTTGAGATTTTTTCTTTCAAAATTTGTTCTAGAGATAGCAGTTAGCAAATAAACAAATGGACAAATTTTCAGTGTTATATATTGATGAATTTTAAAAACGCATTCATGTAATGCTCAACCCTTTTAAAATATAGAACATTCTGTCACTAAAGAAGACTCCCTTGTGGCTTTTCCTACTCATTTCCCACCTACCATATCCTTAACTTTTCCCAGGAAAATACCTTTTTGTTCTTCTAGTTTTTCTTGTTCTAGAAACTTCATAAAAGTGGAATTATATGCCATGCAGGATTCTTTTTCATTGAGATAGTATGCTGTGATTAATTGATGTCATTGGATGTACTATTATTTAGCTCCATTTTGTTACACAATATATTGCAAATAGTTTATAGTTTTTTTTCTAGCTTGGGGATTCTATGAATTAAGTTTGTAGAAAAATTCCAGTAAAAGTCATTTTATGAACATATGTTTTCATTTTCTTTGGGAAAATGCATAGAAGTGAAAGTTCTTTATTAGAAGGGATGATGCTTAACATTTTAAGAAATAGATGAACTGTCTTTTAAAATGGTTTTATCATTTCATATTCCCTCCAACAATATGTGACAGTTCAAATTATTCAACTTTCTAATCAATATACAGTGTTAGATTTTTAATATTATTCAGTCTAAAATCTGTTGCAATAATGTGTTATGGTTTTAATTTTCTTTGATGATTAACAGAGTACAATATTTGTAATGTGTTTATTGGTCTTGTGTGATCTTCCTGATGAAATATTTATTGAGCACTTTTACCGTTTTTTGAAAAAACTTGGTTGTTTGAATTTTTGTTAAGGTGGTTTAGCATCTCTTTATGTATTCTGGATCATTCTATTCTATACATCTATCTAAATAGACATATGTCAAGTTATTTATTACATTCTGTTATCTCTCTTTAGTGAATTTTAATATTTATATAAAGGTATAGATACAGTTATGTAAAATGTATTCTATAATTTTATATATTACCTTTTTATTTTACTAATGTCTTTTGATGAGCAGAAATTTTTAGTTTCAATGAAGACTGGATTATGGATTTTTTTTCCTGTTATGGATTGTAATTTCTCTGTAGGAAATTTTTGCCCAACAATTAGCTAGAAACAGAAATTATCACTACTTTGGTGAACTTGTTTTTGTCTTTAAATAATAAATACTTTTCTTTTTATTGCCATTGTAGTTAAAAGATTATTTTGAATTTTGTCTTAGTCATTATCGTGAATTTTTTTTTTTTTTTTTTTTTTTTTTATTGTACAGGGTATTGAACCCAGGGTCCTTTAACCCCTGAGCTACTTTCCCAACCTTTTTTGCTTTTTAATTTGAGACAGGGTCTTACTAAGTTGCTTAGGGCCTTGCTATGTTGCTGAGGCTGGCTTTGAACTTTCGATCCTCCTGTCTCACTTGTGAGCCTTGTGAGCCTCTGGGATCATAGGCATGCACCACTGCATCTGACTGATTTCACAGTGTATTATTGCATGTGTATATATTCCTAAATAAAATTTTGTTCTTCTGAATGTTTGTGGACTCAAATAAATTATCTTACCATGTGACTTTTTTTGCTCTTATATTTTTAAAATTCATTCATGTTCATTAGAGAAGGATCTAGTTTATCACTTTTAAGGGGATGTAAACTTCAATTCAATTAATATGACAATTTATTTTTAATTTTCTGGTTCAGAGGCATTTTTCCACTTTCTGTCTAATACAAACTTTTCTACTGTAAACATTTTTATCTGGAATATAGAGCAAGAAGTTCTCTATGGTTTGGAGTTGAATTGCTGAATCTATAGGATATAACAATTTGACTTTACATGATAAATTTTTCACTATAATAATTGTACTGACTTATAGTCTCAACAACAGTTTACGACAACCCCTCTAAATCTACATCTTTATTACATATTGCTATGGTTAGCCTTTAATTTTTGCTACTTGCCTTTTCTTCTAACATCTACTGAGGGCTTATTGCACTTTAGAAACTCCTTATTGGCTTAACAAAATTATCCCTTAAATCCCCATAACAAATTTGGGAAACTAAGAGCAATTATATTAATTTAGTTAAATTAACTAAATTAAGATAATTATTTAAACTATATTAAAGTCAAAGCTGAAGACTCTGACCAAAGTTTTAAAGTTAATAATAGCAATAGTTTGCTTATTCTCTCGTAGATACTGTTAAATACTTTACATGGATAATTTCATTTTATTCTTCACAATACTTCCCTAAGTAAAATCAAGGTGTCAGCAGGGCTGCATTCCCCATAGGGACTCTAGGGGGAAATCCATTTCCTTGCCTTTTCCATCCTATAGACCTAGTCTTGGCTCAGGGCTTTTTTCCTCCATCTTCAAAGTCAGCAATTCCAAGCGGGGCCTTTCTCATGCTGTCATCTCTCTAATGTTCTTTTAGTTCTTCTTCCATGTATAGACTTCTGTGATTATATTGGATCAACCCAGATAATCTGGGATAGTCTACTTATTTTGTGTTCAGTTGATTAACAACATTAATTCCATCTGCAACCTTTTTGCCAAGTCACATAGCACATTCACAGTTCTGGAGGTGGTCTTTGAATGACCATTATTCTGCTCACCACAGTGAAGGACCAGAATTTATGCACAGAGCAGTATGCTTGCTGAGTATTTTCATACCTCTAAATCTCAGGCTAATGACAACTCTTAGAACAAGTAAACACAGGCTGTGGATAAAAGTGCATTACCATGGAGAAGCTGCTGGTCTATCATGGGAGGATATCTTTAGTGCCTTCTAGGCAAGATCAAGGACATGGTATTGCTCCATTAACACCAGTTGCTGTGAACACACAACACAATGGACAAGGTCAGAGGTTTTATTAATTCTTGATTCTTTACATGTCATATTAGTGCTGACAACTGTCCACTCCATGAACTCTGCTGGTCAACCCTCTTTCCCTCTTCGATTCATCCCATAAACAAGCACTATGCTTAATCACATGGCACAATGTGATCTAGTTGAGATTTTTCAAAGCTCATAAACTGATCCAACTCTGCTTCTTAAGACATTTTCCAAATTATCCTCCTGAGAATACTAAAGACCAATTGTCGGATTATTATAAGGGGTTGAGGTCTATAGCCCCCCCCCCCCCCCCCCGTACCCAGGATGGACCTCTTCTGTCTACCAAAAGAGGCCAGAGGGGCCTACCTCAACAATGAGACTGGATTGGGAAAGTAAAGGCCGCCAACGCCTCCTCCCCCGCCTTCAAAAGACTCAGAGCCGCGTGGGGGAGCCCAGTCAGTAGAATGCCAGAACTTGGTTTATTGAAGAAGTTGGACAGTCTTATAGAGGACATGGGCCAATCAGCAAAAAGATCATAGGGACACAAAAGGAGCATGGGCAGATGCCATTGGCAGAGCCATTGGCCTATCCTTGGGGTAGTTTCAGTTCTCATAGCCATGCCCCCTGCTTAGCCTAGGTCCTGTAACAGGGTGTGGTAATGTGGCAAGCAGCCAGAAAGCCAGAGCTTTTCCATCCCCTTGGCAGACAGTGTAAGGTCCTGACAACCAATGTGTAGGGTAAATATTTTATGAAATGCCTTCATAAAATATTCTTGGTGACTGCTGCAGAACATACTTATTCCCATATTTTAGGTTACCAATGCATATTAGTATGTTAGAACCTGGGAAGCCTGGCACTTGTTAAACTAAATTTGACCTGAGGATGCTGTCATGCTGGAAGCCATACCAAATGAACTACAACCTATCCTAGTATGTAAACTAACTAATTAAAGTCTAGCTTAGGCACATACGTTTGTAACGGATAGTTGAGTCTCCCTCAGTTATGGCTGCTTAGCTTTAGTCAGTCTCAGGAGACTAACTGATTGAAACAATTAAGCAATTAAGTTATTTTTGTATCTCATTTCTGATTTCTGTGCATAAATGCTGAATGACCACGTTGCAGCCTGGAATTCTTAGGATCTATTCTGGTCAGATAGCTGTCCAGTTACTAAATTGTTCAGTTAAACTCTGTTAAATGTAACTTGTCTAATATTTTTTCTTTTAACTCTTAATGAGTCCAAAAAGGAATCTTATATAACTTTGTTGTTTACACAGCTAATTTTATATGGACCCCTTACTTCTAGAATGTTGCTTCTTGGTTCTGAGGATCATTTCTTAACTTCTAATATTATTTAGGGACTATTGTTTTTATATACTATGAGAACATTAGTCAATTGTTCAGTATTTTTGTTGTTAACCAATATCTCAAATAGTTGCTGGGTTATCTTGAGTGGTGTGGGAAGCTTAAATGGAACAAGGTCACTTCTATTTACGACCTTTTCAAGATTTGGGATTAGCAGAAAAATCTTTGTTGAAGTCACATTTGCAGTTATGAATTCTTTTCAATTATGCAATCTTGCCTGGGTTAGAAACATGCATATTCAGCCATCACAGGTTTTGATTTTTTTTTTTCCAAATAAGCATAGTATTGATGTTTTAGTCAGTTTTTTCATCATTGTGACCTAAAGACCTCATCAGAACAATTAAAGAGGGAAAAGTTTATTTTGGCTCATGGTTTCAGAGGACTCAATATATAGATGGCTATGACTGACTCCATAGCTATGGGCTTGAGGTGAAGAAGAACATCATGGCAGAAGGACATGGTGGAGGAGGGCAGCTCAGGACATGACAATCAAGAAGCAGAGGAGCTCTGCTCATCAGGGACAAAATATAAACACCAAAGGCACACCCCCAGTGACCCACTTCCTCCAGTCACACCCTACTTGCCTGCAATTATCACTCAGTCCATATCAGTGGGATAATATACTGATCATGTTAAAGCTCTCATAATCTAATCATTTCACCTCTGAACCTTCTTGCATTGTCTCACACATGAGCTTTTGGGGAATACTTCACACCTTAACTATAACAAGTGACCAAAGTATTTTCTGTTTCTTTAAAGTGAAAGCATATTGTTCCTTTCTTTAGTATTTCTAGGAAGGGTTGAATTCCAATATGTAATACAGCAAATGCAGAAGAATATTATTTGTTTGTTTGTTTGGGGGGGGCAAATGTTTTGAATATAGCATAGTTAAAGATATGAGGCAAATATAAAAAAAAAAATTAGAGAATCATAAGTTTGTAGGACTGCCAAGATTTTTCTCTAGCCATTTTTCATGTGAATAATTTACTCATTGTGAGAAGTATCAAAAATTCACAAAAAATTTAAAAAGAAAATAATAATTTTGGGACGCAAATATTATCACTTCGATGTGTTTCATTCTAAATTTGTAGAGGACAAAATGAAAGTAAATTGCAATTTATAACTTTTGTATTACTTGATATTATATGGAGAAAAGTAACATTTTCATTAGAAATTCATTGTTAACATTTTCAGGACTAAAATGTATTTCATATAAGATCTTATGAGTATATCTTAATTTATTTTATTTTCATTTAAATTAGCAATAGATTCGTAATTTAAAAAATGGCTTATGCATTAATGGCAAGATCTAACTATTTTCCCTTATATTCCAAGGTATGATTGGAAGTCATAATGACAAATTATTAATTTGTAAACACAGAGACATAAATGGTAACATTTTTGTTTAAGGTTCCAGCAGTCCAGTATTAGATTATAAAGAGAACTGGATATTTTATTTCTGTGCTTGTGCATCACACACCCCCCACCCCCCAACCCAGTGCTCCAAGTACAATTACTGTAAGCAATTGTCAATCATGGACTATTGATCTGATGGGTATTGTAGCCTGGAGCAAAGAAGCAGAGCTAAGAGTGTGTCTGTTGAAATGGAGAGTCACTAGAATATTGTGGTCCCTGTTTAATGCCCTCAGAAACCCCACGTGGGCCTGCAACAGGAAATTGATCCAGTCGTTCACAGTGTGAAATGTAGTGGGCAGAACAGGGCCTGCAGCAATCACCCCTCTTAAATGCTTTGACATTCTTCAAGCACTTTTCTCTGACTTTCCAGTCTGATGAGCAACTGAAAACTATCCACTTAGTTTAAAAGTGAAAGGAAGGTGGGCATCTTATTCTTTGAGTACTAGCACAGACTGCTTGCAGGAGGTTAAGCAAACCATCTGATATGGGACAAAACAGTATACTCTGCTGACAAGAGACACAGTGACCAATTTAGACAACAGTGAGTTTCTTTTTCTTCCCTGTGATCAATCTGCAATTCTCCCTTCTCAAAATAATCACAATCCCACAAAATCCAGCTTAAAAGTCCAGGAAAATACAAAGAAATATTTTTTCCCCTCTTTTGGTTCTTTAGAAAAAAAATAAAAGAAAGTATAATCAAGTTCTTCATACACATGTAAGAATCTCTCTTCCACAGTGATTTTAAAGAAATATTATTCTAAATCAGATGACTTTATTAAAATTTGGGGGTATTGAATTATTTCTCCATTGACCAGGATGATAAAATCATGGTTTATGAAATTCTATGCCTGGGAGAGCAAAAAGAAAATGTTTGCTTTCAACTTCTATAAAATTCACATTTGTGAATCCCAGTTTTCTCATTAAAGAGTTTTGTGTCTGTTTGTCTAAAAACTACTTACATCAATTCATTCCACATAACGTCACAGTGAGTCAGTCAAATGTAAAATCAGTTTATAAGACCTTACTCAAGCAAGGAGTATTTGATTTCCATTTTTTGCTGAAGAGGTTTCTTAATGATCCTGGTCCGGCAAACTGGTCTTGACATTGTTCCATGAGATATTTTCTTCAATCTTTCTTAACTTAGTGAACTGATAACTTATTTTTTGTCCATTTTCTTCAGTGTTGAAAAAAATTTCTGCAAATCATGACTGTCTTAACAATACCCTGATAGAATTGTGATTACATTCTTGTTTTCTTTTACTTTAATGCTGTTCAGTATATTACTCATGTCGACCTCAATAAAAATTATGGAAGGTTATCATAAAGCTGCTCTTTGGGGGCTGGGGTTGTGGCTCAGTGGTAGAGTTCTCGCCTAGCATGTGTGAGACCCTGGGTTTGATCCTCAGCACCACATAAAAATAAATAAAATAAAGCTGCTCTTTGTTCAAGCTATATTTAAAATTATATATATATATATATGTGAAAATTATATATATATATGAAAAGCATTTGTATTTGTTCCTTGCTTATTAAATGATAACAAATCATGATTTCTTAGGTAAATTTACTATAATAAGTGTTTTATTTCAGAATGGATATATAATTTGCTTTCAGATAGAAAAAATTGAGAGTCAAATAAATCCAAAGAATTATTTTTTCACAGATAACCATTTTGATAAGTTTTAAACTTATGATTTGTTTCTTCTCAATTAAGAATAAATATTTTAAATCTAAATGGAAACAAATACCAAACAAAGGTTGAGTTGAGTGACTATCCTCAGGTGAATCTACAAGTTTGTGGCAGTATTTGCATTTAGAAGCTACCATGGCTAACCGCTAGAGGAACTTGGCTACACTCTCTGGTGTCTCATCTCAGGAAACCATTGCCAAGCATTAAGAATTCACAAAGCATTATTGGGTACAGCACTCTTATGCAGGGGTTCTTAACTTGGGGCTTATAGATCTCCTGAGATACTATATGAACTTGGTAAAGATGTCATAGCTTCATGAGCTTCATAAATTATGTGAAGTCTTCTAAGAAGCAAAGAGCATTTACCTTAGAATATGAGCTTTGTTTCATCTTTTATAAAACATGTAGCTTTGTAGAAAATTGTGTTGGCGCACTCTGTAATACTATGGTGTTGGATGAATGCATCAGAAAATAATACTATTGAAAGAATCCACTGAGAGTATCTGGGTTGAATCTATAATGTAAAAGATGAAAGTAGGGCCCAGAAATTACAACAATGCATTCTGAATGAGTAGAAAGATTTATTTATTTATTTTTAAATCAGATTATCTCTTCAAACTTCATTTAAAGTGCATTGAACATATAGAAAGATTAACTTCTAATTTTTTCTCTAATAATTTAGGATAGTCTTTTGAAAACATGGGATGATTGATATTTCAGTCCAGTGGATTCTCTAGAGCTAAATTATGGTGGACACTTAAACTACTATGTCAAAATTAAAAATAACTCTAGCTTTTTTATATTGATGACTTATGGCTTTGAAATTCTGTCATGGTTTTATCCTTCAAACATTTTAAAAATTTTTCACATTTTTAATATGTCTAAGACACTTCTTCTCCCGAAGATAAAAGTTTTCAGTGATCATGAAGGCCAGTAATATGAAAGTATTTTAAACAAAGAAGATTGCCATTTCTGAACATTTTTCAAGCACATAGGATTAAAATAATGTAAAACATAATTGAAAATCTGCAGTTTTAGCTTTTTCTGAATTCTTAGATCCTAAACATTCTTTGATATGACTATTACTATTTGTAATCAATGCCAAACCTTCCAAAGCTGAGGGTTGTTACTTCTATTTTACAGACAAGGAAACTGACCAGGTCAAAGTAATTTGTCGTAGGACATTGGTTTCTAAATTGCAGCTCAGATTTAACCCAAGTATCTAACTAATCTTCCCCTATCTCACCTACTTTTTTTCCTTATAGAAGTTCCTCCTGAGTGAAAGGAGATGTTCTTAATTTGTGTAGATACTAATGCTGGAACTCAAAATTTAAAGAAAAGAGGTGCATTCTAATCTCATTTTCTTTTTGAGATTACTTAGTGTCTTTAAATGCAGATTAAATGAATTTGTTAAAATGATTTAATATTATTAGTAACAAAACATGAGAATACAGAAAGACTTTCACAGACCAATATAGGCATTATAATCACTTTAGTAATTATAAAAATTACATAAAGAAAAGTATACTGAAAATAGAATTTTTAGACTATAAAATTAATACTTCCCACAAGTAAGGTATATTAAAGAGGGAAATAAGAAAATATCAAGAGGTATGAACTAGGTCCTTAAACATAATTGCTTGCAAGGTTTTTACAATGAGTCACTAGGATCAGCTAAGCAAGACAGAAACTAAATGAAAGAAAAACAAATATGTGATCATTAGCTTAATATAACAATTTGCTTGAAATTGAGAGTTGGGTGAAGAAGAAAACTGGTGTCTGAATATGAATGCATTTTGGGAAGAAGGTATTAAACTTTCACTCACTTCTTTTTTCCTGAAGAGCCTACCAGATGTCAGGTGCTGTGTCAGACTCTGGAGTCATAATGATAAGCAAGAGAGAAAAGCTTACTAGAACACAGCTCCCAGATGTGAAGGTCAACCACTGGACAACCACTTAAATGTTTGGTTAAATGCTGGGGAAAGTGTTAAATGCTGAGAAAGGGTACATTAGGTGTTAAAGGTACTGAGGCCACTCAAGTGTTATCGGACAGGTCAGGGAAGACTTACTAGTGGAAATAGCATCTAAGCTAGAAAATAAAAGGTTAGTAGGAGTCAGCAAAGTAAGAAAGAGAGGGTGATAGAATATGTGAGAAGAAAACTTCCAGGTAAAAAGAAACTTCCAAGTAAGAGGATACTTGTGGATAATGTTACTAGGCAAACAAATTTTAGAAAGCTTGTCATAAAGAAGAACCAAAGGAAGTTCAAATTTTAGGTTGTCACAAGGTATTCGTAAGCCCTGTGTGTTTACCCTAGAAGCCATACTATATGAAAAAATATGTACATATAGTCATAAAATGAGGCATTTTCATTGTCATCAAGTGAGGCATACATATCAATGTGCCTTCTTTTTGACTTTTCCTTTCTTTATTATAAAACTAATCAGGGTTAGTTTCGTAACACTAAATGTGAGTCTCCTCTCCTCTTGTGATATGCTTTGTCACCCAATCAAGCAAGTCCCAGGCAACAAGACTATACCATGCTGAACTCCCTTACCCAAATAAGTGCATTTACACTGAAAAAAAAATAGTTTGTCCATTTTGGTGGAAGTTGCTGGGACTGCTGTGTTACTTATTAATGGGGCCGAGGTCTAAAGCTACCCCCCTTTTTGGGCCCTAAAAGGGGGTTCTTTCTGCCAGCAGAAAGAATTAAAGTAGCTTACCTGGCGAAGATAGGCTTAGCGGACAAAAGTCGCAGAGTGAATTATCCCCGCCTGATTGACGGACACCACGCCACACCCGGGGAGTTTTTGGTAGAAAACAGCGCCAAAAAACTCAAATTTATTGCAATGAACTGCATTTATATAGGCCTAAAAACTAACCAATCCTTGACCAGTAGGGTGGTTCCGGCTCTCATGATGCGTTATAGCCACACCCCCTTGCTTAGCCCCAGTCCTCCAAAGGGCACGGTAAGCAACCAGAGCTCATCCCCTTGGCAGACAGCGTCCGGAAAGTCTCAACAGAAGTTACAGTGTTTTCAATTTTTTTCCAGTCTATATGAAACTTAAGTGCCAAATGATTGATTTCATGCCTCTAGGTTTTGTGTATCATCTTATATTAGCACAGGAAAACAACTGCATGAAAATAAAAACTTCTTGGCAACTAAAGTTTTCAAAGATTAGCATAATCAAAGTTATATCCATCATAATATATGGATCATATGACAAAACCCCCAATGCACATGTATGTGTGGAATGTGCTGATTTTTATTCATGTCACACTATTCCGAAAGACATGTCTTCTCATTTTATCATCATACTTGCACATTTGTGTTATTGAGTCAGGGAGTCACTATTCAATTAATATTGCTCCATTTTCATTATAATTTTTTTTCCCAAAGGATCTTTTTGGATAAGTGGAATTTCTTATCTCTATCAAATACTTTACAAAATCTTGAATGAATGTCTTTTCCGAAACCTAAGTACAGTCTATACAGGTGCTCAGTACTGGTGCTATCACTTGCAGTTTCTGTATTTGTCTCCATGAGGAGTAGGAGAGACTGGAGAAAGAAATAGGAGAAATGCCAGACATGTTTGCTCTTTTTCATTCGGTGCTGATAATACCTGGGAAAACAGAACACCCTGATTTGTAGATCTTGTCTTGATTCCAGAGTCTCCATTCTGTTCTTGTTCCTTAAAGTTCCATGTAACTATCTCTATGTCTTTGGCATGACTTTTACATATTTGAAATTCTTACATATTATCTGTTCTACTAGAAAATACATTCTTTTAAGCATATCCTTCACTACTCCAGCACAATGTCTGACACAAAATGTACTTGCAATATATACTTTTAGAGTGAATGGCATTGAGTAAAAATCTCAGCTTAGCCTTCCAGGCTGTTTGTGGTGGGAAGATGCTTACATTTTTTTATGCTCCATTTAAATAATAAACCTAAAATGGATATTCCCTGAATTGCAGTGTTGTTTGTGATATTTAGATATAATGTATGCACTGTGTTTAGCATTTTGTCATCGTGTTTGTCATACATGGCAAGCATCTAACTTTTTTTTTTTTAATAAATAAAGGAAAGAGGGAAGAATACCTACTATATCTTAAAAGAGTTTTTGGTTTGAGAACTGTATATATTTATGACATGTAATGACAGTAGTTTTAATTAAATAATATGTAATTTTGCTTTTGCCTAGGTAGTTTAAGCATAAAATAATAGTCAAGACCATGAGTAAATTTTTCCAAATGTCACATGCCCTCAGTTATGATTCAGGAGTTTGTTCTGGTGTGCTCAAAGTAAACCATTATTACATGTCCTAAAATGGGGCCAGGCAGAAAGAAAATAGGAAAGGGTAAGAGCTTTGATGACAAGAGAAGGTTATGTTATCACCTTGACCAAAAGACGCAATTTTAATTTCATGGTCACTGTTCAGGTCTAGCCCTACGAATCTTGACTAGAAGGCTCTTCAAGATTACTATTGTTAAATAAAAATCTATAGCAAGGATTTCTGTCTTCAAAGTAGAAAATAAGAGATGAAATTAAAAATATAGATCAGAAGGATTCCCAAAGAGATGCATGATGCCAAAGAAGGAGATTCCAAAGAAAGCATGGCATGCTTGGGACTTTAAATCATTAGTTTCATAAGCTAAGAAAAAAAAAATACTTATTAGCATTATGTGCTTATTGTGTCCTTGTTTCAGCTTTTGTCAGTATTTTTATTTCTCAGTATGAATGAAGAGGTTTGACCTCCCCCGAAGCAGGAGTGTGACCACAGATGAATCATGCAGAAAAGACACACTTCTCACACACCTTTCAATCACAGAACATGTGGACTTTAAAATAAATGTGGTTTATTGCATCTAGCTTGATGTTTTCCAGTTCCATCCATTTACCAGGAAAATAATGTCATAATTTTATTCTTCTTTTTGGCCGAGTAAAACGCCATTGTGTATATATACCACATTTTCTTTATCCAGTCATGTGTTGATGGGTACCTGGGCTGGTTCCATTACATTGAGTATTGTGAATTGCACGGCTATAAACTTCGATGTGGCTTTATCACTATAGTATGTTGATTTTAGTTATTTTGGATTAATATCAAGGTAAATAAGTTTTTTATTTCTCTGTATAAATGAGGAATTGTTTATATTAGCTGCTGGCTGGGAGTTCCTTTGTATATATGCGCTCTTAGAAAAACAAAAAAGATACCGATATCTTAGAGTTGTTTTTCTTTTTAATGTCAATGTAGTATTTTTTTTTTTATGTATAATATCAATGTAGTAAAATACTATGCTAATCTGTAGTTATGACTGTTACTTCTGTGTGTGTGTGTGTGTGTGTGTGTGTGTGTGTGTGTGTTTGTATGTTTTGGCTATCTATGTCAAAATCCATTTACTAGCCATGGATGATTCTGGTGTGAATTACTAGGCTAAGTCTGATTCAAAATGATTCAATAAAATGTTGGATATACAGGTTGAGTTCTATTCCTATCAAAATTTCTGTAAAACATTTTTTTGTAGGTAAAAGTGGGTTTATTCTAAAGTGAACATGAAAAGACAAAGGAGATATGATATTTAGACAAGTTTTAAAAGAAGAATAAAGTGAAGAGGAATCAGTCTGATTTCAGTTACTTATTTTTAGCTACGGTGATGAAAACTGTTTGTTATTGGTAGAGGAACAAATAAATCAATAGAACAGGATAGAAAGCCCAAAAACCACCCACACAAATATGCTTGAATTATTTTTATAAAGGGTGAAAATGCAATTTAAGGAAGGAATTGTAATCTTTTAACAAAAGGCACCTTAGCAAATTGGACATCCATAGGCTAAATAAATAAATAAACTTCAATCTGAATCTCATATCTTCTACAAAACTGAATTCAAAAATGAAACATTTACTTAAAAGTAAAAATGAAAGTATAAGACTTCTTTAAAAAAGTAGAAAATCTGCAGGATCTAAGATTAGGTAAAAATTTCTTTACCAATGCCTGATTCACAAAGGACATGTAGATAAATTGGACTTCACAAAAATTAAACAACTTTACTCTGAAAATATATTAAGAACTTAAAAGTACAAGTTACACACTGGGAAAATCTTTGAAAATAATATAATAAGCTAAGAATTCATACCTAGAATACATAAAAGAGCTTTGAAAAACTCAATAGTAAAACAAACAAACAAAAAATTAAATCCAGTTAGAATATTGGCAAAATACATGAATAGACATTTTACTAATATGGATGTATGGTCAGAAAACCAGCACACTTAAACATGTTCAACATCTTTAGATGTTGGGGAAATTCAAATTTAAACCACAATAAAATACCTTTGTATCACAAGGGTTAAAATAAAATTCAGTAACAATATCAAATGCTAATGAAGATAGAGAAGAACTGAATCACTTAAACACTGCTGTGTGGTATATAAAATGGCATATACATGCTACAAAACAGCTAGCTAGTCTCTTAAAAATCTGAACATGTTACTAGCAATTGTACCCCTGGATATTTGTCATGGAGAAATGAAAACTTAGGTTCTCCAAAATCCTGTACAGGATTGTTTAGCAGCATTATTTTTATTAGCCTCCCCCAATGGAAACAACCCAGAAGTCCTTCAGTGAGCAAGTGGTTAAATAAACCAGATACATCTATAACATGGAATAACATTTGGTAACAAAAAGAAACAAATTAAAATATATACAACTACCTCAATGTGTCCTCAGAGGTATTTGCTTAATAAAGTCAATTCAGACAGGTGTGGTGGTGCAAAGCAATAATCCCAGCAACTTGGAAGGGTGAGAAAGGAGGATTATAAATTTGAGGCCAGCCTCAGCAACTTAGCAAGACCATATGTCAAAATAGAAAAGTAAAAGAACTTGGGATATAACTCAGTGGTAAAGCACCCCTGGGTTCAATCTCCAATCCCAAAAATTAAAATAAAAAATATTTTTCAAAAAGGCAGAAATAGTTTTTATTTAATTTATATAAATTCTTAAAATTATAAAAATGTAAAACAAATGATTGGTTACCAGAGATAACTAGGATATGAGTACCAGAGAGAAGTGAATGTGGTTATAGAAGGGCAACCTGAGGAAGCCTTGTGTGAGGAAGACATTCAGTATATTTTCTTTACTAATGTCAGTATCCTGGTGGTCATACTGTGAGATAGTTTTGCAAGATGTTAATATCAGGTGAATTTGGAGCTCTCCACATTATTTTTATAATAGCATGCAAATATGCTATTATTTAGAAATCTAAAAATGTATAATTAAATAAAAGTAAAATTTTAGAGAGGCAGATTAATCTCAATTTTAAACCCCAATTTAATTATACTAGAAATCAGTGACAAGCTAATATATAACAGTGGTCTTTTATTGAAAGCACTTAAGTGAAGGCTGACTCATCACCTATTAATGATAATGATGGAAGGGAACCATGAAAAGGGTGAAATGTTACACAAGGGTACTCTCGCCTTTAAAATGACTTAGAGCTTAACTCTTACATTAGCCAAGGTGAGAGATAAAGTGGTAGGGAAGATTAGACTATACAGAAATCTTAGTATAGATGTGCTGAAGAAGGATACAAGGAACTGTAAGAAAGATTATTTCCTAGTATAGACTAACATGAGTTCTCCTGGAATTGAGTCAGGGTCCTCTTTCCCTTTCAATTTGTGGTTTAATGAAATTTAGTTATGGTTTAAGAGGTAGTGTTTTATTACCAGAATACTTGCATATTATCTGCATTGATTAGTGCTGAGTTCCTACAGTGGAATTCTACTTCTTGCAATTCACTTGGGTTGTTTTAAAATTTGATGTTGCACAGCCATATGAAATAGTAAAACCAAATCCAAAACAAAACAAATATGAAAATATAGTGCAGCTCAAACTTCTCAAATTGTATGGCCACATCCCCTAATAGCCTACCTTTTCTGAAGCAACATAATGAATAAAATATTTAAAAAAATCAAAGAGTATTGAGTATGTCTAGTATTTATAATCCAAAGATACAAGGGGAGATACTGTAACACACAGATTCTATAAGATTAATTATTGTAGATTTGACAGAGTAAGCAGAATAATTGGGAAAAGTTTGAAGGATATTTTAAGAAATGTAAATTTAAGAGCAAGAAGGTAGAAAATTGAAGGAAAATTAGGCTATGATGAGAAAAATCTAGGTAAAGATGAAAATAAATTTGAAATAACTTGAATTGTGATTCTATTGGACCTCACTAGTTACATACACTTAAACATATTTTAGTTATACAACTATTAAATTAAACTCTTGGACTGTTAAATATGGTTTCACAGTTGGTAGAAGGAATCTACCACAGGCCATGAGACATCCTAGTGTTGACTATGCCAAGAATAAAAGGCTGTGACTGACTTTCATCTGGATCATTTCTCAGAGTTGTGCTTGCAGTAAGCCACCTTGGGGGATAAGGTCATGCCTTCCTCTAATGCCAAAAGCAAACTTTCTTTACAACATAAAAGCAATAAGTTCCCCATTTTCAATGTTTCCCAGGCAAGGTACACATACACAACAAGTAATACAGAAATAGAAGGGTACAAATTATGAGACATATAACCTACCGCACATGCAACTTCTCCCTCAGTTCCCCTGTTCACTCCTATGAGAGTTAAGGGTGAAAATCTGTGCTTGTGCTTCTTGCTGTGCTGTGAGTAATGCAGTCCTTTGTCTCCTACTTAGGAGTCTCATGAAATAATAATAAGCCGGTTTACTACTTTATGTCACGATTAAATCTTAGGGCCCAAGATGTATTTTTTCTGAGATTTATAGGAATATCTGATTCCCTTATTTAAATAATAATACTGAAAACATCCTTTTGCTGAGTAGTCAGTTTACTTAAACCTCATGGGAGACTGTAAAAGAAAACAAAGCCTTCAAACATTCAAGTGAAAGAAACGAATAGTGTGTAATAGCTCTTCACTTGTATTATTTAGTGGGATTTACAGAGCACTGATATATTATAAAATGCACTTCGGTATGAAATTTTTAAAAGGAATAGCTTGATATTTTAATCCTATACTTATGTTTATGATAATGCAATGAAATATGGGCAGACAATATAAAGAAGTATTTAATAAGATGGGATCATAAAATTTTAAAATAATTCTTTTTCTCTTGCTGCACTAAGTATTTAAGGGTTTTATTTCTCTTTTATGTTGTCTCTACTATAGTGACTCAGTATCACTGACGATCTCAGAAATTGGTCTGATGATAATGACACATATATGAATGCTTCCCTCAAGAAATCTATACCATCTGAGTATAATAAGCAGTAAGACAACAGCTATTTGCAAAATTACTAGTATAGAAAAATTTTTCAATGAAAAGTGTTTCATTGGTATCCTATAGTGACTTATAGATTATAAACTAAATAGGAAAACAGTAAAATAAGCTCCTTAGATCCCAATAACACATTCCCAACCTATCTACTTGGTTCTATCTTGTATGTCAACACCTTTTAGCTACCATTATCTTTCCCCTAGACTACTATAATTGATTCCTATGGGTTCTACCTCCATCCTCTTCTCTGCAAGTTATTTTTATGAGTGGTAGCTAGTTTTATTTTACATCTTGAAGCACCAAAGATTCCCTTTTGCATTTAGAATTAAATTCAAACTTGGTTTACTCTGGCTTCTGCCTTTTCCCCCTTCTTTTTCCCCACTATGCTAAAACCTTCACTGGATCTCTTGTTTGGATTGAGTTCATGCTTTCCAATGGAGCTCTTTCCCTGTGGTTTTCAGATGGCGAACTTCTTGTCACTCCCACCTCTACTTAAAATGCCCATTTAGGAGAAAGAACATCCATGACTCACCTGTGTGCAATGGTCCCTATGCTCTCTTTTCATATCATTCTACTTTATCTTCTGCACAGAACTTATTAATTTTTTCCTTATTTTGGATATATATTTCTTTATAGCATAGCTTTCAATCACTATCCTTAGAATGAAATTCATATCTCTTAATCCACAACTTCTAGAAAAGTCAATCACATAGTAAATAATCCATAAATTAAAATGGATGAATAAATCAAAGATAATGCTATGAGTGCTAGCTCCAACATGAGAGAGGTTAGGATTAAATCTTCAGCCGTCCATTTTACTACTTACATGGCACTGGGCTAATTGCTCACTCTCACTAAACCTCAGTTTTATCACAAGAACAGTAGAGAGAGTAATTCTGTGTTAGTCGGCTTTCTATTAATATAATAAAATACCTCAGATAATCAACTTATAAGGATAAAAGGTCTATTCTGGCTCACTGTTTAGCCTGTGGTGGCGTATCATGGAAGAGTACATGGCTGAATTGTTTACTTCATGGCTGGGATGCAAAAGAGAGAAAGAAAGAGACTGATATCCTGCAATGCCTTTTGAGGGCATACTTCCAATGACCAAAAACCACCCAATAACCAAAAACCATCCATCACTTAGAGTTTCCAGCATCTCATGATAATGCCAAGGTGGGATCTTAGGTAGAACAATTATTTTTGAAATGACAAAAAATGCTTAAGTGGGGAAATATGAAGAAAAATTACAATGATTACAGAGTCCTGAGACTCCTACCTCAAAAAGGAAAATCCCTGATAAAATCACAGCTTTATCTAACTGTTGATAACTGTGACCTGGATAGCTTCTTTTTAATAAGTATGGCCCTTTGGAGTTTCAGGGTCAACTTCAAACATATGTAGAAGGAACTAGTCACCAGTTAAATATTAGGAATTATATTTTGAATTGATATTACTCATTGAATGGAATTTAAGAAATATTTTAGTCCAAATTTAACTGGAAAGACATTTGTATAGTTAAAATTTTAAAGTATTTTCTTTAGTCTTATTGTAGGCTGTTCATATATTTATGCTAGTAAAGATAAATAATGATATATAGAGAAGAATGTTTTGATCCAAAACTGTCCAGAGACCTAGCTCATTCTGTAATATTACCATTTAAGATTTGCATTTCCATCCACACATTTTGCTGTGCTGAGTATTTGAAATTATCAGTGGTACTACTTGAGATCTGAGATCATCATGTTGATTTAAAGAAATTTGTTGGAGGAAAAAAAAAAGAACAATATTTAAAATAATATTTCAAAAATACTTAATTATTCATTTGCAGCTTAGAGGGCTCAGAAGAAAAGGAACATAGTCATGCTCAGTTTTCTAAGATAGTAGACCTCCCTTAATTCATATGAAATCTTTGATGACTTAATGTATTCAGTAGCACTTATTATTAAAATTATTATTATATAAAGTGGAATGTGTTGAAAATGAGCAAGTTTGTAAGACAGTGGAGACACTGTTGGATAATAAAAGGAGAACTCTCAGAAGGCAGGAGTGATTTTCTGATGAATTTGGAATGTTTGTAGCTATGTCTTTTGATCAAAGGAACAAAAAATAAATGAAATTATTCTCAATATCAAATGGAATGTGTAGATTAACTCAGTCATGAAAGCTATTTTTCTCAGCAAGATACTCAATAAATCCCAATATTAGTGCTTGTGCTAGTTTGAAGTTCTTTTTTCCCCCATTTTTACAACTTAAAACATCTAAACCAATACACTGAAGTTGAAATATATCAGGTGAAGAAGGAAGAGAGAATAGCATGCTTTGAGGATAGCAATAGT
The DNA here is from genome assembly GCA_025594165.1 of Tamias sibiricus. Lineage (NCBI taxonomy): Eukaryota > Metazoa > Chordata > Mammalia > Rodentia > Sciuridae > Tamias > Tamias sibiricus. The sequence continues at coordinate 103,775,952 of CM046663.1, read as the reverse complement.
ACGTGAAATGGAAGGCAATCTGGCCATCTGTGAGAACATTTATGAGCCCAGAAGACATTACCTAAATGAAATAAAATAGTTATAGAAGGACAAAAACTGTATGATTTTATGTATATGAGAAATCTAGACTACTCAAATTCAGAAGAACTCAGAGAAAATGGTGGTTACCAAGAGCTGAGAGTAGAAAAGTTGCTTGCTTTTCAATGGGTAGAAAGTTTCAGTTATACAGGATGAAAACGTTAGTGTTCTGTTTTATAACATTGTGCCCACAGTTAACAATATCATATAGTACATTCAAAATGTATTTAGAAGATAGATTGTTATCATTTAGATGTAAGATCCTGCCCACCCTCCCCAAGCTCATGTGTGAGATAATCAAAAATTTTCAGTGGAGGGGCTGGAGTTGTGGCTCAGTGGTGGAGCACTTGCCTGGCATGTGTGAGGCACTGGGTTCGACCCTCAGCTCCACATAAAAGTAAATTAAATAAAATAAAGGTATTGTGTCTACAATTAAAAAAATTTTTTTCAGTGGAGAAATGATTGGATTATGAGAGGTATAACCTAATCAGTAGATTCATCCATTTATATGGATTAATAGCTTTATAATTACCTATAGGCAGGGTCTGTGCTTTAGGATTTAAATTTTGTCCCTAGTGAGCAGAGCTCCCTCTCCTCTTCCTGGTTGCCATGTCTTGAGCTTCATTCCTCTGCCATATTCTTCCACCATAATATTTTGCTTCACTACCAACCTACAGCTATGGAGTCAGCTGACCACAGACTGGACCTCTGAAACCATGAGTCCAAATAATATTTTTCTCCTTTAAAGTTTTTTGTCAGGTTTTTTGGTCACAACAACACAAAAGCTGAATTTAAAAGTAGATCTCAGAATATTCAGCCTTTGTTTGTTTGGGGGGATTGGTTTAATTCATTTAGCATAAGTGAAATAGTTCCATCCATTTCACTGGCAAATGCCATGATTTCATTCTTCTTTATGGCTCAGTAATATTCCATTGTGTGTACGTACCATATTTTCTTTATCCATTCATGTGTTGAAGAGTACCTAGTTTGGATCCATAGCTTGGCTATTGTGAATTGAGCTGCTATAAAAATGGATGTGGCTGTGTCACTATAGTATGCTGATTTTAAGTTCTTTGCGTATATGCCAGAAACTGGGATAAGTGGGTCAAATGGTGGTTCCATTCCAAATTTTCTGAGGAATCTCCATACTGCTTTCCAGAGTTGTTGCACTACTTTGCAGTTCCACCAGCAATGCATGATTATACTTTTTTCTCCCCATCCTGACCAACATTTATTGTTACATGTATTCTTGATAATTGCCATTCTATGTTGAGATGAAATCTCAGTGTAGTTTTAATTCACATATCTCTAATAGCTTGTGATGTTGAACATTTTTTATATACTTTTGATCATTCATATTTCTTCTTCTGTGAAGTGCCTGTTCAATTACTTAGCCCATTTATTGATTGGGTTATTTGTTTTGTTTTGATTTTTTGGTGTTAAGTTTTTTGGGTTCTTTACATTTTCTGGAGATTAGTGCTCTGTTTGACGTGCAGGTAGCAAAGATATTCTCCCATTCTATAAGATCTCTCTTCATGTTCTTGATCATTTCCTTTGCTGCAAACAAACTTTTTAATTTGATACCATCCCATTTGTTGATTATTGATTGTACTTCTTGCATTGTAGAAATCTTATTGAGGAATTCAGTTCCAAAGCTGACATGATGGAGATTCATGCCTACTTTTTCTTCTAGTAGGCACAGAGTCTTTGGTCTGATGCTAGGTCCTTGATCCACTTTAAGTTGATTTTTGTGCAGGGTGAGAGATAGAGGTTTAATTTCATTCTGTTATATATGGATTTTCAGTTTTCTCAGCACCATTTGTTGAAGAGGTATCTTTTCTCCAATGTAGGTTTATAGTGCCTTTGTCTATTTTGACATAACTGTATTTATGTGGGTTTGTCTATGTGTCTTCTATACTATACATTGGTCTTCATGTCTGTTTTGGTGCCAGTTCCATGCCATTTTTGTTACTAGAGCTCTACAGTATAATTTCAGATCTGATATTGTGATGCCTCCTGCTTCACTTTTCTCACTGAGGATGGCTTTGGCTATTCTGCACCTCTTATTTTCCAAATTAATTTCATGACTGCCTTTTCTATTTCTATAAAAAATGTGAAAAAAATTTTAAAAATTAAAAGGTATATCTCATGGTAAATGTTCTTATCACAATCAAGTAAAATAAAACAATTGAGAGCAATGTTTATTAGACTTAATCATAGTATTATAGCACAGAGAAGTATATAGAGTGAATTTTTAAATTATTTTTGTATTTTTTATTTTTACTTGTTCTTACATGGAAAAGTAAATATTTAAGGTGTCTTATTGTTGTGTTATTAATTCTTGTAACAAGTGATAGCTCTAATAAACTTCAAAAATATCCATTAAGCCAACGGTGGCCATATCATGAGAGAAATGAACAACCTAACAAAAAAATATAAAATGATACTACCTTCCAGTGTTTTCATAAACAGTGGAACATTATGTTTACTACTTTCATTTTAAAAAAGGAAGGCTTAAAAAAAAAAAGACACTGTTTTTAATATTTTGATTTTAAAACACATAATTTCTTAGAATGCAGAGAATGATATTGTTTATAAGAATTGCATATATAGTATTATTTTAGCTTTATCTTTGCATTTTTACTCTTTAATTTTAAATGCAACTACCTAAGTATGATTGTAGTTAAATTTAATTTTATATTTTTTGAAATAAAAATTTTCTTCCAATGCTAATGGGTGCTTATTATTTAGAATTAAAGTTTCTTTCTGTTCAAAATATTTTCTCACCAAACTGCATCAACAGCAAACATATTTTAATATAATAATAGAAAAAAATGTAGAAAATTTCTTTGGAGTTCATGCCTTTTGACTGAACTTTTTTATGTCAGGTTAGATTGTAGGAAAATTGAATGTTTATATGGTATGATATTTTGAGATTCTTGAAAAGAAGATTTCCTATTTACTCTCTATACATATTATATATCATTACTTGATGTGTACTATACTCATAAATATTCAAATATCTTTGTTGATGAGTATTCATAAAATAATTTAAGAAGTGTATAATATTTGAAGGCATATGGAATAAGTTATTGGGTTATCACAAAACCTAGAATACAGGTAATTTTATCAGGTTTTGTACTAAACATGTACATATTTTTTTCTTGTCATTATTTCCAAAAACAATACAGTGTATAAAAACTATTTACATAGTTATACATTGTATTAAGCATTATAAGTAACCTATATATGATTCATTGTATATAAGAGGATATACATATGTTACATGGAAATATTATATCATTTTATATGAGGATTGAGTATCTCTGGACTTCAGTATGGTGGGTGAACTTAAAATCAATTCCTAGGAGATACCAAAAGAGATATACACTAAGTGTTAACAGTGATTAATTTTGGTACTAGGATTTTGGGTAATACTTAGTTTACTTGCATATCAGGATTTTCAAAATAGTCTATCATGAACAAGAGTCTTTCATGCAATCATTTCAAAACAACATATCAATAAAGAAAATATGTAGAGGGATTCCACAAATAACACAGGAAGAACTAAATTTAAGTGCAGTGTCAGCTACCATTTTATGTACAACTAGTAAACTCTGTGATCAAGAGTATTCAGATGTGCCTATGATATTATTATGGTTTGGATCTGGAACATTCCCCTAAAGCTCATGGGTTGAAGACTTAGTACCCAATGCAGCAATGTTCAGAGTTGGAGCTTTGGGGAAGTTATTGGATCACCAGGGCTCTGACTTCATCCGTGGCTTACTTTGTTGATGGGTTCATAGCTGAATGGACTATTGGGAGGTGGTGGAAATTGTAGCAGGTGGAACCTAGTTGAAAGAAGTGTATCTTTAGGGTTGTGCCTTGGGGAAATTTATCTTGTCTCCAGCCCCCATCCCTCCCACTTTGCTTTCCTGTCACCAGGTGATGAGCAGCTCTGCTCCACCATACCCTCCTGCCATGATGTTCCATCTCACCACAGGCCCAGAGCAATGGAGCTAGCCAACCATGGACTGAAACATTTGACATAATGAGCCAAAATAAGTCTTTCTTCCTTTAAGTTGATTTTTTTTTAAAGTTTTTTTTTTTTTAGGTTTTCTTTTTTTTTCTTTCTTTTTTTATTTATAATAGTATTTATAATAGTATGTATTATAATTCATAATGCACACATATAGCATCTTTTTACCTACAACGGTTTGTATACAAAGTATATAAGTACCATTCAGATCTTCAATCATGCATTTAGGATAATGATATCCATCTCATTCAACCACCATTTTTTTTCTTTTTGCCCCCCTCCCTCCCTCGTTGCTCCCTCCCTTCCCCTCCCTTGCCTTTGACCATTCTAGTATGTAAAGTGACAAAAAGCTCACTTTATAGGAATTTGCAAAAATATTAGAGACAGAGTAGTACAGGTGACTTCTAGATCTACCTCACTGATAACAAGAGCAGTGCTATTATTAAAACAAATGCATACTGTAACAAGTTCTTGAAAAGTCTTATCACAAAGCCCATAAGCATAAGTTTTCCTTTCCAAAAATATTGAATCAAAATATGTGAAATGTATTTTTCATTAACAGTATTCATACCTGACTAGCTTAGTTGGTTTAATAGTTTAATTATCTATTATTTATTTGTAAAGAGCTTGACTTTCTGCTTATTTGTGATCTCTATGAAGTTAAAGAAGGGAGTAAACATTTTATTGTTAGACATTTTTAATACCTCCATTTTAGTGTTATAAATAACCATTGTTCACATTAATTTTTTATTGTCCTGGTCTAGTTATTTTTCTTTCTTATAATAAAATTTAAAAATTTAAGAAAAATACTTTATCATTAGTATTGACATTCTGTTTTTTTTTTTTTTTTTTTTTTTTAAATTACCAAGTTGTGATCCTATGTCCATAAACAACAGGTAGAACAATTAATTTCAAGCAGTGTGTAAGACAAGTAAAGTAAATTGAGTTTGTAGGACTTTCTTTTCCTCTTCCTAATAAGAGAAACAGTTTCTCTGGCCTGTGGATCAACCAGAAAATTTGTGCATGTGTTCTTTGTTGCTCGTGTATTCCCTGGAATATCATCAGATGTGTCAAGTGCTCCAGAAATCCCTAAGTGGCAGAAGAACTGGCAGCTTTACTCATCACACTTTCATATATTCAATTGAGAAAGAAACAATGAACCCAGGTGGGTTTAGAAAACTTGTTACTCACCAACAGAGCAGGCACTGTGAACTTAGTAGCAGCTCCCCTGGCCCCCAGGCCCCATGGAGGTGATACTGAGGCAAGCCCAGGTGAATGTTGAGTGCACAGGGGATCCACGTTGTAGCTGAGGAGTTGGGAAACTGCCAGTCTTATAACATGCTGTTGGCAAACCTTCCTAATTTGTATCCCTGAAGAAGGTATTATTCTATTATTCTGTTTGAAATAAATATGCCCACTGACCTAAATGGAACACTGCTTCTGTCTTCTATGACTATTTGCTACAAACACTTCCTCAAACACAACACAAAGTGGGCAGAAAAGCTATTATTTATTATCTTTTCACATCCTTCATGTTGCTGTATGTGTAGCCATGCGTCCCCCTCAAGTGGAATTGACCAGTGCTTGGAAATCTAAGCTATGCTACATTCATTAGATCACTTTCAGCTCAGAAGATGGGGAGGGGAGCAGTTATGCTTTCCTTTGAACTTCAGTCCTATTTATTTCCATAAGATTAAAATCCAAGTCTATGCAGATATATACTTAGAAAGCATATTATGCAAAACAGAACAAAGCAACTTCCGTCTCCCTGCTATTTGCCATTGCCTCACATCTTGGCCTTTGGAAAGTGAATGCCTATATACCTATCTCCAATATACAAATGTCATTGATAATGCAGTTGACATAGTGAAAATATAAATGATATGGGAGTGCTACCATATTTTATTCATATATTTTCAGTTATTTATTCAGACCACTGATAGAATAGCAGTCACATGATTACCACCCATAGCAGAGATATAGTGGGACCTCTCTCATCATTATTCTTCGCAGGGAAACTGCATGATATATTAGAAATTGTGGAACCTCCTCATCATGTATTTATACAAGATGTTCAGAATTCAAGAAAACTTTATTTTCATACTTTGCAGATAGAAATACCAATGTAGATATTCCAAAAGATATAACAATACCAATATAGACACTAACAACCACCAATTGCTTTAGAGAATATAGTTCATTTACTGAAACCTGCTGAAGTGTAACCAAGCTGGCAATTTTGAGACTGCAGGTATTTTTCTCATGATAACTTTATTCTGTTCCCACAAAATGTCAAAATTGATATTCATTCAACGATACTTCCGGTGCAATTGGAAATTCAGATACTGCCATAGTCACAGTTTTTGATCTGAAGTTTAAGAACACAATTTCTTCAAGTGATCATGTGAAACAGCAAGTACATGCAAAATGGGAAAATATAAAATAGTGAGTAGAATTCCATCTCTTGCAAGTATTTTCTTAAAGTGCACAAAGCTCCAGGGTGTGAGATTGTAGCATCACTACTGATCAAATCAATAGTGTTAAAGAGGAGATAACTGTATTTTGATCTTTATCTTGGTGAGCTGCATTAGCTTAGAAAGAAAGCAAAGAACTTGATGGCAGAATCACCATAATCAAGGAACCTACGGAGGTTGTACTGGCAGAAACTTAGCTAGTTCTTCCACAGACCTTAGCTGAAAGTAAGCATCTATTTAAGAGTATGAGCATTAATTATAGCACCTGCATGAGAGATGAGCAAGTGGTAATTCTGAAATATTTTTCCTTTTGCTTTTACTCAAACTTTTAAAATGTTATCACAGCATTTTTAAAGAATGCAGTTATGAAGTACTCCACAGTGCTTGAATATATTTAGATTTATCCTCGTATCTCAAACATTTGTACTCTGATGGCAATATTTTACTTCAGCCTTGGCTTTGCCTAATAATGGATCTTAACCCTTTTCATTTCAGCATTTTGCTACAATATGGTTTCATTGTTCTTCAAGTATATGAATATGTGCTGTAGGAATAGAGACATATTAGAGGGTGATTATAACAGGGAAATTGCAGGTTAAAGTTTTGGTTAACATGGTCTTTCTTTGAACTCAACACGGAGCCTTCAGGAGAATTTTTCTTCTCTCTTGACCTGACTCTTGTGCTTTCAGGTGGAATGTACTTCTCAAGCAGCCCTTTCTTTAAACCCCTTGGTCTGAAAAAGCAATCCTGTCATAATGGGAGAATGGTCTGAAAAAGCAATCCTGTCATAATGGGAGAACTGCTCCCTGGAAAATCCTTCCAAGATCTATTCAGCAGCTCAAGTGTGGGATATAATCTCCAGAAATGCCCAGTACTCTGATGCCAGTTCTGAGTTTTAGTCATTGGTGTGAAGGGGCAGTAGAGGTGGAACAGAAAGAATCGATTCTGATGCCCAGGATATGAATTTCAATTCAAGTTATCTCTTTCAATATTCCCATAAGTAAGAAAACAGTCCTCTTAACACTTTATTATTAATGTATTAAAATAATGATTATTTAAATAATAACTTTTCTTGAAAAGAAAAAAATGACAATTTTTAATAGATATGTGTAGTTAGCTCATAGTGACAAAATTTTCTCTCAATGTGTTTCTTGTTTTTGACACCATGGTATCTTCAGAGGTTATTTCCTATTCCATGACCCAGAGGAATCATAAAGGAAATAGTTAGATTTTAATATCACTTTTTTGGGTCCTAAGGACACACTCTCCATTGCTTACTATCTTTTTGTACCAGAGCCTTCCTTGGACAGAAAGGAAAGGGAGGATGGTGATTATCAACATGCTCAATAATTGAACTGTAGACACATGGTCAATACTAGCAGTGTTAAGTACTGGGTTTCATAATATATAAATCAAATGGGAGATAGAACAAAAAAGAAAATCCATACATCTGCGGTAGTTCAGATAATCTTATTCATCTGTGGTCACCAATGTGTAAACAACTGGTTTGTAGTTTCTCCTGGGAATGCAAAAAGTAGATCATTGCCTTTCAGAACTGGGATTGGTTATCACCTTAGACATAGCCTAACAAAGGATAATACTATGGACTATGCATACCCAATGAGTTCCAAATAATTCAAATGAATTGCAAAGATGACACTTAATGCAGAAGAAGAGGTATTGCAGAAAATAAGATACTAAATGCATAGTATGCTAAGGCAAAGAGAACAGGCAACTGGACAGAGCAAGGAGATATTGTGTGGAGATTTGGGATACCCAATTTCCTCAGTTCTCTAGCCCAGACTACAAAAGTATCCTTGTGTTTCAAGAAGATTAGGAAATCTGAAGGTAGAAATAACTGTCTTTAGATATCGCATTCATTCATTCATGTGTTTAACAAATAACTAAATTTACTCTCTGTAACAACAGAGACATAAATTCTAGACATCATCTATTCCATTTAAAAAGAAACAAAACAAAGACACAGTTCTAGTAGTTCAGATTATAAATAATAGTAGAAAATTAAAACAATGGAAACTAAAGCAGGTGAGGCAGGTACATTGTAATTTTTAAATAGAATGATATTTGAGAAGAGATTTGAAGGAGAGGGAAAAGCATGTCTACATCTAAGATAAACAAGTTTCAGGCAGAGGAAATAACAAGGACAAATAAAAGCCTTAAGCAAACGTTCAGTTAAGTATTCAATCAACAGTAATATGGCAGTGTGACTGGAGAATGGTAAGAAGAAAGCTTTCTTCTGGGACAATAATTAATTACTCAGGTATTGATCTTTCTGATAATGTCACGTAGTTTTTTAAGGCTCTGTTCACTATTGTTTAATCTTTTATATTTCTCCTATTTATAAATCCTCTAGTGTTTTTTCCAACTTCAATGATTTTCATCTGTCATTTCATTAATTACAAGTCCATCTGGAAATCTTTTTACTTAGTAATTCTAAAATTCTCTTTTTTTGTCTTCTGATTATTTTACATATGTGAAGAAGTTTTGTATCTTTTTTATTTATTTGAATACATTTTCCTTTACCTTTTGAAGCATAGTTATAATAGTTGCTTTAAGGGCCTTACTTGATAATTCCAACCTGTGAGTAATCTGGTTGGCATTTGAAAATGTGTTACATTTCTTTTTAATGTCAGATAATTTGTTTTATAACTTGAATATCATGGATATTAGGTGGCGAAGGTTTTGCATTTTGTTACATTCCTATGAAGATTTTGATGCTCTATTTTAGCACCTAAGCAATTACACACTGTAGGAAGTATGCTCTTTCTTGTTGCTATGAACTAAGTTCAAATATCAGTTTAATTTGCTAAGCCCTTGCTGCATCCTCTTAAGTATTTTCACAAACATATGTAGCATAAAAAATTAACTGAAAATTTGAGGAGCAATATTACAAAGTTATGGGATTCATCTCTCTAGCTTTGTCCCCACTAGGATTGCTCCTACATGCTGTCAGCCCGTCATATTACCTGGGCTCCCTTCCTTGGTTTTCCAGCCAAAAAAATGAATATTGGAATTTTAACTGCCTATATTATCTATATCCCTGTTCACTAGCTGTATGACCATATATATGTATTTTGGTGATCTTTTGTGTAGCAAACTGTCCCAAACTTTCTCAATCTGAAACAATGACTGTTTTATTGTTTATCATGATTCAGTGAGTTTACTACAGCTCAAGTGGGCAGTTTGTTCCTGATTCCTTTTTGGATGTCTCATGTAAGTCTAGTAAGGTTTTCCCAAATATGCCACCTTCTCCAGGTTTAAGAACAGCTGCTGTTCTTTTTACGACTCTATTCATTGCAGCATTGGTGTGTTGATGTGGTGCAAACAGGAATTTTCCTCTCACCCAAGGCAGTCTTACAACATCTTTCCAAGTTCTGAGAATTGCACTGAATGCTTATAGAGTGTTAGAATGCTAGTTGTTAAACTTTGCATCTGGAATGATATGGTCAGAAAAGAAAGCGGCAAGGAAGGATGCAACATTTTTCAGAACTCATGTTGTTCTTTTAGCCTGGTTAATTTAATCTGACTCATTAAAGAAACAAATGCTTCTCAACTGTTCATCTGGCATCACTTTTGTCGAAACACATGACTGCTTTGTCTCCATCTCTGAGCTCTGTTTCCTCTTCTGTGATTTCTTGATCATCTCAAAGCACTGAGGATACTTCTGTTAAGCTAAAAGTAAAGTGTTTATTTGGAGACTCAAATTTTGCATGTTACTTAAGCAGAATCCAATATAATGAATCAAGGCAGAAGAACAAGAAAGCAACAAGCTTAGGTATTTTATCAATAAAACATATTTTAGGAAAACATTCATTATCAACCAGACAGCAAAACTTTCTCCAATTATAAAATACCATCCATAAAGACCTCAGTCCTCATCAATTCTTCCCTGCTCCAAGTCCTGATTTGTGTATAAATCTTTAGTGTTGTCAAAGAAATTACCCCATCCTTTTCTGAGAAGCTTTTAAAAAAAAAGAAAAGAAAAGAAAAGAAAAAAAAATGGGTATGTGATTTTTTACTTAAATACTATTAAATTATATTTGTGTGTGTGTGTGCGCGCACGTGCGCGCACACATGTATGGGCTACTGGTTTGGTCTTTTAAATATGGGAAGTAAAGCTTTCCTGTAATAATAAACCAATAACTCTTATTTATTGCATGTTTTCTATGAGCTGGCTATTGTAGTGTTCTATTTATATTTAATTTTCAAAAGAATAAGAGTTAGGTTTACTAGCATGTCTACTTTATACATGATAAATGTATGGTTTGGATGTGAGGTGTCCCCCAAACTCTCACATGTGAGACAATGCCAGAAGGTTTAGAGGAGAAATGATTAAGAGTCTTAACCCAATCAGTGATTTAATCCCCTGATTTGGATTAACAGGTAATGGAGTGGTAGGGTATGACTGGAGGAGGTGGGAATTGGGGCATGGCTTTGGGTATATATATTTGTACCTGGAGTGTGGAGTCTCTCTCTACTTCCTCATCACCATGTGAGTTGCCTCCCTTTGTCACACTCCTCTGCCATGATGTTCAGCCTCACCTCAAGCCAAAAGGAGTGGAGTCGGCCTCCTGTGAACTAAGACCTCTGAAATGTGAGCCCTAAAATAAACTTTTCTTCCTGTACAGTTGTCCTGGTCCATTCCTTTAGTCACAGCAGTGAAATAGCAGACTAAAACAATGACACTGACACCTAGAAAAAAAAAACAATTGGCCTAAAGTTACAAAACATTCAAAGGGTTTATAAAAAACTTTGATGACACCAAATCTTTGCCCTTACTTCCTTGTATAGATGAATTTATAAAAAACTAAGATTTAATATTTGACTTGGTAGATAGTAAATACATTGAACTGCAGAATTTTTTTCTTCCAATTCAGAAAAAGAATCAATATCTTCTGAATAAATACCTAGTAGTTTAAAACAATTGATTTGGAGAATACATTTTCCAAATTATTTTTTTTAAAACATCTTATTCCTGAAAAAGTAGACTCCAAATTTTTCACTTTAATTTCCATTATTTTTCCCATTTTTGTTCTCTGTCTTTTAAAGGTACCTTGTTTCTCTTGTTCTTTGCTGTGTCCACTGTATTCTCAGAACCTAGAAGAAAGATTTGATCATGTTAAGTATTTAATTAATATCAATGATTAATTGACATATTGTTTACAAGATAGACTAAAATAAGATCTTGGGAAATTGTTAGAAACTTTGTACTGACTGTGGTGGTTGAAAAAGGTTTATGATGGGATTTTCTTCTTGATAAATCACATTGATATGGTATGAGCAGTATGATATATATATATATATATATATTTTTTTTTGCCATTTCTTTTTTTCTGTGATTAATATAAAACTAGCATTAAATAAGAGGGAGAACGGAAAATATTTTTGCCAACACCTAATCAAACAATGAAACTAGGAAATTATCATCAAAGGGTACTGATATCACAAAACAATGAGAAACCTACATAATATTTACCTCTTAATTAATGCACATGACACTTGTTATAATATAAATAAGTTATAGCATTTTTAAAAAGTTAGAATAAGCTAGTATATATAAATTACAGATTTGAGAAAATGTAAGGATAGAAGAATATCCCTATGGGATGTAATTAACAGAATACAGAATATGGGAACAATACAGGAAAACATGATACATGTCTAATAAATAAATGTAAACACATATACACACACAGATGTTAAAAAGCTTTACTAAATTTATCAGCCAAATAATGATGAATGAATCTTCTTCAGACACAACTAGAACATTTAAACTCTGAGAGCATGACTGATGTTATTAATGAGTCACATTATGACTTAATTTTAAAATATCATTGTAGTTATTTTTTCAGAGTTTTCCTTTTAAAAAATAAACATGTAAGCCGGGCATGGTGGCACACTCCTGTAATCCCAGCACTTGAGAGGCTGAGGCAGGAGGATCGCGAGTTCAAAGCCAGCCTCAGCAATGGTGAGGCACTTAGCAACTCAGTGAGACCCTGTCTCTAAAAAAATACAAAAAAGGGCTGGGATGTGGCCCAGTGGTTAAGTGCCCCTGAGTTCAATCCCTGATACCAAAAAATAAATAAATAAATAAAAATAAACATGTAGATATTTAGAGATAAAATGTTATGTGTTCTAGAATTTCCTGTAGGCCCTCCCTACCTTTATATGAGTGCATTTAACAAATTGTGGATTGAAAATTTCGAAAAAAAAAAAATTACATCTGCACTGAATATGTACAGGTTTTTTTTTTTTTTTTTTTTTTTTTTTTACATTATTCCCTAAATAATACTCTACAAAAACTGTTTTCATAGAGTTTACATTCTATTAGGTAGTATAAGTAAGTCATCCAGATGTGATTTGAAGCATATACAGTATTAGCACAAAAGAACTGGGCCAGACGCAAACTTCACAGATCATCTCAACCTTTAATTCAGGAATGAGATTATACCAACAGGAATGGACCCACTCTCCTTGTGGAAAATGACACCCTGGACAAAGAGGGGACTGGGCTTATATAGGTTATACTGAGAGGTGACTTAATTAATGAGCTTGTCAGTTGGGGCACTTAGGAATTTGGGGTTACTTACTGGGTGAGATGGGGGGATTTAGCTAGGGTCAGCAGGCAGTTTTGGGGCCCTCAGGAAACATGTTTGTGAGAATTTGAAAATTTGTCTTTACTGGGCAATATTTTTGCTTGGAGAAGGATGGCGGGTTGGGGGGGTCAGTGTTCAGTGCTTATCTCTTTCCCAGGGTCCCATTGTACTGTCACTGGGAAGGGATTTATTTGGGGAAGGATCAATGGTTTGGCTTCTTTTCTAAGGATTATGCTGTCACTGGGAAAGAATGCACTGGGAAAGGATCAATGCTCTCAATGTGCTGCTTGCTTTCCCTCTTCCCAGGCCATACTATTTTGGGGTTTGTCATTTTCCATATCTAATACACAGGATGTACATGGGTTCTTTGTAAGTAACATGCCATTTTATATAAAGAACTTAATCATACATGGATTTTAGGGTCCTCAGGGTGCCATGTAATTAGTTCTCCAGAGATACTGAGAAATGACTGTATGTCAGAACAATCTAGTATGGGGTACAAACTTAAGATTTCCTTTGAATCTTTTAAAATTTGATAGCAAGGTGATTACCAAATGGCTGTTCCTTGTCCTATTTACTCATTTCCTTTATATTTGAAATTTTTTTCCATTGAAGCAAAACAAATATTACAACTATGACAGCATCGTCTTCGGGGTGAGAGGGCTATCTGTGATACCACCGGTTATCAGTGATGAGTTCTGCTTCCTCAAATGTTGACATTTGAACTTTAGAGAAGCATAAAGCAAAGCATATAGAGCAGGTTTTATTTTTAAAATAGTAGCACAGAGTTCTCCCTGGAGGGAGAAGGGCACCATAACTGGTGTCCTGGTATCCCAAGAAGTGAGAGTATCCTGTCCCTTTTATACATTTTAGACTTTCTTTGTTCTCCTGATCTCTTCCCCCTTATCTCACTCCTTCCTGAGAATGTAACTAGGCCTAGGAGATGCAGATGGGATGGTCAGAAGGTGAGAAGCTGGTGGGCTGGAAAGGCCAAAGTGGAGACATCAGGATAGAAGGGATTGGAAGCCCAGGGAACATTAATTAAGCAGCTCAGGGTCTGGTCAGGATGCTTCATTAACAACCTTCTGGGACAGGCAGTATAGGCAGGTGATCTTGGTGATCAAAGGGCTCTGGAGACATAAACACTTCAGTCTCTGAAGGGCAGTCTCCTTCTCCAACTTTCTGGACCCAAATCGGCCTTCATTTTCTGGATTCAACCTGATTATCTAACTATATTGACTGGCTGTCTTTAATATTTACTTCATGAGGACCCTAGCTATATAAGAAATAGCCTGTCCCAATTTTTTTTTTTTTTTTTAAGCTGGGTTACATAGATAATGATTTTGAAAGTAGGAAAGATTTTTTTGTCGTTAAAATAAATAACTACTGTGGAGATTCTCAGGTTGATAAACCTTTTCTCTTTAAGTTGATTAACTCAGATATTTGTTGTAGTAACAAAAAGGTGACTAGTCCACATACATTGTCCAGGAATTGAGTTAATTAAATTTAAGTATCTAAATCTAATATCCAGTTTACAGAAAATGTAAAGGGCAGGGGAACATATTAACATGCCATCAATGAAATCCAAAACAAAGGCACTTTAGAGTACTATTGATGTAGTATTTTAGAATGTAAACTAAAAACCAAAATGTGATATTTGAGAGGGAGGTACACCAATCATGTGCAATATGTAAATATTTTTATACAATTTATAGACTATTCTTATCCCTGAATACAAACAAATGAAATGAGGAAAATAGTTAAAACTATTGTTTTAATTCTCACTATAATAAGTCTAACTGTCCACTACTTTTTTCCCACAATGGAGATGTTTACAACCAGTTCTCTATCTACTAAGCATTTTGATTTACTGTTGGTCTTACAACACTAAGTACTTATTGCAATCTAATTTTTGTTGAAGGTTTTTCTTGAGTGAAGTCATTTTGGCAATAGACAGGTTTACTTACTGTCCAGGGGATCAATACGTTTTCTTCTCTCTTCTTTCTTTCTTTTTTCCCCACAACATCCCCATGGCTTTGAAGCATAGCAAGTTCTTTTTTTTTTTAATTTTTATTTTAGATTATTTATTTACTAATTCATAATGCACAAGTATATCATCTTTTTACATACAACTGCTTGTATACAAAGTATATAAGTACCATTCAGATCTTTAATCATGCATTTAGGATAGTGATATCCATCTCATTCAACCACCATTTCCCCCCCCCCCCCCCCCCGCTCCCTCCCTTGCCCTCCCTTACCTTTGACCATTCTAGTGTTCCTCTAAACCTATGTACCCCCATCCAATCACACTGTGAACTAACCTCCTTATATCAGAGAAAACATTTGGTGTTTGGATTTTTGAGATTGACTAATTTCACTTAGCATTATATTCTCCAACTTCATCCATTTGCCTGCAAATGCCATTATTTTATTATCTCCTATTGCTGAGTAATATTCCATTTTGTATATATACCACATTTTCTTTATCCACTCATCTACTGAGGGACATCTAGGTTAGTTCCACAACCTAGCTATTATGAATTGTGCTGCTATAAACATTGAAGTGGCTGTGTCACTGTAATATGCTGTTTTTAAGTCTTTTGGGAACAGACCCAGGAGTGGGATGGCTGGGTCATAGGGTGGTTCCATTCCCATTTTCCCAAGAAATCTCCATACTGCTTTCCATAGCGGTTGCACCATTTTGCAGTTCCACCAGCAATGTATGAGTGTGCCTTTTTCCCCGCATCCTCTCCAACATTTATTGTTGTTTGTGTTCTTGATAGCTGCCATTCTGACTGGGGTGAAATGAAATCTTAGAGTAGTTTTTATTTGCATTTCTCTAATTGCCAGAGAGGTTGAGCATTTTTTCATGTATTTGTTGATTGATTGTATATCTTCTTCTGAGAAGTGTCTTTTCAGTTCCTTAGCCCATTTATTGATTGGGTTATTTTCTTTTTTGGTGTAAAGTTTTTTGAGTTCTTTATATATTCTAGAAATTAGCGCTCTATCCGATGTGCATGTATTAAATATTTGTTCCCAATTAGTTGGCTCTCTATTCACCTCACTGATTGTTTCTTTTGCTGAGAAGAAGCTTTTTAGCTTAAATCTATCCCATTCATTAATACTTGGTAATAGTTCTTGCGCTACAGGATTCTTATTAAGGAACTTGGGGCCTAATCCAACATGTTGGAAATTGGAGCTTACTTTTTCTATTAGGCATATTGTCTCAGATCTAATTCCTAGGACCTTGATCCACTTTGAATTGAGTTTTGTGCATGGTGAGAGATACAAGTTTAATTTCATTTTGTTGCATATGGATTTCCAGTTTTCCCAGCACCATTTGTTGAAGAGGCTATCCTTTCTCCACTGTATATTTTTTGCACCTTTGTCTAATATAAGATAACTGAAATTATATGTATTAGTCTCTATGTCCTCAATTCTGTACCATTGGTCCACCCGTCTGTTTTGGTGCCAATACCATGCTGTTTTAGTTACTATTGCTCTATAGTATAATTTAAAGTCCGGTATGCTGATGCCCCCTGCTTCACTTTTCTTGCTCAGGATTGCTTTGGCTATTCTGGGTCTCTTATTTTTCCAGATGAATTTCATGATTGCTTTTTCTATTTCTTTGAAAAATGACATTGGAATTTTGATTGGAATTGCATTAAATCTGTATAATGCCTTTGGTAGTATGGACATTTTGACAATATTGACTCTACCTATCCAAGAGCAAGGTAGGTCTTTCCATCTTCTGAGTTCTTCTATGATTTCTTTCTTTAGTGTTCTATAATTTTCTTTATAGATGTCTTTCACCTCTTTTGTTAAGTTGATTCCCAGGTATTTTATTTTTTTTGATGCTATTGTAAATGGGGTCGTTTTCATCATTTCCCTTTCAGAGGCATTGTCACTGATGTATAAAAATGCCTTTGAGTTATGGGTATTGATTTTGTATCCTGCTACTTTGCCGAATTCATTTACTAGTTGTAAAAGTTTTCTGGTAGAGTTTTTTGGGTCTTCTAGGTATATTATCATGTCATCAGCAAATAGTGCTAATTTGAGCTCTTCTTTTCCTATGTGGATCCCTTTAATGTCTTTTGTCTGTCTAATTGCTCTGGCCAGAGTTTCCAGTACTATGTTAAATAGCAGTGGTGAAAGGGGGCATCCCTGTCTTGTTCCAGTTTTTAGAGGAAATGCTTTCAATTTTTCTGCATTTAAGATAATGTTAGCTCTGGGCCTTGCATAAATAGCTTTTATAATGTTGAGATATGTTCCTGATATTCCTAGTTTTTCTAGTGTTTTGAACATAAAGGGGTGCTGAATTTTGTCAAATGCTTTTTCTGCATCTATTGAGACAATCATATGATTTTTATCTTTAAGTCTATTGATGTGATGTATTATGTTTATTGATTTCCAAATATTGAACCAGCCTTGCATCCCTGGAATAAACCCCACTTGATCGTGGTGCACTATCTTTTTGATATGTTTTTGTATCCGATTTGCCAGAATTTTGTTGAGGATTTTTGCATCTATGTTCATTAAAGATATTGGCCTGAAGTTTTCTTTTTTGGATGTGTCTTTGCTTGGCTTTGGAATTAATGTAATATTGGCCTCATAGAAAGAGTCTGGAAGAGCTCCCTCTTTTTCTATTTCTTGAAATAGTTTGAGAGCATTGGTATTAATTCTTCTTTGAAAGTCTTATAGAACTCAGCTGTAAACCCATCAGGTCCTGGACTTTTCTTTGTTGGTAGCTTTTTTATGACATCTTCTATTTCTTCGCTTGTAATTGATCTGTTTAAATTGTGTATAGCCTCCAGATCCAGTTTAGGCAAATCATATGACTCTAGAAATCTGTCAATCCATTCAGTATTTTCTATTTTGTTAGAGTACAAGTTTTCAAAGTAATTTCTAATTATATTCTGTATATCTGAGGTGTTTGTTGTGATATTCCCTTTTTCATCACGAATGTTAGTAATTTGAGTTTTTTCTCTTCTTCTTTTTGTTAGCATCGCTAAGGGTCTGTCAATTTTGTTTATTTTTTCAAAGAACCAACTTTTAGTTTTGTCAATTCTTTGAATTGTTTCCTTAGTCTCAATTTCATTAATTTCTGCTCTGATTTTAATTATTTCCTGTCTTCTGCTACTCTTGGTGTTGATCTGTTCTTCTTTTTCTAGTGCTTTGAGGTGTGTTGTTAAGTCATTTATTTTTGTTTTTTTTTTTTTTTTTTTCCTTTTAAGGAATGAACTCAGTGCAATGAATTTTCCTCTTACTACTGCCTTCAGAGTGTCCCAGAGATTTCTATATGATGTATCTGTGTTCTCATTTACCTCTAGAAATTTTTTGATCTCCTCTTTGATGTCTTCTTCAACCCCTTGTTCATTCAGTAGCATGTTCTTTAGCTTCCAGTTGATGGAGTAGTTTTTCTTATTCCTTGTTTTGTCGTTGATTTCCAATTTCATTCCTTTATGGTCCGATAGCATGCAGGGTAGTATCTCTATTTTTTTATGTTTGCAGAGAGTTGCCTTGTGACATAATATATGGTCTATTTTGGAGAAGGAACCATGTGCTGCTGAGAAAAAAGTGTATTTGTTTACTGCGGGATGAAATATTCTATATATGTCCATTAAGTCTAAGTTATTAATTGTTTTAAGGAGGCCTACGGTTTCTTTGTTTAGCTTTTGTTTGGATGATCTATCTATTGGTGAGAGAGGTGTGTTGAAATCCCCTAGAATAACTGCGTTGTGGTCAATTTTACTCTTGAATTTGAGAAGAGTTTGTTTGATGAATGTAGGTGCTCCATTATTTGGGGCATATAGATTTATGATTGTTATATCCTGTTGATGAATGGTTCCTTTAAGTAGTAAGAAATATCCATCTTTGTCCCTTTTGATTAGTTTTGGCTGAAGTCTACCTTATTTGAAATGAGAATGGAAAACCCTGCTTGCTTCCACAGGCCATGTGAGTGATAAGACTTTTCCCAGCCTTTCACCTTCAGTCTATTGATGTCTTTTTCTATGAGGTGTGTTTCTAGGAGACAGCAAATTGTTGGGTCATTTCTTTTAATCCATTCAGATAATCTGTGTCTTTTGAATGGTGAGTTTAGGCCGTTAACATTCAGGGTTATTATTGAAATGTGATTTTTATTCCCATCCATTTTTATTTTTATTATGATCTTTAGCTTGATTTGGTTTCTCTTCTGGTTGGTATTTCCCTTAGTTTAATATCTCCCTTTGTTGATTTTCATTGTTATTTTTCTCTTCTTCTTCATGAAAAATTTTGCCCAGGATGTTCAGAAGTGCTGGCTTTCAAGCTGCGAAATCTTTTAATTTTGCTTGTCGTGGGAGGTTTTTATTTCATCTTCGAATCTAAAGCTCAGTTTTGCTGGATATAAGATTCTTGGTTGACATCCTTTTCTTTCAGAACTTGAAATATGCTATTCCAGGATCTTCTTGCTTTTACGGTCTGGGTAGAAAAGTCTGAACATAGTCTGATTGTTTTCCCCCTATGTAATCTGCTTCCTTTCTCTTGTTGCTTTTAATAGTCTCTCCTTTTTCAGTATATTAGGCATTTTCATTATAATGTGTCTTGGTGTGGATCTGTTGTGATTTTGTATGTTTGGTGTTCGGTAAGCCTCTTGAACTTGGTTTTCCCATTCATTCCTCAAGTTTGGAAAATTTTCTGTAATTATTTCATTAAATAAATTGTTCATTCCTTTGGCTTGAAACTCTGCCCCCTCCTCTACACCAATCACTCTTATGTTTGGTCTTTTTATGTTGTCCCATATTTCTTGGATGTTCTGTTCTTGGTTTCTTACCATTTTTGCTGTGTAATCTAGATTTTTCTCTAAGGTATATATTTTGTCCTCATTGTCTGAGGTTCTTTCTTCCTAGTGATCTACTCTGTTGGTGATACTTTCAATTGAGCTTTTATTTTGGTTTATTGCTTCTTTCATTTCTGGAATTTCTGTTTGGATTCTCTTTAGAGCCTCTATCTCCCTATTGAAGTAATCTTTTACTTCCTGTATTTGTTTATGTAGTTCTTTGTCAAAATGATCTTTTGCCATCTGTACTTGCTCCCTCATCTCATTTTTTAGTTCATTCTTAAGTTCCGCAAGCATTGGTAAATGTAATTTCTAAATTCCATCTCAGTCATTTCACCAACTGTGCATGCCATGGAATCTACTGAGGCGGTATATTGATTTGTTTGTGCCACTTTCCTTCCTTGTTTCTTCATCTTGCTTTTATGTCTATTCTTCTTGCACTATGGGACCTTGACTATTTTGATTCTACCTTAGAACCTTACGTTGCTCCGGTAGTACAATGCTATCAGATCCCCTTATATTTCATTTCCACTTTAAAATCAGACACTTTCTATTCAGAGAATCCCAGTTTGATCACAATGTACAGATTTAGTTAACCTAGATAGTGTTTCCAATTTAGTCTGTAAGCTTCTTATGGGGCTTTATAGATTCAAGTAATTGACACAGAGGTGATATGTTTAGTAAGAGGGAAGTGAGTGAGCTGACTTGTTCTTTCTTAGAAAGTATGAAAAGAGAGTTCTATGGAAGTGGTTTAGTATCAGCAGATGAGAGAGGAAATAGTGAATGATTAGGTGGAAAGACCAATTTATATATAAACCTAATTTATGCAGCGGTTTAGAGAAGAAATAAAGAGAAATGGAGAAAAAGAAAAAGAAGAAGGAAAAAAAAAAGGGAAGAAAAAGAAAAAAAGTGACCAAGAGTAGAAATTAGTATGAGAGAGAGTGAGTCTAGAAAATAGAGAATACACTATATATAACACCACTTTGCTATATATTTCAATTGTACTCGTTCAAAAAAAACCCAATTTCTGCATATAACTTGTTTTTTGCCTTTGTTGAGTATGCAATGGCAGGGTGTAAATAGGGAAGATGAAGGAAGAAGAAAAAATACTAAAGTAAGAAGGAAGAAAAGAAAGAAAGCGAAGAGGAGCAGAAGCAAACAAACACACTGTCAATCAAAACAAAACAAAACAAAAAAACCAGAAACTAACATACAACCCCCCCCCAAGAAACAACAAAACAAACAAAAAAACAAACAAAAACGTTGAAACCAGGAATAAGTCTCAAGCCAAAAGGACCCTTGGAAGCCCTTCTTATTTCCCTTCCAGATTAAGCCAATTGACCCAGAACATATCCAGTCAGCAATCCTGTTAGTGGAGTCGAGGCTGCACCTTTGGCCCTTTGCAGAATGGCACAGTGGAAGAATGGAGGGGGATTATCCTCAGGATGAGCCCTGCTTTCAGCAGCAGGGAGCTGCCACTCTGGGCCCTGCAGGCCAGGAAAACTGGAGGCTGGATCTCTCCTTCCCGCAGTTGGGCGGATGCCTACCTCTTGCTCTGGTCACTGCTGGGCGGGTGGCGGGGAGTGGGGGTGGTGCTTCCCCAGGTCAGGCCCTGTGTGCAGCAGCAGGGAGCTGCCACTCTGGGCCCTGCAGGCCAGGAAAACTGGAGGCTGGATCTCTCCTTCCTGCCGGCGGGCAGATCATAGCAGGTTCTTAATAATTTTTTGTTGAATAACTTTCATAAGTTGAAAGATGTGGAAAGTTCCTCATCATTATTAAGCATGTAATAAATTCTGCAACATCTTACATAAAAGGTGGAGTCAGCAGTAACCTATTAGCTGATACAAGGAGAATTAGGAATATATGTTAAATATTGTTACATAACAAACTACTCAAACCTTATTGGCTTAAAACAATGATAACTTATTGCTCATTTTATATAATGAAAGTTATCAACTTCATAAATTAAAAAGTGATGCAAAATATTTGCCTAGTATATCATTCATATTTCAATTTTGTCATTTGATTTAATGATGTTCTTCATTCTGTTTGTTTCTCTCCAGTTTATAAGGTTTTCCATTAATCATCATTTCTCCTGTGTTTATTTTAACCTAAAAAGTTTTGCAGACTTGCTTCTATAATACTGATACATTTGAAGAATATAATCTATTTTGGGTATGTATAACGTGTTCTTGTAGTGAGAATCAAGATAAGCATTTCTAGCCAGAGTATTTTTAAAGAGTTTTCTTACCTTTTACTTGGATATCATATCTGGAGGTATTAAATGTTCATCTATGTTTCATTGCAACTGTAATTATTAATTTCCTGTTTAACTTCTATACTTTATGGTTACTATTTTTTTTCAATTAATTAGTGATTTGTATGGAACTATTTTAAGGCAATGCAAAGCATTTTATTGTCTAAGAAAATTGTCTTTTATTATTCTGTAATATTATGCTTAATTACTAATGGTACTTTGCCTTAAGCTCTACTTTAATCCAAAAATATTTTGCTAAATCAGATTTATTTAACTAGTTGTAAGATTGATTGATAGATGAATGGATTGATTTGTTAGTGTACACAACCATTCATATTTTATTTTGAAACTATATGCTTATGTCTTTTGCAAACAATCATTTGTCAAATTCTATCTTTGTAGGATCCAAGTACGTTTTCTTGACTTAAAATCTTGATTAAATTCTTCATGACTTTTAAAATGTGGTATATATACACAATGGAGTGTTACTCAGCAATAAGAGAGAATCAAATCATGGCATTCACAGGTAAATGGATGAAGTTGGAGAATATAATGTTAAGTGAAGTTAGCCAATCCCAAAAAGCCAAATGCCAAATGTTTTCTCTGATATAAGGAGGCTGATTCACAGTGGGGTTGGGATGGGGAGCATAGGAAGATTAGAGGAACACTAGAATGGCCAATGGGGAGGGAGGACAGGGGGGGGGGCAAAAAGGTGAAAAAAAAAAGATGGTGGAATAAGATGGTTATCATTACCCTAAGTGCATGTATGAAGTCACGAATGGAGTGAATATACTTTGTATACAACCAGAGATATGGGAAAAATGTGCTCTATAAGTATAATATGAAATTTAATACATTCTGCTGTCATTTCTAACAACTTAGAATAAAAAATAAATTTGAAAAAAATCTTTATGATTTTTGTTATCTTGAGAGTTTTCATCTTATTTTAAATTTGTGCTGTCTGCTACCATCTTCCTTTTGTTCACCTGTCTTTTTCTTTCCTGATTTTTCTTGAATTTTGTTTCCTATTTATCTCCTACTCTACTTTCCATTTTTCATTTATAAACTGTAAAAACTTCCACTGTTCTTTAAGTCATCATGTTTTAGAGTCCATAGACATAACTACATTTTTTATCTTGATATGAAAAGTAATTCATCACTTTAGTCATTATCATAAACATAATTTAGACAGTATCAAACTCTAATGTTCAGGGGAAAACCACTTTCATGACTACTCCCATCTTACTATTTTTTAAAAAATTATAAATTAAGCTGGGCGCGGTGGCGCACACCTGTAATCCCAGCACTTTGGGTGGCTGAGGCAGGAGGATCGCGAGTTCAAAGCCAGCCTCAGCAATGGGGAGGCACTTAGCAGCTCAGTGAGACCCTGTCTCTAAACAAAATACAAAAAAGGTCTGGGGACGTGACCCAGTGGTCGAGTGCCCCTGAGTTCAATCCCTGGTACCACACACACACAAAAAAATTATAAATTAAATTTTCAATAATTTTAAAATGTTTTATTATTTAATTTAAAAAAATTAAGTTGTGTTTATCTCATATTTTTTTTTACTATGGTTTTAGTTTTGACATTAAAAATAGTTTTCTTGGGGCTGGGGTTGTGGCTCAGCAGCAGAGCGCTCACCTCGCACGTGCGCGGCCCGGGTTCGATCCTCAGCACCACGTAAACATAAAATGCATTGCACTGTGTACAACTAAAAGTAGATAAATAAATATTTTTTAAAAATAGTTTTCTTACATCTAGGTATCTTACTTGTTTTTGGAGTTCAATTTTTGAAGCCTCATTTTACATGGGATATTTTCTTCTCCTCTATCATATCCTTGTACTATTTCCTGCTCTTTCTCCATTCCTCCTTTCTTTTTTTTTTTTCTTTGTTATTTTGTTTTTGTGTGTATAATAGTTTTACCATCCCTCTAAGTCACATTACAGAACAAGATTTTTAAAAGCTTTTTTTAAAAAGTAGTTCTTTTAGATGACATTGGAGATATTTTGTATGCAGTCACAAATCTGGTTGACAGTTCGTTAAAGTTCTGTTCACAAAGCTGAGAGTTTAACTTCTATGGGTCCACAGTTATAGTTGAAAGCAAAGATCTGATTATCTGATTTCTGCATCTTCTGGGAATAGGAATACTTCACTACATGCCAAGCTTTAGCTAGTGAGAAAGGCTGTCCTAGTGAGCACACCTAGTCTATCTCCAGGTGGAAGGGGATCTGCATCTGCCACCAACCAGCTTTATATGGTGAGTCCACCAGCCGAGGGGCATTAGTCATAATTGTGTCTCACCACTATTACATCTGTTCAATTTCAGTCTGTGTTTCAGCTGTGCCATTTTCATAGTATATAAACTCATCTTAAAATTACTAGTTACGAGTTATGTGGACATTGTCCTGATTAGTTACACTAGTGATCTGGTGGAGTTTCTCTTTTCCTTTTGAATCTTGAAGACTTTCTGAACTCTTGGCCCTTTGATTTGTTATTAGCATTTTGGCAAATACTAAGGATTTATTATGTGCCCCCAAACTAGCAATAAACTAGTCTAAGACATTCTTCTTTTTGATTTTGGTAACAGAAAGGATCTGCTGATTCTGTAATTCTGGCCTCGCAGAAAATATTGGGGGTCCTTTGAGTAGCATTTCTAAAGCGACCAGAACCATCAATTCTCCTGTTATTTTAGTTGAAATTTCTTTATTTGGTAATCATTTCTATTATTCCTATGAATAGCATATTGCATAAAGTCTTTTGAAAAGAGTAATAAAGGTCCTTTTGCATGTAAAAGAGTTATCATCTTACACATATTTTTTCCTCCAGAATGATTGAACTGAAATTTGCTTGCAGTGAGGCTAATTGTTCTGAGCAATTATCTTTTATTTTATTTCCTTTTCAGACTCTAAAACATGGTGTGGCTAGAATAGTCATTTGATTCTGTTTACAGTATTTGTTTTTCTTTTGTGATAGACTGTGCTATTCCTAATCTCTTTTGTTCACTAAAGACCTAATATTAAAATGCTTATTAATAGTCCAATTTTCATGAGGGCTTTTCTTTTGTTTTGCTTTGTTTTTGCCATATGCAGTGGTACTGTTTATTCATTGATATTAAAATGTAAGCTACTTGGGAAGGTTGATGAAAGAATATACTGGCACACAGGATCTATGTATGCAGATTTGTTGGTCAAATCAACTACATCAAACCTTGGTGCCCATACAACCTAATGGAATCATACACAGAATAGAGGAGTTTGGATAGAAAAAGAGTTCTCTCCTTTCAAAGTATATTTTGGGGGATGAGGGAAATTTCATAGAACTTGGATTTGTTAGAATGTGAGTCTAAGAGAGTGATGACAACATATTGGAAGAAAGGCCCATAGATTAATCTGGACATAATGAAGAGGTAAATAATTTCCTTCAGATTTTCCAGAGTCTGCCTATTTGAGATTATTTTCATAGTTTAGTGTCTTACATATGATATGTCAACTTTTAAAGTGAAAATTGTTGGTCATAATTTGCACTACATTTGAAATTATAAGTATAGCAGTAATAATATCACAGGAGCTTACAGTCATCAGGTATTTATTATGTGGAAGACCCTACACTCAACTCTTTGTATGCAGTGAGGTAGGTGCTCTTAACAGAACTTTTAATAAGTAGAAGGGCCAGAATTCAATCCTAGGTTTGTGAGTAAAAACTATTTGTTCAGCCTATGCTGCCTTTTCTACAGGAGCTTTCTCCACAATTCATGGTGGTGTCCTCTGTGGCTTCAGTTGAACTTTGTCCTCTACTTCTGTGGACATAAGAGTTTGTATCTTGGTTGGCCACCTAAGAATGAGGAATTGATGGATTTTGGCATTGGAGTGGGGAGGCATTTAGCTTTAAGGCTGAGAAAGTCATTTCCCATCATATATTTGGAAAGTGAGAAATGGTGGGTAACTTGAGAAGAGGAGATGTCTTTTCACTATCATGGATTTGTACCTCTCTCATAATAAATAGTAAATCATGCAAGTAGGCTCTGTTCATTGTGCCTTTGGAAGAGTTCCTACCTCCAGGCAGAGATGGCCAAAGTGGCTATATCATGGAGTGTGAGAGAAGAAAATCTAGGTCCCCAGTGAGTAATTCAAAAGAAGACTTGCCCAGAGAATTAAGAGAGTAAAATCTGACAAAAGAATCAAAGCCTTCAAAATGAAGGGGAAGGAAAAAACCAGCATCACCTGATTTGAGATGCTCAGTATTTAGACACTGGGGAAACTTATCACACCTGTCCCTGAGGAATGCTTGGAAAATTTATATATTTAACAAGAACACTGAGATTTCCATTGACAAAGCACATAACATTTACCTAGGAGCACATCATTGCTCTGTTCCAGCACAGCCCAGTCCTTCTGCCTTAGACAGTGTTTAGAATGGTATGATTGTGATTAAAAAAACAAGGGGCTATTTTATGAAAATCTTTGTAAGCTATTTGAGCATGAGTGGCCATTATGTGACTTAAAAATACTAATGATTACTATTATCATATTAATACAAAAGCACAAAACATGTGAATGAACCAACTTTTCTAAGGACACTATTCAGTTTGGCATCTTAGGAGATTGGTTGTCTCAAATTTGTAAGGTGCTGTCTTGTTGGACCCATAAATATTTTATTAAGAGAAAATGAAAAGAGAATACTTTAAAACTTTTTTTAAAACTGTGAAATAGAGTACTTATATACAATTTGTTGGGCCTAGAGTTTCTGTTACAACTCCTTATCAATGCCATTGTCATGTGAGGTATATAAAAAAAAATGACTTTCTTTCAGTAAAACTTTATTCACAGACACTGAAAAAAAATGGAGCACATATACAGGAAACTCCTTAATATAAATTTACATTTTACA
This sequence comes from Tamias sibiricus, assembly GCA_025594165.1. Classification (NCBI taxonomy): domain Eukaryota; kingdom Metazoa; phylum Chordata; class Mammalia; order Rodentia; family Sciuridae; genus Tamias; species Tamias sibiricus. The sequence goes on along the minus strand of CM046663.1, from coordinate 103,748,778 downwards.
TTTTGATAAATTATTATATAGTAAAAGAAAATACAACCTTTCTAACATTGTACTAAGCCATCTACTCCCAGTAGTTACCCTTTCCCCATCATGGAGATAATCACCACATAGAATTTACTTTTCTTTGTATTTTTAGTAATTATGTATGTACTCTAAATGATACAGTTTATTTTTAGTTTTTAAAATTTTACATAAAAGGAAAGCATGTTTAAATTGGATACTTTCTTTTCAGTCTTATATCCATAGCTCAGTGTTGCTTGAAAAATTTGAGAAAGATGGTATGATATTTATTATTCACCAGGTTATTATCAAACTGGGACTTCAGACCAAAGTGTGGGGTTTGAAAGCCTAGGTATCAGCTGAGGCTTAAATTTACAAAAGGATTTTTAGGGAAAGTAGAGAACTCCATATGACACATCTCTTATTTTTATAAGCTGCAGTGATTGCCATCACAAAGTTTAGCCTATGGCAGGATTCATATATGTGAATATATCTTTGAATAGCATATGGCAATTCCATATGGCAATGTAGTAGATGTTATTGGAGTCAAATATTTTTCAAATCTCAAAAATGATGAATTGCTTATACCTACTTCCTTAACCTATTTAATTGATGTAAGCACCTGTTTAAATAGGATATTGAGGGGCTGGGGTTGTGGCTCAGCGGTAGAGCACTTGCCTAGCACGTGTGTGGCCCAGGTGCGATCCTCAGCACCATGTAAGAATAAAGGCATTGCATACAATTAAAACAAATAAATATATATTTTAAAAAATAAATAAATAGAATATTGAATGATTGGATGAAGATTACCAATATTAAGTTCATCAAGGGTCCTTTCAGTAGCTATTAGAAGGTATTAAACACGTTTTATACATATCAAATGTTTGGTGGAAGAAAGTGGCTTAGGATATTGCACCAGGAAGCAGAGTGATAAAACTCTGCTTAACAAGAACAAAATATGTTCCCCAAAGGCATTACTCCAATGATTCCCCTCCTCCAGCCATATGGTACCTGCCTACAGTTACTACCCAGTTAATCCATATCAGAAAATTAATACACTGATTAGGTTGAGGCTTTCATAACCCAATCATTTCACCTTATATCTAAACCATTACAATGGTCATGTGTAAACATGAGTTTCTCAGACTTCTGTAGCTCATGAATATTAAGGTTCCATGGTTTTATAATAATTTAATTAATCTAACACTTTTTTATGCAAGAATTAGTTCAACATAGGTTCACTTTCTTATACCTGGAAGTCAGTCTCAGTATTTCCTGATAGGTTTCATATCTCTCCAAATAATCTTCTTTCTGCTGATCAATAGAGGCATTCTGTCTTCTCCTTTTCATTATTCACCGATTTCTGCTTTGTTCACTGAACATCAACACCATCTCACCACACTGAGGCAGCCTGCTTCTCTGGGTGATGAGCTCTATGGTTGCTATTACAAAGTGAGTCCTAGCATTCCTTTTATTTTACCTGGTATCAGTCAATAGTAACTATCATCATATTGGATCTTCTTTATCTCTAAATTTTACAAAATTTTTAGAGAATACTACTCTTTCCACTTTTATTTATAGATTTCCTGTGAGTTGTAGAATTTGACATGATTTCATTAGGAGGTAGTCTATTCTGGAAGACAAATAGTGAAAAAAAAACAAGCTGTACTCAGAATTGACCATCTATCTTCTCTGAAGACTGCAACTTCCTTATTTAATCAAACAAGACATATTCTTTCCTAAGCCCTAGTGATATACCAGAAGACTCCTTAGACTTCACTGACATGTGTTTGTCAAATGCTGTAGATGACTGAACCCAGTATACAAAGGATGAGTTCAAGCTTGATGCCCATGGTGTAAACCTCTCTTAACTGTAACTACGAACACACCTGGAACACAGAAGAGATGCTATGGTATATGTTGAAATGGCTACAGAAAACTCTTCCATTTATTTTCCTTCCCGTTTGTGTGAGGAAATTTCTAGATTCAATGAAATAGTGGCAAAAACTGAGGTGAGAAGCAGAATAAAAAACAAATACATATTGTAATGCCCTGGAATAACATATAGCTAAATAAGTTTAGTGGTCAATATGAGTAAACTCATTCTGTTTAGAAATACTAAACCAATAATATTAGCATTAGAAATTTTTCTATGATATTCTTGTCCAAGTTTTGCTACTAGCAATAAATTTTGAGAAAGTGCAATGTAAGTGAACACTGTGTTTGGAGCACAGAAACTTGATTTTGAGTCCCAGCTCTGCTATTATCTCGCTTTCTCATTGCTGGCTGCTTTTTTCTCCTTTCCTAGCCCAAGTTCCTTAACCACTGAAAAATGAAAATTTGACATGTGATGATTGAAGCTTGATATATTTCTCACCTTCTACAAAATACATTATTTCACATGCTGAGCCATTCTACTAAAATTACACTGGTATCTGTCAGGAAAGTAGAATATAGAACTATATTCACTTCCTTAATGACTATTTAAAGTACTTGATGCAATAAGAGATAGTGGGTTTTTCCCTGAAAAATTTAACGTTTGAAAATAACATGGTATGTATTGGAGGATGTTGAACAATATATAACACAGTTTGGTGCATTGATAGAAATATCATGAATTTTTTCATATAACAGAAGTTATGAAACAAAGACCAAAATTGACTGCTTTAAATGAGATATAAAACTGAAATTCATATGAAAAAATTGCATATGCATCTTTTAAGTCAACAACATTATATTGCTATAGAGGAATCATGAAAGAACATGAAGTAAACAATGGGAAGAGAGAAGCATTCTTTATTGATAACAAATAGTCAAGGCTTTATTAAAATTCCCCCTCCATTTAATCTAGAATAAGTGGCTTTTAAAAATTCTTGTTTTAGCTGGGCACAATGGCACATGCCTATAATCCCAGTGGCTCAGGAGGCTGAGGCAGGAGAATCATGAGTTTAAAGCCAGCCTCAGCAAAAACAAGACACTAAGCAACTTAGTGAGACCCTGCCTCTAAATAAAATTCAAAATAGGGCTGGGGATGTGACTCAGTATTCAAATGCCCCTGAGTACAATCCCCGGTACCATGTCCCCCTCCAAAAAATTCATAATTCTTGTTTCAAATAAACCTTATTTTGAACTTTGGCTTGTAACTAATACTAGAATTAGTGGATATGGAATGTTCCTCCAAAGTTCATATGTGAAAGACTTGGTTCCCAATGCAGCAATGTCCAGATGTGTAGCTTTTACAAAATGATTGAATCATGAGAGCTCAAAATTCATCAGTGGATTAATCCATTTAGTGGATTAATAATTTAAATGGACAACTAGGAAGAGATGAAAACTGTTGTCAAGCCAGACATGGTTGAGGGAAGTAAGTGGCTAGGGTCATGCCCTTGGGGAATGCATACCTAGTCCCTTTCCCCTTCCTCACTCTCTGTTTCTTGGCTGCGATGAGTGGAGAAGCTTTTCTCCAACACAACCTTCTGCCATGATGTTCTGTCTCACCTTAGGCCCCAAACAAAAAGGCCAGACAACTATGGAGTAGGACCTTTGAAACTATGAGACAAAATAAATATTTCTTCCTTGAAGTTGTTTATATCAGGTATTTTGGTCACAGTAATAAAAAGCTGACTAACACAATGAGTTTTTCTAAAGTCTAAAGGAGCCTGGGAGTGGGCTGGGAGAAGCCTAAGAACTTTCAGTTATGTAATCCAATCCCATTAACCTAATTGCTGCTGCTTTGGCAAGATAAATATTTTACCTAGATGGCACAGAATTATTCATTACTGACTTCCTGAACTAAGGAATTGAATTCAATTCTTCAGAAAATCAAGTAAAACACTGCTTGTTGACAGTGATGATTTTGAATTTGGAGGAACTAGACAAATTAAAATAAAAGAATAGCAAAACTGTTAAGTCAAATTTTGACTCCTGCTTTGTTGACTCTGAAATCACTAAAGCTGATTATGATAAAAACTGACATAATACAGGTGCATCTGGAGAAAATTAGGCTTTTGTTGGGTGTTTGTAAAAATTTACCAACTGGTAATAGCTGTATTAAACAAGAAAAACATAACTTGTCTTTTTCCCCTCCTAAAAAATGTTCTGCTAAATTTGGTGTAATATTTTTTTCCATTCTAAATCATTGGAATTTCATATTTTTCCTGAAAGATTTTCCTTGAACTTAAAAAGTTAATATTATGGTAAGATGTTTTTGCAAGGATTTTACTGTGAATTTTAAAATTTTAAATTTAATAATGAGCATAAAAATAACTCATTTTAGTTATGAAAATAAAAGTGGTAATATATAGAAGTGAGTTGAGTGAATTATACACAAAACAAGTACTGCTGTTTCTCAAATTTGAGAAAACATCAAAACTTTTAAGAAACATAGGTCCAGTCCTGGCAAATGAATTGGTCTTTGACATTATTATTCTGATGCTATTTGAATCCCAGTCAGGAAATATGTTTTAACCTCATTTTTCCTTCTATGGACTATTCTTCATTCATTATGCCTAAACCTTCTCTTCTGTCCCTGTAGCTTTATGGTTTGTGCATGAAATTTAGATTCTTCTACCTTAGTTGTTTGACTTAGTAGTTCTATGACTTTGGTCTAGTTACTTAATTTCTCCACACCTCAGTTTCCTCTTTTGCTAAATCAAAATAATAATAGATTTAATGATTAAGTAGATTAATGTAAGTAAACCATTAAGTTCAGAGTCAGAAAATGAAAAAATAGTAAGCAATTTAATGGTATGATTGTAATCATCATGATGATCATCATTGTTAGAATCATCACAAATTTTTACTTATGTAATACAAACAAATAAATCTTCCATTGTTATTCATTGTTTTCACTTGGAAACATGCATTTAAAAAACCTGCATTGCTTGGTAGGATTAATGGCAATGTGATCCTCACAATATGAAGGTAAATGGTGGCTCTTACCTTTCCCCCAATTTTTCCCTCTGGATTGAATAGCTAATTAAATGAACAAATATTGGTGAAATTAATTCTTAATTTTCTATTATCTACGAATCTTTTAAAATCTTTATTTCCAGAGGCATAGTCCAATTTCCCCATTTTTACTTGGTTGTAAAGCTTCCTAATTTTTCTACTAGTCTCTTGTGTTACATTCTCATGAAATTTCTAGAGAGTTATCAAAACTTAAAATGTGATCCCATCACTTCCTTACTTGATAAACCCTCTAATAATCTTCATTTACTTAAAAAAAAAAAAAAAAAAAAAAAAAAACACGTTTTGGATGAGTGGGGTGGTACACACCTGTAATCCCAGTGGCCTGGGAGGTTGAAGCAGAAGGACCGCAAGTTCAAAGCCAGACTCAGCAACTTAGAAAGGCCCTAAGTAACTTAACAAGACCTTGCCTCAAAATAAATAATAAAAAGTGCTAGTGATATGGCTCAGTGGTTAAATCCCCCTCAGTTCCATTCCTGGTATAAAACAAACAAACAACAAACAAACAAATTTTATGACCTTCAAAATGATGTATATTTCTACCAAGGCATTATCACATAAATGATAATGTACAACATAAAGTTCCATGAACACTCTATATCCATCCATGCTTCGGTAACAAAAATTATTTTCTTTTTTTGTTAATGTGACAATTGCATGTTACCTATCCATATGTTGTTCGGATGATATCTCTTCTGTGATGTGCCAACACCTGCCAAAACAGAGGTAAAGATTAAGCACTCATTCTTAGGAACAATGTATGTAGTCAACATTTATTTACAAGCCTGGCATTATTATTGCTAAAAAAAAGGTTTTTTGACACTTACTATTTAAGACTTGCAATAGAGGTCAGTTATATTGCAGTCACAGAGGGAGATTGAACTGGACTTCAACTTTGAATATATAGCGAAGATGTCTGGAGATTTATAGTCAATGAGTAAAGTGAAGGGCTCAGTGGATGGCAAATAACTAAGAAAAAGAATTTTATATGCATGTGCCTATGTAAACACTTTCTAAATGAAGGAATATTTCACCACAAGAACAAGTTTCTGTTATCCATACGCTATCCCTAAATATACCAGAGCATCTACTGTTTTCTTGTCTCCTGCAACAGATTAATATTCCCTATTAGAAAAATCTCTATTAAGGTAATGATATAGTGTGCTTTCATTTTGAACCTGTAATGTCCAGAGTTCAGTTGTGCTAGAATAGTGGTATATATAGCCAGGAGATAAAAGAAGACACCTGGACACGGAATGTGAAATTGAGAAATGCTTATGGGGAAGGTCTAATGGTGACAGGCTAGATGGGTTCACCTTGTTTTCACAAGTTGTCTCTGGTGCTTCACCAGAGTATAATGCCTCTATTCCTCTCAACACTTTGTCTAGAATGGCCTTCTGGAGGAGTGCTTTCCTTTATAAGGTGCCCCAAGGGATTTGTAAGTTAAGAGTACAGAAGCAGTAACATTATTAATTTGCTTTGTTTCTTGAGTCACCAACATCCCAAGGAACAGCTGTCCTGGTGGGCATGCAAGAAAGGAGTTCCTACGGATGACACTAATTTGCCCTAATTGAAATATATGTGAGAAAGAGAGATTCAGTGTCCTTTAATATATTATTTATCTGGACATTCTGGTCCCAGGCTGCTCTTATTGGTCCATCAACTTAGTTAGGTTCCTGGGAATGGAACATGGTATTTAGGAACATGATGTTTTACTTGTCCTCTTTCTTCAAAGATGACACAGAATTTGACTTTTTTATTTATTATAATACCTGTGAGATTCATTAATTTTGTTACAAGTAGCACCTATTTGGTATTTTCTTTGTGGTATTTTGTTTCCTTCTAAGAATATTCACAATTGGTGAACAGTTAGGGGTGCTTTCAACATTTCACTCTTATGAACAATACTGCTATGCACATTCTTGAATACACAAAAACATTGTTGGTGTATAAAAACTTGAATTTATTTTGAATATATACCAGGGATAGAATTTCTAAGCCAGAAACATAATATTTTCTGCTTCAGTGAGAGGGGGTTTTATCTTTTTTCTTGCTTTATTGTAATAGTTAATACTTTGGCAGAATGTTCAATAGATGTTCTGATCTTGTTTTCAACCCTAAAGGAAAACATGCACTCTTTCACCATTGCAGTGATTTATTTAATTTTAATGCATTTAATTGGAATAAGAAATATTTTATTTTGCCTTTCTGCTTGATTTCTTAGTATATACATATTGCAAATAATAGTTGAGTTTTGTCAAATCAGTTTTGTGTAGCTCTTCTATATATCGACTAAAGAAGGTTATTGTATTCTAATTTTTCATCTCTGAAAATTATGTTTTGTTTTATAATTCTATGAAGGAGCCCTAATTAGGAAGGGCTGTTGTAGCTAGCTGGAAGCCATGGGTTCCACCTGATATGTATGTGACGCACCTGTAGGCACCCGCAAACCTGAAGGTATATAACCGGGTGAAAGCGGTCCGAGTTAGGAGAACGGAGAATTCAGTCAGCCGGGCAGTCACTCGGTCGGTCAGAAGAATCAGAGCGGCCAGAACGTAGGCAGAGCGGTTACAGAAGAGAAACCAGATAGAAGAAGTAATGACTGGTCAGAGTTAGGCCGAGACTCCTGAGGAAGACAGAAGACAGAAGAAAGAAGAAGGAAGAAAGAAGAGAGAAGAAAGAAGCTCTAATCTTTCTCTAAGCTAAGCTCTATCTTTCTAAGAAGACTCTAAGCTAAGCTCTATCTTTCTAAGACTCTAAGCTAAGCTCTAAGCTCTACTATATCTTTCTTTCTCTCTAAGCTAAGAAGAAAAATCTTTCTTTCCCTCTCTAAGCTCTAAGAAAGTAGACAGAAGACAGAAGACAGAAGAAGGAAGAAAGAAGAGAGAAGAAAGAAGCTCTAATCTTTCTCTAAGCTAAGCTCTATATCTTTCTTTCTCTCTAAGATCTTTCTTTAAGCTAAGAAGACAAGAAGAAAAGCTCGTTCTAATCTTTCTCTCTAAAAATCTTTCTTTCCCTCTCTAAGCTCTAAGAAAGTAGAAGTAAAAGTAGTAAAAGCTATACTCTGCCTCCGAGAATTTTCCTCCCGTGGCGGCGCCGTGGCTGGCCGTGACAGGCAGCTTACAATTCTAAACCCACTTCTCAGTTTTGAAATAAATCTAACTAGGCTGTGAAGTATTCTGCTTTTATAATTTGCTACATGCTATTTCCCAATTTGTTTTTTATGGTTGTTGCAACTAATTTCATAAAAATGATGAAGTTCCGATTCTTCTTTCTCATAGAAAAATCAGGTTAACTTGGTATTTCTTTCTTGTAAGGAAAAATCATGTTTATCTTTTTTTTTTTTTTTAAGCAAATTGGTCAATGTTATTTTTTTTCCTGTTCTTTAGGAAATTTAGTATAAGATTAATCTTTTCATTAAATGTTTAAAAAAATTAACTAATGAGCTGGGCGCAGTGGCATACGCCTGTAATCCCAGTGGCTAGCTAGGAGGCTGAGACAGGAGGATCATGAATTCAAAGCCAGCCACAGCAATGGCAAAGTAATAAGCAACTCAGTGAGACCCTGTCTCTAAATAAAATACAAAATAGGGCTGGGGATGTGTCTCAGTGGTTGAGTGTCCCTGAGTTTAATCCCTGGTACCCAAACAACAACAACAATAAAAAGAATTAATTCTTGAAACTTTTTGACCTAGAACATTTTTGGAGTGGGAGGGTGGTGATTTTTAATATGGAACTACTTTATTTAGTACATGAGGAACTATTCCATTTTCTTTATTTTAGACCAATTTTCTAACATTTAAATTATGAAATTCTACATTTGAATGTTCATAGAACATACAGTGTATAATTTGTATGATACACTTGAAACCTCACAAAACATCATCCTAACAATATGAAATATAAAATACAATATTTATAAGAAAACAAAAACACTGACTTGATTTCTTTCTTCACTTTGCCTCTATTACTGAGATAATTGAGTGCTGCTGAGATATGAACCAGTGGTACCAACTGACATTTTTTTCTCAGGTGAGGAGTCTATAAATTCTTTATGTCAGGAACAGCCATTGTAATGTTATGGGCTGATTTGAAAGCAAGTCAGACCCCATTCTGCTCAGACATCTCACCCTGTGCAGGGAGTTGGTTCCCCTTCCTAGGAAAGCCTACTCGCATCGAAGCTGACACCCCCACCCACTGGCACCTGACCACAATGTCTTTAAATTCTTGAGCTGTTCTTAGTAGATACAAGAAGTGTGAATTCTAAGAATGTTCTGTTAGTTGGTACTTTCCACTTTTATGACTTATGATTGTACTTGCCTCACTTGCCCCTTCTTTGTGGTTTTTTTCTATTTAAATGGCCCCTCCACCTATATTCAGTGTCTTGGGCTGCAGAACTGTATGCTTTCAGCACCCTTGGCCCTGGACAGAATAAAGCCTTTGTATTTTCTTCAAAAAGACGTGGAGTTTTATTTGGGATTTTAGAATTGTGCCTCTACAGTAAAGACACAGTGAAGTTTGTCAACAGTTACTAAGAAAGAGTATGCAGTGACAGTTATGCCTTTGTGCTTGCATGAAGTACCATCTCATCATAAGGTTGTTTTTGCTCTTCTTTTAAAAAGATGCTCTCATATTTTATGTTTTCCATCATTTCTGACAAGGAATATTCTGTGTTGCTGATCTTTTTATTTATATTTGTTTGTCTGAACTTTGAATATGATATAACTGAGTTTGGTTTTAGAAGTTATGAACATTATTTGTGGTGTGTGTGTGAGAGAGAGAGACAGAGAGAGGGAATGACTTTCTTTACAATAGATTCTTTTGAATCTTTTATGGAAAAATATGTTTGTTAGTATTTGGTGGAAGGGGAAGACTTAGGCATTTTAGGTAAAGATTCTCATTACTTCTGTTACACAAGATAAACAATATATAGTGTTCATCAAACTTTTTTTTTAACCTAACAATATGTTCAGGGAATTTTATTTTATTTTATTTTATTTGTATTTGGACAGCATGCCTTTATTTTATTTGTTTATTCTTATGTGGTGCTGAGGATCAAACCCAGTGCCTCACATGTGCAAGGCAAGCGCTCTGCCACTGATCTACAGCCCCAGCCCATGTTCGGGGAATTTTATAAATAATATACCAACGAGTCCTCATTAAAGAGTATTTTCATGTTATTTTATTTTGTGGATATTTTCAAGCTCTATTGTTTGCTACAGGTGCCAATGTTTATTTTGCAATTACTTCCTTAGAGTCTCAGTGCCAAGAGATTCTAATTTTGCAATTATCGTGTGGGGTAGGTATTAACAATAAAAAATTTTAAATGAACTTGAGGCAAAGGCAGGTGCATCATTTGGCTGAGGCCACAGTCAGTTTTAGGTACAATAAGACTGGAATCAAAGTCTATGTCAGTGCAGAGCCTGCCTTTCCCTACTGTATATACCATGGGTTGGCAATAAACACCTATTGATTTGAATAAACATCCCAAGTTGTGGTAGATGGCAGAATCTTGTTCAGTTTTCTTTCAGGGAAACATGCTGTTAACTCAGAGCAGACTTGAAAAACGTCAATAAAGAAATCTGTGAAATGAAGGAGGAACTGAATATGGGAACTGGTTAATTAGTTTTTTATTAATTTTATCTTTTCTGGAAGAAGAAATAAATCCTTTTCAGAATGTATGTATTTTTTGGGATTTTTAATGGTGAAAATCTAAGGTTTGTAAAGTTCAATTTACTCCACTTGAGCAAAATAGAGCTTATAATTTATATGTGGTTTTGTTTTACTTTCTATGAGGTTTTCAACATTAGCAGTATGGCATTTTAGACACTGTGATTGGAACAATGTATATCATTATGGTAAAAGCAGGTTTTTGTTACAAAACAAATAAAACCTAGGGGAAGACACATTGTGTCTCATGTAGAGGAATATTTTGAGTGAAGTTAGAGACTGTGGCTTAGGTAAATATCACCTCCGGAAACCTCTTTGTCATTTTTGTGAAAAATTGGCATCTATATTTTGTGCAGGTTGATTTTTACTGACAACTAAAAAGAAGTGCTTTTTGAGGCTGCTCAATGTTATAAACATTTATAATGCATGTCAAAAGTTCTAAGAATGACACAACTTTACTAAAGAAAACTTTGTATTAATATGTTGTATATTTGGGGGCAAACAGCAGAAAGAGAGTGCCATTTACCAGAGGATATGCTGAGCATTTTGTATGTAGCAGCTAACAGCCACTTAACAGAAATTATGCGGCTTACATTGTGTGAATTGAAGTAGGAATTACAAATAGGAAGTACATTGCTCCAAATTATTGATGCAGTTATTACAAAACTCACTGTGTTAGCACAGCCTGAGGTTCCAAAATGAACTGAAAAGATTCTAACGAAAGAAGAGAACTGTGATGATTAATTTTGTGTCCTGGACCCTGGATTTCCATATATCTAAACAAGGATCCTGAGTGTGTCTGTGAGGGTGTTTTTGGATAAAAATTAGTATTTGAAAAAGTGGATGGAGTAAAGGTGATTTTCTCCCACATGTTGATGGGCCTCATCCAATCAGTTGAAGGCTGCCTCTCCCTTGAAGAAGAAGAAAGCTCTCCTGCCTGACTACTTCTGAACTGGGTCATACATTTTTTTTTTTCCCTCCTGCTTTCAGACTTGAACTGAAGTAACTGCTTCTCCTGAATTTTGAATCTGCTGACCTTTGGACTGGAACCTCCCCATTGGCTCTTCAGATAATTTTACTGCTCCAGATCTTGTCCTGTGTCAAACTCTATCATTTCTATCTTAGTTGATGGTGCTAATATAACATGGTACCTGGAGCAAGTACTTTATAAATAATAGGTACTCATTCTGTCACAGTTCAGAGGCTGGGAAGTCCTTGATCAAAGAACATAGGGTAAGGACCTTCTGGTTACATCCTCAGCAGAAGGGATGAGAAGGGAATAAGGGAACCACTACTGTGTGTCATCACATGGAGAAAGGCAGCAGAGAGAGAATTCCTGATTCTGTTCATTATTCCTGTGCTCTCATGGCTTTTCTAAAGCCCCTCTTCTTAATACTATTGCATTTAAATTCACATAGAGTTTTAATAGATGAATTTTGGTGAAAGCCATTCAGGCCATAGTAACTGCATGAGCCAATTCCTTACAGTAAATCAATCAATCCATCCATCAATTGATCAAAAATCTCTCTCATAGATACACACACACACACACACACACACACACACACACACATTCACACACAATCTATTAGTTCTGTTTTTCCAGAGAATCATGACTGATACAGGATTAAATTTAGAAAAATTAACTGAGGGTAGTTTCTGTGGGATATTTTTTATTTGATTTAATTAGTTATATACCTGATAACAGAATGCCTTTTGATTCACTGTACACAAACTGAGCACAACTTTTCATTTCTCTGGTTGTACATGATATAGTGTTGTACCACATGTGCAGACATACATGTACTTAGGGTAATGATGTGCAACTAATTTCACCATCTTTCCTGCCCCCAAAGCTCTTTCCTCCCCTCCCCTCCCCTTTGCACAAAGTTCCTCCATTCTCCCCATGCTCCCCCCACCTCATTATGGATCAGCATCCACTTATCAGAGAGAAAATCTGGCTTTTGGTTTTTTGGGATTGACTTACTTCACTTAGCATGATATTCTCCAATTCCATCCTTTTACTGGCAAATGCCATAATTTTATTCTCTTTTAATGCTGAGTAATATTCCACTGTATATATACACCACAGTTTCTTCATCCATTTATCTGTTGAAGGGCATCTAGGTTGGTTCCACAATTTAGCTATTGTGAACTGAGCTTCTGTGAACACTGATATAGCTGTGTCACTGTAGTATGCTGATTTTAAGTCCTCTGGGTATAGACCAAGGAGTGGGATAGCTGGGTCAACTGGTGGTTCCATTCGAAGTTTTCTAAGGAATCTTCATACTGCTTTCCAGAGTGGCTATACCAATTTGCAGTGCCACAAACAATGTTTGAGCATACCTTTTTCTTCAGATCCTTGCCAACACTTACTATTGCTTGTATTCTTGATAATTGCCATTCTGACTACAGTGAGATAAAATCTTAAATTAGTTTTGATTTGCATTTCTCTAATTACTAGATACACACACACACACACACACACACACACACACACAATCTATTAGTTCTGTTTTTCCTGAGAATCATGACTGATACAAGATTAAATTTAAGCTGGGCATGGTGGCGCACGCCTGGGAGGCTGAGGCAGGAGGATCACAAGTTCAAAGCCAGCCTCAGCAATGACGAGGCACTTAGCAATTCAGTGAGACCCTGTCTCTAATAAAAAATACAAAAAAGGGCTGGGGATGTGGCGCAGTGGTCAACTGCTCCTGAGTTCAATTCCCAGTTCAAAAAAAAAAAAAAAAAAAAGAGTAAATTTAGAAAAAGTAACTGAGGGTAGTTTCCGTGGAATTTTTTAAAAATTAGTTATATACATGATAACAGAATGCCTTTTGATTCACTGTACACAAATGGAGCACAACTTTTTCTCATATATTTGTTGATTGATTGTATATATTCTTCTGAGAAGTGTCTGTTCAGTTCCTTAGCCCATTTATTAACTGGGTTATTTATTTTGCGGGTATTAAGACCAGCTGCCTAAGAGAGCTTGGGAAGAAACACAAAAAGGGTGAGGATCACTGCTGCTGTGCCCCACTAAGCCAGCATTGTCACCTGCAAATTTGGAATTACTTGACCACTTGAAAAGGGAGTCTGTGATTTTTCAAGTGTTTTTATAACTATTTATTTAAATGGCTATATTTGATCTAGTTATATATTTAGTAGTGTATACATGAAACTTGAAGAAAACTTTTTTGCATGTGTTATTCACTGAGATGGAAATATTTTTCCAATAATTTTGTTCCCTTCCTCATATACTGTGTTTTACATAGGACTCACAAAGAACTGTTGCCAACAAAGCTGGGCCCCATGGGACATGCCTATAACCCCAGTGACTTGGGAAGCTGAGGCAAGAGGATTGAGAGTTCAAAGCCAGCCTCAGCAAAAGTGAGGTGCTAAGCAACTCAGTGAGATCCTATCTCTAAATAAAATATAAAACAGGGTTGGGAATGTGGCTCAGTGGTCAAATGCCCCTGAGTTCAATCCCAGGTAACATCCCCCGTCCCCCGCCAAAAAAATAAAAATAAAAAAGAACCATTGCCAACATAAGAGCTTTGTATTTTATACTAAAACAAAATAAGAACTTCTCCTACCACCAGCTATCAGTGGCAGCCTGAAGGGCTCACCTCTTCTCCCCTTTGGTTTTAAATGACTGCTTTTTGCCATGAGTGGGACTATGTTCTCTGACTCATGCACAATGCATACTGGCTTATAAAATGGAAATCTGTTCTCTTCCCAGTACTGTCCCTTGGGTTCCCTGAGGCAGTGTCTAATCACAAGAGAATTATGCTGTATAGTGAAACTTTGGTTCTTTTGAAGCTCATTATTGCAGTTGGTATATTTAATTTACTGCAATTATTGTTAAATTAAAGCTGAGATATGAAACAGGCCATTTCTAGTCTTATCACATATTTTAGGCAAAGGCAGGGAAGATACTAGTCTACAATTGTGTCAGTCAGAGGGCTGGTCAACCTTGCACTTACAAGTAACCTCTAAGTCTTAGGGACCAAATAAAAAGAAAGTTAATATCTTGTTCACACTACCTGCCTCTCATTGGTGGGCTGGGAACCTTCTGGTTTTCTAATTCTAAGAAGAAGGTAATCAAGCAATCAGTATCTAAAATGTTGCAGGTAGCTAAGATAGAGACAAAGAGCTTCCACCATCTGGAAGTGGCATGTGACAGTTTCTGTTCACATTTCATTGGCCAAAGAAAATTTGCTTGGCCTGCTAAAGTTGAATCAGTGCAATGAGAATCTTCATTCACAAATGTTTTCTGATGGCAACTTTACTTATCAAGCACATATTAGTAGACTTTTCAAGAACATTTTTCTGAGGATTAGTGTCTTTGGGTAATGACTTAAAGTTCTTATGGAAGGATTACTTGTATTATATCTAATGCAGTGTACAGATATACACTGTAATAACCCTTGTTAAAACAGAATATGAAATTTGTATTGATTACTAGGAATGTCCATTTTAGGCTTAAAAGTTCATTACAGTTGTTCTTTCTTTGAGTTATTCTAATTTTGACATCTATTTTTAAAATGTTTGAAGGGGTCCTTTATTTGATATTTTAGTAAGATAATGTTAATTATTAATTGTTCAACATAGTGTTCATAAACAGAACTTTGAACAATTTACTGGGATAGTTAATTTTAGCAGATAAAACTGAGATTTAAGTGTTCACCTTAGAAAGAACTTTTTTGTATTCATTAAGCAAATATGCTTGAGCCTATAGGATCAGTGTATTGCTAACACCTTCCGGGGAGGGGAAGGAACACACTTTCCAAGACTAGCAATCATCCCCTGGATGGCTCTCTTACAGCCTTTTGGTCACTTAGGCATGAGAAAAAAAGAAACCTAAAATCTATGAAGGGGTAAGACACCCCCACTCTCACACGGGTACACGGTCTGGGCCCCTTCCTCTCCAGAGGGGTGTCTCTCTCTCTCTCTCTCTCTCTCTCTCTCTCTCTCTCTCTCTCTTTCCTATCCCTAAAATAAAATTTACTTATTCTCTTGCCTCAGTGTTTCTCAGGTGTTTAATCTTCAACAAAAGGAAATGAAGACCCAATCTGATTTTCAAGACCCGTACCAGTATTTATGTACTTGTTAAAAGAATTTTACTGAAAGATATGTTGTTTGTTTAATACCATTTTCTTGTCTTCTAGATTACAAATGTTATAAAGGATAGTGAGTGTATATATCCTAATTTACTCTTTATTCATTTATCCTGCCTAACTGCTTTGAGGGATTCATTGTAGTACAGGATAAACCCAACACCCTGGGTTTTCATTCTTTGTTGCACATACCCTATGCTTTGTACAAGCCCCTGAATTTAAATACTAATGGTTAATGTTTAGCTAAAACTTACCTGTAGTGCCTTACATGTTTTATCTAATAGAAATCTCTAAACAACTATGTGAGGTGAACATAGATTATTATTCTGGAAGGTTGACAACTCCTATAGAAAGCAAGGAAAGGGAATCTAATAAGCAGTGACGGTCATAAAATCTATTTTTTGTTGTAGTATGAGATAACTAGTATATCAATGATGAAATATGTAGGCCAGCATGAAAGCTGTTATCATGAACCAGTGGTAGCCTTATTTGTTTCCATTGGTAAAAATTGAAAAGGCAAGACACAAGTTGCCTCCAGCATGTTATGTTAAATTGGAAAATGCAATGCTTGTATATTACCCGGACCTTTTTACAACAGTAGATAGAAAATGGGCTGTCATTTCTGATATGAAGAACATTATAGCCATGCTAAACCATGATTTGTAGTAACATAATTTAGTTTGCAATAATTCCATAAAGAATCATTTAACTTCTAGACTGTCACTAATTCAAAGAGAGATACATTAAAATTTTGTTTTCTATCACCGGAAATTATGTATCCAAGTTGCATTTGATTTTGGGGGAAAACGTTTTCTTAATGTAATTCTTTTAAAAGTCCCTCCTATGGAATACCTATGATTGTGTATTTTGTGTAAAAGGAGTATTTATTCTTATCATCAGGGTGTTAGTGTATGACTTGAGGAAGATCCAATATTTAAAGAACTCATGCTTTTTATGAATTGTTTCAAAAATGTACATAAGGTTTTTTTTTAATTACAGTTGTTAAGTGGGTGATTACAGATTATATTATACTATAATATATATTATATATCTAATAATATAATATAATCCGTTCTTCTAATTGAAGGGACCTAAACATCTTCTAGCCTAGTGCAATTCCTTTTATTTGAAGAAATTGAGACCTGGAGAATTTGAGTGAGTTGCCTAATTCATGACCAGGGGAGTGGAGGAATTGGGGGGGTGTGATGTTTAAATCACTGAGCATTCCTTTGAATACTGAGAGTCTGTTTTAACCAAATTTCCTTTTATCAGACAGTTGTAAAAAATCTAGATTTCATTCCAATAGACATTGTTATATAAAGTGATTAGCTTCTTGGCTTCTAACAAATGCCTCCTTATCATTAAGTACAGTTGAGATACCATTCAGGCTAGGAGAAAAAAAATTAAATTACTGATCTAGTACATAACAAAAAAATGCCTTAGAAAGTAAAAAAAAAAAAAAAAAAAGCATTAATTTTCATGAGTGTTTGAAGGTAAGAAGAAATTAACAAGGTAATGGAAAATACTTTCCATAAATATTATGAAGAAATTTGTGGGAATTTAACAAGGCTTTGTGTTGAAAGCACTGGGTCTATCTTAGGTCAGTTCAAAATGTACAGCTTCCCTTTGCCTGAGCGAAGCTGCACCACCAGGCGTGCTGTGAGCAGCCATGATCAGAGCTACACACTGAACAGAGAAAATGACCCAGTTGAAGGGCTTAGAAAGACAACATGAGACTGAGGGAAGAATAAAAGAATGAAGAGGTGGAGATGTGTTTTCTTGAAGAAATTAGGTAAACATATAGAACAGAACATGAGGATTAAGGAGGACATGTATCCATCTAGGAAAAGTTGTTGGGGACAGATGGTTAGGCATGAAAATCCAACGAAAGGAAGAAAGTGAGTCCTATGGGATAAATCCCTGCCAGGTTTGACCATCGACAAATAGCAGCTGTTGCTATCTAGATTTCCTACAGAGGATGTAGAGTAGGAGGAGGAAGTCAGAACCATCAGCTGTTTGTGTAAAGATATTTTCCTAAATCAGGTATTGATTGCTTAGAAGAGTTTGTTTAGGAGTTTGGTTTAGAATCTAGTTTTAGGATAAAATTGGTTGATTTTCTTGTGAAGAAATAGTGTGGTTACTAGCAAATCTGAAATAAATCAGGGTTACATATGGATGGTTTCAAGTAGGTTCTTGGTGCCTCCATCGGACTGAGCTCTTAACTCTACTCTGAATTAGCATTTCTTTTATGCAAGAAGTGTTCAGGTTTTGCAGCCAAGTAGCTTTCTTAACCTCCTTATCTGTAGCTGGTTATAGATTCAGAGTCCTCCACATTTTCAATGGGTCTGCTTTTCTTTTGTTCAAGCTGTTATAATTACTTAAAAATTTTATAGGTTTTCTTGATTCTAATTTTAATGCACTCCATTAGAAAAAATCTTATGCCCTCAAATCTTCTTGAGACAAGCTTCTCTTTCATTTGACCTAAGAGTAAAAATGCTTTTCGATTTCTGGAAGTTCTTTTATTTAGCCAAGAGGTTCTGAGAGGCACAGCCTTCAGATTATTATAAGCTACTCTGACTAGATAAAAAGGTGTAAAGGGACATCCTTGCCAATTTCTGAGGACTTAAAGGGGTCTTACACTTGTATAACTGATGTCTTGACTCATGAACAAAATTTTATTTTATCTTTTTCCTGAAAACTGTTTCTCCCTATACATGTCTACCAAAGCCAGAAGAAGCTGGAAATAAGAAATGGTTCTATTCTCTCACCCTACCTGTACTGGGTTAATAACATTTGTTCTACATTCTGCTTGCAAACAAACTGAGCATATTGTTCAATCTTTACCTCCTTAGCTAATCATACAGTTAAAAGAAACCAGTTGCCACTTTCAACATTCTACCTGGATATAATCTTGGCTAAATTCACTAGCTTCCAAGGAGTGTGATTTATTTTTCACATTATTACAGGTGAATATTGCCACAGCTTCTTCCACATTTACCTTTTTTGTCTAGTTTTCAACAAGGATTTCTGTTTTTCTTTTTTAGCCTTCCCTATCAACCTCCTCAGTATCCTTCTAGCTTTTTCTCATCATCCAATTTCAAAGTCAATGTCACACATTTTATTGATCTATTTATTTTAATGACATCATCACACTACCAGATGCCAGTTACTAAAGCAGTTGGGGTACAAGAAGACAAAAAGAATTACCATGGATATTATTATATAGGAACTTATTAGAAGAAAAAGAATTTTCAAACTTGTGGGGGAAATTAATGTTCAGACTTGAAAGTTAAAATGATCCCTAACCAACTTTCTTGAAGTCAGGCAGATTCAGCTACAAAGGGTGACTCTGAGGGAAAGCTTGTGGAGAAGTTTATTGAGGTCTGTTGATTTTGAATTTGATTTTGGTCTGGAGTCAATTTAGTCAACAAAGCCAGCTTTGGAGAAAATTGTAGGATGTGGAATGGAGGAGAACAACACTTAGATTCTATTTGTAGGGTAATTCTCTGTGTCTAACTTGACACCTTAAAAGAGTGATGGCTGCTACTTCAATTCTCCCTTCCAAACCTTGAGTAAATTGTTTCTTTGGGCTAAATCAAACCTGGTAAAATACAGGGAAGGTAATTCAAATTTTCATTTTATAAAATATATATAACTATGTAGAAAATGTCAACAGCATGTTCCTTGGTCTTAGAAGGAGATCGCACAAAAAAGGAGGCTTGAAGCTTAGGCCTTATTAGTTTCCAATCAAATCTAATATATACAAATAGCAGGAAATAAATACAATCATGCTGTTTTTACATTTTACATGAAGTATTATTTTATTAAATCTAATGAAGTGAAAAATTAGAGATACATATTTCATTTCCTGGGAAAAAAATTAAAAATGTTGAGAAGGGAATAGGTGAAAAGCAATAGACAAGTCAACAAAGAATAATAAAATTTACATGCAAAAACAAACAAGTGAACAATAAGACAGGTATCCAATAAAATAAAAATACCTAATGTAAACAAATTATTGATAAATACATTAAATAAAAATGTATTAAATATTTCAACCTAAACACTCTAAAATTTTTATAAAAGAAATTGCTATGATATTTCTATAAGAAACATACTTTAAATTAAAAAAAACAAATATTTGAAAGTAAAAGGATGAAAAAATATTTAATTTGCTAATCATAAAATAAATTAAAACAATTATTTTGGTATAAACAAAACAGGCTTTACTGTGATTTTTATAAAAGAGAGTTCATAAAATTAAAAGGGTCAACGAATCACAAATTCAACAATTAAACACATGAAGTAACATAATGATAGTAAATATTTTAAAAAGAAAATTGCAATCTGAGTTGGAGATCTTAACATTCTCAGTAATTGATGGAATATTAGACACAGAAGCAGGAAGAAGGTATCAATGAAACTGTAACCATTTGACTTAACTAACAACCTGTCCATTAGTATGTTAACGCATGTATAAATTATACATTCTTTTCTAGGGATCTTGATAAGTATAATATTACATACATTTTCTAGGTCATAAAAGAAGTTTCAATATATTTGAAAACACAGACATTTAAAATAAAATTTCTCTGATCACAAAATAATTGCCTGAGAGACAAGTAACTAAAAATTTTCTAGAAAAGATACAAGAAGGAGAAAAATAATCTTGTTACTACTGATTTATAGAATAAATCATAGAGGAAGATGGACAACATTTCAAATGTGGCAGCGAGAATATAATATTTCACAATTTCTTGTATGAATCAGGAGCAAATGTAATTTTTGAAAGGCTGAATACAGCGATTTAATTTTTTTTCTCTTGGGAGCTAGAAAATAACAAATAAATTAACCCAAAATAAGTAGGTGAGAAGAAATGAAAGGATAAAAGCACAAGTCCATGAAGTAGAAAAGAGACAAGAGAGAAAAAATGTCAGACAAATTTGGTTCTTTAAAAAATTAAAAAATCAACATCCTTAATGCAATTGGCCACAAATGGACACAGAATGTCTCTGCAATTTACCAATATCATAAATGAGAACTAGGATATTACCAGAGATGTTATTTATATTATCAACATCGAAAGGGATATAATAAATTTCCTATGTAGATAAATTAGGAAAACTAGGAATTCAGGGAAAATTTTCAATGTGATAAATAAAACCTTGTACATGGGATTCAGAGATAATTCATACATAAAAGCGTAAGACTGAATGCTTCCCAAACAAGGCTGGAAATGAGGCAGATTGGCATTCTTACCTCTTTCATGCAGCATGCACAGAAGTCCTTAACAGGGCAAGCCAAGTGAAAGACATAAGAGGCAAAGCATTCAGAAAGTAAAATTAAAACTGTATATCTTCAGACATGGCACAAATATTTACATAAACTAGTTTAAGAATTAAAAATAAAAAAGCCCAAACTATGACTAGTCAGCAAGTTTAATGTGCTCTTAGGTACAAGGTCCATATATAGGAATCTCCACTTCTTAAAAATAAGTTCTCTTTATAGTTTAATTTGCAATATTCTAGACTTTTCTGTTTATACACATCCCCACATAGTCTGTATGTGGAATTTGTTTTATCAACTATGTAGACATCTGAATATATAACTATCAAAATGATATTTTACATTTTTATTTTTCTTTAACATAAAACTCCTTAATTATTATACAGAATTTATATATTGACAGATACATTGAAATTTCATCAAGTAAATAAAGTATTACATATATGTACATGCACTCACACACATATATATTTGTATGAATTTGGGCTATTTTAAATTTTATTATGCCTAAAACATTTTGAGCATAAGTCTTTTCTTTTATTTTCTTTCTTTCTTTTTTTAAATTGCATTTTGAAGTTTTAAGGCATTGGATTACTAAAAACAAAGCTCTCATTTTCTGTTGCCAAATTGTCTTTCAAAATAGTTATTCAAAGTTGCATTGTCCCAGCATTTCAGAATAATTGAATCTCAATCACTAAATGATTGTAAATAGAAGAATACCATACTCTCATTCATAATTTAAAAGAGAGAAAGGAGAATGGAGACAGTAAATATGGTGAAGAGTTTATTATATTAAACAATGCAGGAAATGATGTAAATGTATACAATGATTAAGCAGCTCTTGGCATCCACTTTTTTGTTTCTACAATTACTTCAGGAATATTTATTAGTCACCCACTCTGGTCTCAGCACTACACTTGCTATAGAAAGCCTACACCTTATATTCCAGCAGTAAACACCAGGAGGAATTTGCATTTGAAATTTAGGAATGCTTGAAAGCACTTGGAGACAAAGATCTCATTTTCTGATGTGGTGACCAAGTGTCTAATAAGGACCTTTATTCACAACATTTCTTGTACTTTTTCTGCACCTTTAAACCCATGGTTTCATTACTTATCCCTTAAGTATCAGCATAGATGTTGTTTCCTTCAACAGGCTTTAGGAATGATCATCACTCGTTATGATGAGTAAGATGCATTCTTCAGCAGCTCTTGCTCTCTCCTAAGCAGAGATGTGTGGTAGTATCTTAAATAATAGTTTTGAAAGAGTTGCCAACTGAAGAAGACATGAGTACAACATGTTTTAGGTGTAAAGCTATCTGTTGTTTCTGGAGAAATATTTTCCCCTGGGACCTTCTCTTCTATTTCAAACTCCAATTCAAGATGAGTACCTTTCTATCCTGAACTGTACTTACTCCAATCTTCCTTGCCTTTCCCTAGGGCAACATTCTCTAGTTATTCTATTCTCTTGACAGGCTTGGATAATATAATTACGCATTTGAATTTACTGTGGATCATTCAAAGAGATAAATGGTGCACAAGTTTCATCATGTATTGATTCATGCACCATTTGCCATGAAGTTGATTCAGAGAAACACAATTACTTCTGTTACACTTCATTTATAAGCGTTTTTAATAGCATAAAGTGCAAAGTTTTAGAATTGCCTTTTGGAAAATAGCCCTTAATATATATTTTTGATATTTTCTTGCTGTAACCAAACAACACTTAAAAGCAGAATCTCAATTGGCATAGTTTCTCTATGAAAGACAACCTGTTTTTACTGACAATGAGGAAAAAAATTTCCTCTACTCTCTTAAACTACAGCTTTATTGTTAGAAAATGAAAATCTTTATCTGGCATAATTTTTTTTTTATCTACATAGTTCTAAGACTATAGAAGACCCTGTATAAAGGCTGACCATACAAATACTTTTCTCAAAAAGAATAGAACCTTTTTATAAGGCTTATAGCATTTAGGAATAATTAATATAAATAAACAAATATGTGAGTTATGCCACCAATTTTTATGTCTATTTGAGATTTTTTTCATGTCTTTGTACTTGTTTATTAAAATTATATAGGATTTTATTATAAATTTCCTATTCCTTAGAGGATAATTGGAAAGTATTATATGGAGAAACACATAATAGCCTTACAACTGAAGGCAAAATTTTGCTAGCGCCTATTTTATTTTCACCTAATTATTTCTTCCATAGAAATTGCCAGTGTAATGAAAGTAACATTGCCAGTGTCTTTTTCTTTTTTCCTTTCTTGCTAGTGAGGAATTTTCTAGACATCCTAGTTTAATAGGAGGCCCTGAAGATAGAACAAAATCTGTGCAAAGGTGAAAACTAGACAGGTGTCAATCTTTAAAAGGTAAAATGGGGAATAATAAATTGTTTCAATTTGGTGAGTAAATGACAGATGAGTTAAATGAAGAAGCAGCTATCAAAAAATAGAGAAAGTTAAAATTGTCAAGATCAAATATCAGATGACATGAAGGTATAGTTTTAAGTAAGCCCAGACATACGAAGACTGCAAAGCATAAGTATCATCTAACGAGGATGGTAATGGGATGAAAAGGCAGCCTAAAACTAATACAAAATGCCATCCTTTCTCTTTTGTAGATTCTTGGAACCTACAATGAAGATCAGTTGACCATATGCATATAGATTTATTTCTGGACTTTCTATTTTGTTTCATTGGAATATTTGTATTTATTATAGTAAGATACTGTTTTAACACTGTAGTTTGTAATATATTTTGAAATCAGAAAGTATAATATATAAGTTTTGTTTATTCTCAAATAGCTTTGATTATATGGGGGTCTTTAATGATTTTGTATGAATTTTCTATTTCTGTAAAATAATACCCCAAGGATGTTAATAGGGACTGTATTAATCTATAATCCTTTGGGATAGTATGGACAGTTTAACAATACTAATTCTTCTAATTCATGAACATGGGATACCTTTGCATTTATTTGTGTTTGTTTAATTTTTTTTTACACCCCACACAAAACAACTCAAAATTGATAAAGAATTAAGCATATCATTGAAGCTACAAAACTCATAGAAGAAAATGAGGAAACTTCTTGATATTAGTTTTGGCAATGATTTCTTGGATTTGACACCAAAAGCAAAGGAAACAAATTCAAAAATAGACAACTGGGACTAAAAAATTTCTTGAAATCAAAGGGGATTATTAC
The DNA here is from genome assembly GCA_025594165.1 of Tamias sibiricus. Lineage (NCBI taxonomy): Eukaryota > Metazoa > Chordata > Mammalia > Rodentia > Sciuridae > Tamias > Tamias sibiricus. The sequence continues at coordinate 103,724,528 of CM046663.1, read as the reverse complement.
AGCAAAATGGCAACCTTTAGAATGGGAGAAAATATACGTAAACTATTTTATAAATGATTTATATTCAAAATGTATAAGACTTGACTTCAACTCAACAGGAAATAAATAAAGAATACAGCTAAAAAATGGGCAAAGAGCTTGAATAGAAATTTCTTCAAAGAAGACATACACAGATAGTCACCAGTATATGAAAAGGTGATCAACATCACTAAATATCAGGGAAATGAAGATCAAGCTACCAGGAGATATTGTCTCATATCTGCTAAGGAAGCTTATGATATATATTAGAAAAGGTAAGTTAAGGGTGTGTAGAAATTGGTATGCTTGTACATCATTGGTCAAAATACAAAGTAGTATAAATATGAGAAAAAATCATATGGAAATTATTTAAAATTTTGAAAATAGTACTACCATGTGACACAGAAATCCTACGTCTAGATTTTATCCAAAAGAATTGAAATTAGAAACTCAAGGAGTTATCTCACTATCATGTTTATTCTAGCATCAGTTGTAATAGCCAAGATACAGAAGCAAAACAAATATCTATCAACAGATGAATGGATAAAGTAAAGGTGCTACGTATATGCAATGGATTATCACTGAACTTTACAAATCTATGTGGCAGGAAATGGGTGGACCTGAAGACATTATTGTAAGAGAAAATAAACCAGTGACAGATGGACAAATAGTGCATGATTTCAGTTATATGATTTCAATTATTTATATCTAAAATAGCCAAAATCAGAAGCAGAAAGTAGAATATGGCAAAATGGGGAATTATTTTATAAAGGGAAATTTTTTTCTGTTATTTAGGATGACTAAGTTTTAGAGTTCTGCTCTGCAACATAGTGCCAATAGTTAACAATAAGTTTTGTATTCATTGAAAAATATTATGAGGATAGATTTCATGTTAAGCATTATTACCAATACACACACACACACACACACACACACACACACACACAGAATTTTAGAGGTAATAGATATGTTTAGTACCATAGTTGTCGTGATAGTATTATGAATGTATGCATATGTCCAAACTCATTAAAATGTGCACATTAAATGTGTGTAGTGTAGTGTTTATGTGTTTGATATATTTCAGTAACACTATGCATAATATGTATGCATACTAGAAATCCTAACACATGAATGTCATGAAGAAATTGGGTCAAAGATTCACAAAGAGTTGGTCCATCTTCCCCAGTAGAAGTCATCTGAAAAAATATCATGTAGTAAAATGAACCATCTCTGATCTCAAGTGACTTGTAACTGGGTCTACTGTGGATTGGAATGGTAAATGTTCCTCAGTGAGTGGATAGGATCTCTGACAATGCTGTGTTCTCAAAAAAAAAAAAAAAAAAAAAAAATATATATATATATATATATATATATATATATATATATATATATATATATAAATAGAAAGTCTAAATTACACTTTATTCAGTGCCCCCCCAATAAAATCTCTTTATATATATATATATTTATATATATATATATATATATATATATAAAGAGAAAGTCAACCAAATAAAACCAAATAGGAGGCAGCTATTGGCTGACAACAGTGATAATTTTAGAAGCTTAGGCAAGCAAGGTAAACAAGAAGAGGAATATTTCCCCTTTAGTTTTAATCTGATTATGGAAATTAAAGACTTTTCCAGTTTTTTCTTAAGTGCTAAATAGTTACTGCCACTCAACTTGATTCAAGGATGATTTACATATTTTTTGGCTGGAATGTTTATCATATGTTCCATGTAGTAATGCTGGAAAAGTCCTTGACTATATTGCAAGTGATATGTGTGGCAATTCCAGTTTAAGATTGCTTAGTACCATTTGGTGTTTAGAAGCATTTGAATGGCTACAGTATGTCTATATGGAGTTTTTCTATCAAGCACTCAATTCCTCTGAAATCTCTGAATGTATTTTGTTTTTGTAAAAAGAAGTTTTACAGTTGATGTAAGCCTACGTGCACATGTGGTACAGACTTTTTTTTCCCCTTTTTCTCAGAACCATAGGTAAAGAGATGTCAGTATGTTTGCTTGAACACATTCACTCGGAGGTAGTCCTGGTGTTGAAATACAGTGGAAAAACAATGGTTGTCTTTAAATGAAATTTTAAAGAAATTACTTTTTAAATCATGATTTAAAGATCTATTAACAAAGCTGTATTTTAAAGCACTCATAGTTCAAAATATAAAAGCCTTAACGTCATAAAATGTCAATTGATACTCCTCAAAGACACAAAAAACAAAGACTATTTAAGGTCAAACTAGATTTTCATATATGAATATTAAATTGAAAGTAAGTATTAATATTTCAGTTTGGTCAGACTACATAATCCCTTGTGTAAATGCAAATGTACAGGTATTGAGCCTTTATGAACATGCTTTTATTTGCATAGAAGGTTAATGTAAGCAAAAACAAATTGTATTTGTCTTTAAAGTTATAATAAATTTTCTAAAATAATTTGTGTATGAGTGGTCTGTTTCTAACTGTGCCATTATTTGTGGATTTTATTTGATAGCAGTTTTTCTTTCCTCATCTACATGATAAATTACACTTTATTCACCACCCCCCCAAATAAAAAGGCAAAAGGCAATTATGAGGGGCATTATGGGGAAATTGGCATAAGTAGAAAAACATCTGTTCATATGACTATTATTTTATATTTGCTACTGAGAGAAGTGATTTTTCAGGAAGAGAATTCTCTCAAGATTTTAGTGGTTTATGATAGACGTGTATAGAAGACTTTCATCGATTGTTATTGGGATCCTGTTGTTTGACTATATCTCCTAGGGCAAGTTTTCAGATTTGAGCTAGATCTCAGGGTATTTTCTAAAAAGCAAGATGCAGGCTCAGGATGCTGTAGGTTGGTGCCTGGATCTGCCTTTACCTGTGGCTCTTTCGTGAGGTTGCTAGATTAAGCATGGACTTGCTTTCTAATGCTTCTTTTCTTCACTATTTAGTGACTGAAGTTCTTTATTTAACTTGGAAAAATAAGCTTATGAAATAAAGTTCTGAATTTAGATCTCATTTATTGGAAATTTTATCTTTAACTCGTGGTATACTTTAAACATAAGGGTACTCAGTTTCTAAATCCTAACTATAACACCATGACTTTTTCTCTTCTGTTTTCTAAGAGGAGAAAAACATAATGTTCTCTTCAAAATAATCTACCAGCCGAGGTGGATATTTGCTTTACTTTCCCCTACTCTATAAACTCCAAAGTTTAGATTTTTAAAGAAATATCCTTTCTGTATGGAGAGGGCATAAAAGATTAAGCAAACATAATTTAGATAATGTTTAGGTTTCTGAAGTCTTACACCTCCCATTCTGGGTTGGAAGGAGCTTTGGATATTGAAAATGTTATGGGATAAAGTGCTTAAACTGTGATCATCCAGTTCATGATAGTGTTAACACTCCGATATCAGATTCCTGATGTCCTGGATGCCATTCTAGTCTCTCTCCTATTTATGTCATAATTTAGTAAGGAAGCAAAAAGCCTGAGTTTGTATCTTCAGATAAACATGGTTAAGTTCCTTTCTATAACATATGACTTATATGTATACATTATGTAAACTCTGAATCTCAATATATCTGTAAAATGGGGACAATACTGTCTGTCTCATAGGATTAAATTTTACCATACATGGAATCTCTTGTCACAATGTCTGTCACATATTTAATCACTCAATGTTAATGATCATTTTAATACACCATCTTGCATTATATTATCAGAATTATCAGGGTCTGACAATGTCATTAGCCTAATACCTGCTGAGTTTATGCTTGTAACTATATTGCAATTAATGGTGGTGTTATTCAAATATTGCACTCAGTCTCTTGCTTATTGTGTTTAGAGTCTGCAATTCATATTTGCTTAAAAAAGTCAGGAAGTCTGACTTTGTCTTCTCCCCCAAATCTCAGTAGCTTAAAATAATATTTCTTGCCTGTGCCATTGTCTGTTGTCATCAGCAGGTTTGAATGACTTCTCCAATGAATCATTCAAAATTTCACCTGCTTTAATCTAGTGTCTTTGGCCTCTCCAAGAATCTTGCAACCTCCACATTAAAAAAAAAAAAACAAATGTGTGTGTGTGTGTGTGTGTGTGTGTGTGTGTGTGTGTAATTTGTCTATATGATTTTCTTTTTGCTGGCTATTTTTACTTTTTGAAGTAAAATAAGAACTTATGAATTCATGAAAGATTTTAAAGTCTGAATTAGAAGTGCAATATGATAAATTAGCCCCATTTTTGCTCCCCAGAACAGTCACATAGTCCCATGAAACTAAAGGGAAGGCTTGGAAATATATCTACTCGGGATGTAAAGAAAACAGGCTTTGATTACTATATTGACATTGTCCTGCTTAAATGAAGGTAGAGTGCAAACACCTGACTCATGTGATAGAAAAACATCAACGGTGAATGAGTGTATATTTGAGCCTCACAAGATACTTGAGAGATTAAGAAAGTGAGACACAGTGATTTACCAAAAGTTACTCACTGAGATGTTTGAAGAATCGAAATTCTGTTCAGAAATCATGACCTTGAAACAGAAGCCGATTCATGCATTCAGCTCCCAGGAACTAAAAGTATGGCTGATAAGGCACATTTTTCAGGTTTGAGTAGTGAATTCCTCTGTAGAAGACTCTGTAGAATATTGACTTTATTTAAAGGGAATCACCTCAACTGGAGTTCCCTGGAAGATTTTACCCTGTCCCACCTCATGGGATGAGGAAGAGAGTATAGCCAATGATCAGTAGATAAATAGGTACAGCAGCTCATTCCCCTTGCCTTAGGATGAGAAAACTGTGGCACAATTCACTCCAACACACTTCCCATGAAATCAAGCTGAGATCTGAAAAATCACATAGTTACCTGGCTTTGTCCCTTCCCTATCCTGCTCCACTAACTCCTTTACATGTTGTTCCAGAGAACATTCAAATTATAACTGACTTGCTGGTGGATCCCCATATTACAGGTTGCTTCAAAGGCAGCTGATACTGTTTCCTATTTTTACTACAATAAATTATCACACAAAGTTGCTTTACAAATGCAAGTTTATTATCTTATGGTCTGTATGTCAGAAATCCAACCTAAAATATGTGCAAAATCTAGGTGTAGTAGGGTTGCATTAGTTTCTGCTGGCTCTCAGAGACTTTCCTTATTATTTCCAGCTTTTATAAGCCACCCACATACCTTGATTCCTGGTCTCTGTATTTAAAGTCAGCATGATGGGTAAAGTTCTTCTCATGCTACATTGCACCTCTTACTTTTTTTTTTTCCTTTTCTACTTTTAAGAACACTTGTGATAACATTAGACCTTCCTGGATAATTCAGGTAATCTCCCTATATTAAAACCATCCAGTTAGTAACTTAATTCCATCTGCAACCTTAATTCTTATTTGTCATGAAATACATTATAGTCAAAGTTTCTTGAGATTAAGATGTAGATATATTTGGGATGGGGAGTAATTATTTTCCCTATCATGCCAACAATAGACACTTGGAAACAACAATAGTCCTAGGAACCAGATTATTTAAATTTAGTATTTTGAACATGGGTTATTCACCAGCAAAATATAATAATAATTCATCATTGGTAATAGGCAAAGTATTGATAATCTCTTGACAGGTACAACAAGTAGGAGATAGTTCACTCTCTTATGCATTGTTTCTGGCATTTAAGAGATATAAAAGAAATATTAATTATAAATGCTGTGGAATTGAGTTGTTTTGCTGGTCATTTATTCACAAAGAAAATAAGAGGCCATGGATAATTAAACAATAATTTATAGCAAAGTATGAGAATCATAGGGCAGCCTTAAAGTATGAAACCCTCATCTTCTGGAGCCAGAGAGTTGGTTGTGCTGAAGATCAAGTAGAGTGAGAGAAGCATGATTTAAGAGAAGGCATTAGAGTCAGAAAGTTATATACACTATGATCAGGATCCTAATAAAGAAGAAGGAAGGATACATGGACATGTACTTGAGAGGCAAGATAGTAGGGAAAGGAGAATACCCAGAACTTTTGAGGGCTGTTGATACTGGATATTGCTTTAGAACCAAGGAGAACACCTGGGGATCCAAAAAGTCATCACAGCTTTGTAATTTGAGTAGGAGATTACGGCATCAGAAAATACATGGACATCTGTCCCAGGTTCTTTTCACAATAAGGCAACCAGGCCCACAGAATCACTCAATGTTTGCTTTGCCAGCTCTCAAATACATAATCAAAATAGGCATAATTGGCAGATGGTATAATATTCACATTGATCATTGACATGTGGTAAGGCTATTCAAAGAGACACTGTTCCCCTAGGATAACAAATAAGGGGGAAAAATGCTATATGGCCTATGTAGTGGCATAGATTACTGTCTGTATTAAAGATTTCATGGACATAGAGATAGTGGAGCACATTTATTCCATCTGTTGAATTAAAGAGGGATAAAATGACCCCTGCAAAATCTGAGTGGATTGTGTCACATGTCAATGGATTACAGCAAACTATCCAACTAAGAGTTCATATTGCAGCTGTTGCACTACTTGCAACATGTTTACTAGAACAGATGATCTTGGCTTCTGATATTTGGTATGCAGCTGTCAGATCCACAAAATCATAAGAACAGATGCCCCAATAACAATTCACTACATATTGTAAGTAGTACATCACTGAGCAAGCTTCAGCAGCTTAGAGAGCACAGGTAAACACCAAAACACCAAAACAACTATCCCAGATCTTCATTTGACCTAGATTTTGCACCAACATCTTTTCCTTAGCTTCCTTTGGTCAGGGATCAGAAAATGAAAATCATAAGCTTGATTCATAGATGAGTTATGTTAACACTCTGGTATAATGATAAGATGGTTGGTTGCTGAATTATAGCTCTGTACAGATATAACCCTTAAAGATAAATGCTGGGGATAAATACTTTGAGCAGCCAAAACTTTAGATGGGTTATCTGATTATCTACTGCTGGTAATAATCTAGGTAAAGATATCCCCCTACTCTTGGGCAATGGCAAGTGGCTATTTTGTTTGGTTAGAATTAGGGAGGAGAAAGATTGGAATAAATGGGGGGAGGTGAAAAATATGTATAACAAGTGTGAGAATAAATATGAATGTGTCCAAAATATTATTTATGCATTAAACACATTATTGTGTGTTAAAGCTCATCACAGAGCATAAATGAATCACTAAATAACTAAGTCTGTTGATGCCAGTCAGTGTTTCTACTTGACGACTTTGTGCCTGCAAGAGAGGTCCCTGTATGGACTATCACAAAAATAGATGACAAAATGGATGACATCCTCATGTGCAGAAGCATGGTTAATTCTCTCCAGGATGATCTAGTATGTCTGACACTCCATTGCTAACGATCATTGGCTAAGGCCCCTGTGTGATACAATTCTTCAGAAAAACCAGCTGAATGCTTTAGAAAGTCAATAATTTATCCTAACCCTACTTTGAATGTGAGTTTGCCTATTCTCCTCATGGTTCTCAACCCATCAGCACTTTTCAATGTCTCACAGGATTGATCTCTTGACATGGGATTTTGGATAACATTTACTCTGACCCAAACAAACGAACAACTAAAACAACCTACACTTTATGTTTCCATGCACATGTATACAGACAATCCCCAACACTGGATGGTTCAACTTAGAGCATTTAATGATGCAAAAAGCAGTATGCATTCAGTAGAAACTATTTCAAATTTTGAATTTGGATCTTTACTGCAGGCCAGCAATATGTAGTATGATTCTTTTTCATAATTCTGGGCACTATCAGCCAAACTCAGCTAACAGTCAGTTATATGATCATGAAAGTAAATGACCATTAGTTTACAGTGCACTATATTGCTAAGCTGTGGTGCTCAGTAGGTTCAAGGTATTAAATGCATTTCCAACTTACAATAGTTTATCAGGATGTAATACCACTGTGAGATGAGGAACATCTTTGTGTGTTGCTGAATGAATGCACAAGTAATTGTGAACAGAGGCAGCCTATGAAGAGGAACCAGGTGAGTGGAGATCTATGTGGTTTTACCATGTGGACTTATTATTTTAGAAATAAATATTTTATTCTGAAATAATTATAGATTCATAGGAAAGTTGCAAAGATAGTGCAGAAAAGTCCTACATAGCGTTCATCTAGTTCACTCAATGTGTTTTTCTTGTATAGTGTCAGAACAGAAAATTGAAATATCATTTTGCATGTGTATGGACTATGCCATTTTATCACACATGTAGATCTGTGAGACAACACCACAGTCAATTACTGAACTACTCCATCATTACAAAGATCACCTTTGGGCAACCTTTTGTAGTCACACTTGCACCCGACCCCTGTATGCCCTAACCTCAGGCAACCAGTAACTATTCTCCATCTCTGTAATTTTATTCATTTCAAGAATATCACATAAATTAAATCATATAACAGGTGACATTTTGAGACTAGGTTTTTTTTCCCCTCCACAGATGTGTGGTCTCTCTCTACTCCTGCGAGGAGGTCCATGGAACAGGGTAGAAAAGAGTGTAGCTGTGGAGTCACAGATCAAGACCTCCGGAGACCATAGTGGAAGCAGGTCTGATTTTATTTCATAGTTACCATGTATATATACTCGGGCAGTAATTGAGCAGATTATAAGCAGCCACCAATACAATTTCTGTCCTTGCGGCAACAAATCAGGGAATGGGCACTGGAGTAAGCGCTGTGACTGCAACACGTGGTCTCACGCTCAGGGCCGTGCCTATGGGGTGAGTGCCCTGCAGCTCATGCTCCTAGCATGAGAGGAGTGGCCTGACAATCAGGTGCCCTTAACATATGCCATCTATGCAATCAGAACTCCATGAACTTGTCCCCACACACAGAATGTCTTTGAGATTCATAGGAGTTATTGTTCCCAGCAATAGTTCATTCTTTTCATTGCTGCATGTAGTTGGATCATGCCCTTCTAACTCTGCCACAATCTTTTTAGTCAGTATGTTTAAATCATTTAAAAGAAATTATTGGCATACTTTGTCTTATATCTGCCATTTTGTTTTCTGTTTATTACCTCTGCTTTCCATCTTTCTACATTATGTTTCCTGCATTCTATGGATATATAAACATATTTTATAATTCCATTTTAATTTATCTGTAGTGCTTTTGAGCATAGTGGTATAGAATATTTAGTTGATGCTCTAGGCACATATTTTACATACACAGCTTATCACAATCTACTTGTATTAAAATTTTAGCAGTCTGACTAACGTTTAAGAATCTTACTTTTAGTTATATTTACCCTTCCTGTTTAGAATATACAATTGAATTATTTTCTCTTCTTACATTGAGACTTATATCAGAAAGTAATAATTTTTTTTTGCTTTAATCTGAGACTTAAGTCAGCAGTCTCAAGAGAGAGGAAAATCAATTGTTTTTACCCATACCTCTACTATTTCAGTTTTTCTTCCTTCCTTCTTGATGTTCCAATATTTCAACTGTTATAATTTCCTTTCTGTTTAGGACTTACTTGAGCCATTCTTTTAATGTATATTCACTGTTAAAATTTTCTCTTAGTTTTGCTAAGCTCTGAGAATGTCATCTGAGAATGCCTTTAATTGCCTTATCCAGGAAGGAGTTATATTTTTGTGTACATAGATTTCAGAGTTTTCAGCTCTTTTCTCTTTTAATACCTTAAAAGTATTGTGCCCTTCCTTCTTGCTTCTTCAATTTCTTATTAAAACAAACAAACAAACAAACAAACAAAACCTTTTTCTACTAAAACAGAATTGTTTTCACTTGTAGTCAGGTTGCTATTGTTTGGATATGGATCCCTAAAGGCTCATGTGCTGGAAGCTTGGTTTAGAGTGTGGCAGTGTTGGGATTCTAGAACCTTTAAGAGGTGTGGTCTAATGGAAGGTACCTGGGACTCCTTAGGTGTCTGGGACTCCTCTTTCTAAATGAATTGATGCTGTCTTACAGCAGTCCCATAAGAATGGCTCGTGATGAGTAGGCCTGGTACCTGCCCTCTGTGACTGCCAGCTTGACTGTTTACTCAGTTTCCAAAACTGGGCTGATGAGGAGATAGGAAAAATGACAAACACACACAGAAATACAGAAAGCAGGACCCCATGGTGCAGCCCACCACCTCTCATGGAGGAGGACTGAGAGTGAGCAGGTTCTGCATGTTTATTTTATAGATTGTCACATTAAAGGGATTCATTGTGAGAAAGTTACTTTAAAACAGAACCAAGTTCTATTCAAAATATTAAACAGCCCAATTATAGTCATCAGCTTGAGCCCACAGTTCTCCACCCCAGGGCAGCTGGCACCTGAACCTTAGGTCATGAACTGATAAATTCCATGGCAACCACAGAATGTCCCCTTGAACAGGGTGTTACCATACAAATTGGCAGGTTTTCTTGGTGCCTTTGCTCCAAAAAATTTACAAGGGAGGGGTCAGCCTCTGTCTCTGGGCAGCTCAAAAACCCATAACCATTTGCTGCTCTGGAAACCCCTCAATCTCTCTGGTTTTTATGTTCACAAATGTGCCCTTTCTGCAAGCTGGAGTTCCCACTTTTTGCCATGTTGTGATGCAGTTTTTATGGGGAAGCTGGAGTCATGTGTTTGGATCTTCCACTCACTAGAAACACAAGCCAAATAAACCTCTTTATTTTATGTTACCCAACCTCTGGCCTTTTGTCTTAGCAACACAAAACAGATAAGGAAACAAGAGTTTATCTGTTTTCAAGAGGGATTTATTCTTCTCCTTCTCCTTCTTCTTCCACATCTTATTTATCAACCATAACTTCAAAAGTTTCATTATGATGTGTCTTGACATGAATTTCTTGGGTTTATCATATTTGGGGTTCATGCAGCTTCTTTAACTAATAACGGATACATGTAGCAAGACCCATTCATTTAGATTTCTGTTGTTATCAACCTATCTTTGGAAATAATTATGCTCCCTTCCTCTAGGTACAGAGAGGGCACCTCTTACAGAAGTTCTTTTGACCTGCTTCATGGGCACTTCAGAGAGTCTTTCTGCATATGCTATATCTCAGACTTCTTCTGCTTAAAATATTCAATATGCTTAAATGACATAGTTTTATACTATGTTCCAAACCCATCACCAGTTCAAAATGCATTCATACAGTTTGAAAACAAAAAAAAATCTGTTAATATAATTTTTGTAATATGTCCCCTAAACTACAACATTAATTATAATTATCTTCAGGATAGTTGTATACATTGTTTTAATTATATGGTCTTTTTTTTTTTTTTTTTTGTGGTACCGGGGATTGAACTCAGGGGCACTCGACCACTGGGCCACATCCCCAGCCCTTTTTTGTATTTTTTTTATTAGAGACAGGGTCTCACTGAGTTGCTAAGTGCCTCGCCATTGCTGAGGCTGGCTTTGAACTCGCGATCCTCCTGCCTCAGTCTCCCAAAGTGCTGGAATTACAGGCGTGTGCCACCATGCCTGGCTTAATTATATGGTCTTATTAGAGAATATCTTCTAGCTCCATAAAGTTTTAATGTAATAATATGTTCTAAAGGAGGCAACAAAAGGGGCGGGGGTTCTATGTTAATCTGGAAGAATGAATTGCTAGAGTGCAAAGATCTTAGTAATTTTGCTTAGCTCTTGGCCACTGAGATAGAATGATGGCTTTCTTTTAAACCAGTGGTAGAGCATGTCTTATTTTCTTGACTACAATTGTCACTATTGAAAAGAAATATATCCAGTTGGAAAGACTATGTTCTAAATATATTTGGAAACCAATATCTTTTATAAAATACCACTACAAGATATTGTAGTTGTAAATCAAGAGGAAGCTGGTCTTTGACTTTGTGCTACACAGACATATCTATATGGAATGGAATGTTTATAAGCTTTGCCCTTTTTACAGCTCAGGAAATTTAAATTCTTTTTCCTCCCAGCAGAGTAAATTGTTTCACAAGAATTTCAATGTTAGTGAGTATATTTTTATGGGATCCAACATGAAGTTAGAACTGTCAATGTAAAACAAAATAAAAGTGATAAAAAAAGGTTGATTCACTTTCTATTTAAAGTTGAATTGTGTGAATCACATGTCTCAAAACTGCATACATAACATTCTACCAGTGTGTATAATTCACAATGTGAGTATTCTTTACATGGGTAAAATAACAATTTAAAAATCCCTTCTTGACCATGTATCACTCATTACCATGCTGTCCATCAGCTTTCTGTCACTGTGACCATATTACCTGACAAGAAAAACTTAGATGAGGAAAAGTATTTTATATCATAGCTTCAGAGGTTCAGTCTGTGTTGACTGCCCCAAGGCAGCAACATTATGATGGAAGGCATGGTAGAGGAAGATTGTCAGATCATGGCAGTCAGGAAGCAGGAGCAGAGAGAGAGAAAGAAAGGGACCAGGGACAGATATATTCCCAAAGACCATGCCTCCAGTGACCTAATTCCTACAGCAGGCCCCACCTACCTACATATGCTACCTAGTAGTTCATTCAAATTATTAACCAGTAAATGTATTAATCCACTGAGGAGTTTATAATTCACATAATCCAATCTTTTCACCTCTGAACATTTTTGCATTGCCTAACACATGAGCTTTTGGGAAGACAGTTCTAAATACAAGCCCTAACACCTACTCATATATTAGAAAAGAAAGCAAAATTGTTCATAAACTGTTAAAATTGTATTTTTTCATTAGTAAGAAAATTCTCTAAGCCAAAATCCATGATTTTTAAAAATGAAAGATTTAATGTAGCAAATTTCTATCTCTATTGATAAACACATGCAATAGTTAGAATGTTATATAGTCTACTTTTGTTGTAATTAGATTAGAAAAATAGAAATTACTTTTTTGGAGCTTTTACTTATAGTCACAGTACATATAAATACATCCTTTGTAGAGTAACTTTCTTAAACTTGAGTTAAAAGAGATTTTCTCAAACTGCCCAAACTTCAACATAAATGCAAAAAAAGCATGAAAAAAAGATGAGGTACTGGCAATCAAATTCCATAGTCTTGAATATTTTACCAGGGACCAGCATCTCAGGAGAATAATAACAAAAGAATAGTAGGTAGCTACTGTAGAACAAAACTAAACCTCTAGGTATATAATGACTTGCATTTTGCATTGGTCACTAAGTAAGTTTATCCTGAAGTCACATGTCACCAATAACTACTTTCTAGACTTGTTTTCAGCTTAGATGATCTTTTTATTTTTGTTTCAGACTATGTTTTTGTTTGCTTGTTTGTTTGTTTCTTGGTAAATTAGCATACTCAAAAACCCATGGTTTATAAACATTTCAAAGATTTTTTAATGAGTTCACTTATTGTAAATTCATAAATTTATTTGGCATATAACTACAATTTATATTAAAATTATAATTACCATAAAAACATTTCCAACAAAAGCCAAGCTCGATTAAACTTTTTCTGCTTTCCTTTTGAGAACATGATCCTGGCATCTTTCACATAAAGCTGCTTTTGGCACAAAACTTGGAAGGTTCAAATGAAATTGATTTTGGCATTTTTCAGCTGTTTTTTCCAGGTAAAAATGGTTGACAATTTGAGAAACTATATGTTCACTGCATCAAATGATGAATGTTCTGAGTAATAACACTTTTATGCCTTCTGTGTTGCTCCCTACAGATTACATGTTTTCATCTTTCTTTAGCTACTCTTGATAGTTTGAATCTGTTGCCTTCAGGAAAAAAAAATGTTTAGAGACATTTTTCATTTCTATTATAAATTATGTAGCATTAATATAATTCTCTATGCTGTCTACAAAGTATTTTGCAAACATAGTGAAGTTAGAGAAGGCATTGCTATCTTACTTTTGAACTGGAAACAGTACTGAGTACTTTTTGACTTGAAAATGAATGAAATTAAAGTAGGAGAAACTGTGAGGAAACCAACTGTCCCTGATATATACTGCCATAATATAAACCAACTATCAATATTTTCTTGGTAAGAGTCCTGCCGATATATTTCTATTATTCCTTTGTCATTGGAACAGTTATTTCCCCATATTACAGATCACTTCCTTTCTGAGTAAAATTCATTGAAAGGGTTGGAAATAAAATGATTTGAGATATTAGAATGAACATCTAATAGTTAATGAAGAGCCTATCTAACTGAATATAAATAAAATTTGAAACAGAAGTAAAGAAACTATATTTCCAAAATAAGATGACTAAGATAATCCAAACTATTCAAAAACAAAGTCCTCTTGACTCATAAAAAGTCAGAAAAAAAATAAATTACAATGAGCTGATACTACTCTCTTATTGACTCTCATGCAAATATGTTTTATATCAAAGTAGTTTTGTTTTCCTTTTCATGCATATTTTTACAAACCCATATGTATAAATATCACAATGGCATCATTAGAGAATTAATATGATAATATTAATTAGAAATCAATTATAGTTGCTAATTTTTCTTACAGTTCTCATAAACAAAATATAAGAACAGTCAGCTTTTAATAACAAAATTCAATTAAGCTCTATTACAGTTATTATACATTATGTACTTTATGAAGTATAGCAATGCTTCATTTTGGAAATAATGGATAAAGAAAGCATGCGAGATAATATGTATAAATGAAGAAAGCTAGGTAAATTTTTGTTCTGTATAATTAATATAAACACCATGACAGTAAAAATGTTTTGTTGTTGACTATTGAGTACATATAACATAGATTGTAAATCTCAGTAGTTGTTCAAAATATGAATGTCAAATTGAAGTTGAATGAAGACAATTATCTTCTTATGTTGCAAAGCCATAACATATATCATGTATTTGGAATTGCTGAACAGTCATAAACAGAATATACGCATATCGAGGTTCTTAAAATTTCAGAATAAGTCCATTTACAAAGTGTCAAAGACTTTCAATAATTAAATCATTTAAGATGTATTATCTAATTAAAATTTTGAATAACTTCCTGTTCTAAGACAGAAAATTAAAGTGCCTTTAAAAATTAATATTTTTATAAAAATTAATATCTTCAATGCATTCATTTTTCTTTCTAAACAAGTATAATATACATAAGGTAGCTTAATTATCATGAACTAGCTGTTGATTAATCATCTACAAGTGGACCTATATATATTTATTTTTTAAATAATAAAACAAGTATTTCCACTACTTATAAAATATGCAAATTATAATTAATGTATAAATTATTGGTTACTTTATCAGGTTCAAGATTAAAGTGTTAAACAGTCTAATTTTTCAAAATTTAAATTAATATTAAATAGCCAGAAAAGAGAATCAATATTAGGTATGCCATACTTATTTATTTATTCATTCAACAAACATTTACTGAATAGACAACACTGTGCAGATCCAGAATGAATGCATAAAGTTAAATTAAACAATGCTTCTCAGATAACATATTTGACATAACTGAAGAAGTTTGAGTATTGCATTTAAAGTTTCTTAACGGATAGCAACACAACACATTTAACTGACTTTTCTATAGGCTATTCAAGTTGTGTTCCATACTGACGAAGCATGAGAGTAATGGATGTAGTACAGAAGGTGGGGACAGTTTCTCCAAAGCCTATTCCAGAGCTGTCATATGTAGAGGATTTTAGTAAAAAAAACTCAAACAAAATGATATAAGGATCTTGAGCTTCAGATAGTAAAGAGGCAGTGAAAATTTCCTTTTGGAAACTATGACAGTATAACTAAGATGAGATCATTCCTTATTTCATAAAGGACAAAACAAATGGTATTTTCTTATTAGTTCATTAACTGTAACAAATATACCATACTAATGTAAAATGACAGCATTAGAAATTAGGTGAAGAGTAGTATATGGTAACATTTTGCAAGACCTGCCAAATTTTTCTGAAAGTCCAGTACTGTTCTCAAAAAATAAGGATTATTTTTAGAAAATGAAACTTTAGTCCAACACTCAAACCAAAACCTCATGGTGACCAAGTGATAGCTGGAGAATTGTGCATGCTCCAATTTTGTTCTTCTTCAGTTTGTCTTGGTATTATTTTTCATTTACATATAAATTTTAGAATGGATTTGTTAATTTACACAAAAATGTTACAACATTAATAGTATTGTTTTGTGTGAATAGATAAATTTGGGGCAAATTGGTATCTTTATCTCAGGAATGTGTTAAACTTTATCTGCGTTGATATCTCAACCCACTCTCTTTAGATTTTCTTTTTTTAAAATTTTGATTCTAATTAGTTATACATGTTTGCAGAGTGCAATTCACTTCATATTACATATAAAGAGCACAATTTTTCAAGTTGCTGGTTTTATATAAATATTTTTACAACAATTGTGTCTTCATACATGTACTTAGGGTAATGATGGCTAACTCATTCTACCATTATTCCTATCCCCTTGCCCCTCTTTGTTTTATTTAAAGTTCTAATGCTTTGATTCTCTTTGATGCTACAATAAGGTATTATATATACATACATATATGTACATATCTATGTGTATAGATATGTACATATCATATATATATCATATATAATCATATATATATATGTATATATGATTTCTTGTTCTATTTGTTGCTGGACACAGAAGTACAATTTTATTTACATTGACTTTTTATCCCACATATTTATTGAATTTCCTTACTGATACAAATAGCTCCTCTATAGAATATATGTGATTTTATGCGTACATGCTCATATCTCTTGTATAGAATGTCATTTTTTCTTACCAATGTTTATAATTTTATTCATTATCATTGACTTATCATGCTCTCAAATATATAAAATAAAATGTCAAATAGCAATTGAGACAGCAGGCTCTCTAATTTTATTCTTTATTCTAGAGGGAAAGCTTTTGACATTTTTTAATTCTTCAATTTAAGGTAGTTACTGTAATTATTTTATAAATATCTTTGATTAGGCAAAGAAGGTGACTTTTATTCAGTTTAATATGTATTACTATTTTCATCATGAGTAGGTGTGGAATTTGTTCAAAAGTAGTTTATCCTTCTGTCTGAATAATCATGATTTTCTAATTTATTTTATTTAATTGGTTTATACATCTTTTTTTTTTCTCTTTTTATCTTTTTTTATGATGCTAGGAGTTGAACCCAGAACTAAACAAGTGCTCTACCACTAAACAACACACCCATCCTACTTTATATAGTTATTTCTTACATATTGATATATCAAACTAGCACTTATGAAATACATTCTTCTTTGGAGGGGGAAAGGAGAGTGGGGGAAAAACACAGTGCACTACAGATTTGACTTATTAAAATTTTGCTTAAGATTTTTATATTTTCTCAGAAGAGAATGACTTGCAGTTTTCCTTCCCTATAATGTCCTTCTTAGGTTATATTATCAAGATCATTCTGGGCTTATAAAATGGATTATGGATTCTTCCTACTTTTTCTTTCCCATGGAAGAGTTACATAGGTTTTATTTCTTTCTGAAAAGTTTAGTACTATCTGCTGATGGCACTATCTGGGGCTGTACAAGATCAGAACTTGAATTTATTAATAAATATAGGATTGTTCAACATTTGTGTTTTCCCTAGAGTAAATTTTGATAGTTCACAATTGAGGGCTTCCTATTCAATTTAAAATTCTAAACATAGCATTTTAGCCTAATTTCTCCAAAGTCACAAATCATAGTTTCTCTGGTATCTGAATGTGAGATTTGGCAAGACTTTCAGGGCCATGATCAATATGAATGATTATTATATATGGAGTGGAAAACAATATTTATTCAGGTGGTACCATGTCTGTTTTTAATATGTCATTAAAACAAAATATTAATTGCATCACTCAACCTTTTATAGTATTGGTTATTTTTATTTTATATATCACTATAGTTTATCAGTTAAAAAAATTAAAAAATAGAAGGAAGACCAGTAGAATAAAGAAAGCGAATTAGGGTGGGTAGGAAGGGAAGAAAGGGGTAGTAATGGTGAAAATTCTGTTATATGCACTTATGAATATGTCAAAGTGAACCCCATTGTTATGTATAACTATATACACTAAGAATAAAATTAAAAATAACACATGGAAATATAAATGGTGAATTACTTAGATATGACATTTTCAATGAAATAATAAAAACAAGTGTTCATTTTACATACTCTGGTTTTAGGTGATGTGTTTGTGTGTGTGTAGGAGTTTGTCCTTGGTAGAATTTCATCTTTATTATTTTGAATATGTTTATTTAGCTTCCCTAGTTCTCTCATTAAAGGTCTTTAAAGCGGGTTTGTACTTCAGTGCAAACCACCTTTCTTCTTTCCTTGCATAACCCAATAGCCTCATAAAATTAGATCTCTGAGTGGTAAAGAATGCACTATTTTTGCTTAGTAATTTCATGGAATCTCTTTTTTTTTCATTGTATTGGTTCATGTTCTTTTTAAAATTTTTTTATTAATTAATTTATGTATTTAAATTAGGTATATATAACAGCATATATATATATATATATATATATATATATATATATATATATATATATCTTTGCATTTTGGTTCATTGTACACAATTGCAGCACAACTTTTCATTTCTCTAGCTGTATACAATGTAGCATTGCACCCTATGTGCAGTCAGTCATACATGTACCTAGGGTAATAATGTCCATCACATTCCACCATCTTTTCATTCTACTTTTAAACTTCCTATATTTTAATTTTTTCATCTTACAAGTATTATGTTCTTATCTTAAAATACACTAAAAAACCATTAGCCTTTAACTAGACTATTCAATTTATGCTTTGTGGTTTAATTGTATGATTTTATACCATTTATTTTATAGTGTTTGAAGCATTAATCTTCAACTTATTATGATTTATCATAAATTAATAAATTTACCACATCTCAGAAAATTCAAAAGCTTTGAAACATTTTTTACTGTGTATCTTAAGAACTATCTTTCTTTCATATTGTGCATTTATTTAAAACTCACAAGATGTTTCTACAGTTTTTTTTTTTTTTATGATCAATCAGCATTTTATACTTTCTGTGATTCCTGTATCTGTGTGAACACCAGAAAATCCTAGTTTTCCTCTAGGATTATTTTCCATCCCTTTTAATAAATATGTCTCCATATGTCAAATTTTCTTTGTTTTGGTTTGTTTACAGTTTTTATATTTAATTTCTCCATTAATCTTGAAAGTTATTTAAGGGAGATACGAAATTTCTCATTGATATTTTGATATTTCTTTTTTAAGAGCTTTGGGTATATAATCAGAGTTTCCTTGCTTTCATTTTTTTCTCTTAAAAACTCATCTCTTAGTATTTTGTATATTTTTAAAGTTAGTATAACTGATTTTTGCTTTGGACTCAGTGTCTTATTTTTGCCTTTATAACTTATCGATTTGTTATGATATGCAAATGTACATTTTTATGGATTTTTTTCCATATTTATAATTTATAATTTGCTTTAGTCAGCTTCTTTGCTGCTGTGACCAAAGGACCCAACCCCCCAAAAAAAAATTGGAGAAGGAAAGGTTTATTTGACAGTCAGATTTTCAGAGGTTTTAGTTCATAGATGGCCAACTCCACTGCTTTGGCCTTGGCGTGAGGCAGAACATCATGACAAAAAGGTGTCGGGGAGAAAAGCAGCTCCAGACATGGCACCAAAAGCAGAGACAACAGCTCTGTTCACCAGAGACAAAATATAAACCCTGAAGGCACAGCCCCAGAGAACCACTTTCTTCAGCCACAGCCTACCTGCCTATAGTTACCACCCAGTTAATCCCTATCAGTGGATTAACACACTGATTATGTTAAGGTTCTTCTAACCCAATCATTTCACCTCTGTACTTTCTTGCATGGTCTCACACATGAGCTTTTGGGAGACACCTCATATCCAAACCATAATATAATCACTTCTTTTTACTTATTTATTTTTTCTCCCCTTTTAAGCTGATGCATAGAAAAATATATATATATATATATATATATATATATATATATATATATACACACACATATATATATATATATAAAATCAAACATGTATACATTGTATAATGTTCAACTAAGGGTAAACATATCTACCTCCATAAGCAATTATCAGTTCTTTATTCTAAACATATTCCTTTTTCTTCAGCTTTTAAAAATATATTGTACATTATTGTATTTATAGTCAATCCCTTGTGCAATTGAACACCAGAATTTCTTTCTCCTATCTACTATAAATTAGGACCTTTTACTCAACTTTTCTCCTATACCTTTTTCCTCTCTGCTGTCAGACTCCAGTAACCACCATTCTGTTTTCAACTTCCATGCAATCAAATATTTGAGGCTTTACATATGAGTGAAAGCTATTTATCTTTCTGCACCAATCTTATTTGCTTAGCATAGTAATCTCCAGTTCCATCCATGTTGTTGAAAATGACAAGATATCATTTTTTAGAACCGAATAGTATTCCATTTTGTATATTCTTTATCCATTAATCAGTTGATGGATACTTTTTCTCTGTGACTAATGCTTCACTAAACATAGGAGCACAGATTTCAAAGAACTCATTTCATTTACTTTGAAT
This sequence comes from Tamias sibiricus, assembly GCA_025594165.1. Classification (NCBI taxonomy): domain Eukaryota; kingdom Metazoa; phylum Chordata; class Mammalia; order Rodentia; family Sciuridae; genus Tamias; species Tamias sibiricus. The sequence goes on along the minus strand of CM046663.1, from coordinate 103,704,022 downwards.
ATATACACAGTAGTGGGATTTATGGGACATATGATGGTTCTATTTTTAATTTTTTAAAAAAATTATTTATTCGTTTTAGTTGTACACAATGCCTTTATTTTTCCGTGGTGCTGAGGATCGAAACTGGGCTGTGCATGTACTAGGCAAGTGCTCTACCACTGAGCCACAACCCCAGCCCCTCTATTTTTAATTTTTTAAGGAAACTTCATGCTGATTTCCAAAATGACTAATTTATATTCCTCATAGTACAAAAGTGTTGCTTTTTTTTTTTTTATGGTTCAGGGATTGAACCCAGGGTCTTGTGCATGTGAGGCAGGCACTCTACCAACTGAGCTATACCCAGCCTTTACCTCTTCTTTACATACTTGCTGGCACTTATATTCCGTCTTTTTAATAATAGTCATTCAAAATAGAGTGAGTTGATATTTCACTGTGGTTTTGATTTGCATTTCCCTGATGATTAGTGATGGTGAGTATTTTTTCAGCTGATATTTACACGTATTCCTTTGAGAAATGTGTATTTAGATCTATTGATCTTATTTGATTTTTTTCTTCAGTTCCTTATATATTCTGGATATTAAACCCTTGTCAGATGGAAGATTTGCAGATATTTTCTCCCACAGTACATAAGTACTTAAAAATATTTATTTTGCTGTTTTTCATGTTGTTTTTGCTATCTGTTTATGGTTTTCATTAGTTTTGAACATAGAATCATGTCACCTGCATTTTCTCCCCTATTTCCTTTTGAGACCATAATTATGTACATACATCAGGGATCTACAAGCTTTTCTTTTCTTAAAAGGTCAAGTAACAGATAATTTAGACTTCTCAGGCCTCATAAGTATCTGTAATATATTCTTTTTGTGAATGCTTTAAAATGCTTAAAAATAAGTGTTACCTAAAGAACTTACCTTAAGAACTGTGCAAACATGGGGCATAGACTCAATAAGTTCTGGATGATATCACCCCTGCAGAGAGACTTTATATACCAGCATGAACCAGGGCTAAGGATGCTAGAAATCTAAAACCATCTTAATCAGTCAGGGTTTAGATAATTCAGTGTTGGTCTTTCCACTTGATGTAATCCAAGGTATTTGACATGTGCTTTATTGTAGTATGTAATTTTTTAGGATCTGAATAGAAAGTTTGGAGGATTTAACAGAAGCCTTTCCTCCTTAGCAGGACTTGGACTCCAATTTTTGGCCTCTCAGGAGAGGGGGTGGTTAAAGGGGATTAAACTCAGGGGCTCTCAACCACTCAGCCACATCCCCAGCCCTGTTTTGTATTTTATTTAGAGACTGGGCATCACTGAGTTGCTTAGTGCCTCCCCATTGCTGAGGCTAGCTTTGAACTGGTGATCCTCCTGTCTCAACCTCTTGAGACACTAGGATTACAGATGTGTGCCATCATGCCCTGCTGGCCATCTAAGACTTTTTAAATGTTCCCAGATCTGTGCTCAGCTATTAAGTCTCCCAGCTGCCATTCTTGTTTCCGGAACTGGCTATCACCTGAAAGGAAAAAAAGTAACCATAAGTTCACAGCTCCCCACTCGCTTGCCTTCCTCTTCCAACCTTTGTTTCCATAAATCTCCCTTCTTTTGTCAATATAAACTACATTCAAATACTGTGAAAAGTACTTTTCTGGCTTCTATACCTTTTTCCATTGCATTTTTTTAAATCCATACTTTCTCTGATTATCAACATTCTTGATGTTTATACTGTCTGTTTGCTTTTCTATGCTTGCTTCCTTCCTTTTTTCCTTCCATTAATTTCCTTCCAACTTTGAATTAGAGGTGAAGAATAATCTCTAGTAAGCCCACATGGTTAAAAAGGAATAAATGTAACAAATATTAAAATTACATAATTTCTAAGAATGTGGCCATAGAAGAATGTTGTGGAGGACATAATTAGGTATATTGTACTGGGAAGACTTTGGTTCACTAAATGTGTTTTCTGAGGATGTTGTTTTAGAGGATTATGGTTTTTTGTTTGTTTCTCCAATCGCTCTCCCAAGCAATACATAGCCAATTTATCAATTAAGGAAAAAATTTTCAGGTAATATATGACAAAATAAAGAGGGATTTTTACTGTGCAATTGTTTCTAAGTTAAAAAAAAGAAAATAAAAGAAAAATCCAGGTGTTAGGGCAATTACATACCTATGTGGTATCAAGAGTAGAAAAGTCACATCAATCAGACTTTTTACTATAGGACCTAACTTCTTAACCAGGAATTCTAAATATTTCCCTAAATCATAAGCCACCCTTAAGCTTAATCTTATCTTACTTGCCAGCAAAGTGCTTATATTCAAATATTTTCTGATCTTTGGTTATACCTTCAAATTATTAGGTAAAACTGTTTAAACTTTTAAGAGCTATAAAGTATAAACTCCTCTATACTCCCATTAACTTTGAAGTTCCAGTAGTGGCATCTCTGTCTTGTTTCTACATGTGGTAATGTGTCATTTTTTCTTCTCCAAAGAAATCACTTATTAGCTAGGTGTGGTGATGCATACCTGCAAGTTTCAGTGGCTCAGGAGGCTGAGGCAGGAGGTGGCAAGTTCAAAGCCAGTCTCAGCAACTTAGTGAGGTCCTATGCAACTGAGTGAGACCCTGTCTCAAAATAAAATAATATAAAAAAAGAAAGAAAGACATGACTGGGGATGTGGCTCAGTTGTTAAGCTCCCTTGGTTTCAATCACTGGTACCAAAAAAAAAAAAAAAAAAAAAAAAAAAAAAAAAAGAAAAAAAAGAAAAAGATATTGCTTGTTGTACTGTGCTGCTGATTGCAACAGCTATAACTATGTTACCTACACACTTTGGGAAACTTTACTGCACTTGGTTGTACAGTGTGTTAAATTGTTTTTAAAAAGTTTTAACACATAATTGACATTGAGATGTGAGGATCACTTTTGAGAACTGGGATTATTTGAAAGACTTGAAACATGCAGAATATCAAAGTTGGCTTCTATATAAATACAACACTAATAGTAGAGCACACCTAAGCAAATAATTATCCAAAGTTGCTAAGAATTTGAATTTTTCTGCAGTATTATGCATTTTATATTCGAACCCTTTTATCCATATCTTCTGAAGAACACTTCAGAAAAAAAAGTTCTTACAAGGAACTTATCAATAAAAAAATAAGTTTAGAAAATTTTAATTGCAATAAAGTTCATCTTGATCAAACTAGATCTTCAATCTGCTGAAGCAAAGATAAATTTGGCTCAAGTTCTAAGAGAGCTGAGTCAAACTCATACTAAATAATGGCATTGGTTAAATCAATGTTAATATGAGCAGCAGGAGAGTTTGATTCCAGAGAACCTTAAGTGTTCTGCAGGCATCCTGATAATAAGGTAGAACTCCAGCTGGTATCTGTTTGATTCACCAGTACCTAATTATCTTCCACAATAATATGAAAACATTGAATGCAGATTCACTAATCATGACACTAAAGGTTTACCTTTGACATTAATATCTAAATAATGACACCCCTAATTGCCTAAGTCATGATAATCATTATCACAATGAAGGACCAAAAGAACTAATTTTACACACAAGAAAATGAGTTCCTTGTTCCTTTCTTCCCTCTACATAGTTTCAGTCACAATACTTTCTCTTTTTATCATCCCCATGAAAGATCCAAGTAAAAAACAACAAGAATAATTTTTTCTAAAACATATACATACACACACACATATACTTCTGTGTATTTTAACATGTTGATGCCTTTAAAAAGCAGAACTTTTTACATCAATTATTTTGTGAAGTCAAAATAAAATGATGAATGAGTGCATCTGTGTGTGTGTGTGTGTGTGTGTGTGTGTGTGTGTGTGTGTGTTTGTGATTGGGTGGGTTTTGGAGATTTTATGGATCAGACTAACACCATATGCATTTTGTTTGTAGGCTTGAATATAGTTTTATCATTTTATAAAATTCTGATAAGATCAAAGACAACAACAAGGTATGTTTACAAAAGCACCCACTTACTGAGCCAGAATTAATTGTTGCATGGAGACTATCTAGTTTATCTGATTATACTTAGTACAGAAATATGTTGATCTTTGAAGATAAATGAATGTAGTTTAGAAAACTGGTTTTTACTTATGAAAGTGAGAATTTGCTAATTTGTCATATTTGTATTAATTGATTAATTGGTCAATAACACAATCTTAAATAATATAAATAATAGACACCACCTTGTAAATACTAAGATTAGCTTTCTGAACTATTGAAAATAACAAAAAGTGTAATACATTGACTTCTGAAATTTAAAACAATGTCAAAGGCTAACTATATTTTTGTACATAGCTGTAATCACTTCTTCTGCAAGCAGGTTGTGTGGTGATGCTCAGCCTCCATGCTGAGGAGAGGTACTGGTAAACACAAAGAGAGAAGACACTGGAGCAAGCAGAAGGTGATCTTTGAGCACCACAGCTGCAACCCAAAGATAGAAATATATCAGTCTGCCTTTTCCCACTCCACATTAAGATTTCATGGAAATTTTGGCATGGTTGAAGTAAACTGAAAGATGAGGGTATAAAAATGATTTTTTATACATCAACAATAGCCTTTGTATCTAATTACATAACGTACATGAATTTCTTCTAAAAAATAAAATGTTTATATAAGCTTCAAAGGAAGAAAGGCCAAATTCTATGAATTTACTTAGAGCTACCTGTCATTATTATTCTGATGATTGTCACTTCTTGCTTTTCATTATATGTATAATGGACAGGCATTTAGAATTTTGTATAAGTAGGATCAGAGGAGACATTTAAAAATAATCTCACTTTTAACAATCACTGCTTGATTCTCTTTTTTGCCTTTCTTCTCTGTATCCCTTCTACCCCTCTCTTCACTCTGACCCCAGTAGCTTTTCCAGTCTAGGATGCATTCTTCAGGAACTTCTGCCAGGATCACTCAATATGACACACACATGCTGTTTTATTTTATATTTTATGTTGTTTTACAAAACTAGGGTTATATTTAATTACTTGCTTCTTGCTTTTCTTCTTACCTTTACCATCTTGAAAAATCTTCCAAGATAAAAATTGTATTTTTGTCTCATATTTTTTAGCATACATCTGACCAACAGCCTAGAGATTCTAAGTCTTTCAATATGTCTTTCTTATAGTCTTGGTGCTACATTTTGTCTAATTTTCTCCAACATATCTTCAGGTTCATTAATTTTTGTCTTGTAGTGTCACATTTTCAATGTATGTTAAAAAGAAGTCTTTTATTTTTTTGCTCATAGAAGTGTTCTTTGCTTTTTCTCAAACTTTGTCATTGTTATTCTTCATAATGTCCTTTCTTTTCACCTTTCTTTTCAACAACTTAAAAGAAATTCCACCTTTCATGGTTTAAGTATTCTTATTTTATGTTTTTTTTTTTTTTTTTTTTTTTTTCCAAGTTGCCTTTTTGGTGAACGTAAGCTCTTGAGAGTGTCAAAATGTTTCTATTTACCACATCTTTTTTCTCTTACTCATGGCAGCTTGGTTCCTGGAAATTTAATAACTTTTAGTTATACATTCACTTTAAGCATGAACTATTTTTCTACTTTGTGAGATTCTTCCATAGGATACTGTGGAAATTTCTTTTCAAAGAAATTTTGAAGTTCCTTCCTGTTGGTGTTCTGTGCAAGTTACTTTGTTGTCATCTTTCTTAGTCAGTGGATAGAACAATTTTGTATCCTTTCATTGGACTTGTAGTTGTTGGAGGACCTTGTTTCCTAACTTTATGTGGTGTTAAAACCTAACTTCAACTTTTGGCCATTATAAAGTTCAGCTGACCCCCCAGGAGTGCTATAACACAGGCCACCTGTTTATTGTTTTGACTTTCAGCTTTTGCCTGAACATTTCTTTCTTTCTTTCTTGTATTTTAAACCACACATCAAAACAAACAGGTGGGAAAGGAACCAGTACCTCTACGTATTGATAATGAAAGTGTTTGGCACCAGCCTAGTTTGTTATTTTGATGGAGCTAAAAGTCCCTTTGTTCCTTTGAATAGCTGTTTAATATTTTGCATTAGAAAATGGATTTAATCATTCACTTAGTGATTGGCATTTACTTTTTCCAGTTTTATCCCTTAGTATAAATATAACTCCAATTAACGTGTCTTTGAATGTAAATTTTGCCTTAATATTTTCTCTTTGAGTTAACATCCCGGGAGAAGTATTGCTCTGTTAAGTGCTATTTCATTTTTAAATTGTTGTAGAATATTACTTTACTATCTTTTTTAAAAAAGGGCTATAATAATGTCTATTTAACTTACCAATACATGCTGAGTGTTGATATCTGAATCTTAATTCCTCAGGTCCTCAATGAAGGAAATAATTTATTCCATTCCTTTTATACAGAAAACAATTACAAAATAATAAGTGGAAAGGAAAGCACAAGCAGAGAAAAATAAGACTGAAAACTGAGTGCCTGACACACCAGGAAAGTTGAGATTAAAAGCACCATCACTCAGATGTAGAGAAGAGGTGATAAATCCTCCCAAATAAAACTAATACCATGCATGGGGTCATTCAGGTGCTTGGTAGGAATCCTTAGAGAACCATAGCCTGGGGTCATGGCTGCCTGGAGACACCGGTATGGTAATTAGGACATGCTCTTGAAATCAGATGAAATCACTGCTTCCGTGGAATTTGATGAATGCTGCCTCTTAAAATGTGTGGTGGCAAAGCAAAGCCATCTTGGGGATGCTTGAGTTCACAGGCTTCCAGCGCTGCTAACTGGAAAGCCTTCTCTAAACCAGCCTGATTTATCTCTGTTAAAATTAGCTTCTATTTCTGACATATTCCAAATGACAAAGATCTCCCAAGCTTTATGTCGCCATGGCTGCTGCATTTGCAATCTTTCCACATGAACTGAGAACAAGTTATTTTAGATGAAAATGATTGACTCTGATAACCAATTTTATTCCATGAGAATTCAGTTTCTCTCATTTTAAAATAATAAAAAAGAGGGTTTCTTTTTAGTTTTATTTTATTTTTAATTGACACATGACAGTTGTATATATTTATGGGTTGAATAAATTACCACTAATGTAAATATGATTAATCAAGTATTATCATTGTTATCAATTGGAATTTATTATACTTCAAGCTGAGTTGTATTGAATTTTGTCTTTAATTTCTTTTGTGAAGAAAAATTGGCAAGATGTATAACTCTTTAAAGGTTGCAGAGGGACTATTTAAGGCCAGAGAAATAATTTTCAAGTATTTCAAAGCCAAATTTTTGTACAAATCCTCCACGTACTCATGAAAAATCCTGCCTTTATGTATTTTAGACAGATATAAAAACATTCATATGTATTTTTCTAGCTTATACACATGCTTACAAATTGTAAAAAGATCTTTAAAATGCAAATATTATCATGTTAAAATGAATTTGTTAAGTAATTTTAGGTAATAGCATTATAGAATATAGTTTGCGAGCAATATATTTGGGCTAGAAGGAGAATGCTGCACTTGTATCTAAAGAGAGTACTTACAAAATCAAAATTCTGTGTGAGTGAGGCTACTTACATTTTCCAGTAACACTGAATTTCTCATATTTTACATTTTTATAGGGAGGGAAAGAGTGTCTTACATTGTTATTGAGAGATGTTACCCTCTATGGAATTCCAAGTAAAAAATTCATTTCTCCATATATCAAGTTCCTAATTAACACAAAAGCACATAAGTTTCTTGGCCACTGTATTTCTGTAGCAATTATTTTGTTGTAATTCTCAGATTATCTTTCATATGTTGTCTTAATTGTAGTTATACATGTAAACTCTTTGAGGAAGAGACTCTCTTTTAAGTGGTTTACTATCCTTATTTTACCCAGGGTATCAGCAAGCACTTTTTAATATGTGTTGATTTCATCATATCAGTGATAATTATCAGGAGGTGGGTAGTGTGGTCAGTTATATAAATGAAATAACAGGACTCGATCAAGAGCCCCCAGTGCAATTGTATCAATGCCTGTACTTAATCACATTTTTGGAAGTTACCTCTTTCTCTGTTATCATCGTTTTGGCAACAGTAACATTAATATTTATTAAGTACTTACTGTATACCAAACACAGTATAAAACATTTTTCATGTTTATGTCTTACAATCTCAACAACAACCATGTTAATGGGTAGAAACTATTATGATTCTCCCAATTAAATAGTGAAAAAAATTCAGGAGATTTAAGAACTTATTTAAGGCAATGTAACTTCTAAGTGTTTAAGTCAGATTATGAATCTAGACATTCTGAATACAAATTCCAGATATGTGATCAATATTTACTGATACAACTTCACCATTTGTTTATTCCCTTGGCATCCCTCTTGCAACTCCAAGAGCAAGGAGATATAGAGATCCAAAGTCAAACTTTAATAAATATTAATTGCATTGTAAACAACTGATCTATCTTCAAATATAAATGCAAAAGCCTTTTTGTGTCTTAATCAATATTTTATTATCTCCCCCTACTATTTAATTGGTGTTGGGATCCATAGTGTTTCAGGAGCACATAATGCTCTGGAGAAAAATTAGGAAAGGAAGGAAGACAAGGCTGAGAGTGGATATGATACAATTTTATATAACAATGATCAAGGAAATGCCTCATTACCGTCCATGTCCCTCGAGGGGGATGGAATGAGGTTCCCCTCTGGTGGAATGGACTGGCTGAGAAATAAGAGCTAAGAAAAATAGAATGGTGAAATAACCACAGCACACAGAAAGTGGTTTCCAAGCAGGGGCAAGATGGGCAAGTGTTGCTGCCTGAAGCGGAAACCGCTTGGAGCAACGAATGCCGCAGGAAAATTCGGAGGCAGGATGAAAATGAAAAAAGGTCTTTTCTTCTTCTTCTCTCTCCGGCTCCAGCAATCACTCCAAATGCTCTAACTCCAACCACCACCTTCTTCTTCTTCCCACACACACTAACTAAACTCACCCAGTTATATACATATCGCTTTAACAAGGACACGTGCTTACAGCTCGAGCTTACAGGTGCGTCACGCAGTGTTCACGGGCATACAAAGATTCTTTGGATAATGTATTACTATCAGGTGGAAACTAGAACATCTTTTATGGCTCTCAGCTAACCGCAATCTTTAGCTATCTCCTTGATTATAGGCTCCTTCAGGCAAGCTGACCAGATAGGTCCAGCTTCTAATAAAGAAGAACCCGCATTTGCCTTATTTCTGTTGGAAAACATCAAAGGCCTGGATAGAAAGTTCTTCACCATCATAGGATAAAAGTCGGGGCAGGTGGGTGCTCCATTTCTAACGGGTTATGTCCATCTCCAGCGCTGCTGCTATGCAGGACCTTCGTTAGCAGAGCAGAGGGGAAAGTCACTTGCATGGGTGGTCTGTCTTCATGGGAGTGCCACGGGAAGTTCCCAATGACAGATCTATTCCTTCCCTGGCTACAATGCCCAGAACATTTCCTCACGTATTTCATGGATGGCTTCCCATATCTCATACTCAAACAACCACTTAAGACAGATAAGTTGAATTGTGAATTCTTATCTATCTGGTTCATTGAACTATTATTTATTAAATATTTAATACTTGCCTGTTGTTATGACCAATAAACACCAAAAGGATCCCTATCCTCATAGAGGTTGCTAAAATTTATCAAATATTTATGAACAAATAGGAAATCAAAAGTCTGACAAGTATTAGGAAGGAAGGTGTGATGGCTATGTGGATTTGTTACACTGACCTTGATTGAATTTTCTGGTCATGTGGAGTAGGGGGAGCAGGGCCAGGTTATGCTATAGTTTGGTAGAAATTTCTTTGCAGAACGGTAACCAAGCTGAGATTTGGAGAGGAACAGAATAAAACCAAAAGGGATATGAGAGTTAAGCATAGCACACAGAGGTAAAAAATGTATTCTCAGTGAAAGAATAAATGGCCCACTGCTGGGGCAATGTGACTTAGTTTAAAGACCACAAAAGGGTTATAAAAAACAAAGTAGCTGGAACATAGAGGCTGAGGCAGAATGGGTCTCTAAGATTCAAGGTCAACCACCACTGAAGCAGGATAGGCTGTTAAAATATTAACACTTTTTTCACATGGTATATTTCCATTTTCAAATTAATATTCTTATTATAGTCTCATATTTTCCATAAATTCAGTCACAGATTTATCAAATAGAAATGTAAATGATTGCCCAAACCTTTCAACTGATAAGTCTGGATTGAATTCCAGGCATAGACATTTTCTTTGAGTTCAAAATAAAGATAGTTTGCTTTCAAATCTTGGTCATGGATAATAATGACTGTGCATCCCAAACATACAACACATGTGTAAACAAAGTAGTTTACTTTTTAGATTGAACCAATGGATAAAATGTCTTATCCATGTGTTTTTGGCAAGTTCTTCCCCTTTAAATAGCTCTGCAGAGTAGAACTTTAACATGGTCACAAACATACTTTTACAAGGAGATGCTTTAGAATATGAGGACTTTTTAATATTTTGTACTACCTTATTTTGTTAATTTTATATTATTTTAAATGTTCTAAGACTCAAGAACCATGATTATTTTGGGTTTGTAATTATTAATTTGTCTCTATACATATTGATTCACATAAATGTATGTTTTAGTCAGCTTTTTCACGGCTGCGAATAAAAGATCTGATCAGAACAATTGTGGAAGAAAAGTTTACTTGGGGACTCAAGGTTTCAGAAGTCTCCATCCATTGAAGGCCAGTTCCATTCCTTAGGGCTTGGGGTGAGGCAAAACATCATGGAAGAAGAGTGTAGTAGAGGGAAGCAGCTCACATGATAATAAGGAAGCAGAGAGAGAGACTCTATTCCCCAGATACAAAATATATATCCCAAAGCCACACCTCCAATGCCCCACCTCCTCCTGCCACACCCTAACTGCCTTCAGTTACTCAGTTAATTCTATCAGGCAATTAGTTCACTGATTCCCTTAAGGTTCTCATAACCCAATCATTTCTTCTCTGAACCTTCTTGCATTGTCTCACATGTGAGCTTTTGGATGACACCTGACATCGAAACCATAAACATGTCTTTGAGGTTGCCCCCAAACTACCCTACAAATTTATTAAATATGAAATATATCTCAGAAATGTCAGAAACTTCTGGAGATATTCTAGAGAAGTATATAATAAGACCAATTTGAATTTATTTACTTTTGTAGGTGAAAACTGTGGAATCTTAGGCTTAAAAATTATTCCATGGAAAAGTTCGTTTCAGATGATTCTAATTTATCATGGGAATTACTTCCATGTGGTTTTCAGAGGAATTTCTCCCTCACATTCTATCTGCTAGAAATCTTCTCAAACATCAATGTAAAGATACATGAGCTCAGAAAATGTAGGCATCCATAATGCTTGAAATGAATACACATTCTGTCTAAAAATGGATGCCCAGGATATTGCAAAAAGCCACACAATCACTATATATTGTGTGGCTTTCCCATTTCAGGAAATCATCAAGTCTAAGTTTATGAATCCTATGAGTACAGTTATTTCCACAAACTCATTACTAAACTATTTTAAGGACTGCATGAAAAACATAAAAGTACATAGGTTCGTTGTTCTGTGGTTTAATAATTATGTTTTATATACAAATATTTTTCTCAATTTTACTTTTGAATATGTATCCATATGTACATTATTAATTAATTAATTTATATGTATAATAGACATATACATTTGTTTTTGTTCCATCATTTTGACTAGTTACTTGGTTTGTTGAATTTTATGTTTTCATGTATCACCCTGGTTAGTCATGTAACTGTTTTTAATCTTGCATGTAGTTTCAGTAGCTTACATTTATGTAGTCACCCAAAAACATATTCCCTTATCTTAATTGTATTTTATCAAAAAATATAAGAAGACTCTTAATCCTTTCTGTTGTACAAATATTACTTGACTATGAAACTGTTACAGTGAGGTTTTCATGGACCTGCTAGAAATAATGTAGAATTCTTCTCAATTGCAATTACATAGCTTTTCTATTATTTATCTAATATTTCTATTTGCTCTGCTCTTGGACTATGTCATTACTACACATTACAATAAGAAATGCTGAAATTCTTTTTGTTTTTAAATTTAGTGCTCTCATCCAATATTCTTGTCATAAAATAATATAAACATGGCAGAATAGTACTTTTAAAGCTCTAGTGAGGATAGTTTTAATAATGCTTTGCTCCAAAAAAAGTGCATGTCAAGGAGAAAAAAAAACATTTAGAAACAATCAATCAATCTATCTATCTATCCATCCATCCACAAAGTTACAAAAGAAAAACAAACAAAAAGATAAAGATAGGATGTCGGGGGCTTCCCTAAACAGGAGCTGAGCGCTCCCCCTTAGCCTTGAGTAATGGGGGTGTGGAACTGGCATGCGTGCTAGAAGTGCTTGAGGTCCTCACCTTTGCTCAGCAAGGAAGTGCAGCTCTGGGAGTGGGTGTCACCCAATGGGACTGGGCTACAACCCCCTGTTGCTGTTACACAATCCCCTTGCCTCATTTGGGTGGAATTTTCTATGGAATGTCTTTCCCCTAAATAAAAACAGGGGTTTGGGTGTGCTTGCTCTCTGGCCTCTTGCCTCTTGCTTCCCTTGTTCCCCTTGCCCTCCAGCACGGGAGCTGAGGCCTCAGAGTCATCCTTGAACCCCGAAAAATGTATTTCTGTGTTTGTGTGATCTTTTAGTTGCCAGGCCAGTTCATGCAGAGTGAACTTGTCTCCATCACCTGCACAGGATGCGGGCGATAGACAGATACAGTCCTATGTTCAAACATTCAGAGAAAACATATATTTGTGAAGTGTAGAGGTATAAAGAAATTGTTACTTTTCAGTTAAAATGGACAGTTCTGGGAATTAATATTTTTCGAATTTTTCTACATATAAAATATTTTATAATTGAAGATAGAGGAGTGATTAAATAAGACTCTTATAAGTGGATCTTAGAGTATAAAATATTAAAGTCATGTGTGTGTGATGAAAATTCTATTTCAATTATCAATTGTTATGTTAAAAAAAGAAAAAGAAAGAAAGAAACACACAAAACCAAAGAAAGCAAAAAGCTCCAAAATTTCATTGCTTAAATGTTAAGCATTTCATTAATGTGAGCAGGGCAGTCAATTTGGGAAGGGCTAAGCCAGGGCCCAGGGTTTGTTGGAACATCTTATTGTGGGCTGGATGATCCACTCTCAGGGTGGTTCATTCACAGGGCTGGCAAATTGATACTGACTGTCAAATGGGAACTCACCTGAGCTTGCCAGCTGTGGATATTGATTCTCCTCCACATGGGCCTCTTCACAGTGTTGCTGGGACTTTCTCTCAGCAAGGCAACTGACTCCCAAGGGAGGAAAGAGAAACTACCAGGCCTCCTAATGTCTGGGCTCAAAAGACCCAGGACATTTCTATTTCTGCATTCTACTTTTTAAATTATTCACAAGGCCCCACATCTTGATGGGAGGATACAGGGTTGGGTAGTGTAGTTTGGTCCTTTCAAAAACTACCTACACCTCTAACCCAGTCAAAGCAGCAGGGAATGTTTCTTGAATACATGACATTTAAATGGAAATAAATCGACTAAATAAAAAAGACTTAAACAGATCTATCTATATATATATATTTTTTTTTTCAGAATTGGAACTCAATGCAGCATGTTCTAAGTCCTAAATAAGATAAACACACACATATATGTATGCAGATAGTATACATATATATGTATATACTCAAACATACATATACATATATATATTATACATATGAACTTATATACATATATAAGTTTAAAATATATACAAATATCTTAAACTTTAAAAACTATAAATCTCTCTCTCTCTATATATAGATATATATGAATTCAACACAGCATGCTCTAATTCCCAGAGGCCTTCTGTATATCTAAGACATTGAAAAAAGTACAGTATAGCTAAAATATCAAAATTGACAGTGCATGTGTAAGCCATGCTAAGAATCAATTGCTTTTTTATTTTCCTGTAATAAAACTCCAATATTTGATTACAAGCATAAAATAGATTTGCAATGTACATTAGAAAGGGTTGGAGTCAGATGAGAGAAGATGTGTTGAGAGCTACTGGAAGGATGTCACTGTTGTCAAAGAAGATAAGACTGTTGTGGGGTGAATAAAATATCTGGGTATTATACAACTATTTAGGAATTAGAATTGACAAGATTGCATGATAATTTTGATACATATAACAGAGTGAATGAGACATGTTATGTTTAGTTTTATACATAAATATGGAACCCAAAGTGAGGTCTGGCTTGAAATAGACCTTTAAAAGTCATAGGAATATGAAGTTTATGATAAATAAGATATGGAAAGGACCAATTGATTGCTTTAGGAGAGAAGTCAGAGTAAGCAGAGAAGAAAAGATTTGAAGGCCTCCAAAATTTTGGCTTCAGTTCAGGAAGGACAGCTGGATAAAGACAGGATAGAAGTAGAAGAATAATGAAAGGAAATTTCAATGGTTGTTTTAGTTTAGTTTAAAAATAAAAATTACTATAAATCAAAAAGAATGGGATGATAATAGAAATGTAGTGTCAGAATGGTATTCTGGGCATTTTGTTAATAAGCACTATCTGTAATAGGATAAGGCATTGAGTTGAGAGAACAAATTTCCATTTCATGATTAAAGATAAATAAATTAATGCATTTTGAAATATAGTGCACAGATATTAACTTTTAAATATTACAAAATTGCAACAATAAAATTTTGTAAAGTGATCTTGCTTTTTACTTGTAGTTATTCAGAATACAATTTTGTTTCAAAATAATAGAACTAAATATCCATTTAATTTTGATTGTGTAGAGAATTTTTTTTGAACGGATGTGCCAAAGATTCATTCAAAGTGTGTGCCTCTTACCTCAGAGAGGATTCTCAATTTGGCTGATGGTGATTTTCTGTTCACAGCTGAAGTGAAAGTTCTGTATCCAGAAGTTGTAAGTGGAGCATCCTAATTTGACAGGGCAGCAGTTCCTTGGTGTCCAGTTCTATGGCATGACTTCGTTAGTTCATTTGGAAAGCTTAGCAGAAAATAAACAAAAATTTATTAATCCATTTAGAGTTTGGAGATAAATTCTTTTCTACCTTTTTTAACCAGAATGCATTCTTCTCTGCAATTGTGACCTGACTGATAATAAATCTTCAGTACTGCATTTAATAACAACCAGAAGCCAAGGTATTAGAACCAATCAGTTCCTCTTTAAATATACATTGTTGGGACAGACAAATGCTTTCTTTGACAACTAATATTAATTCACTGAATTTTTGACCTATAAAAATACATTAATGTAAGCTTTTCACAGGCTAAAAGATGAATAGAAAAAAATCCTTAGAGTATGCAAAAAATGAAGTTTGTATGCAAAAACACATGATGTTTACAAATATTTATTATCTTTATCTAGTTATAAACATAGTATATGCTCATGATATAAAATATGTGGAGATCCAGGGATACTCTAAAATCCATTTTTGGTGTTGTAGTCAGGTACTATCTTACCATTATGTTTTTCTTGATTTAAAAATACAGACACCAATCAGTATAAATTAGTTAGTATTGCATGTAAAAGTTTACATTATACTAGATACATTGTCACTTCTTTGCCAATTTTAACTCTCTATATTTAAATCCTTAATGCTTTTTTTCCTAAAATTTATTATTTTTACTATGGGTGACTTTCATCTAACAGTATCTACTGCTTCTTTTAGATAGAATCTCAACAACTAAATTAGGAGAAGGATATTGTAACTTGCTAGTGAATTACTTATTTCTACTGTGTCACCAGTAATGTTGCCTTGTCAGGCTTATGATGAGAAAAATTCTAAAGGGAATACTCTTATTATGCTATAAATTTCAATGTTATTTCAGAATGAATAATTTGATTTCCAAACAAAGCTCCAAGCAATGATTTTTTTTTCTTTTGGATGGGGCATGGCATTGGATACAAGAAATAGTCTCCTTTTTGATTAAAGGTTATTGAATTATTTGCAGTTTTGAAATATGACATACTGAATGTCCTTAGAGGTTGTCACACAAAATTACTACAAAAAAAGTGACAGAGTGCTGCTTTCTGATATTGCCAGCAACTTGATTCCATTTCAGTTTCTTATCTCTTGGGGCAATGATATGTTTCAGTTTATTCGGCAGATCTACAGAAGTTGACTTTCTTCATGCTTCTAAGAGACTGTCAGGAGTTACCCAACTGAAAAAAAAAAATCACAGAAATACTATTTGTTCTTCCAAGAGTTGTTTGGGCAATTCACTGCTGTATTGGGAGAACTAACTCAAGGGAAGAAGCTCTGTCAAAATATTAATGTCATCTTATAAATGAACAGAAAGACTGAATCATTTTGTCCAGACAAATCTGGAAGGTTTGGTCCTGTGATGACTGATGTATGCATCACAAAAGTGATTTGGTGGCAGTGTTCATGAAAGGATAGTGAGAGTAAAACAACAGATGGCTTGATTGTATGTTCTATGTTCAATAACTTGGAACATGCCTTCTATTATCAATTTAGCGACCATTGACAAAGAACCTGGAAAAGTGGCCTCTCCTGGTTTCTTTGGTCTTTATAGTCATTGGGTTTGTGTCAGCAGAGATACTCATTGAACAAGAAACTTTAAAATTTAAATGCTAGTTGTTAGCAAAATAATGATAGTAATTAGAGTAAAAAAAAAATCTACTTTACACATACATCATATTAACTCTGTGAATGTAAGATATGAGATCATTATCCCAATTTCTGATGATGAGACTGAGCTCTATTGAAATATTGCACAGTTCAATGGGCATAAAAGTGAGGTAATATTTAGATCAGACCTGTGACTTTTTTCTCAGCTATATTGAAATCGTCCCTTTGGCAATGCCTAATAAGGCACAAACTCAACTACAGCAGGTCACTTTAACTTTCATAAAAGAAGCAAGGTACCACATACTATAAAAATTGTCCCAGATGTCCTGTGAAATAGGACTTTGACTACAAAAACATTTAATAACTACACAGTAGCTGCTAGACTCATTCTATTCAGTAGAGATGCTTAAGGATCACATTATAAAGTATATCATATAATCCTGGGCATCTTTTCCAATATTCTCTTGCTTCAGGATTAGCCCTCTAATGGGTGAATCTCTAACCTGATGGACCATTCTTAGAGATGGGACATGTCATAACAAGCAAGTGACTAAAGAATAAGTAGTAATTATCAGGAACTTACATTATCTTATGGCATCCTAATTTGGAGTATCTGAACATATAGGTAAAGTACATAAAATTGGAGGTCCATGAATAGAAATACAGCATTAACATTTTACACAGACTTTCAATAGAGAAAATAATAAGAGAAAACAAGCTTTAAATCTTAAAACCAGTAGAATACCAGGGTTGTGTCCAAGAAAGGAAAAGATAAACATTCATTTTTAAGTCTTATTTTGTGTTCCAGATCAGAAGTCCAAATAATGTAGCCTGCAAACCAATGGACATGTAAACTTGATATACTGCTGGCTTCTCAAGTACCATACCATGTATTGGTCATTCCATCCTCCTTCTTCAGGTTCTTGACTTGGAACCAATCCCTTCAGAAGAAAGTCCAAACTTCTTTCTAGGTGCTAAAGTGACCAGTAAAGCACTGACTTGAATTTTTAGATGGGTGAATACAATTTGTTGTTATACTAGCAATTTCCCATTATGGATCCAAAGAGGGCTACTTCTTTAATTTTAACACTCTTATATTCTTTCCTAGCTGTCAGGAATTATCAAAGTACTTTATAGATAATATTGTTCATTCCTTACTCTTAAAGATTTACATGTATATTCCAATTATCATTGAATTTTGAGAAAAACACTCCCTTAAGGTTACAATAGAGGGGGAAGCTGGAATCACAGTCCAAATAATGTATAGCCAAGCCCTTTATTTTAAACATTCTATATTGCTAGCCAAACATGATACCTGGTATACTAATACATGTTGCTACTAACCTAAAGGATTTTATAGTTCAATATTGATGTTTTTGTTGAGCAGATCTCATTATCTTTAATTTGCAGTGGAAATAGTGAATGTCTATTGCAAGAGGGACCTGCATATTTTCCAAATTAAGGGTGTTTTCCAAAATTGATAGGCTGTCACGTGGGGTTGCCGTCCACAGAATATGTTTTAAGAAAATTTATCCAAGGACTGAAATGTGTATATATTCTTGCCAGAAAGAAGATTCATAACTAAATTCCAAACCTGCTCTTCTGGTAGGAAAAATATATTAAAGCTAGCTAATTCCTGATGGCATATAACTATTAAAAAAGTTGTTGAGATAAGGATAAAATTGCACTAGTCTAATTGTAAAGTTCTCAGCATTACATGTTGAAATTGTTTTCATTGTTAGAGTCTCTTTGAAGGATATTCCCTCCATGAATCATTTCTTTCTTCCTTCATTCTAGAGCCTTTTATTAACCACCATTTTTCCCAAATTGTTTGTTTTTTGGCTTACATACAACATCTATTGTATGCTGCTTGGTAGCAGAGTGATTTGTATAGATGCTTTTAACTCATCCATAAGTACATAGGCTCCTCAAGGTCAGAAATTGTGTCTACACCTTACAAATTCCCTGTGTAACAGCTTTGACAGTGAATATCTATTGATTTGTTTAATTGATGAAGAGAGGAAACATATGATAAAGACATTTTAATGTGTATTTATTTACTCTTTCTATTAACAAATTTTACACTCTTCTTCCTCTTCCTTTCACTAGATATAAATTATAGGAAAATTAAAATTAAAGGAAGCAAAATCATTTCTTTTACTTTAGCATGACTTCTTTTTCAGTTCTAATTCTTGTCATTATTTTGACATTGAATTGTATATAATTTTATTATAATGATTTTATTATAATGTGGATTTTTTTCTTACATTTTAATTTTGATATAATATTTTCATTTTAAAATACTCATTTTATATAGCACTTTCAATTATCATATTTAATCGTGAGACATCTTATTCAAGTTATGTATAATAATTTAAAACTTACACCATTATTGACACTATTGTTATGTATATATGGCATTTATTTTTTTTTTTTTATTTTTATTTTTTTTTTGTGGTACCAGGGATTGAACCCAGGGGCACTCGTCCACTGGGTCACATCCCCAGCCCTTTTTTTTTGTATTTTTATTAGAGACAGGGTCTCACTGAGTTGCTAAGTGCCTCGCCATTGCTGAGGCTGGCTTTGAACTCGCGATCCTCCTGCCTCAGCCTCCCAAAGTGCTGGGATTACAGGCGTGCCCACCGCGCCCGGCTTGGCATTTATTTTTATTCCCCCTACAGAAATATCATGGACATAGAATTAAATCTGTGCTATTATAGCTAATTCTAAGAGGGATTCATGAAGAATAGGATGATATAGTGAAAAATAATGAAACATAAAAATATTGTAAAGATTATTGGTTTAAATTATTTAAAAGTGTGTGTAAAGTTTCTACAAAGAAACTATTTGGTCCCATAATGCCAAATGTGACTAAATATATTAAAATTTATTCAGAAAACTATTTGTTTCATTCCAAATTGTAGGAAAAAAAATTTTTGAATGAAACTGGCTTAATTGAATTTTATTTCATGGAAGGTCATTCATAAGAAAATAAGATAGAACTTCAGGAGGAAAATGTGATAAAAAACAGAACTCTGAAATCAATCACTGGGTCTGGGATACTCAAGAAGTTTTTCAGTTGAGTAAGGGAAGACAAAACAAAATCTGGAGCATGATATGAACTCTAGGGAAAATAATTATAGTAGTGCTGAAGTATCTATCCTGACTTTGCACGGCTTGTAGTCATTCCAGTGTGAAGTCCTCTTGAATGTGAAACCTCAAGTGAGCTTTTGTCCAAGAGCAATTAGAGAAGCTAAGTGGCTCCTCTAATCTAAAGATGGCTGGACTAAAAACCCTTGACTGCTGTCTTCTAACTTCTTTCTTGCCTGTCTCCCTCCTCTCTTCCTTCAATTTTCTTCTCTTTTTTTCTATTGTTTATCCTTGAGGACCTACACTCTGTAGTTATGTAGGTTCTTTCTTGCCAGAGGGAGAAACAGCAAAGAACAAGACAATACGTCTGTCCCTGCTCTTGCATGTTGTACATTAGCTTAAGGGTGACCATAAAACAAAAATGCTACCAACCAAAGAGAAGAAGACATAGAATAATAAGGAAAAAGAAATAGGGTCCTGTGGTAGGGACTGATAGAGTTGTATGTGCATGTGCGTGCAAATGCATTCTAGGGGAGAGTTTCTGCTGCTTTTGAAGGAGTGATCTTGGAAAGCTAAGGCATGAATATTATTAAAGACTTAGTTGCAGGAAGAGCCTGGGTAAAATTTTCCAGAGAAAACCGCAAATTTAAAGTTATGACCGCAGGCATACCGTTGATAATTCAAAGAAACAGGAATAAAGCCAGTGCTGTTAGAACATAATGACTTCAGGGAAATAAATTCTATAGACTTTTGTCCTCTAGGGAGGGAACATGCACAAGTATATGGGGATTACTGAATCACCAGGCCACACCAACCAAGGCAAGATCAGAGGAATGATTGTAAAATCTGTTGGATCTACTAGTACAAGCACCAGAGCACTAGTCTCCAATGAACACTGCAACACTGTGTAGTCTTCCTTGCACCTCTGGGTAAAATTCTAGGTTTTCAAATTAATTAGACTAAAAATAAATAGATAAAATCCAAAATGTGGTGTCTAATTAGCAATATTAGTTTTGTCAGAATGAATGGATAATGCATGATGATTGTAAAAAACTTTACTTTTCATTAGGAAAGTATTCCTGGATGGATATTTTCAATAATTAAAAAAGTTAATTGAGGGATAAATCAGGCTTAACTTTTTAGAAAATCAATTTGCTAAAGCAAAGCATATACTTCAAATTAAACAGGGTATCTGGTTACAAAGTTAATAAAAAACCAAATAGAATTATAACATATTTTTAGTTTCCAAATATTTGACCAAAAAAAAAAAAAAAAAAAAAGAAAATCTAGACAGGTCTTTTTTCTATCCTGAGTCTCTAAAATTAAATTTGAGAAACAACAAAAATTTAAATTGGTTAAGTTTTATACGAATTATTGACAAAGGTCATTGAGAATGAGTAATTCCTTTTAAAAATAAATAGATTTTAATTCTTTCATATTTTTAAAAAAGTCAAAAAGTCTGTATTGGTTCCTGCTACGTCCAGCGCTGGCAGTGGGAATGGGGCTACCCTCCGTGGACGTGGGCTGGATGAAAACTAAAAGCTCAGAAAAACAGAAGGAGGAAAAAACTACAGAACACAGAAAGTAGGTAGATTCAAAAGCGGGGACAGGATGGGCAAGTCCATCAGATGGAGGGTGCTTGTATAAACTGGCCAAATGGAGTCCACACTTGCTTTATTTATATCCAGGGACATCAAAGGCAGAGATAATGTTTCCAGGGTGGAATCTTGCTTTGTGGAGTCTTGCAGTCAGCAGACTGATTGACATCTTGGCAGGTCACATCCATCTCAGGTGCTATGTGGGATCTTCGACAGAGCTTGAGGGGGAAGTTCACCTGCATTAGGTGATCAATCCCTGTTGGGTTGGTACTGGAGGTTCCCAATGCCAGACTTATCCCCTCATTAGACTACTATGTCCAACGTAGTCCACACAGAGCCCACAGATTGCTCTTGAAAATTGGTATCCATAAAAATGTACCAAACATAGAATTGACTCTGGAAAATGGCAGTTTCCTTTTACATAATTGTCTTCAAAGTTGAATACACCTTGATTTGAACTATCCATCACATGTTATTTAACGAGATTCTTCTATATTATATATTCCAATAAGTTATTTTATTTGAGAACATTTGACCATGTCATTTTCCTTTTAGAACACAGAATGTGCTGTTTTTTTTTTTTCTATGCTTTTCTGCAGTCTTTACTCAAGAAAATACAAGACTTCTGCTAATAACATTTTCTAAGTTTCAATGTATTACTTAGATAAAAATAGAACTTTTTTTTCTTTAATGGTTATGTCTTAGTGAAATTACATAAATGCCCAACTATTTCTAGTACTGTCATGGTTTCTATTTTACATATATGAATTTTTTTTAGAGTGATGTGTAAGAAAATAAATCAACTTTATTTATTTATCCTTTTTTAAATTTATTTTTTATTCAAAGTTGTTGTCTTTATAATAGGAGTATGCATTATAATTCATAATAAACATATAGAGCATCTTTTTACAAAACACTGTTTGTATACAATGTATATTTGTACCATTCAAATCTTCAATCATGCATTTAGAATAAAGACATCCATCTTATTCAACCACCTTTTCTTTTTTTCCCCTCCATTCCCCCTTGCTCCCTCCCTTCCCCTCCCTACCCTTTGACCTTTCTAGCATTCCTCTAATCCTCCTATGTACCCCGACCTGACACCACTGTGAGTCAGCCTCCTTATATCAGAGAAAACATTTGGTATTTGGATATTATAGATTGACTAACTTCACTTAGCATTATATTCTCCAACTTCATCCATTTACCTGCAAATGCCATTATTTTATTTTATTTTATTGCTGAGTAAAATTCCATTGCGTATATATACCACATTTTCTTTATCCATTCATCTACTGAGGGACATCTAGGTTGGTTCCACAATCTAGCTATTGTGAATTGTGCTGCTATAAACATTGAAGTGGCTGTGTCACTTTAATATGGTGTTTTTAAGTCCTTTGGGAATAGACCCAGGAGTGGGATGGCTGGGTTATAGGGTGGTTCCATTCCTAGTTTTCCAAGAAATCTCCATACTGCCTTCCATAATGGTTACACCATTTTGCAGTCCCACCAGCAATGTGTGAGTGTGCCTTTTTCCCCACATCCTCTCCAATATTTATTGTTTGTTTGTGTTCTTAATAGCTGCCATTCTGACTGCAGTGAAATGAAATCTTAGAGTTGTTTTGATTTACATTTCTCTAATTGCCAGCGATGTTGAGCATTTTTTCATGTATTTGTTGATTATGTATCTTCTTCTGAGAAGTGTCTTTTCAATTCCTTAGCCCATTTATTGATTGGGTTATTTGTTTTTTTGGAGTTAAGTTTTTTGAGTTCTTTATATATTCTAGAAATTAGTGCTGTATCTGATGTGCATGTATTAAATATTTGTTCCCAAACAGTTGGCTCTCTATTCAACTCACTGATTGTTTCTTTTGCTGAGAAGAAGCTTTTTAGTTTGAATCTATCCCATTCATTAATTCTTGGTATTAATTCTTGCGCTACAGGATTCTTATTAAGGAACGTGGGGCCTAATCCGACATGTTGGAAGTTGGAGCTTACTTTTTCTTCTATTAGGCATATTGTCTCTGGTCTAATTCCTAGGTCCTTGATCCACTTTGAATTGAGCTTTGTGCATGGTGAGAGATAAAGGTTTAATTTCATTTTGTTGCATATGGATTTCCAGTTTTCCCAGCACCATTTGTTGAAGAGGCTATCCTTTCTCCACTGTCCATTTTTGGCACCTTTGTCTAATATAAGATAGCTGAAATTATATGTATTAATCTCTGTGTCCTCAATTCTGTACCATTGGTCTACCAGTCTGTTTTGGTGCCAATACCATGCTATTTTGTTACTATTGCTCTATAGTATAATTTAAAGTCGGGTATGGTGATGCCACCTGCTTCACATTTCTTGCTAAGGATTGCTTTGGCTATTCTGGGTCTCTTATTTTTCCAGATGAATTTCATGACTGCTTTTTCTATTTCTTTGAGGAATGTCATTGGGATTTTGATTTGAATTGCATTAAATCTGTATAATGCTTTTGGTAGTATGGACATTTTGACAATTTTAATTCTACCTATCCAAGAGCAAGGTAGGTCTTTCCATCTTCTGAGTTCTTCTATGATTTCTTTCTTTAGTGTTCTATAATTTTCCTTGTAGAGGTATTTCACTTCTTTCATTGATTCCCAGGTATTTTAATTTTTTTGATGCTACTGTAAATGGGGTAGTTTTCATCATTTCCCTTTCAGAGGCTTTGTCACTGATGTACAAAAATGCCTTTGACTTATGGGTATTGATTTTGTATCCTGCAACTTTGCCAAATTCATTTACTAGTTGTAAGTTTTCTGGTAGAGTTTTTTGGGTCTTCTTGGTATATTATCATGTCATCAGCAAATAGTGCTAATTTGAGCTCTTCTTTTCCTATCTAGATCCCTTTAATTTCTTTTGTCTGTCCAATTGCTCTAGCCAGAGTTTCAAGTAGCATGTTAAATAGCAGTGGTGAAAGGGGGCATCCCTGTCTTGTTCCAGTTTTTAGAGGGAATGCTTTCAATTTTTCTCCATTTAAGATAATGTTAGCTTGGGGCTTTGCATAAGTAGCTTTTATGATGTTGAGATATGTTCCTGTTATTCCTAGTTTTTCTAGTGTTTTGAACATAAAGGGGTGTAATATTTTGTCAAATGCTTTTTCTGTGTCTTTTGAGATTATCATATGCTTCTTATCTTTAAGTCTATTTATGTGATGTATTATGTTTATTGATTTCTGAACGTTGAACCAACCTTGCATCCCTGGGATAAACCCCATTTGATCATGGTTCACTGTGTTTTTGATATGTTTTTGTATTATTTATTTATCCTTAACAAATGATTGATCAGTAGTCTAAATTGCAGTTAGCGATTAACCTATGTGTTATATATGAGACATTATCTTTACAATATATTCAATGTTTTACCTATGTTAATAGTATTAACTATCATCTAATGAGTGATTACAATGTTTCAAAATCTTTCTGAAGTATTTTGCAACCATTATCCTATTTTTTTTTTTTTTTTTTTACAGACAAATATATGAGGATACTATCAACATTGACCTGTCAGGTAAAGATTCTGAAGGATACAGGTAACCAGTAAACCTGCCTAGTGACCTCCAGCTAGAATATAGCAGAGAAAGTAAAGTTTGCATTCAAAAAAGTAGTATAAAGTTTAATTAAATAATGTTTGTTAGATTCAATATAAGGAAATATTGTCACTATAAAGAAATTGAGGCCAAAAAGGAATTAAGTAACTTTCCCAGGTCACATGGCTTAGTAGACAACTGGATTCAAAATTGATCATTTATGTTTCTAGCCCCAGGTATATCCAGATTCTTTGACAAGTCTTTGAATTACCTTAGTAATCAAGAATTTTTTTGTAAGCATGAAAAAATTAGAAACTGTAAGATGAGATGCCTTTGAATATAATTGTATAGCTAGAAAATCTATGAAAGTTTACATAGCCAGTTAATACAAAAGATACAGGTTGAAACCCTATTTCTGTATATCAGCAATAGCCAGTCACTAAATATGATTTCAAAATTCAAATATATGTAATTTTTTAAACAAAATCATGTGCTAGTTCAATACAATGTCATTCACTTCTTATTGGAATGTGTAATTCACTTCTTATTGGAATGTGTAGCAATATCATAGATCTCTTATTCAAAAGATTCAATGTGCCTTATATCTTCAATAAAATACAATGAGGGTAGGAAGAGGAATCAACACAATCTTTGGGGTGAAGATTGTAAATCAGTTAATTCATAGAAAAAATGTTTAAGTTTTGGAGGTGGTAAGAAGAAGAAAGAAACTTCATACAGAAGAAATCCTTGTGCAAGGCACATAAATATCAGAATACATGGTTGATACTTTCTGATTTAAAAAATTATAAATTTTATAATTATTTATTTAATTATTTTATTCTTGTGCATTTCTGAGGATAAATCACTTTTTAACCTTAATTCAAATGCCCATTTTTTGTTAAAATGTTCCCTCTCAATAAAAATAACATTTAAGACTATGCCATTATTACAGGTTTAATAGGATTCCATAAGTATTGACAAAGGGTGTTTGCAGTTCATAATTTTGTAAGTATTATGCAACTATGTAGCTTTACAAAATATTCCTTGACAAAGCATTTGTTGATAGCAATATTTTAGCACTTTGGAATTTTTTTCCCCTTCAGTTTGTAATATAAATTTGCATATTTATTCAGTTGTGATGACTGATAAATATAACCTGTACAATTTTTGTTTGGCTGAATTTTCTTTGTGCTGTAGCTTTTATGTTCAACTTTTGAAAAATGTTAAATAAAATGTTCTAATGATCTATGTGCATTAAAGTTGTGTTTTCTGAATTATAATATTTGACTTTAGGACTTAATATGATGCAAGCAAATATAGAATGTATAACTTCATCCTGTGGGAGCTTTATTAAATTTTAAGAATAAATTATAATAATTTGAAATAAAGAAGTTTTATATTTGTACTAATTTCAGAATTCTAGCAACATTTTAATATTTATTTGAATTGTATTTTCTTGTTAGTGAATACCATAAAATTTTTATTAGTAGTTCTGTGAAATAGTAGCACATACAAAGTCATTTTTAGAACATTAACTTGAGGGAGATTTATTATAGCATTTAAATGCATCTTCAAACAAAGACATGACATGCATAAGTTTAAGAAGATGTAATCTTAATAAATATCAAATTAAGTCTATTCTATAGAATATATTCTTAGTATTTGTACAATGAGAGTATTAAAAGCTAATATTTTCATGTCATATTTATAAAAAAAATGGTTTTAAAATTCTGGCAAAATTGAAAATGTAGTTCAAATATAAATCACATTAATTTCTGTTAATAATATCCACATCAAAATAAATGTTTCATAAAATTCACCATTGACTCAACATTTTATAGTGAATAATTAAGATTTATGCATATGATTATATTATCATAACAATCTTACTTTGATTAGGAAGGTTATAATAATATGATCTCTCCCATTAGCAATACGTGTATTATCTTCAAGGCAGAAATAACTTTAAAATTTTGGCATATTTTGTCATAGATACCGTGTTTAGTCCAACACATGTCTTACTCTAATTGGAGAATAGAAAATTCAAATGACTCAATGCAGATTGTCTAGCTAATAAATAGGAAAGCTGATTTAACTTTGGATGAAGGCAGGGAAATTGGGTCATCTAATTTCTTGAGAAACTTGATATTTCTGAATCCAGGATCTATAGTAATATAACACAGTTTTAAAATATATGCTATTCTTTGTGATAATCACTAATGAAATTGGAAACAAATATAAAACTACACTTGAAATTAAAGAATAGTCCCAAAGCTTATCTACATTTATAAGAATATTTCAATTTTTCTTCCTAAATTTTATTAAGAAAAAATGTATACTAGTCTCCATAACTATGTGTTTTTTTTTCCATCTTCTCCTTGGATATAAACCACTGACATGGATAAAGGAAAATGTCATTGTTCATTTATTCAGAATTAATTGTCAAGTGAATCAGAATGTTCAATTCAAGTTCTTTAGCATCTTCTCAGTAATAAAAACACACAGTGGGGGGGCGGAATCTCAAGAAGTTTGAGGACATACAGGAAATCAATTAGCTGATTTAACTATTTATCAGGTAAAATAGCCCAACCTTTACAACCTGATTATATACATTAACCAAATTCCATCCACTTTTAAAAGTGTTAAAATTAGGGCAGAGTCAACAAATTCACTCTTTCAGTTTCTTGATTGGTTGATTTTTATACTGTTTTACTGTTTATTCCTACAGAATATAAATTAATTTTCTGCATGGCAGGCAATGAATGATTAAATTCTCATATCGCTAGGATAAGAGTGCTGAATTTCACACAACTAGCCTATCCCTCGCTTAAGCCTAGTATTTTGTCTAACACAGAGGGCTAAGCTTGTATTTGAAATAGATTTTACTAGATTAGATTTTAAGTATCCTTATTTTGGCTTTTGAGGGAACCTCAGTTCAATCTTGTGTTAGTTATTCATCTATTAAAATGGTTCCTCTTTGTGTTGGGAATAGGTTTCATAAATATTCTGAGAGTCTTGAGAATTTGTAGGTATTCACACATATTTGAAAAGCTATCCATCTACAGATATTTTGATATATACAAATAATTTCTTAGGGAGTCAGAAAGCCTTCAACCAATTAAATAGTCTTAATAATGTTTTTGTCTTTGTAGTGGGCATGAGTCTGTGTATCAATTACATCTTTTCATATTGGTTCAATTGGAGTTGTTCAGTTAGTTTGTGAAAAGTTCTTCACGTTTTTTTTTCATTTGTTGAAAAAATGATCTTCAGTTCAACAACAACTATCTGATGAATTAAATTTCTCTTTTCTTCCTTTCCCTCTTCAAGCTTTAATTAGATCCACTGGTAGTATTTGGAATGCAAATGGAGCTTTTGTAGAATACAAGAGGCAAATATTTTTATGTAGCACACCCTCCCGCTTTGGGATTTTCTTTGAGTGAAGGTTGATAACCTTAGCTTAGCCAGATAAAGACATTTTCTCTTGGAGACATGCCATGTAGCTATGTAATAAAGGTAGTTCTCTCTTTCTCTTCACTTTTGTTTGCTGAAATGTCCTCTTTGTTTCCACATTGGCTACATCCACAAAGGTTCATACTGTTGAATCACACATTACTTCAAAAGTAGGGTACTTCTAAGGATATCAAAGGCTTAAAGAGGCAACAGCAATGTGACTACTAGCTGGCCTCAACCCTGCTATCTTTTCTTCCTGGGGATGTAGTCACTATATTTGAAGACTCAAAGTTAGAAATTAGCATGAGTGTCTGTTCTCATCAGTAAGTCATATAGTACAAATCTCTAAAAAGGATCTACTACATTTGTTTGGGTAAAATGGAGGCAGTACTTGAGAGCCAGGTGTTGGTGGGGCCACAGGATGGAAGGACCTGGATGACAACCTTTCTGGAATTGAGATGAGTAAGAGGCAGACCTTTATGTTGTGAAGCCACTGAGATTTCATTTAGCACAGCCAATGTCACTTAATGAATGCATGATCTCATATATTATTTATATTTTCTTAAGAAGTGAAGATACTGAGATTTATTTAAAATTAGTGAATTTTTCATGAAGAGTCAGCTACTAATCAGGAAATCTGAGACTCAAATTTGGGTTTTTCTCACTCCACATTATTTTTCCTTTTTTTTTTTTTTTTTTTTTTTGTCTTTTGCCATGTCATCAAATATGACAGCCTGGCATAGTCTCCATAAATTCAGTCCCTGGAGGCAGAGAAGCTTGCATTCACAGTAATTCCAATGCTCACCAGGTATGTGGACTCAGGAACATTTCCTAACATTTGTTGTTTTTTCCATTTGTGAAAAGGAAATAATAAAAGTTTCTACTTTATAATGTTGTAAGGATTAGGTGTGAATACGTAAATTAAAGGCTCACAAGAATGTTTCATAAATAACCATAAATAGAGATGATTTGCAGCTTGATATGAAGCCCCCCAGTAGTACACAATTTGGAAAATTCATTTTCTCCCAACTTTCACACTTTTCTTGTCTATCTTTCCTCATTTTTGATCCCAAATTACAAACATTTCCTGTCTATTCTTCTTTTATTATATCAAGCTTTTTATATAAGTCCATGATTTTCAGACTTTGCTACATAGAATTATTTTGAGGGCTTTTCTTTTTTGTTATAACAACAAAAATAAATACAAACTAAATATACAGAATTAAGATGAAAATATCTTAGGTAAAGATACATATAATAATAGCCTGTGGTGAAATATGTCTTCTCATATAAGTTGCATTTTGTCACTCTTGTAAATAGTGGCTTGGGAACATAAGTGTAGCAAGGAATAGTAACAGTGGCAGTGACCAATATATAGTGACATAGGTGCCTACTGTGATATCTGTAACACTAATTATCACACACGGAGGAGAAATGGTGGGCCAGCAATTAACATCAAGAGCAATAGCAAATAGCTGTGAACTAAATTTAGCTTTAAACAGCAGGTGTCAAGTATATCATTCACCATGTAAATAACCCAATAGCATGAATGCTGATGTGCAGGAATTACACCAACCAAATAGTTCTAATAGATAGTAAAATTACATTTCAATAATGAAGAGAAAATGATATAGGAAAGAGAAAGTTTGAAATATTTAAAATGTGACCAGAGGAGGAGAGAGGTAGCAGGTGATGGCTATAATGAAGGAGGAATAAAAAATAACTAAAATTAATAAAATGAAGAGAAATAGGAAGAGGGAACTGCCAGGGTTACCAGCACCCCAGTAGAACAGATTTCTGTTCAGAGGTGTGAGCTGCCTGGGGAAATAAAAAGTCTGAAATAATCAGTAAGGAATAAAAGACAAAGCCAAAAATTAGACCTGATGGGTCTTCCATCTCTGATAGGAACTGGAACTGAACAACAGAACAAGGCCCCAATTCTTTATTTAAGGGGAAGTACATCAAAGCTTTCAGTGTGGCAGGGATCTAGAAGCAAACAGTTTGGTGCTTGGCAGATTACACCCATCTCCAGGCACTTGTGTTTGATCCTAAGGCTGTGAGCTAAAGCAGGGTGTCTGCATGATCTGGGCTTTCTAGAATGGGGGAATTTCACTCAGGAGTTCCCAGAAAAGCAGCTTCCCTGCCTTAATGGCTCAAACAAACCCATAATTTATGCACAGCTCCAAACAGGGAGCAAGAGATCTTGACTATTAGAAGGGAAAGAAAGCAAAGGAGTAATAAGAGGAACAAATACAAAAGAAAGAACAAACAAATAAAAAATCACACTAAAACAAACCCACATGAAATTTTACCACTCCAAAGTCCAAATAGGCAAAATAACTAACTGGTGGAAAAAAAGGGATTAAAATAAAATATGTATATATATACATATATATATATATATATACATATGTGTGTATATATATATATACATATGTGTGTATATATATATACATATATACATATATGTTCTCAAACCTATCAGCACAGTGAGAGTGCACATGCGCGCGCACACACACACACACAAACACATAGGAAAGCACAGAATGAAAAAAGGATAAAAATTCTTAATGGGAAATGAAGGGCTTTTTTCTGCTGAGGTTGTCAAAGCTGTTGGCAAGAATGTATATTCAATTTTCATAATATTGCACCCTTCTTTGCATTTCTTGTGGGCTATGGACCCCTTAGATCAAGGGCTGGGACTTTTAAATCTGACCTCTTTGTGTTTCTCACCAAGCTGCCAGCTGGTGTGGCCTGGAACCAAAGCTGGTTATAGTAGCTCTCAGCTTCCTTTCTCATAGAATAGGGTAGGGCATATTAGGGAGTATTAAGGATTGGGTCCTTTTCTTTTCTTTTCTTTCTTTCTTTTTTTTTTTTTTTTTTAAGACTAGATTGGTGCACTCCCAGAGTGGGGCTGATGCATAATTATTAATGGAAAGTTCCAGTGGCTGGAGTTTGGTTCTGATGGTCCTTTGGAACATTGTTGGGAGGTATTTGAAATTAAATTCATACCCTTTGTTGCTGAGCAGATGGTGATCTCTGCTAGACAGCTGGGACTCAGGGTCTTGCTGGAAATTCCACTCTTAGTGTGGGGGACTATTCCCCAGTAGGTTTTGAATTTCCCAAGATCAGAACTGGAGTGTAGATGTGCCTATCTGACCAGTGTCTGGCTTCTCCCCATCTGATTGCATGCGCTGCCAGAGACAAAGAGATATGGAGCTTCTCTCCTCTTCGTATCCCCAGGCTTGATTGCCCTGGGTACAATCCTCCCTGTGCCTATGTCAGTCATGCTTGTCCAGACACGCTCTGGACCACAGGTGTCTGCTAGGACAGGCTGGCAACATCCTTTATGTAGTCCCAGCCACTTACAGATGGTTCCGTCTGCAACTCTGCTCATGTACTGATAGATTCTGATCTCTTTTAAATCATCAGCCTGCCCTGCTGTCTCTGGGTCAGTTAACATAAGCTTCCATCCCTCTTCTACAGGTTCCCCTGTGCCAATTTTATTCACAGTACTTTCTTCTCTCTCTGCCTGTGTGACTTCTCCCCTCTGCAGTGAATTACTGGCACAAATGCTGCTGCCTCCAGCAAAACCAGTGCAACATTAATGTCTTATTTCTTGTTCTGTGTTTATATCTTCTGGATTTCTGTGTCTCTATGATGATTTTAATGTCCAGTGTTGAATTTCAGTGAATTCTCTGAGCTGCTCGCCTTGTTGAGGAGCAATACTTTTGCTTCTTGAATATCCAGCTGTGGAGCAAGTAGGGAGTGCCCCCTTCCTCTAATCTACCATCCTCCTTGCTCCAAATGTTACCCTGTTTGCACATTATATATTAAGTATACAGGGTAGATTGCAAAGGCAAATTTTATTAATTCCTACTCTCTCCACCCCATAGTTTTACTAAATTCTTCTGGTTCTTGGTTGTTTGTTCTTTATTTACATACCAAATTCTATGGCTTCCAGAATTTTGCATTAACTGTACCCCACCCCCGCATTTTTTTTTTTTTTTTTTTTTTTGGTACCAGGGATTGAACTCAGGGGCATTCGACTACTGGGCCACATCCCCAGCCCGTTTTTGTATTTTATTAGAGACAAGGTCTCACTGAGTTGCTAAGTGCCTTGCCATTGCTGAGGCTGGCTTTGAACTTGCAATCCTCCTGCCTCAGCCTCCCAAGTGCTGGGATTACAGGCCTGTGCCACCGTGCCCAGCTTGTTCCCTTGTTTTTGACATGAATTGTTCTAGGAATTACAGTTGGTCCTCCAAGTGTGGGTTAGTTTCTTTAATCCTATTGTAACTAGAGTTTACCATGGAGACAGTGACTGGAGATTTATCTTCAAGCATATAAGCTTAAAAATGTATTTAAAATAAATTAATTTTAAAATAGAATATATGAAATGCTAAAATTATAGTTAATATTTTAAAATATGAAAAATAAAATTATTTAAAATACAAACAAGATCTTTAAAATATTTAAAGACTATGTTAACTAAACAATTTAATAGTTTTAAAAAATAACTTTGCAAATTTTTTTCAGTTTTTAAAGGTGAATAATCTATATTTATTGAATGTACCTGAGGTTATTGTGCTGTCAAGCCAGAAAAATATATTTATATAGGGAGTTCAACGTACTTAGCAGTCTCCTTGGTGAATGCCATCTAGATATTTATGATTCTTCAAATAAACAAATATGTATATTTTTTTTATATACTGGACTTTATTCCTTGAAATTTAAAAATAGGAGTGCTTTACAGAAATCTAAAACATTTGGTAAGTGATTTTTAAAAATTGCAATTTTTCCAACCTAGTTCTGTCAATTGTGGTAAAATCAAACTTTAAAACCTCATCAAATAATGATAACTTGTGGTTTTTGCATGGGCAGTGGTTTCAGTCAGAGTGGTAATTTTGTAAAACTTATGTTTTTGATAATGGAGGCATCTCACTGGATGTGTGCCCGTCAGCAGTCATTACATTAAGAGAAGCACCATTCTGGGATTCAGAACTGGTATCTGGGAGCAAAATGAACAGAACAGATAGACACTTATGATTCCTAATGAGCTATATTTTTACAATGAGACTTGAGAATTTCTCTGAGGGAGATATTGGTAGGGCCATATCCACAGACTGAGAATTCTATTCTCAGTCACATTAAAGTTTATATCATTGGAGGATAATTTGTGGGTAATACTGGCATGGACTTCTAATATCATTTGCGATTTCTGACTTTGAGAGAGGAAAAATGCATAACCATTTCAAAAATTTGGACTAAATTAAAACTGCCATAGAAAGGAGTGATTTATTGGGCCACTGGCTAAGAGCCAGGTTGCAAGGATTTCTGCTGTGACAGATCAGGTGCTAATAATTGTGTCCTAAGCTAAAAACTGAGCTACCAACTGAGCATCCCTTAGATTTTGAGTTTCTGAAATGTTGAATCTCTGTTCAAGAAGTGATTACTGATAGTTTTAAACATTTTTATTAATTATTAACCAAAATTGTTCATATCTAGCTCCTGAAATAAACAATAATGGAACAAATTAATGACGAAAAAAAGCAAATGCATATCACTTTGAATTTTGTGCTCACTTTGTATTAATTAGTGATTAAGATAGAATGTTGAAAATTTTTAAAGTACAAATGCTTTAATAACTAAATGATTATTAAAAACTTTATTTAGCCGGGCATGGTAGTGCATGCCTGTAATCCCAGCACTTTGGGAGGCTGAGGCAGGAGGATCCCAAGTTCAAAGCCAGCCTCAGCAATGGCGAGGCACTTAGCAACTCAGTGAGACCGTGTCTAATAAAATACAAAAAAGGGCTGGGGATGTGGCCCAGTAGTCGAGTGCCCCTGAGTTCAATCCCCAGTACCAAAAATAAATAAATAAATGAAAACTTCATTTAATAACTAAATGATTATTAAAAACATTCTTGTGTTTTTCCTTGAACTACATGAACAGTAATAATTGAGGTCTACTCTGCCACTGTTGTGATTCTAATGTGATTACTGATTAAAAAAAAAAAAAAAAAAACTGTATTAGAATTGTACCACAGTAGAACCAGCTTAGGTGAAAGTATAAAACTCATGGAGACAAGCAAAGAAAGTCACCAGTATATTAAGTGTTCTGCATCATTTTAAAAATAACCTTTTAAGTTTGCAAGATTTTGGTGCAGC
Organism: Tamias sibiricus; assembly: GCA_025594165.1. Lineage (NCBI taxonomy): Eukaryota > Metazoa > Chordata > Mammalia > Rodentia > Sciuridae > Tamias > Tamias sibiricus. Next base: position 103,669,541 of record CM046663.1, on the reverse strand, counting down.
TCTTTTGTTCAAGGAGATTCTTTAATGACATATAAATTATTTACTTTCTGCTTTCTAATGGTACATTTATTTATTTATTATGAACTCAAAAGTTCATGTAGAGATGTATAAAATGCAATCACCTGCACACTTATATTTTATTCAGAACCACATTCATAAAACAATCCTCAGATTACCTTGAAATTTTGATGCAATGTACTAATAATGAATAACATTATAGTCACTGAGAAACAGGCATACTAATTAAGAAATTATATGTGATTGAGCTATATCCAGCATTCAGAATTCACAGAAATCAAATCTGAACACTAGGACATTAATTCACAATGGGCTCTAGTCTCCCTTTCCTGCATGTATGCTCCCTTGAAGAACGAAGAAGTTTTACCCTTTAGTAGCTTCTTTTTAGCTACTTGGCTGAAAAAGTCCTAGTATATTGGGATCTAAAGAATAAAAGCAGCATTAACGTTTTTCTCATATGGATACTTATATAATGAGGATTCTCTTTCTTCCATGTCTACTCTAAGTGATTGCCTAGTATTGAGTGAATTTTTCAAGAATGGAAAACTCATTGCCACTCATGTAAACTCATTCTGTTTCCAAAAACTTATATTAAAATTTTCTTCTTATTCTAAAATCTTTTAAAAATATTTTATTATGGTAAAACATGCAGAACATTAATTTTACCACCTTAACCATCTTTAAGTATACAGTTCAGTGATATTAAGTGCATCCATATTGTTGTGTAACAGTCATTACCATCCATCTGCTGAACTCTTTTATTCTTGCTCAACTAAAACTCTGTATTCTTTCAGCAATTCCCTGTTTCTCATAATCACCATTTTAATTTTCTTTCTTTATGATTTTAACTATTCAAGTACTTCAGATAAGTAGAATTATGCACTATTTTTGTGATGGTTAGTTTTATGTGTTGACTTGACTGAGCTAAAGGATGTACAGATAGCTGGTAAAACATAACAGGTGTGTCTGTGAGGATGTTTCTAGGAGAGATTAGCATTTAAATCAGTAGAGTGAATCAAGAAAGTCCACTTTTACCAATGTGAGTGGTCATCAAACAATCTCTTGAGGGACTCCTACAAATAAAGCAAAATGACAATGGCAGGCAAATTCTCTCTATCTGTCTGTTATGAATTAAAACATCCCTCTTCTGCCCTTGGAACTTGAAGCTCCTGGTTTTCAGGCTGTGGACACTGATAGCTACACTACTGCTTCTACTTACAGTTCTGAATCATACTACCATCTCTCCTAGTTTTTCAAGTTACAGATGATATATTGGGGAACTTCTTGTGTCCATAATAACATGATTCAATTTCTATAATAAATTTCTTCTTGTATCTTTCTTAATATGTACGTATTGGTTTTCTCTGAGGAAACTTAACAATACATTGTCTTTTTATAATTAGTCTACTTTATTTAATATACTATTTTTAAGATCCATCCATATTTTAGCATATGTCATAATTTTCTTCCTTGTTGAGGTTGAATAATATTCCATTTTATGTACATATGCTTATCAATTCATCTGTTGATATACACTTGGATTATTTTTACATTTTAAGTATTTGAATAATACTGCTATTAATATGGGTATACAAATATTTCTTTGAGAGTCTGCTTTCATTACAAGGAGGGGGTAAAAACTTGGAGTGAAATTGCTGGATCATATGATAATTCTGTTTTTAATTTTGGGAGGAACTTCTATAGTGTTTTCTACAATCATTGTACTATCATTGCTTTCTTACCAATAATGCACAAGCCTTCAGTTCACCACATACTCAACAATTGTTATGTAATGTGGAATCACATTGTGGTTTTAATCTGCATTTCCCTAATGATTAGTGAGATTGAGCATTCAGCATCATTTCACATGCTAATTGGCTATACATATATCTTCTATGGAGAAATGTCTGTTCAATTTCTTTGCTCATTTTTGAACCATGTTAATTTTTGTTGTTGAATTTAAGGAGTTCTCTATATACTCTGGATATCAATCCCCTATCAAATATATGATTTGCAAATATTTTCTCCCATTTGATAATTTGTAATTGGATTGCATTGTTAGTGTCTTTTGGTGAAGATCTTGACTTTCACAGCCTGTGTGTCTTTGGTGTCATGTCAACTTACATTTTTAGATACAAAGTAAGTTCCTTGAAGATAAAATATAGTTAAATCATATTTTTTATTCAATACATATTGCCAACCCCTTTTGATAGGAAAACTTAATCTGTTTACATTTAGAGAAAATAAGGATTTATTTCAGCCACTTATTTTTGTAATTTTTACTTATTTCCTACATGCCTGATAGTTTTTTTTTTTTGTACTTCATTTCTTGCATTGTTGTATCTTTGTTTTAATTGTTTTCTTTTTCTGTTTTTGATAGTGAAACTTATATTTCTCCATCATTTCCTTTTTTGTATATTCTCTATTTTCTTTGTGATTGCCGTGGAGATGATGTGGTGATATATATGTGATGTCCCCCAAAGGCTTATGTGTGAGATAATGCAAGAAGGTTTGGAGGAGAAATGTTTGGGTTATAGTATTAACCTAATCAGTGAATCAATGCCTGGTGGGATTAACTGAGTGGTAGGTGGGGTGTGCCTGGAGGAAGTGTTTCATTGGGGGCGTGGCTATGGGGTAAATATTTTGTATCTGGCGAGTGGAGTCTCTCCTTTTGCTCTCTGATCACTATGTAAGGTACTTCTCACACAGTTCCTCCGTGATGTTCTGCCTCACCTGGAGTCCAGAGGAATGCAGACTACTATCTATGGATTGAGACATCTGAAACTGAGCTCCTAAATAAACCTTTCCTTCTCTACAGTTGTTCTGGTCGGGTCCTTTAATCACAGCAGTGAAAAAACTGACTAAACCAGATTACATTTAATATACCAGGATTTAGCTCTCTAATCTGAATTTATACCAGCTTAACTGTAGCAACATACTCTGCTCATTTGCAGGTATGCTTTTGCCCCTTTTAGTTATTGATGTCACAAAATTACATCTTTGTATATTGCACTTCCAAAAGCACACACTAACTAATGTATTAATCTATTACATTATGTAGAAAACAACATGTTTTTTTATAAATAAAATTATTATAAGACTAAATTTTAGAGTATTTTAAGATAAATATTGGTCTCTCAAATCATGTAAAAACCAATAGTAGAGTTATAGACAATTGTTGCAATGACACCAAATTATAAAAATATCTCTGTACTTGCCTTTACTGAGATCTTTTTTTCTGCATATAGCTTTGAGTTCTATTATCTGATCCTTTAAACCTGTAGGACTCTTTTTATGATTTCTTTCTTATAGGACAGGTCAAATGATAATTATCTTCCTCAGATTGTGTTTATCTGGGAGTAGTTTCATTTTTCACTTATATTTGATAGAGAGTTTGCTGGATTTTTTTTTTTTTTTTTTTTAACATTCTGACTATGTCAGCCCACTTCCTTCTGGTATCTAAGGTTTCTGATGACAGATCTGCTAAATCTGCCAGAAATCTTATTGAGCACCCCTTGCACGTTAAAATACAAACCTGCAATGTTTATCTCTTTGACTTTGGCTTTTGACAGTTTGATTATAAGGTGTCTCTCTGTGTGGCTTTTGTTGAGTACATCCTACTTGGAGTGTATCAGGCTTCTTAGAGTCTTATGATCATGTCTTTAACCCAGTTTGGAACATTTGCCACCATAATTTCTTCAAATGTCTTCTTTTTCTCTATCTTCTCTCCTCTTCAGACTCCCTGAGTGTTTATGGTGGTCTTCTTGATGATCCCAGAGGTCCAAAAGGCCATCTTCACTTTTCTTCAATTCTTTATTTATTCTTAAACTTGATAATTTCAATTGTTCTATTTTAAAATTACTGATTTTTTTTTTCTTTTGCTTACTCAAAATGGGAAATTTTCATTTCAGTGATTGTACTCTTAGCTCTAAATTTCTGTTTGGTTTCAGTTTCAGTTTTATATTTCTTTACTAAAACTTTCATTTATTAATACATCGTTTTCTTGATTTTATTCTTTCTTCTAGTTTTTTTGATTCTCTTTATATTTGTTTTAGTCTTTGTCTAATAGGTCTACCATTTGGTCTTTTTCAAGGACAGTTTCTATGTTTTTTTTTTTTTTTTCTTTTTTTTTTTTTTTTTTTTTTTTTTTTTGGTACTGGGGATTGAACTCAGGGGCACTCGACCACTGGGCCACATCCCCAGCCCTTTTTTGTATTTTATTTAGAGACAGGGTCTCACTGAGTTGCTAAGTGCCTCGCCATTGCTGAGGCTGGCTTTGAACTCGCGATCCTCCTGTCTCAGCCTCCCAAAGTGCTGAGATTACAGGCGTGCGCCACCGCGCCCGGTTTTTTTTTTTCCTTTCTTCTTTTGAATAGGCCATTAGCCATGTATGGTTGTGATCTTTTTTTGTTGAAAAGTTGTCATTTGACTCTAATAAGGTAATAAATCTGGAAGTCAGAGTCTTTGCCTTCATCAGGGATTGCCATGTTTTACTTTTTTGTTTTATTTTTGATGGTTATGGGCTATCTTTTTTGCTGAGAATCAGCCTGAGGAATGAACTTAAGATCTTTCTAGGTTTATTTCTTAATCTATGCCTTCTTCTGAGCATGCATGGTTAATTTTCAGTTTTCTCCAATGTATGTATACTAATCTTTAATGTTTGTTTCTCAAAAGGGGAAAAAGAGGGAAATGAAGTAAAGGAAATGGCAGTAGACTTTCAATCTTCTGGAGTTCACCTCACTTGGATGGTGAAGGACTTGCCTCAATGAGGGGTATCACAATGGCTGCTCACCTCTGTATCTGTACCTCTGTGATCGGAACTAGGTATCCATTATCAGAATACAGATCCCAGATATTTGGAAGATGAGTGCTTATTACCCACCCTGACTTTTATAATATGCACCAAAAATACATGTTTGCCATTGGATTGAGTGGGAATGGGTAGGTATGGCTGAGCTAAAGGAAAAAAATGATCAAAATTTGCTGTATTTTATGATATAATCCTTCCCCTAGAAGTTTCAAGCCTTCAATATATTCCAGAGTTGTTTCAAAACAGCTACATTAGATTCTGCCTAGGCAATTATTTCAGCAAGGAGACAGATTCCTAATGTTTTCTACTCAGCTAATGTCCTAAACTAGAAGTTCCTTTGAACCCTGTGTTAAGCATAGAAAATGGAGAAAATTACATAGCTTTGACATCACATAATTAATATAAGTATAAAATGAAGCAATTCACATAGAATACACAAGATATACAGTGAAGACATATATCTGTGTGATATCACTATGAGTATGCAAAGTGTGGTAGATTTGGGGGAGATCATATATTTTCATAACAGGTCCTGTTCTATTCTTTTTTTTAAAAAATTAAATTATTTATTTATTCTAATTTGTTATACATGCTTGCAGAGTGCAATTCATTTCATATTACATATAAAGAGCACAGTTTTTCAAGTCACTGGTTTTACATAAAGTATTTTCATACCATTTGTGTTTTTATATAGGCACTTAGGGTATTGATGTCTAACTCATTCTGCCATTATTCCTATCCCCTTGCCCCCTCCACTCCACTCCCTCCCCTTTGTTCTATTTAACATTCCTTCATTCCTCTCATTCCCCCTCCCTTGCCATTATGATTCAGTATCATCATAGCAGAGGAATCATTCCACCTTTGTTTTTTGGGGATTGGCTAACTTCACTTAGCATTATTTTCTCCAACTCCATCCATTTACCTGCGAATGCCATGATTTTATTCTCTTAGTGTTGAGTAGTGTTCCATTGTGTATATATAGCAAAGTTTCCCTATCCATTCATCTATTAATGGGCATCGTGGTTGTTTCCACAATCTAGCTATTGTGGAACCTGTACTATTCTGAATATTACATTCTTTCTTCTCCTTGATTATATATATATATATATGTGTGTGAATATATATATGATTATATATTTTCACTCGATTATATATTTTACATTTTCACTATATATACCTGATACAGGTTTTCATTATTCTACATCTGTCCCCAAAGAAGTAAGAAATGTCCCTTTCATGAACTGGCTTCTGAAAGTTTGTATAATGATATGACATTAAGAAGATCTTTGTTGGCTTACTTAAGAATATGTTGACAGGTAAATACCTAAAACTTATGACTTATTTCCAGTTAGGACCAATTTAACCCTTTGTAAATTGCAAACTGTGACCATTTTTTTTAATTATCAAGAGAAAAGAATGAAAATACAATTTATGAACATTGAGACTGGTATGGAAAATTAATGTATGGCAGAATTCAACACAATGAGGTTTTGAATTTATGTACTCTATAATAAACTAAATAATGTTGGAAGCTAAAAAATGCCAATTGTTAAGTTAATCATTGTAATTGCAACTTACAGATATAAAAGTGAATGGGTTGAAACCAGCATAAACTGGAAAAAATTAGGTAGGAGAAATGGTAAAACCAAAAGAAAAATTACAATATATATAATTTATTAAGCATTTCAAATCTACATACCTGTAGCTTGCTTTATATCATTGAATTTTTTTCTGAAGCACTGGAATTAAATTTGCTTATATTTATTCATTCACCTGTTTATTGTTTTTGCTTTACTTTGTTTTTTGAGACAGGGATTTGCTATATAGCTTGGGTTGGTCTCAAACTTCTGGGCTCAAGTGGTCTTCCTGCCTCAGCCTACCAAGCAGCTGGGACTACAGGTACACACTATTGTGCCTGCCATAATTATATTTAAAATTTTATTTTATACATAAGTCAAGGCTTCAGAAAGTTACAAAAGTTGCCTAAGTTTAAATATCTGACCTGTTGAAATTGGGGATCTATGCCCAAGGGTATTTCTCTTCAAAGTCTGGATCTCCTTTATTTACAAGCTATATTTACTGTCTCTAATGTAAAACAAGAAGTTAGTTTGAGAATTAATACATTTCATTAGGAGGATCAAAAAGCCTGGATTAGTTTATCAAAGCTTGCCTAAAGGAGAAAAGCTTATTATGGTTACCTAAGCCCAGCACTATTTGAAAGTCCCGTTCTGCTTCATACATGTTTGGAAAAGTGACTCCATATAACAACAAAGAGGAAGTCCATCAAATGCTGCATTTCATGATAAATCTTATGAAATTTACATCTATTACATAATGATACCACTTTAAAAGGATGCGTAGATGTAGTTATAGATAACTTCCCTTAATAATTTTTTTTCCTCCTTCCCAAATAAATACTTTACATAGATAAAGCAATGTTGGATAATCTCTTTTCAATGTTGCTACACTCCATTTGAAAGTGTTAGGATTTTTAAAGCATTTTAGCTCCAAGCTACCTGAATAAAATATCAGGGTACATTTTAATTGCTATTTGTTTTATTCTCTGAGCTAACTTTAACAGTTTGGGTAATGCCTGAAATATAGTAGTACCTGGGATAAATATTGTTGAATAATCATGACCACCTGTACAGTTCGTGTTCCTACTACTACCTCAACCACATTGGCTATTTAAAAAAATTTTGTAGTTGTAGATGGACACAATATCTTTATTTTGTTTATTTAGTTTTTTTAATATGGTGCAGGGGATTAAACCCAGTGCCTCACACATGTGAGGCAAGCACTTTACCATTGAGCCACAACCCCAGCCCCACATTGGCTTTTTATGCATTCAACCTTATGATTATTATAGCTGGGTCAATATGTCTCACTTATTCAGAGAAGTGGGCTCACTCTAACAAAAATCAAATATAGATATGTCTTCAAAGTTCTTTTTTTGGGGGGGATGTTGAGCACATGCACTTAAAAGACCAAATGAAATGTTTAAAAACATAAACAATTGCACCACATTTTTTGTTTCCATTCATCTGTTGAAGGGCACCTAGACTTGTTACATAGTTTAGCTATTATGAATTGAGCTGCTATAAACTTTAATGTGGCAGCATCAAGGTAGTAGGCTGATTTTAAGTCCTTTGTGTATAAACAGAGAAGTAGGATAACTGGGTCAAATGGTGGTTCTATTCCAAGTTTTCTGAGGAATTTGCATACTGTTCTCCATAAAGAGAAATGAAATTATGGCGTTTTCTGGTAAATGAATGGAACTGGAGACTATCATGCTAAGTGAAATAAGCCAATCCCAAAGAACCAAAGGCTGAATGTTTTCTCTGATAAGCAGATGCTAAATCACAATAAGAGGGAGGAGTAAGGAAGATTAGAAGTACTTTGGATTAGACAAAGGGGAATGAAAAGGGAATGGGAATAGGAAAGAGAACAGAAAGAATCTGCTTTCCTATGTGCATACATGAATACACAACCAATGTTGAAGGAGCTCTAATTAGGAAGGGCTGTTGTAGCTAGATGGAAGCCATAAGTTCCACCTGATATGTATGTGACGCACCTGTAGGCACCCGCAAACCTGAAGGTATATAACCGGGTGAAAGCGGTCCGAGTTAGGAGAACGGAGAATTCAGTCAGCCGGGCAGTCACTCGGTCGGTCAGAAGAATCAGAGCGGCCAGAACGTAGGCAGAGCGGTTACAGAAGAGAAACTAGATAGAAGACAGAAGAGAAACCAGATAGAAGAAGTAATGACTGGTCAGAGTTAGGCCGAGGCTCCTGAGGAAGACAGAAGACAGAAGAAAGAAGAAGGAAGAAAGAAGAGAGAAGAAAGAAGCTCTAATCTTTCTCTAAGCTAAGCTCTATCTTTCTTTCTAAGACTCTAAGCTAAGAAGACAAGAAGAAAAGCTCGCTCTAATCTTTCTCTCTAAAAATCTTTCTTTCCCTCTCTAAGCTCTAAGAAAGTAGAAGTAAAAGTAGTAAAAGCTCTACTCTGCCTCCGAGAGATTTCCTCCCGGTTTTCGGTACCAGGTAGTTTACAAATGGTGGTCCGTCCGGGGCTCGGCAGGCAGAGAAGAAAAGCTCTCTCTAAGAAATAAGGAGAGCAATGAAAAAGCATAGCCTCAGACTCAGTTGAGACCAGCAAAAAGAGTAGTAAACAAGAGAGCATAGCCTCTGACTCAGTTGAGGCCAGTTAAGAATTAAGCTGAAGCAGAGTAGCCAGCGAAAAGCCGAAGCGAGCCAGCCAAAAGCCGAAGCAGAGTAGCCGGCCAAAAGCCATAAAAAATATAGAGAAAAAGCCTTGAGCTTTAGTATAAAGAAAAAAGCCATGAGCTTAAAAGAAAATAGAGAATTAAATAGCATGGTAAAAACCATGCAGAAAAAAAGCCATTGAGCTTTGGCAAGAAAGCCATAAAGAAAAATAAAGAAGAGGAAAAAAAAAAAAAAAAAAAGTCAAAGCCGCTTATACAATTGTGCTTAACTAAGTGCGTTGGCTGCTCCTCAGCAGTAGGCTTCCTTAAAGCCGCAGCACCTTCTCAAAAAGGGCTCAAATATCCACCCTTTTAAAAACAAAAGGTGAAAAGCTAGGTAGGGACAAGAAAATAAAAAATAAAATAGAGAAAATAGAATTAAAGCACCTTTTTAAACTAAAGGGAAGGAATATGAAGGAGCTCTAATTAGGAAGGGCTGTTGTAGCTAGATGGAAGCCATAAGTTCCACCTGATATGTATGTGACGCACCTGTAGGCACCCGCAAACCTGAAGGTATATAACTGGGTGAAAGCGGTCCGAGTTAGGAGAACGGAGAATTCAGTCAGCCGGGCAGTCACTCGGTCGGTCAGAAGAATCAGAGCGGCCAGAACGTAGGCAGAGCGGTTACAGAAGAGAAACTAGATAGAAGACAGAAGAGAAACCAGATAGAAGAAGTAATGACTGGTCAGAGTTAGGCCGAGGCTCCTGAGGAAGACAGAAGACAGAAGAAAGAAGAAGGAAGAAAGAAGAGAGAAGAAAGAAGCTCTAATCTTTCTCTAAGCTAAGCTCTATCTTTCTTTCTAAGACTCTAAGCTAAGAAGACAAGAAGAAAAGCTCGCTCTAATCTTTCTCTCTAAAAATCTTTCTTTCCCTCTCTAAGCTCTAAGAAAGTAGAAGTAAAAGTAGTAAAAGCTCTACTCTGCCTCCGAGAGATTTCCTCCCGGTTTTCGGTACCAGGTAGCTTACACAATGTAACTCCACATCATGTACAGCCAGAAGAATGGGAAGTTAGACTCCTTATATGTATAATATGTCAAAATACATTCTACTGTCATGTATAACTAGTAAGAACAAATCTTTAAAAATGTAAGCAATTGATGAAACATACACCAGTAAGAAAAAGACAGAGGAGTCAAGTGTAGAAAAAGATATCAGTGAGATTACAGAAAGTTTGTGAAGGCCTGTCATGGATGAAATGGAGCCGAAAGTATGCACCCAGATGCTTTATGACAGGACATCTTCCGGGTCAACACCACAGACAACCCAAGCCTGGAGTTAGCTGCTTTAAGGAGCATAAGTAAATAAGATGGGACTAAAGATGTGGAAGGCTGTGATGAAAGGTAGTATTTCTCCTTTTAAAATATGTGCTGTTTAATTGCATGAATTGTCATGAGAATGTATTTCTTTGTTTAAAAATATTACCTTTATCAGGACACCCTTTTGCTGTGGAACAGCTTAAGCATATGGAATTTGAATTTCCCAACTGGAAAATAGACAAATGCCTTAACAAGATTTTGTGTAAGTGTAGATGTGTCTGCAAGAAATATGCAATTCTTTTTAAAAAAGAACTCTGACACTTCATAAAAACCTTACCTGAACTGAAATTATTACTGGCTGGCTGATAATTGACAGAATGTTATCACTGCATATTTTGAACAAGGCTGGTAATAAAACCAGTAAAGCAAAAGGATAAAAATTGCTTCTATGTCAGTGGCTCTTAATAGGCATAAAACTGAGCTGAAAATGGTTATAACACTCAAGTCAACACTCTAGATTATTTAAAAACAAAACCTTTTGGGACATATCAGTAACCTGCTGACCTAAATACAGCCTTATAATTTAAAGAAATGAGTATCTTTAGACAGATAATTATCTTCCTATATAGAGGAATTCACTCAGTGTCTTTGAAAATTTACCATGATCTGAGGTTTTATATCTGAACAGATCATATTTTCATTAGAATTTGTAGGAGACCAAAAAGAAATGAAAACTAAAATAAAAAAATAAAACAAAGCTATGGAAAATAAATCACAACAGAAATTGCTTGAAATTGCCTTTTGGTTGACTGAATACATTTATTATTGATTTTGCCCTTCTGTAAGAAGGAAAGGTTAATGAAAACAATCACATGGCTTTCCTTTTTAGGTGCAGAATATGTAATACACAAATGGTGTAATATGTTTCTCCCTCAAAATATGATGGTGTTTATATATCAACTTTATGTGTTATTATGATAGGGCTTAAGTTATGCCATAAAGATCTTGTGCACTCATAATACTTTCTGGTTTGCATTCTAGGCTGCATTATTTACTATGGACACTACTAATTTTCTGTAGGCTAAAGAAGTTTCTTTCTATGTCAACTTGGCAGAGGAAGTGATAGAAGTGATTATGTTTTCTCAGTTATTGAAGGTAAAAAATAAAATCACATAGAGGCAAATTCGCATAGATCTAGCAATCTAGTATGTTTTCAAAGAGCATACTAGTAGATGAAAGAAATGCTCATGTATTTTATAGGTTACTGGTCTATAGAAAAATGTAATTTGTCAATCAGTCTTTCAGTATCATTATCAATATATTTTAGTTACATAAGCTTTTTCAACAAAGTTGTTACTCTATATCTGTTGAGTAGAATGAAAAACTTAAGTAATGAGAACTTCTTTAAGAGTAGATAATTTCATCTATATATGCCCAGATAATTGAGGAAAGTTTTACTCACTTATTTTATTTGTCAGGTGGTTGCAAATTACTATGATTCTTCATTCTAGTTTTGAAAAAAGTCATCTTTCTGATTATAGTCAGTATTAGGTATTTACATGCAATTTTCAAGATTATTTATTTCATTGCTTCATCCTTTACTAAAGAAATGTACTATAGCAACTCTCTTTAAAGTTAAACTAATTTGTAATGAATGAAAAGTAGTATTTGTTTTTATATGTGTGAAAATTCTCTCTCTAAGTTTGTGGCAAAATCACCCCAAACAGAAGGGACAGTTAGAAATAGATTACTTTTGGAGAGCTGTTGGACAGAGCAGCAACAGAAAATTAGAATTATTTTTGTGGCAAAACATCTCTTCTTGCTCTACTCTCTTTTTATTAAATCCATTCTTAACTTTGACTTTTATACCAAAAGGTGTTCTTGTGAAGCAGAAGAGCCTGTTCAGATTTGCCCTAGTCTGCAGTTAATCAGTTAGCAAAATCAAATATAACTTATCTGCTAAAATTCTCTTTTCTATATTGATATTTAACTTCATAGAAGAAAGTTACTGATCTTAGTAAGATTTGTAATTGATTGATACTGAAGTTTATAAATAAAAGTGTTTAAACATATCCAAATCATAAAATATTGAGTAAAGGAAAAACTTATCTGGGTCAATATTAAAATTTTTACCCATATAGTTTCCTAATTTACATTTAATTGAAGTCTTCCCCACTTGCATATTAGAAGCAGAATTATTGACTTGATTAACTGTAGTTTTTGAAATATTCTTAGATGCAGCAATTAAAGCAGAAAGTATCAACTCTAAGGTCACAAAATGTGACAGAAGCCACTAAGAGAGTTTAGTTTCCCCTTATTTATCAAGTGCCATTGCCTGGAAATATTCAAGGCAAAAAGGAGAATTTGTGATTGAGTGAAAAGAGCTTTCATCTGAATATCAGAGAGTGACAACCAGGCTAAGGTGGCAGTTAACATCATTGAATGATAATGATGTGCCAAGAACTGAGACAGTAGGGTTTTACACTACGGGCATCATCTCACTTAAATCTTGCAAACTTTTTATCAGATTGTTGTATTACTAACCTACTTTACAAAAGAACAAATTAAGTTTTAGAGAATTAAGCAAATTATTAAAGGTCACATATTAAGCTATGTAACTAGAATGTGATCACATTTGCCCAACCTAAAAGTTTGAATTTCAAAGCAATATATTATAGTGCTACCTGGAGGACATCAGTTCTAATAACTATTTTTTTCTTAATTTGTAGTTTTGGAAAAGATTTATCCTTGGTTCTTAAACAATGATTTTATGCATTCATTTTAATTCTAAAATTGTAGATGTCATTGGGCAAGTATGTAATTGTTTTAGGGAGGAGGATTCTGACATACATAGATTTAGATTATTAGTACAGGTTATAAGGATGAACTTAATTTAGACTCTGACTAGGTTGACAGCTCACAGAGGTCAAGCAAGGTTGTATTAATTTTAACTGTATTTCTCTGCATTTGTAGAATTATTCTGCATCCTCAATGTCTGACTCATGCTTTTGTTTAATCAGTGTACATTCAAACCCTCTGGGGGCTTTAGAAACCTCTGTGATAATTATATATTTCTTCTAGCATTGAAAGAACCACCCAAAGTTAAAATATTATTTTCTACTTTTCTTGATATTTTTAAGGACATTAAAACTTATAGAAGGTCTAATAGAGTGTAAGATGAAATGGCTCTGGTGATCTGAGCAGTTACACTGGTATGGATGGAGGTTTTGGAATGCTTTACAGTTGTAATCTTATTTTAATAGCTCCATGAAAAAGACTGTAAAGTTTTGGTTTAAAAAAAAAATTGTCAGGCATTGTGGCACAAGCCTGAATCCCAGCAACTTGGGAGGCTGAGGGCAGGAAGATCACAAGTTCAAAACCAGCCTCAGCAATTTAACAAGGCCATATGTGAGACCTTGTCTCAAAATAAAAATTAAAAACTGTCTGGGGATGTGGTTCAGTGGTTAAGCACCCCTAGGTTCAATTCCTGGAACAACAAATAAACAAAATTGAAAAATGCTGGTGAAATCTGCTAAGCCTTTTTGACCCTAACCCCTTCCTATTTGTTTCTGAATTGCAATCTTCTTCCACTCCTCTAGCTCTGTTCATAATTCATAACTCTGAATGTTTGCTATTGTCAATGGAGGTAAGCATATATTGCATCTCAGAAAAAGCAGACAGCATCATGCTGAATGAAGTAAGCCAGACTCAGGAAGTCAGGGTCTAATGTTTTTGCTCATATATTGAAGCCAGAGAGAAATAAGGAATTTTTAAACAGGAAGGGATATCATGAAATAGAAGGGAGAGAACAATGGAGCAGTGGAAATGGATTGAGGGAGCTGGGGAAGCCATGGAAAAGGGGAGAAACTTCAGAATGAAATTGACCAAACTGTGTTAAGGGTTATGTATGAATATATCGTGATGAATTCCAATTTTATGTATAACTAAGATGTACCAATTTTATGAATTTGGCACTAAATAAATCCTTAGATAATGGTTCTGGCAAAGGCAATGAGACAGGAGAAGCAAACCCAAACTGGGACTGGTGCCAATTCCAATCAGAATGTACTATTGACCCTCAACCATTTGGACCAGTTCAGTGTAATCAAACTCAAAGTGATTGACTGGCCCTATTAGTTTTCTCTGCTCTGTTGATCACTCTGTATCTGTGTCTGATCCTGGCATGTTGGATTTGTAGCAGTTTCAATCACTAGATCTGACAATCTTGCTTTTTTGTTATTCCCTACATGGGCCCATGTTGAAGCACTGGGACAGCCAGAACCAATTTTGGATAATATCCTTTAAAGGAGTCCTCTTAAAAGGGGTTCCAAGTATGAAAAGACCCATTAAGTTCAGGACATTATCTTGGTGGTATTATGTGTGACAAATAATAACTTGTCCTTTGTTTTGATGTTATAGGACTGAAATTCTTGGAGTGTTTTTTTCTACTTTGTGAGTACTTGTAATTATTAGAGTATACATAATGTTTGTTAAATGGCATGTAAAATTAGCATGATGAGATTAATATGATGGTCTGTAAGCTGCCTGTCATGGCCAGCCACGGCACCGCGGGAGGAAAACTCGGAGGCAGAGTAAAACTATTACTACTTTTACTTCTACTTTCTTAGAGAGAGCTTAGAGAGAGAAAGAAAGATTTTTCTTCTTCTTAGAAAGAGCTTAGAAAGATTAGAAATAGCTTTTTCTTCTTCTTCTTAGAGCTTAGAGAGAAAGACAGAGAGCTTGAAAGAGAGAGATTTCTTCTTTAGAGAGAGAGAGAGCTTAGCTTTTAGAGCTTCTTTCTTCTTTCTTCTTTCTTCCTCAGGAGCCTTGGCTTGACTCTGACCAGCAATTACTTCTTCTATCTGGTTTCTCTTCTGTAACCGCTCTGCCTACGTTCTGGCCGCTCTGATTCTTTTCTTCTTCTCCGACCCGAACTCTTCTTCCGACCGAGCGACTGCATGACTGACTGAATTCATTCTTCTCCTGACTCCGACCGCTTTCACCCGGTTATATACCTTTAGCTTTGCGGGTGCCTCACGTGCATTTACAGGTGCGTCACATACATACTTATTATCAGGTGGAACTTATGGCTTCCAGCTGACCGCAATAGCCATCTCCCTAATTGGGCTCCTTCAATGGTCAGTGTGATACCCCATAAAATTATAAGGGATGCCCAAAGCTTCAAAAGAATATAATGTGATAAAGGAAGACTATGATAGCCCTGTTCCAAATCTGTGAATAATCATTGATTGCCTTCCCAAATAAGAAAAAAAAAGGGGGGGGGTGGGAGGCAGATAAAGTTGATCATGGATTTTTGTTTGTTTCAGTTTTTCCCTTTTAATTTTATCTTGAAATAAAAAAAATAATTAAAGTAGGAGAAAAACCTCCAAAACTTCACTTGAAGAAAATACTGTATAATGCATATGTGGAAGTATAGATTGTGAATAAATAATGGAACTTCCCTTAAGAAAACATGGACTGTAAACCAATGATGTAGAAGTTACTTTCAGATGAAAGGAGTATGGAAGTAAAATCACTCTGAAATTCTGAGATGGCTGTCAAGATGTGCTGTGGCATTAGCATGTGACTTGAAGGTAATTATCTTGTATGTTAGCTCTGACAAATTTAGACCCCCTTCAGATTATGTCTTTGAGATTAAGATATTTTCTAAACAGCATGTAGGTTGGGATTAAAGAAACTCAAATATTTGGGCATGTAAAAATTGAAGGGAAGATTATAGGAAAAGCCAATGCAATTACAATGCAGACATTCTTTTTGAATAAGTAGAAGTTAAAGTGATATATTACAATGCTTTAATATGTAGCAAAATATTTCATAAAAGCAATTAAACTACTATAAGATTTATCCTTAATCAGGGGTAAAATGCAATTTTGTAAAATCTCTGCCTATGTGGATTTTTTTTGTTTTGTTTTTAATTTTTTTTTTTTTTTTAGATGTTGTTGGACCTTTATTTTTTTATTTATTTATATGGGGTGTTGAGAATTGAACCCAGTGTCTCACACATGCAAGACAAGCACTCTACCACTGAGCTATAACCCCAGCCCTGCCTATGTATTTTTACACTCATTAATATTATCCTATTTAATGGATCAAAGAAAAGCTAATATAAACCCACTAAATATAATTCAAGAATAATTGGCAATTAGAGTTAAAATGCAGGCCATGAACATGGGGTGTAGAGGTTAGTCTAAGGACATTTTTGCACAGGATCAAGAAAGGTAGACAGGCATTTGTGGAAGGAATGTATGGAGAACAATCTTTCTGGGACATTATCATGATGGCATCACTTAGAGGAATTCTCAGGGCTTAGAGAATAACAATGGCTAGGTTTCAAATCTTGAGCACATGGTATTTTTGACAATGCATTTGTAAAACCTTAATGTATTAGAATGAGCTACATACCCTATAAAAATACTTCTCCAAACCCCTATAACATACAGAATAATGTAGAGACTTTACAGAACATTTGAAAGTCTAAGAAAGGACTGTTTTTCAAATCAGACCTAGAACAAACCCCAGTTAGTTGCTCTTGTTAAATCAGAATACCATAGGGACCATCTTTAAAAATGAAAACATCAGAACCTTATTCCTAAAGATTGCACATCTAAGAAATACTTGGAAATCTATTCACACACACATACACAAAAATTTATTCATAAAAATATTTCTCAGGTAATTCTGATTTATGGCCAGGCTTGAGGAACAGTAGGAAACTCATAAAGTATAGAGAAAATAAAGAGAAATCTTTGTTGAGGAATTTTAGGTAAGAGGATTAGGAGATGGCCAAATAAAGCTTAACAGAGACCTTGTTAATATATCACATCACTGGCTACGAAGACTTTAAAAAATGCAACACTAGGAGCTGGGGTTGTGGCTTAGTGGTAGAGTGCTTGCTAGCACATGCGAGGCCCTGGGTTCAATCCTCAGCACCATGTAAAAGTAAATAAATAAAATAAAGTTATTTAAAAAATGCAACACAAGAAAAAATTAATTTTGGCTATATTCTTCTTGCCTGACATAATTAACCACTGCACTATTTGAGAAAATTTTCTGGAGTAAGCTAGCAAACATGTCCTATATTGACAATTCTGGTTTAAACTATAGTTGTCAGAATAGAGCAATGTTGTATATTAACACATAGGCATTAATAATCTTGTTCTTTATATCGTTGCAATAGTGAAACCAGTGTTTTAAAGAGTCTTATTGTCAAAAGTTTTTCAATACTATTAAGTTATAGTGCATTTTGTAGCTTTTTGTTTATTTGAATGCCTTTACTCAATTAAAATTTTACAGAAACCAGTGCTTAAAAAATATTAGCAGATTGATAAAACTACAAGTAGCTTGTCACATTTGAGTTGAAAAATAATTTTTAAAAACTACAATAAGATAAAATAAGTTTAAAAAATTCTGTTGAAAATACTCAACATATTGACTCTGATTTGGTAGAGATAAGTTTAAAATCTGTTAGGTTGACTAATGACTCCCACCTTACAGTCTCAAAAAAAAAAAAAAAAAAAAAATCCAAGTACTAAGCCTTGGAAATTAGAATCTTTGTATATTTATATGGCAGAAAGATAAATAGCCATTATGATTAAATTAAAGAGATTGAGATGGGAATAATCATAACTGGCTTATTCATATCCTAAATATAATCTCAATTGTCCTTGCAAAAGGAGCCCAAGGAACTTTGACTACAAACTACAGAAGGAAAGGAGGATTTTGAACTAAAAAATTTTGAAGATGCTGCTCTCCTTTCTTTGAAGGTAGACAAAAATGTCATAAACCAAGTGTTGGGGTGCCCTGAAAGGGAGCTGAGCACGCCCCCTTAGCCTTGAGTAATGGGGGTGTGGAACTGGCATCTCAGCTGTGCTAAGCAGGTGGGCCCCACCTTTGCTGGGCAAGGAAGTGCAGCTCTGGGAGTGAGGGTCACCCATGGGACTGGGCTACCCCCCCCACGCCCCGCCCCTCTAACTCCCAGTTTGCTGTAACTCAATCTCTTGCCTTATTTGGATGGAATTTTCTATGAAATGTCTTTCCCCTAAATAAAAACAGGGGTTCTGGTAAGATCACTCTCTCTTGCCTCTTGCCTCCCTTGTTCCCCTTGCCCTCCAGCGTGGGAGTTGAGGTCTTAGAGCCATCCCTGATTTCCGGAAAAGGTATTTCTATGTTTGTGTGGTCTTTTCCTTGCCAGCCCAATTCACACAGGGTGAGCCTGACTCCATCGCCCACCCGCGGTGGACATTTGCAATAACCAAGGAACGCAGTTCTAGAAGCTGAGAAACCAGGAAGGGGTTGCTACCCTAGAGCCTCCAGGGGGAGCTCAGCCTTCATAACGACCTTGATTTCAGCCCATAGAATCTGGAATTCAGAACTGTAAAAGGATTTTTTGTGTACTTTTAGGGTACCATATTTATAGCAATTTGTTACAGTAGCTGCAGGAAAACAATACAAAAGCCTCAAATATAGTTGATTTTGTGGATTAAAGGCCTAACTATTTGACACCAAAATGTGATGAACTTCTCTTTTTTACATGTTTCACTTTGTAATCTCATCTGTTAAAATCATAATAGTCTTTAAGGAGCAAAGTTTGGTTTTACAGATGATTCCACAGAATAACTTGAGTCCTATGGTTTGTTAAAGAATTAGGTCAGAGTAAATGTTATCCTTTGCAATTAGCAAGTTATTGCTCAGTATTGAGCATGCAACCTGTGCCCAGTATAAGCATAAAAAAGGAGAAGAAAAAAAAAAAAAAAGAAAGAAATTGAAATCTACACATTCTGGCAAGAAATATCAATTCCGGATTGTTTAGTCCCCTTGTGATAGTCACTAGATTCTGTGAACACACTGCAGTCTATATTTCAACATCTCCGATGATATAAAATATTCTCCTTCACAGCTTATTTTATTGATAGTTCTAACTAATGATATAAAATATTTTAATCCGTGTTTTCCTTCTTACAATTTATGCAATTTAAGACTTTGTTTTTTGTTATCGAATGCCCAGGAGACTACTCCAGTCTGCATTTGCACCATTGATTATCTGAGAAGGTTTGTGTTTGCTTCTTTCCTTGAGCCCAGATTCCTTTAACTTCTCCTTTTATCGTAGTCTTTCCAGACGCATCACTATTACTGCAATGGTGAAAGCAATAGTGACAGGGAGAAGGGTGGTCAGCTCTTGCATCACGCTCTTCTCTTCAGTTCTCCCATTAGAAGTTTGACCATAGTCCCAAAGATATGTACTGTATAATAGGAAGGCATCACTATTGGAATGGCATTTGAACATGAAAAATCCCTAGTGAACTACTTTTTTATGTTTCATAACCACTTATGATTCAGTTACTATTTTTACAGTTTTTTTCCCTTTCATTTTTTAATTGATATATACTGATTACACAATGGAGAGTTTCACTGTGACACGTTCATGTATACATAAAAACACAATGTGATCAATGTTACTCCCCATAATTCCCCCATGATCTTCTTCTCCTCCTCTATCTTTTCCCTTCCTCTATCCTAGTAGCATCCCTTATACTTTCATGGTGCCCCCCCCCCACCTCCACTTTCCCCACTCTAGCTTTCATATATGAGAGAAAATACACAATATTTTTCTCTTGGTCTGAATCATTTCACTCATATTTATGGTCTCCAGTTTCATCCATTTTCATGCTGAATAAAACACCATTATGTATACATATTGCATTTTCTTTATCCATTCATCTATTTTTTAAAAAATATTTATTTATTTGCTTTAGTTGTACACAATGCCTTTATTTTTACGTGGTGCTGAGGATTGAACCTGGGCTGCACACGTGCTAGGCGAGTGCTCTACCGCTGAGCCACAACCCCAGCCCAATCCATTCATCTATTGATGGGCACCTAGGCTGATTCTGTAACTTGGCTATTGTGAATTGTGCTGCAATAAACATGGGTATGGAAGGTATCTCTAAGGTATACTGACCTTAAATTCTTCGGGAAAAATACCAAGGGGTGGTATACTTGGATTATAAGGTAGTGTTATTTTTAGCTTTTTGAGGAACCTCTGTATTGATTTGCATAGTGGCCCCCAACAGTATATAAGAGTTCCTCTCCCATCTCCTTCTCAGTATTTATTTTTGTTCATATCTTCATGGTTTCCGTTTTAACTAGAGTGAGATGGAATATCAAAGTAGTTTGGATTTGCATTCCCCTAATGATTAAAGACACTGACCTACTTTGTTGGAATGAAAGCCTGTATGTGTGGCTTCTTTGTGTATATAGTGTTCCCTTGGCTATATCAACTATGTGCACATATATGCTACACCATGCCAAGAACATCTAATGAGATGCTTCTCACAATGACCCCTTTACCCCTTTCATTACCTCATATTTGACTATATTTCCCTCCAGCTTTAGAGGTAAGACTTCTCTGTCTTTGGTGGTATCAACTGATTCATATCCATTTGTTTCTGAGCAGTCTTTTTCCCATGCACGAGGGAACCCCCAGTCAAAAACACCTTTACCAGAGTCAGAATCTTCCTTCAGCTTCTATTCCGTGACATCCTTACTATCTTCACCAAACCTATGGTCAGTTGCAAACTTCCCATGATACTTTAAAATCTGTCTGGTATTTAGGATAGGGGTCACCCAGTTTATCTGTTGCTTCTGTTTCTTCACATCTGAGATTCATTTCCTTTCTCTTTGTGTTCAGGTTATCATCATTATTAGGGGTAGTACTGTCATTTTCTCCATTTTTTCTACTTTGCCTTTTTGGCAAACATCCCTAGATGAACACAGATTATCTTTAAACAATAGGATTGTCCTGCAACCAAGTCTTACTTTACCAACTATGATTTATGTGAGATGGGCAAGATACTTAGCCAAACTGCCTTAGATTTGATATGTGTAATATTAGGGAAATAATTATACTCAGTGTATATTGGTTTGCTATAAAGGTTAAGTAAATTAATTATTTTAGAGTAATTGTCACAAAGTAACACCTAAAAAAAAGTAAGCTATTATTATTTTTAACCATAATTTATCTTCATTTCTCTATGGCCTACACCTATAAAGGTGTCCAGTTAAATCAGGTCATTAATCCTGTGCACTACATGTGACTTATAATCAATTGTATAAGCCAGCCTTGTCATCAGGTAGAACATAAACATACTAGGGTCATAATATTTTGCCTGAGACTGATTCATTGCATATAAAGTATAGCTACTGCCATCTTTTTATAAAGATGTTAAGCATGTTAAGTGTGAGCAAAGTATATGATAGACAGTCAAATGCTAGGTGATTTTATCGTCATCATCACCTCATCCTTATTATACCTCCTCCTTAATCTTCCAGTCTGGCTATGTTCATCATTTCACTCAAAGGTTTTCTTGCATGGAGTCTCCCAAAATCCAAATTAAGTGGCCCAGTTTTATTTACCCTCAGTAATCTACTTCTTGAAAATTACTTATGCTTAGTTTCAATTCCCCTTTTCTTTCTTTTGTCACTAATTTTTCTCCTTTCCCCTCACATGGTATTTTTCTATAATTCTTTGTCCTTTTCACATCTAAAATATCACTCATTTTCTAGACTTTAATATTTCCACATACATTGTCCATATCTCTAGTCTAGATCTGTATCTTAAGGACTATAAACATTTCAAACACAAATGTAAAATCTCCTTCTGCATATCTGATTAGCATTTTATGCTAAAAATACCTATTTTAGTAACATTTCTTTTTACTTTTTCAAAACCAACTTCCACTTTTAATTGTTTAATATAATTTTCTCTCAGTCCTATTGTCTATTTCCTTAAATTATCTGTTACATCCATCCATTTCCTCCCAGTCTAATAGCCAACAGAGAATTCCCACTAGGCAGATGATAGACAGTGAGGTGATCAACAAAAGAAACAAAGGGCATGACCACTGTCTAGACTTCTCACAGTATACTGGGGAGGATGGAAATGACAGTCTTCAAGTGAAAAATGCTTGTAGTGGAAGAGAAAAGGAGGGTCACAACAATGAGCATATATCATAAGAGATAAAACTATGGAGTTAAAGAGCTGGGATGTCGTTTGGTGGTAGAGCACTTGCTAGCATGTGCAGGATCCTGGGTTCAATCCCCAGCACTGCAAAATGAAACTAAACAAAAAGTCCTATAGGGTCAAAAATTAAATATAAATTATTTTAAATTCTGGGTCTTTTCCTAACCCCTCTTAAGTGTGTGATATGAAGGGAGAGTTCTTCATTTTCCTAACTTATTTTGTTATCTAGAAGTTTGGCATACTAATAATGTTCATCTCACCTATATTTGTGTAGATTAAGAAAAATAATAAAGGAGTTATTGCATAACATGATTTTAACAAATGGTAGTTGTTCCGATCACTGCTACACTTACTTTAATGATTATACATAATGTATATATATTTAGTCTTAATTCAAATTCCACCCCCAGTACTGATTAGAAGAATAGAGTTGCGACTGAATAATATCTATGGGTATCAGAAATGGTATTCTGTCTCAGATTTGTTTTTTGATCAAATTAAATTTCAAAATGCACAATTGTTGTGAAAATACCTTATGTAAAACCAGCGACTTGAAAAATTGTGTGCTTTATATGTAATATGAAATGAATTGTTCTCTGCAAGCATGTACAACAAATTAGAATGAAAATAAATTTAAAAAATAAAATAAATTTCAAAATGCCAACTGAAATTCCATAATTACCCTGTTCCCATATGTCTTCTCTCATTTTTAGGCACATAAGGAAAACATCACCTTTCTAAAGTTGTTAATGTACCCACAATTCAGTTACAAAAATTTTCTGCATAACTTTTACCAATAAATAAGACTTATAACTGGATGCTGATGAAGTAGAAGCATATACGCCATTTCCACTTCAACAGTTAAAGCTTAATGACACCTCTGAAAGTACAAAGTGTGTGATAGAGGGGCAAGCTTATTTTCCTGAAGGAAGACAGTTGATAAATATGAAATGCTCTTTGCAGGTCTAATGATTTTTCAATTCACAAAAACCCATGGTGTAGTGCAGATTTGATGTCAAGCACATGACTGAGTCTCTTTTTCATGAGAAACTTGGGTTCTAAAATCTTCTGTGTTTACATATTGGTATATATTGCATGCAGTATACTGTGCAAGTATGTTTTGAGTGACATTTCATATACTTACCAGAAAAGCATGTCACTTCATCTGGTTATTTGCAGTTCAGTAATGATTTTAGAATTTTTTATAGATTGTGATAGGCAAAAAATAGAAGTAAAATAGCTGATTTATCCTTGATACAAAACTATTGCCAAAAGTTAATTCATTTTAGGCTAACAGTAATGCTTTATACTAGCTACTGAGACTATTGATTTAAGTGTGAGTTTGATAGTTCATATAATACAATTTCATACTTTTTATGTTGGGGAAAATTTAATGAAATTGATATATAACTTTACAGATTTTAAAATTATAAGAAGGTGGTTAAATATTGAAATAATATGGGAGTACAACAATGAGCAATATCCGTATCCTATCTTAGCAAACATTGTATGAACCCTGCCCTCATGAAATTTTCTTGACATGATTTCAGAGAGGTCTGTTGCATCTTCTCCTTGATAGCCCAGGTAGAGGACAAAACAAGATAAAATGTATACTGGGCAAAGGTAGATCATGAAATAGTATCTGGAACACACTTTACACACAAATAAGTCATAATTATTGACTGGCAAGAATTTTCACCCATTGCATTTCCTTATATATTATGGTTAATTATTGTTATTGTTGTTATTTTATGAAGCAGAGACATTCCTAATAAATTTTTGAGAGAAGTTACAATGTTTTAAATATGTATCACTGTTTATTCTTCAGGGTTTATTATTAATGAGGACCTACCCTGTGAAAATCACTGTGAGGCTCTAATGATATGGGTGAGAAAAATGAGTGTACAACCTTATGAACCTATCCTTCCAGAACAGAGGGCAACTAGATAAGAACTTTTAACAGTGTCTGATCCATGAGAGAAAGATAGATAGCTCATATATGGTTGTGGTAGGAATAAGCCAACTTTTCCTGAGGAAAATTGGGGAAGGCTTCCATGAGACTGAACAAGAAGCAACAAGGCCAGGCAGAGGGGTGAGGTGAGACATTGGTGAGCAGAAGCCCAGAAACTGGAAAAAGCATGAGTGTTTTGACATGATAATGGTTTTGGAAAGACATGCCTTCCTACTCTTGTGGACATGTTGAAGTGAAAGTGTGTATCCTGAAATAAAGCAAAATGTGATGAATATGCTGATAGTTTAACTACTTAAAAGTATTCTAAAGAAAGCTACTGAAATGAGTCTTAATTTATTACAGAGTGAATGAAAACCGTGTCATGGCCCAGTTTTTGGCTGGCTGTATTAAATTCAACAGTTCACCAAGCATTTACTCAACTGCCACAGTGAGTCAGACTAGGGCTCAACGAGTAGGGTGTTCAAACCTCACGCACATGTTGTATGATTGCATGGACATGAAATGTTCAGGATAAGCACACCTGTGGAGACAAAATGTCAATTAATGATCTCCAGAGCTGAGATATGAGGGGATAGGAAGTGACTACTAAAAGGTACAGGAGTTCTTTCACTTGGTATCTATCCAAATTTTATGTATTGTACCATATATCTCATATGGTATATATACACGTAGGTAGTATGGGTATGTATAATGTTGTTTTCACTTTCTGGTAAATAATATAAGTAATGCTGTTATGAATATTCATGCACGATTTTTTGTGTGGATATATATTTTCAGTTTTCTTGAGCACATGCTCAAAAGTGGAATTGATGGGATATCAATTGACTGTACATTTTTCTTTTTGAGGAAGTGTGAAAGTAGTCTTTCTCTTCCTATCTCCCTTCCCTTCACACTTTTTCAGTACTGGGATTGAACCCAGGGACCTTCTTCTTCTGAGGTATATCCCCCACCTTAAAAAAAAAATACTTTGAGACAGAGTCTCCTTAAATTTCCCAGACTGGATTAGAACTTGTGATCCTCCTGCCTCTGCTTCCTCTCCTGAGTCACTGGGATTAAATGCATGTGCCACTGTACCTTGAAAAGTGTTTTATGAAGAGTCTGCACTATTTTGCATCACCCATTTTGCATATGAAGGTTTTAATTTCTCCACACCCTTGTCTCTTGTTGTTGTCTATCTTTTATAAGTATATCTATCCAAGTGGATGTGAATTAGTATCTCTTCATTATTGTGATTTGCTTTTCCCTAATGACCAAAGATACTGAGTGCTTTTGTCATATACTTGTTGTTCATTAGTATATCTCCTTTTTAGGTATGTATTCTGATCCTCTGCTAAGTTTTAATTGGATTGTCTTTTTATTTGCATTATAAGAATTTTTAAAATACTTCAAATACAATTCCCATACCACATTTGTCTTTTTTTCTTGTTAAATGTGTTCTTTGTAGCACAAAAGTTTTTCATTTCCATGACGTCCAGTTTATAAAATATATTCTTTTATTTCTTTCACTTTCAATATCACATCTAAGAAATTGTTTTCTAATTCAAAATTATGAAGACTTTGTGTTGCTAAACACTACATTTTTGTCACTTACATTTAGGTATTTGATGCATCATGGTGTGTTTTTGCATTTGGCTGGAAGTAGGTTTCCAAGAGCATCATTTTGCCTGTGGATATTCATTTCTCTCAGTACCATTTTCTGAAACGATTATTCTATCATTGAAATTTCAGGGTAACCTTGAGAAAATCAATTAACTCTAGATGTGAAGACTTAGTTTTTGAGTTTCAACTATATCCAATTGTTCCCTATGTCTACCATTAGGCCAGTACTATATGGTAATGACTATTGTAGCTTATAGCAAGTTATTAAATTGGGTATAGTAAGTCCTTCAACTTTGTTATTCGTTTCAAGATTATTTTGACAGTTCAGTATCTCTTGCCCTTCCCCATGAGTTTTAGGATCAGCTTATCTAGTTCTATGAAAAAGTTGACATTCTAATATTAATCAATAAACCAATTTTGGGAGTAGGCACACTGTAGCTTTATTAATTCTTCTAGAACATGTCTATTTATTTATTTGTTTCTTTTTTTAATGAAGGTCATAGTATTCTTTGTACATGTCCTGTACTTATACAAAATTGATCCCTAAGTATTTTGCCACTTTTGGATACTGTAGTAAATTGAATTGTTTTCTTAAGTTCATATTCAAGATGTTCTTTATATGTAGAAATAGAATTTATTTTTGTATCTTGTATTACATAACCTTGCTTAACTTGTTTATTAATTCTGAAAGGGTTTTTTTTGTGTGTGTGTTTTTGTGTGAATTCATTAGGATTTTGTAGATAGAAGATAATATGACCTGCAAGTAGAATTAAACATCTTAATTTCCAATCAGGATGTCCTTTATTTCTTTTCCTAATTTTACCAGCTAGGATATTCAATACCAAGTGATATGTACAGATGTCTTTTTGACTTTCCTGATCTTTTGTAGAAAGACTTCATCTTTGATCATTAAGCAATTTGGTTAGCTGTGAGTTTATATAAATCCCTTTTATTAGGTTGAAGAAATTCTTTCAATTCTTAATATATTTTTTAAAAAATATAGTGAATGGGTATTGGATTTAGCAAGATACTTTCTCTGAGTTTATTGATATGATGATTTTTTTTATTCTATTAATGTTACATTGCATGGATTGATTTTCATATGCTAAAAAGTCCTTCTGTCTTTTTTTTATGTGATTTATCTTATTTGATGACATCAAATTCCCTTATTAGCCCTCGTAGATTTATATTTGTTGACATTAAATTCCCTTATTAGCCCTTATAGATTTATAAAGTAAGTGGTAATGTCTCTATTTTTATTTTTTATTTTAGTAATTTTTTTCTTTATTTTTTCTTGGTCTAAGTTTTCATAGAACCAACTTTCTCTATTGTTTTTCTGTTCTCGATTTCATGTAATTTCATTGTTTCCTTCAGGTTTCTTTCACTTTAATTTGCTCCATTTTTTCTTTTTTTCATATGGCATATGATGGGGTTATGGATTTGAGATCTTTCCTTTTGGTAATATAAGGCATTTACATTTATAAAAATTTTCTCTGCATGCTGCATTTGCCGAATTCCATGTGTTGGTATGTTGTATTTTTATTTTCATTCACCTTGAAGTATTTTAAAATTTCACTTGTAATTTCTTTAATTCTTGTTTATATAGGGAGATGTTGTATAATATCTACATATTTGTGAATATCCCAAGTTCTCTTTTTTTATTGATTTCTAATCAATGATAATGACAATTATAGTGACACACAAGAAAATTTGTTATCAAATAATTGAAAGTATAATTACTTCTTTGCTATGTCTCAACATAAATTTATTATTAAGCCTCTAAAAATAATTGAGAGCAAAATATATCATTATTTCATTATGTTGGAGATGAGACAGAAATTTTGATTTCTTTATGTTGTGAAAAAATAAACCAAACACAAAAAATTTAGCCCAGCAAATTTACAAGATTATTCAAGGGCATGGACTTAAAATAGCTGGCATGAAAATAAAGCCTATGTTTCCTTAATTGGTCTTTTGCTCTTTCCTGAAATAGTGTCAGTATAGTGACTGCCAGGAAGTGAAGAAGACAAGAGATTCAGTATTTAATTACCATGTGATTCATGGTGAAGATGGCAGAAATGTCCTTATTACTTAGGTTGGTGTTAACTTCAGTAAGAATAGACTCTGAAATAGAAAAGATGTTATGAACTAGTTGTACTTTTCTTTGACCTGAAATGAAACATTCATAGCAAGAGCGAAGTGTGCAGGTTTCTGCCACATGATTCCATTTCCACCAAAGCTGACATGAGTAGGCAAGGATAACTGTCCAGGGAGTGCCAATGTGTTCTTTTTCTGGCAATTAGGAATTGAAGCATTAAAAGACTGGAAAAAAATGATCATGAGGAGTTAGAGGGAAACATGGCATCATGACAATTAAAATCATGTGTGATATAAAGTTTGAGGGGTTGAGGATGAGGGAGCTTAAGTGCGGCTGGGATACTGATCAGTTGAAAGAAGACTGAATTAGACCTACAGAAATGAGTGAAGATAGGGGGATGGAGACAGAATCTACAACAGAACCTCCTTGCCCAGATTAATTTCTCTGGAGGCCCAACAATATGTAATTCCTTCATTTATGTGATATTTATAAGTACTATCATTTTGGAGGTAGATAGGACTGATGTGGAATATTTGCAGCCAAAGGAGAATTGAAATAATTATAGTATTTATTGACAATTGCTTTGATATTTCTTCTACTACTTTATGATAACTCAACTTTGACCCTGCTAACTCATATTTTGAAGGGTCACTGTTTCTTTCTCCTGTTAACTGTTTTCTTTTCCCTACCTGTGTTCTAAACAGGCTTCCCTTAAGATTTTACCATTCAGAGGAAATTACCCATTTTTTTCCTTCTTATGTTGCATTTATTGGTCTCCCAGACATTACTGTAAGGTAACAGAAAAATGCACTAGCCCCTCGAGTCTCTCATACCACTGTGATCGGGGGTAAAGGTCTGGATTGCCTCCAGTACTAAGCACTGCACTGACATTTATTTTTCTCTATCTCTTGGGAAGGCATTATTCAATTGAGTGACTGACTTGAAAATCTAAACACCACAGGAGCTGTTCCTAATGGTTTTTCTTTACCTCTTCACAACTCCACTGTTGTAAAAGGGGCAGTGAATCTTGACAGAAGTGCTGAGGTGAGCAGTCTGTTGAGCAACAACAAAACAGGTGTAGGAAATGGTCTTTGATAACAGGCACAGAAATTACTTTTTTTTTTTTCTTTACTAGCAGGACTTTTTGTCAGGACAATCATAAATCTTCATAAAAGTGAAACACACACACACACACACACACACACACACACACACATACATAAAACAAGATTTAGTTGAAATAAATTAAGATATAGGGTGTATATTTCAATTTCAGCCTGTTAGTATGTAGAAAGCACACACCAACCATCCATCCAAAAATTATTTTACTTTTGCTTATTAAGAATTGACCTCTCCCAGCGATACTTCTTGGAATACTGATTTGGGAGTTTTGTGAGCCTCAAGCCCCTGTTAATACTTGAAATATGAATCTACCGCATCAGTATGCTTATTTTCTAATTTTTTTTATAGTAGTTGTCTCTATTTCTGATTTGACATTTAATCCCATGTTGTGCTTTGTTAGTTGCCATTTTTTTTTCTTTTTTGGTATAGGGGCACTTAAACAGTAAGCCACAACCCCAGCTATTGTGACATTTTCTATAGCATCTTAGTGGCCTCTTCCTTAAGTACAGCCTATGGTGGTTCGCCAACAATATGCTGTCCTCAGCAATGATTGGGAGCCCTATGAACTAGTCTACGGTCCTTGACAGGAAGTGGAAGTCTAAATCATCCATGGGAAGCCTTCCTAAAAGGCGACTGTTCTGTCCCATGTCTTCCCC
Organism: Tamias sibiricus; assembly: GCA_025594165.1. NCBI lineage: Eukaryota > Metazoa > Chordata > Mammalia > Rodentia > Sciuridae > Tamias > Tamias sibiricus. The sequence continues at coordinate 103,639,707 of CM046663.1, read as the reverse complement.
CTGGCCACCACGGCTTGCTGGCCTTAGGTAAGTCCACCTGAAGTGCTAGAGTACCAGTCAGTGCCGGGTAAGACCCCCTGAGGGGAGGGGCAACCTAAGACAGATGCACTCTCAAGTAGGGTGGACTCCCATCAACAGAAAGGGGAAAAGAAATGTTGGGGACATTGAGAACACATCAGCCAAAAACATGACTTCCTGATATATGGACTTGGCCTAACCCAGGGGTGTTGCCCTGACATATGATGAAAAATCAAACCACCACAAGGATTGGCTAATGGCTGTTACTCCAATGTGATCTGCTCATATTCCCTATGCTTCTCTATAACCTTTCTGTTGATAAAGCCCTCTCTTTTTGCATGAAAGACATCATGGTGCTGAAAGAGTTAACTTTGACTGTGAAAGTTCTATTTACTTGCTGTTCAGTTCTTTATTCACATATATGGCCAACAGGTATCCCTATTTCAATTATTTAGATCCAGACTAACTCTGTACATTTATCTTTTCTTGAAAAGAGTAACACAAACCTTTTTCTATAAGTACTTAATTCCTAGTTAATAAGCTTTAAGAGTCTTTTTGTGATTAAAAATAAATTTCTTTTACATTTAAAGTAGATATAAATTCCTTAGAGTAAAAATACTTCAGAGTTAACATTCAGCCTTGCCTCCCTCTTTTCCCTGCTTCTCGGTTTTATAAACAACTGCTATAAAAGAAAAACAATAGTGCTTTGGAATCCCAGACAGAGAAAGTTAACTTTTATCAGACAGCCTGAATAGTGTGCAGAGAAAAACAGTTTCAGGGAATCCGTGAGAAATAAATTTTCACCCAATCTAATTAGATAAAAATGACGAAATTATAATATGTCCGGACAGTCACGTACAGGGCCTTGAAAAGGTGTAAGTGACCTCAAAACCTTGAAATATATAAAATAAGAAATTTAATATGTCTAAAATGTAATATATATTAAGTCATGTCTGTAATGAAATCACAAGAGAAAGTATAAACAATCTGTACTGCCAAAAATTATGCTTAAAAAACTACAACAAAGTGAAAGTAAAGAGAGAAGCTTCTATTCAGCAGCCTAACTCTTTGTCTGTGTGTGCTGAATTCTTCCGTGACCGGCTGACTCCTTTACTGTGTGCTACGCTGAGCGCTGGTGTAGCACCCCCTGGCTGACAACCCACTTTGGCAGCCCCCCGATAGATCGTGCTACATTGCACCTCTTGCGGAGTCCACCACAGACCCTTGCACCCAGCCATTTAAAAAAATTTTAAAAAATTTTTGAGACAGGGTCTCAGTAAGTTGGTTAGGGCCTCCCTTGCGAAATTGCTGAAGCTGGCTTTGAATTTGTCATTCCCCTGCTTCAGCCTCCTGAGCTGCTGGGATTATAGGCATGTGCCATTGCTCCCAGCCCATGTTTTCTTTTAGTGTCTTGCTTTTTAAAATTGTTTCTCAAAATCTTAAGAGAGGTATCTACATCCACATAGATGTTTGATCTCTCTTAGTCCAAGCATAATGCCTTGTATGAATATCAGTTATTCAATAAATTATTTCTAAATTGAGTTCAGCAAAGTGGGAAAATTTGGCAGTTGGAACAATAAATATTTATTACTATATACATTTATGCTGCTGTGAATTAATAAATGGAATTCATATACTATTTGGAATGTTTTTATCCAGTGCACTTTAATTAACTTCCATAAGTATTTGTCATTATCAAGAAACTTGAGAGTTAGCTGTTTCCCAGCATCACCACTTTTTTTTTTTTTTTTTTTTTTTTTTTTGGTACCAGGGATTGAACTCAGGGGCACTCGACCACTGGGCCACAGGCCCAGCTCTTTTTTTGTATTTTTATTTAGAGACAGGGTCTCACTGAGTTGCTAAGTGCCTCGCCATTGCTGAGGCTGGCTTTGAACTTATGATCCTCCTGCCTTAGCCTCCCAAGTATTGGCATTACAGGCATGCACCACCGGACCCAGCTTTGTATTTTTTTTTTTTTTCTGCACAATTAAAGCCCAAATATATGAAGTGCATGCTGAAGGGTCACAGTTAATTAGTCACAATTTTTGGACCTAGATATTGTCATTTGTCCTGTTCAGCCTTCTTTAAGGAGTAGGATTTTGATTTAACGTTCATGACCTAAGGAATTAAATTCATAGAATTCTCTTTGGAGAAATTCAATCTGAAGTTATAAAGAGCCCCTTTAGAGTAGAATCCCATTGCATCATTTTGGAAAAGTGAGAGCATATGTCTGAAGAGTTTATAAAATAGAGTAAATACAGAAGTTCACATAATGGTCTCTTTTCCCTGCTATCTTGATCTTCAATAAGAAAAAAATGTGTTGTAAGTGAAATTCTATTTTGTAATGATATTATATTGCCATACTTCTTGAAGAACAAAGGGTACATTTTACAAACAATCATTTGAAAAACTTTGGATTTCAGAGATGATAATTTAGTTATGATTATTAAAGTATTAATAAATACTCAGGGTCTGATTTCACCTCTGTTAATGAACAAATACATCAGTCTTGCCCTATCTAATGTGTATTTGTAAGGTACATTTCCTGCTTTAGGCTTTAATTTAAATAACTTCTTAAAGGTTTACTGAGTCCAAAGATTAATGTTATAGAATGAGCACACTTACATAAAGTTCAAAAAAATACTAGCACTGCATCTTTAGCTTTTCTTTAAAAAAGAGAAAAGAAAAGAAAAGAAAAAGAATTGCTATGTCATTTATGTCATCCAGAGAATAACTGAAAAATGATATTAGGGAGAATATTATAGACTTGAAGTCCCTGTTCTTTCATAAAAGAAGAATAATTTGCTTTATATAATCTTAGAATTTGTTTTCAGTCTGTAAGCACACACACACGCACATGCGCGCACACATACACACACTCATGCACACATATATGTATATACTTTTATTTTTAAATGAAAAATTGATTTTAATTATATTGGCTTATTGATATGAACATTCAGTTGTTCATACTGAAAAAAATAAAATCAATGACTGAATCAATGTAAAGCAATTCTGTATAACATATTTACTGCAGAATAATTTAGGCTTTTTCTATACATATAGCAGCTGTCATATTAGAAATTTTATTGACCATGGTTTCTGGCTGTTACTATGTTAATTTCAGGGTTGTGACTAAATATATAGTATTTTAAGAGCAGAGATGGAATGTATGGTATCTTTCTAAATGGTCTAGAATTTAGAATCAAAGGAATGGTCTGTGAAATAATAGAAAAAGATAATATATTTTGTTCCTTTACTAGTAATATCCAGTTAAAGTATTTTAGACCTAAATAGAAGAGACAGCGTATCCTCTAAAGAGATTAGGATCTCCAAGAAATCGTTTGGAGGCCAGTGGTCTAGGTATCGCTCTGTAGTTCTCTGTCAGAAAACATGCCGAGTTCTGGGGTTTTCATAGTAGGTTTTCATAGTGGCTCTCTAATTATGCTCTTAAAACACTAAAAGATATTTATTTATTTCCTGGCTCCAGTAATTATTCGTGTGTTAATCTAGAAAAATTAGTTAAATGTTAAGACTCAGTTCCCTCCTTTGTTAAATATGGATAATAAAATATCATGTTTATAAGAGTGGGTTCATATCCCACATCTGGCACTTACCAGCTTTCTATATAGAGAGGTTGCTTAACCTCCATGTGATTCAATTTCTTCATTCATAAAACGGGGATAGTAGAAGCAGTTATCTCTTAGGGATGATTTAAAGACTAAATGAATTAATATGTGCAAATCATTCCAAATTCTGTGTGATATATATTAAACATGCAAAGATACAACCTAGTAGGCCTTAAAGAAAACAAGACAGATTATACATATGGAACATCTAGCCTGGTATCTGATTAATAATAAAACATCATGAATATTGGTTATTACTAATAGGTTTTCTCTACAGACTATTTTAGGTATTCTTGATGTTACTAAAAACAAAAGATTTCATTAGAATATTTTTAAGAAACAAATCATAAATGACAGTGACTAAATTAAGATTTCACATGAACAGTGTATTAATGTTTAAATAGGTTTATAAAACACTTTATATTCTGCCTATTTTTAGAAATTCACTTATTCCTTTTATTATACCTAGTTATTTCAGATGGGAAAACTTTTATTATATACTTAAGTGATTGTCATTGCAATTAAGACAAAAGTGTCCTTAGTGGATATATTAATACCAATTGAAAGAAGTGACTTTCAAGTTGATTCAAAGGTACTTTGTTGAAAACAAAGATCACTTCCTTTCAAATTCTTGATTAATTTATTTTTTTACTTCAGAAAGAAAAATCTTATAATTGTGGCCTTTACAGTGCAATTGTAATGTAATGTAATTTTTCTATCCTCAAGTGGGTCATGGCTAAAGCTGGTGAGGTCATGGCTATAGCTGGCAAAATGCAATAAAGTATAGCAAATACTAACATATTCAGTCATTGCTACTCAAAATATTGGTCCATGGGGAGATGAAAGTACTCTATAATTATATTCACTGAACACTGAAGAAAGAAACTGAATAAGACCTTAGGACATAGAAATCTCATGTTCTTGGATAGGCAGAATTAATATTATCAAAATGGCCATTCTACCAAAAGCAATAAGCAGATTCCATACAATCCCTATCAAAATATGAATGTCATTCTTCATAGAACTTGAAAAACTTTTAGGAATTCCTCTTAAAAGTCATTTGGAGGAATAAGAGACCCAGACTAGCCAAAGAAATCCTCAGCAAGAAGAGTGATGCAGGAGGCATTCCAATACCTAATCTCAAATTATACCATAGAGTTATGGTTACAAAAACAGTATGGTAGTGGCATCAAAATTGACATGAAGCCCAATGGACAGGAATAGAAGGCACAGTGACAAATCTCCATGCCTGTAGTCATCTTATATTTGACAAAGGTGCCAAAAATGCATGTTGGAGAAAAGATATTATTTTTAATAAATGGTGCTAGGAAAACTGGATATTCATATGTGAAAGAATGAAACAAGATTCCCAACTCTCACCTTGCACAATAATCAAATCAAAGTGGATCAGAAAATTAGGAATTAGACCAGAAACTTTGCAACTGCTAGAAGAAAACAAAGGGTCAACACTCCATCATTATTGATGCAGGCACCAACTTCCTTAACAAACCCCTTAAACTCAAGAAATAAAAGAGTTAATAAATGAGATGCTATCAAATAAGAAGCTTTTGCACAGCAAAGGAAACAATTAAGAGTGTGAAGGCAGAGCCTATAGAATGGTAGAAAATTTTTGCTAACTATTCCTCTGACAGGAGATTAATACTTAGAATATGTAAAAAATTCAAAATGTTTAATACCAAAATACTACTACTACTACTACTAATATAATAATAAATTAACCCAATCAATAAATGGGCAAGAGAACTAAACAGACATTTCTCAAAAGAAGAAACACAAATGGCAATAAATGTACAAAAAACATGTTCAACTCTAGTAATCAGGGAAATGCAAATCAAAATAAAAACTACACAGATTTCATCTCACTCTAAACAGAATGATGATCAAGAATACAAATAATAGTAAATGTTCACGAGACACAGGGGTTAAAGGCACATAATATATTGTTGGTGGAACTGCAAATCAGTACAATCACTTGGAAAGCAGTATGAGGATTGTTTAAAAAGCTAGGAATAAATACCACATAGCTATTTCACTCTTTGGTATTTATCCCAATGAACTAAAATCACCATACCACAGTAATATAGACATATTAATGTTTATAGCAGCACAGCTCACATTAGATAAATTTTGGAACCAGCCCAGATGCCCATCAGTAGATGAACGGATTAAGAAAATGTGATACATATACACAATGGAGTTTTACTCAGCCATGAAGAAGAATGAAATTATAACATTTGCTGGTAAATAGATGGACCTGAAGAATGTCATGTCAAATGATATAAGTCAGACAAATTGGGCCACATTGGTTGTAGTTATGGCCGTAAGTGAAGAAAGGTAGCTACTGGCCATGACAAACTAGCTGGCAAGAGGCAAGGAATGAAAATCTTCAGTGCATTTTATGATACTACATGGAAATTCTTTGGGAATCCTAGGTGATTAAGTGTAACTGAATTATAATAAACTATCTGCCAGAAACAGAAAGCTTTCTGAATTCCTAAACCTCTATTTAATAATGTATATAAATACATGACAGATGAAATTGGGTTTTAAAACAAATATTATTTCTACATTTTAGTAATTTGTGCAAATAATATGAATTATATAACTATTATTCATACTTCTTCTTCTTTGAAAATACAAACACAATATTTTACCTGACAAATAACGACCCATCCAGTCTCTAGTTGTTTTGGTTTTTTTTTTTTTTTTTTTGGTTCCTTTGCTAATATGCATTTCCATGTGATTAAATTCTGTCTAGTTGGATGTGAACAGAAACAATATATGCAATTTTAGAATGATGTCCTTATAAAAGTACACACTTGCCTTCAAGTTTCTTTCTCTTCTTTACTACAGTCTATAGTGTGCAGGTGGCAAATGAACTCTTAACAAAGTAGTAATGGGAAACACCCCTGAAGGATTGTAGAACAAAATGATTAAAAAATGATTAAAGAGCTGTGTGTGTGTGTGTGTGTGTGTGTGTATGTAGGGGGGGAGAGAGCACATGTGCTCATGTGTATTGTCAGAGAGAGAGAGATAATGTGTGAACTTCTGTATTATCTGGAGTACCATAAAGCAGCCAAAGAGAAAACATAGTATCCGAAAATTGGAGTATATATTCATAAAACACAGTTATGAACACCACAAAGAATATGGGAGACAATATCAAGCAGAGAAAAGCTTGTGTTCCAGGATGACCCCCACACAAATGTGAAACTTGCATCTACCACTTATTATCTCTATTAAATTTGTTTAATGACTTTACCTCCCTAAAGCTCAGTTTTCTCATTTGGTAAATGGAAGAAATAATAGAACATCACCCAAAGTTGTCATAACTAGGCTATGTATCTATCTATTGATACACAGTATATACATATAACATATTATACACACATTATATGTACACATAGATACATGTACACATTAGTCTGTCTTATGTTTATTTAATATATAATCATATAATTACATTTCTAATCACAGTGATTGACACAAAGAATGCTCAATAAATTGACTATTTTTCAATAGGACCAAGTGCTATGAATCTGATTAACCAATTATTATTTATTGTGATGCAGGATGTCAGATCTGTCACTCAATATTACTAACATGTAGTTGTTGAAAGTGTTTAATCAAATAAAAATCATAAATTTTTCCAGAAGACATTTTAAAGAATTTAAAGAGGAAGTCAAATAAAAAGAACACAGGTCTTAGAATCAAAGATTTTTTTCCAACAAAGTATTCTAAGAATTTTGGTGGTGCACCACAAGGCAAAAATGAAATTACTTAAAATGTATGATGATGTGACATATTATAGAGTCAGTGCACATGGAGGGACCTGAACAGAGAGTTGATGATCCAGAAGGACATGGCATTAAATACTGGTGTGTGCTAAATAGAGAACTTAAACTCCATGCTCTCTGCTAACAAAACAAAAAACTGCAGTTTTATAGTCATAGTGAAAAGAAAGCTTTGTAAAACTCTGCTGGCCAGTTGGATTTTGAGGAGCAAGGGCAATTATACTGAAACTTTGCAAAAGGCAGGGAACCCACAGAGGTTGTCACAGGGCATGTTTGTACACTGTGTGAGAGATTCTAGGAATCTATCTAGATTTCAGAAATCACTCTGGCCCATGGATTCTCACTGCACCACTGCACCGGAACTTTTCCCTAAGGACTCATTGATGCTTTTGGAAAGCCAAACCAGATAAGAATCATTCAGAGAAGAATGATGAAATTCAGATATAAATAGTACCAGAGCTGGTGAAGCTTATATCAAGACCAAGAATATGAGGCCGCAATAAGAAAACCATTAAACTCGGAAAGATAGCAATTAGCATGTGTTTTACACAATTGTAACATGTAACACTCATCTACTCCTTTTCTGGAAATTTATTTAAAATTTTAAGAATAAAATAGAGTAATAAATAGTCCCAGGTTGTTAAAATCAAGACACTATAATTAAAAGAAGTCATTGAGACCATAAAAAATTCTGTATTATACTTCTCCCACTGGTCCCCATTTTGCATGTTTAGAAACTGAGGCTAAGATATGGCACATGGCTTGCTGAAGGTCACAGAACTGGCAGTTGAATTTTTAAGCAATAATGAAAATGTATTTTGAAAGTGATATTTTGGATATTAATTTTTACATTGAAGAATTTCTGCATATCTTAAACAATAAGATTTTTTAAAAGGCAGTTAGAACTCTGGGGCATCATTTGACAGATTCACCTCTTTAAATTTTTTTACAGTATATCATTTTATTACTAATAGTATTAATAGTATGTGGGACTTAGCTACTCTGTGCACATTAAAGCAGGTATCATTAAAAATACTTATTGAAAAGTTAGGAATGTAAATTATGTAAATGTTTTAATCCAATATTCTGGCAGATACATATAAAATAAATTTAGAATGTCTTTTTGAATCAGAAATTAAGTAAGTCCTCAAAGAATTATGGGAATGTGAACACTGAATAAATTTTGAAGGAGACTCCATTGCCACTGATATGAATCCAAAAACATACTCATGCTTTTGAATGATCTGTGACACAGAAGAATTCAAACTGAAATTTTAAAGGTTAGAAAGTTTGATGAGTTATAATTCAACAGTTCCAAGCACTTTCTTACAAATTACTTACATGCAGTAGATTAAAATGGCCAGACTATCTTACATTATCAAAGTGAATAGCATCAGTTGTGAGACAAATTAGAATTGGGTGCTGATAAGACACAAGGTAAAGAAAATTGACTCTCTAAGGTGACATGCCTATCAAACATACGTACTCTACGTACCCTAAATTTAATCACCAGGAAATATCAGACCAAACAAACCAATAGATATTTTACTTTGTTTACTTGTACCATGATGCTAGCAAATTACACTGAAATTGTTATACCTGGGGAAAAGTTCTTTTGTTGTATATCCATTTTTCTGTTTTTCTTGGATTGCTTTAAAATAAAAATAAAATTACCCCAATAAAATATTTTAGAAGTGGAAAAATTAAGGTTGGTAATTTGTTTATGATAAAGACAAGATAATTTTAAGGATGAATGAAGAAAGAAGAAGGATAGAAGATCAGAAGAGATACTGAGAGTAGTATTTACTGTGTTTCAGAGAAAATGTTTGTTGGCATAAAACAATAGCAGAGGGGTTTTGGTTTTCCATTAACATTTAGATAGAGAATGTTGAGAGACATAGATACTGAGAACATAAGTTTCAGTACATTAACAATGTATTCCATTCTTATGGAGACTTTTCAAAGACCTGATCAAATATCAAAATAGTTTTTTCATAAGGTTTCTTTTCTCTACCTACATAAATAAGGTAGATCTGACTGGATACTGCCTTAGATTTCTTTCAGTATTATTAGTTATTTACTTCTAGTATTCTGAAGGGAATCAAAGTTTTGCCACAGTGGGATTCTGAATATCGTATTTTGTACTTGATTGTTAAATATCATATTTGATCTGGAAATTTCTAGTGAGAACAGCAAAAGCAACCTTGACAATGGCACTGTTTAAAAAATATCTGTATTTGTAGATGGACACAATCCCTTTATTTTATTTGTTTATTTTATGTGGTGCCGAGAATTGAACCCAGTGCCTCATACATGCTGGGTAAGTGTTCTACCAATGTGCTAAAACCCCAGTACTGACAATGGTACTTTGACCCCTGAGAATATTATTAACAAATGAGATTTGAATATATAGATGTTCTTTGACTTATGATGGGGTTACATCCCAATAAGCTCAGTGGAAAATAACAAAAATAAAAATCCATCTATTACAGTTAAATTATCAAATATTACAGTTCAGCACCACAATACACCTTGTATATATCATTGTTGACCCTTGTATTCTTGTGGCTGACTAGGAGCTGGGCTCACTGCCATTGCCTACACCATAGGACAATGTCTTAAGACCTATCACTAATCCTGGAAGAGATCAATATTCAAAAATCAATGTTTGGTTTCTACTGAAAGAGTATTGGTTCCACACATCATCAAGTAAAAAAGAAAATCTAAGTCAAATCAATCTAAGTAGGGGACTGTTTATCATGTTTTATTTATTTATTTGTATTTTAAATTTGTTTTATATGTTAAGATTTTTTATAGAAAGGATCTAATAATGTTTATCTGTTTGCTTAACTTGTTAATTATTTTTATTATGCAGTTATATTAAGGTATATATTTATAGAGATTCTGAACACAAAATATTTAAGAAAAAGCTATTAAAATGTCTACTGCAAAAATTTGATAAATTATGGATAGACAGATCATAGATAGATACAGATAGTCATTTAGTAGTTCTTTATGTAGCTATCTTTCTATCTAGATGCCCATATAAGTATACATGAAGTGTAGTAGTCTTTTGCTGGAAGGATGGTAGAAATGAAAACCAAATATTGAATTAATAACTAACGCTGAAAGTGTGCTTCAAGTATTTTACAAGGAGCCCATTATTTTTGCAATCATCTCCTTTTTATACCCTACACGGAAGAGATTGAGGCACTAAGTTGAAGACAAATATTAGTAGGAAGATAAACTTCTCAACCACTATAGTAACTCATATTCATTTCATCCCTTGGCAGTCTGGACAGTACTAGGTACTGTTAGGACTTCTTGATACTAGATTGGTAGGGATAATGTCAGTTAACTGATTAAAATTGACAAAATGTGCAAACAAATATCCAAATATAGCTAAAGCATTATCTTCTAGAGAAAAAATAAACCATAAAATACTTAATACAAATTCCCATCTCATTTTAAAGTTGGAATTCAAATTAGCAAAAGGTGGTAAAAAATACTTAGCATAATATAGCAGTAAAAATTGAACTTAATCAGTGCCTCTGCAGAAAAAACTTATAAGGGCTTGATAATAAGGTTACATACACTTTTTCTTTTTCTTCCTTTTTTTTTTTTTTTTTTTTTCTTTTTGAGGAGTCTCATTGATGCCCTGATGGGTCTTAAATTTGCTGGGCTCAAATATTCCTATAAGTCTCAGGCTCCTCACTAGCCGGGACTACGGGTAAATATGACCACACCTAGCTATGCTAGATTATTTCTGAATTCTTACTGTTAGTTATAAACTAGTAGAATACTAAAAAATGAGATGTTGGCATGGAGACCACTGGTGGAGTTGAAAGAGCCATTTTCCTGTTAGCTTGCCTCTTCACACTGAGAGGCCAAGATTAGAGGAACTAAGTCAATTATTAACAGTCTTGAATTCTACCTCTGATTCCGAAATCATAGAAATAGGTTCTAAGAAGTTTCTTCAACACCTCTCTTGCTACTTTTGTCATATTGTCTATGTATTTTTTAATTGAAATATTGTTTTTTTTTTCCCAATATAGAACATGCTTATTTGTCCAGTGAAGGTGCTTTTGGGGTGAACTCTGGGGATAATGAACTATAGTAAAAGTGAGCTCTGCTATAGGAGAGAATGGTGAATTCATTTTGGCTCAGGATGATTTGTGATGAATACATGGTGAATTCATTGCGGTTCTTGAACTGTTTATCCAGGGTCCTATGTGACTGTTGTAACTACCTTAAAAAAATATAGCATCATAACCTTACCATTTTTATCTTACTCTAAACATAAATGGCAGTGGGGGCATAACTTAGTGGGGGCAATTTTTTCCAATACCCCTAATGTTTTAGATTACAATTGTGATTAAGAATTAATATACTATCTGGAAAAAATAGATAAAAAGGATTATCCTGCCATGTACCCAGTTCACATGCTACTCAAAATATATCTTACAGGCAATAAACAATGTGGCCAAAACAAAATTCTGGGGGGAAGATGGTTGCCATATTTGAAGAAGAGCTATGTCATTTCTGTAGATGTCAGGTGGTTCCTATTTAGAGCAATGGTTTACTTCCAGACATAAATTCTGAAAAATAATAGTTACATGGACAAAGAACCAAAAGTAAATTGAATGAAATGAAAAAAAAAAAAAAAAAAAAAGCAATATCGTTGCTGACTGTAATGAATACACTATCTGAATAATGAGAACTTTTTTTAAGGAAGTTAGGCTTATTTTTGCATGAATTGATTAAATGCCTATCACTTCATGCAGTGAAAGGGAAGAAGATTTACAAAGAATGCTGTACAGGGAATATCCTTAGGCTTTTCAGTTTTCATGGAGTGAGTGAGTTATATGTAATACAATTTTCTTTCCAAATATTCTTGATGTAAAATGTCTTAATAAATATTAAGCTCTATAAAGTACCCATGAGATTATAACTTCTGTAATAAAATGAACCTTATACTGACAGCACTTTATGGATTTAATAAGCATTGTTTTCTAAACTAAGTTAACAAGTATTATTCCATCTATCATTATTAAAACTTTGTGACTCCAGAATGAATGTGTTGACATCATTATGACTGAAGTTACTTAACACTAAAACTTTAAGCACAGAGAGATTATGCAGTTTACCAGAAGTCACACACATGGTACAGTCCATATCATAATACTAAATTACTTCCTTTTAGTCATCTTAACCCCTAATCCTAACACCAACCTTAACCCTAATGCATAGTGTTTTCTCTCTAAGAAAATGTGATGAGATTGCCTTGTTTTTCATGTCAGATGCATTAGAAATTAGTTTCAACTTGCTTTGTGCCCTATTGCTTAGAGAAGTTTTCTATAAATAAATGATACATATAGTGATTCATGAATATTTTTAAATGGAGAGCCATATGTAAAATCTGCATAAATGTAGAACATTGTTAATATGTATTTTTCAAATGTTTCATATTATATCTCTATTAGGAAATTTATTTTTATAGTGTTAGTGTAAAAGTGATATACATATATATTTTAAAAAATAAGAATGTGAAAAAAATTCTGCTTTTCATTCCTTAGTTCTTTCATCTGCTACACTCTGAAGGTAACCAGAATTATTAATTTTTATGAAGTTTTCTAGAATTTCTTATGTGCACATCAATATGCACACAAATCCTATTAGTGGAGATTTTATGTCAATTTAATATCAAGTTATTTACAGTTTTATATCATGTCTACTTTGGCTCCTTGATTATGTTTAATAAGGTATATAGCATTTTTTATTTTGTAACTTTTTTATCTGGTTCTTAAAACTCCTGTCACTTTAGTTTGTTTTCTACCTTATTAGGTATTTTACTTCAAATTATTTTACTTATTTCTTCTCAGCTTCTAAAATTTGATATGAAAATAATGATTTGGTGTGGGGTTCAGATTGATCACTTCTCACCTTTATCTTAACTCATTCCCTACTGATATCATTCAGTCACTTGGATTTAAATGCCATTTTTAGAATTATAATTATTTGATCAAAATATGTAATCATTCATAGGACTCCTAAATATAGTCACTGTAATACAACTGAATTCTAGGTTCATTGATACCATGAACTCATCAAGATCATCACTTGGATATCTGAGTGGGTTCTTCAACTGTATATATTTTGAACATAATTTTTGTTTCCCACTCCCAAGTCTGTTCATGTTAGGATGTATGCCACCAATAAATGGCAAGTTCAATATTTCAGTAGCTCAATCAAAAAAAAAAAAAAAGCCTTGATAAGTTGCCTAACTCCTTTATTGCTCACACTTCATACATCAAATTCATTAGTGTATTCTTTTTATGTATCTGGGTTTGGCATAGTCTTGCTATCTCAACATCTTTTGCTTTGTTCAAGAGAATATCACACATCTCACCTCTGTTAAGTAATAACTTTCTTACTGTTTTTATGATTCTACCCTAAATTATACTGAAAGTTTTTCTTTTTCTCCAGGAAATCACTGTGATCTGATTTTGAACTCATTCTCTCATTTAGAATAAGAAAAATTAGGCACAGTGAATGCAACTTTCTCTATCTTCAGTGAGCTTTACTGAAAAGACAGGAGGTGAGACAAGATGAGAAAGGATATAGATCTAATAAATACATTTAAGTGTCCTCCTCCTGTTACATGGTTAGGCTTTGGCTGTTTCCTAAGAAGGCATATCTCCTAAAAACCTGTAACAGAAAAAGCTGTGAGTAATATAATCTCCTCCTTGGAAGGCTGTAACATTCAAGGAATAATAATCTTAGTTTTGGAATTATAGATTTATTGCATAAGCTCCAGAGTAAAGTGTGAGAACAGAAAACATGGAATCCACTTACCTCCTTTGTGCAGTCATTGTAATTATTGGGTAAATCTCTTCACGTGATCCTCTTATTAGGAATTAGGAATGGTCTCCAGTAGGCTCCCTTATAGTATGCTTGGGAGTTATTTGTGTCCTAGATCTTTAATATGAAGTTATTTACAGATTCTAGAACTTTTTCACATTGTTTGGCATTCTTTTTTTTTTTTTTTTTTTTTTTTTTTGGAGTATTGGGATTGAACTCAGGGGCACTCGACCACTGGGCCACATCCCCAGCCCTTTTTTGTATTTTATTTAGAGACAGGGTCTCACTGAGTTGCTAAGTACCTCGCCATTGCTGAGGCTGGCTTTGAACTCGCGATCCTCCTGCCTCAGCCTCCCAAAGTGCTGGGATTACAGGCGTGCGCCACTGCGCCCAGCTGGCATTCTTGATTTATTTACTTTTTCTTTCAGTTTCACTTTCACATTGATTGTGTGATTTCTCAAGGAGCTTTGCTTGTTTCTTTAGATGAGTCACAAATGGGGCAGATGCAGGCCTTGTCTCGTTGACTTCACATCTTTACTGGCTTAGTCTAAACATTTCCTTTACCATACACAACCCAACTTTTGAAAGAATTATTTGTTCAAAGTGTTTGGTGTTTTCCTCCCTGTATTATTTTCCTGTTGAGATTTTCTATGTGTAGAACATCTTTCACAATCCTAGCATGCCATAATCTTACCTATCCTTAAGGGTTAGTTCTAACTTCCTTTTGAAATCTCTTCCCAGTTTTCCTGACTAGAAATGAGATTTCCCTCTGTGAACCCAAATATTGTAAATTTATACATTTCTATCTTGGCACTTTATCTTTTCACCTTGTAAAATTATGATGAGAGTTTATTTCCAACTTCTTTGCATTTTAAGGGCAAGAAATTTATCTTGTTCCTCCTTGTACTTCATGACTCCTACCCTGATCATGCCTGGGACAGCATTAAAAAATCAATTACTGAAGGCTCTTCCTCAACTTGACTAGAAATTCTCAAGTCAGATGGGAAAGCATGGGTTCCCCTCATTTGTTTTCCAGTGTTGAGGAAAGTTCCCTCCAATACTGATAATCTGTGATTAAAAAGCCTTATTTCACATACTTCAGCTGTTTTTCCCTGGTTGTTATACATGGGAAGGCACCTTTAGTTTCTGCTGCCCCATCTTCCCTAGAAGCAAAGTCCCACCATCAGTTACATTTAAGGCAAGGGAGAGATGAGCTGAATTTTGTCATCTGCATTGTTATGGATAAATTAACAAGTGCCTTCTTCAGGTTTTTGTAATCAAAGGCCCCCAAACACTTACTATATTGCTATAAGATATATCTGCTTAGAAATACAGCATGTACAACAAAATTTTAAATGTTTCCTCACAGTAAAGAAAATCAGTGTATATATATATTTAAATATGTGTTTATATTGAGCTCTATGCTAAGTGTTCACATGTTCTGTTGTCAGACAGATGAGGCTAAACACTGAGTAATTAGCAAGAAGCAGGTTTATTGGCTGCAACCAGGTTCCGAGGGGAAAAAACTTTCAATATAATCAGTCAATCCCCCTGAATGCTGAGTTCAGAAGTTTTAGAACTTTATACCCAGTGTATAGGGGGAGGGGCTTAGAGGTTCACAATCTGCAGAGGTTCACATAACAGCAGTTATTTTCCTACTGTTCTGGGCAACCAATTCAGGCCAAGGACTCTCTCTGTGAAAATATGTGCCTGGGAATAGGAGAATTCTCTTCTCGTTTCTTGCCAGCTGGCTTCCTAGCCAATGCAAACGTCTCTGTGAAGACCTTGTGTTAGTCCTTTTTTCTTATCACACTCTCCCTCTGCAGGCATATCCCCTGCCTGAAATTCTTTTGCAGAAGTTTTGCTGAGAATCTAAGAACAATTATGGAGAGGGTTTCTGGAGAAGCTTAATTAAGATTATTTTGTGGAGAAGGGGATGCCACTACACTTCAGCACTATCATACATGTTGCTATTCTTCATTCTCTTTCATTACCAGGTTGGTTTCTAACTAACATAAACTTCAGGAGGTTTATGTCTATAGGTGAGTATGAGAGGAGGGTCTGTGTTGGAATTTAAATAATACAGATGTTTTTCTCAGTATGTATACACCAGGCTTTATTGTCCAAAGACTGTAATGCTCTTTTTGTTAGTTGAGATGATCAAATATTTGAAATTAAAAGTGATTCCCTGGTAATTTGGTTCAGCTCCTCTGCATGATATGTGCCATTGATACACAGTAGCACCTGCTGCCTTTAGGACAGGTAGTTTTCCCTTCACCATTTCGAGGTTTCTGACAGTCTCTGTGTTCTCTGTTAAACTCTTAGAAGTTTCTGAACTTCACCCTCCAGGTTCTGTTTGTTTTCTTTTCATGTTGTTCCAAGAGTCCGTGTCTTTTTATTAGTGTACATTGAATGCTCTGATCCTAGACTCTACTCACCTCTTCACAGGGGCCACACGTCTTCAACCTGACTTATTACCTGGTCTCTTTGTTGCCCACGGCATAAAAAGAACCTCTTTCTTATAAATATCTCTCTCTCTCTCTCTCTCTCTCTCTCTCTCTCTCTCTCTTTCTCTCTCTCTCTCTCCTTGCTGTATATCTGTTTCTTGGAATTTGATTTTGTCGAATGCAGTTATTTTTATTGTTATTTTAAGTAACAAACAATTGTAAATGTCTCCAACTGGACTCCAAACAAAATTTAATAAGAGATCAACAAACAATGCACCACTGAAAATTTGAACATATTTATTTTGTCCTAATTCTTGGCTCGTAGCTGAAGGACAAGAGAACCATGATCAGGAGTCAAATCTTAGGATGAAAGAATTTCTAGTTACTTTTGAGATTTTATGAACATTTAGTGGGGAAAGAGCAGAAGCAGATTTCTGCTGTCTTTGTGAAATACTTAATTTCTTGCCATTTTTCAGTTATTATTCATTTAATGTAAATGAAGAATTGGCAAATACTGTAGTGATAAAAAATCAACAAAAAACAAGCACTTTTTTAGAAGCTTATAATGAATATCACAAACACAAAATATTCTTTATTGCATTTGTTAATCTAGTAGCATATATATGGAGACAATTATAGCCCTCTATTTTAGTTGTAAGAAATAGACAGCCCCTCAGGCTTTTTCATTTGTGTAAAAATCATAGACACAGGAGAACCAAAACTTATGGGAACTGTAACTAACAAAAACTAATGGACCACCAGTAATGGAAGCAGAGAGAAATGGGAAGAACAAATGAGGCTGTGGCAGAGGTAAGCAGAGCCAGGTCAGGTGGTGCATAATAGGCCAGAGCAAGCATTATGTACTACTCTGCATGTTATACTACATGTGTTATTTGAGGGATTTGTTTCTACCTAGACATATTCATGAATCTCCCTATCCCCCATGTCTAGTGTTTAATGTCTAGGGCTAGGTGGGTCCTGCCTTTGTTTGATAATTCTGAGGATTGACTGCTTTTTTCTGTGAATGACAGGTGGGGGCACAAACATGTTATCTGTATTGTTCAACATGTTATCTGTATTGTTCTTTCTTCATCTCAAGGAAGAACACAGTGATCCTGAACATCAGATGTTTGAACCAAAGTTCAAACACTAGGAAGTTAGTGGTTATTTCCCTTAACCCAAATCAACCACCAGATGCCAAGGGACTAGTTGTCTTTACCACCATTTCTTCTTCTTCTTTGAACTTCCAGGCTTGAGTTGATCCATTTATCCCCTCCTACTCTGTCAATTGAAAAAATTTCTTTATATTGGTTTATTTTGTATTCTCTTGTCTAAGGGCAAAATTTTCTTCCCTGATGTAGTTTCATATTCCTATTTTTCCAAAGTTAAAATCATCCAAATTTTTTCTTATTTATTTTCTTCTTCTAAGAAAAGGTGGTACTTGTGTAGTGTTGCAGTTCTTTCTCCAGAATATATTTTCTTCTGAGTGAAGAAGAAAACTTTAAAATAAGGGATCCAGATGTCCAAGAGAGTTAGAGAGTCTTTATAAAAATAGCAGGCAAATAAATCACAATTTATACTATTTGTAAAATATAATTTGAAATGATACACCTGTCTTGAGGATCAATTATTATAAAATTTATACTAAATTACATATCTTCACCCATTTTACCTATCCCTTTAATAGATAGTCTACTACTAATAGTGTACATTTCTACCACTTTAAAAGAAATTATACTCTAAATAAATCTCCAGTCTAGGTGCTTCCAATATTAAGAACATACACTGTTGCAGCTAATTTGACTTACATTCTGAGCATCTGTTATACAGTATTATTAAGAAGAAATAATTATACTATGTAAAATGCATGAGTAATTATTCTTGTAAGTATAAATTCACTTATAACCATTGTAAATGAGCCAATTAAAGAACAACTGTAAGTAACATTAGTTCTAGCTACAATAATAGCATTAAAATTTTTTTTAGACAAGCCCCGGCCTGTAAGAGTTTCAGGTAGGCCTTCCGGGCCATGCTTTCCCAGCTAGGCCGACCCACCTCAGAGACACCATCCCTGCTCGGGCCTGCAGGGGAACAAGCCCCAGCCTGCAAGAGTTCCAGTTAGGCCCTCCAGCGGTGCTTTTCCAGCTCAGCCAGCTGTTGATCCAAGACGCAAAGAAAAGACCACCAACTCCAATTTTAGATTAAAGCAAGCTTATATTGTATACATATAAAGAGAGCTGGCCAGGGCTGCCCCTCCCAAACACTGGGCTTGGGGTCAGCCCCGCTCTCTGGGAAGACAAGGTTTTTATAGTTCAAAGAGTTACAGAAAATCTTGGGAACTTACAGCTAACAAGGTCAGACACATGTAATTCAAAGCAAGTAGCAAACTAATATCTACATGGCATTGCATTCCAAGAAAAAAGGGGAGTAATAGTCAAACCCCACATCAAAAGTTTATGAGGCACCGTTAGTTTGAGAGAGAGAGAGTTGTTATCTGGTCAAGGACAGCCAGGCCTGAGCGAGCTCAAGGCCTGGGAATGAATGCCAGACAATAAGCTCAAGTCAAATAAGAATCCTAGCATTTCATAGAAAACTGAAGTGGGCTTTTCATAATTTTTTGACAGGATGGCTCCCAGTCTTAAGATGGAATTAGGCTGGTTTATCATTCCCCCCCCCCTTTTTTTTTTACTTTTCAAATCTTTGAAAGGGAGTAATCGTATAGGCTAATTTTATCGATGGTACATAATAGAATTAAATTGCAGCCCAATAAACTGGAGCATATAGTTAATAACACATGGGACAATAACTAGTAGGAGAAGGATACAAATTATAGGACCTAAGAGAGAAGTTAACCATGGAAACCAATCTCCCAAGCCTAGCCAATAATTACTCGTTTTAATTTTGTTAATCTCCTGTCTTATCTCATCTACCTGTTGTTGGATAACGTTAGAATAATCTGTAACATTAAAACAGCACATGCCTGGGAATTGTTGGCAACCCAAGTGATGTTTCAATAAAAGAAAATCAATAGCCGCTCTATTTTGTAACATTGAGGTTCGAAGTTTTTTCATCTCTTGATTAATTTCTGCCAAAACTTGTGCAGTAAGGTTAGCTGTTTTGCTAAAACTACAGGCTAATTTTGTGATTTCTCTTTGTATTCCTACAACTAGACCCGGAAGTGGCAAAAGAAAGGCTGCTGCAATTGCAGTGTCTAGTGGGTCTAGGAGGATTAAATTGTTATCGCAGTTGGAGGGCAGACTTCGGGCCATTCGGTGGGGAGCTGTCAGAGATGGCAGTAAAGGAAAGATCCGTCCAATAGAACAGATCCCAGAAAAGTTTGTAGGCAAAGCCTGGAAAGTTGCTTTATTACAGAGAAAAACCCATCCTGTTGGCAGTTGTTTGCCATTGGGTAGGGAGATATTTTGCTCAATAGAACAATTGGGGGGGATCGGGGAAGGATGCAATCTATGCATAAACAATGCTTTTGAATAACCAGTGAAGCTGGCAAAGCTGGCTCTGCATGGTATACTGGCCAGTCTTGCTGCATTGCTCTATCACCAGTGACTTTAACATAGTCAGTATATTTTACAGATAGACCCATAAGATTGTTAGCTAGCAATTGATGGATGGAGTTTCCTTCTTGTACACAGAAGGAACTTTTGTCCATAGTGTCAACAGCCAATTGTAACCAAAAGTTTTGAGTAGTTACAGAATTTAGGGGACTCACAGAAACATCCACCTTTAAAGTAGCTTTTGAATAAACAGTATCTATTGGGGCCCCTTTTTTTAGCTTAGTACAGGAATACTGTCCTGAATCTTGAGGGTGAGCAGACTATTTATAGATTCCAAAATTTATATTATCCCCTCGAGATTGGTCTGTAAGATTTCTCCATGGTCCCTCCCTGAATATCTGACTAAAAATTTCTTGGTTATCTTTATACCATTTGATAGGGCCAATTACTGGATCTTGACAAGAGTAAGTACAATTTAGTATTAGTGGAGATCCTGCAATAGCAGGTCCTTCTTGGGCTACAGATGGGGTACAAGGTTTGTTGAGGCCAGCATAACTAAAACCCAAGGATACATGTATACTCCAACAGGCAAAAATTATTAGCATAATGCTTATAATAACAGGGAAAGCAATAAGAATCTAGTGACAAAATACTAAACCTTAGTAATTTTAACTTTAAAAGGCCCACGCTCAGTCACTTTCCACCTCTGGCTGCTGGATTCTCTTCCAGTGGGTTCTTCCTCCGTGGTTTCTGTAGGTGCCTTCTTTAGCTGTGAGTGATGGATCCAGGCAGGAATACCAGCAACTTTGACGGCAGTAGGAGTGCTGAGAATCACGACGT
The DNA here is from genome assembly GCA_025594165.1 of Tamias sibiricus. Classification (NCBI taxonomy): domain Eukaryota; kingdom Metazoa; phylum Chordata; class Mammalia; order Rodentia; family Sciuridae; genus Tamias; species Tamias sibiricus. The sequence goes on along the minus strand of CM046663.1, from coordinate 103,618,585 downwards.
AAGGGCCCTTCCACCTGGGCTCAAGGCTGTTAGTTCTCAAATGTCGTTTCAGCACAGCATCGCCTGGTTGGAATGAATGATCGGGCAGTCTGTGTCCAACAGGCTGAGCAGCCTGGACCTGGGGAAAGATCTTATCTATGATTAGTTGTAGCCCTTTGAGTGTTTCTGAGATTGGAATGTCTCCCACCAGATCTTGGTGTACTCTGGGAACCAAAGGCGGTGGCCGCCCATAAATTATTTCATAAGGGGTAAATTTTTCCCGGTAAGGAGTGCAACGGGCCCTTAAGAGAGCAAAAGACAGGAGATCAACCCAGTTACCACCAGTCTCAAGTATTAATTTAGTCAAAGTTTCCTTTAATGTTCTATTCATCCTTTCTACCTTCCCTGAACTTTGAGGATGGTACATACAATGTAATTTTCAGTTTATATTTAGGGCTCTTGAAATTAATTGAGATAATTTGGCCGTGAAGGCCGGGCCATTGTCAGACCCCAAAGTTAGAGGAAGGCCAAATCTAGGAACAATTTCAGTTATTAGTTTTTTAACTATTATTTGTGTTTCTGTTTGAGTAGGAAAGGCTTCTACCCAGCCTGAGACAGTTTTAACAAAGACTAACAAGTATTTATATCTATATAGTCTTGGTTTAATTTCAGTAAAGTCCAATTTCCAAAATTTACCAGGTACAGTACCTTGACTTCTGTTTCCCTGTGGAAGATGGTTTTTTTTAGCATTTACCTGTGCACATGTCATGTAGCGATTTGAGATGTTCTGGAGTATCTCTTGGTGTCCCGGGAACCAAACGTGGGGTGAAATTAGTTTTGAAGTCTTCTTGGGGGATAAATGTATCGCCTGATGAAGATCAGTTAACCACTTTCTTCCTAAAAGCTTAGGCATGCAAATTTTCCCATCTGGGAGAGTCCACCAGCCGTGACAGTTTTGTTGGGCTCCCATAGAGGAGTATAAGTTTATCTCTTCAGTAGTGTATGAAGGAGTTTTTTTCTCAATTTTAACTGGGAGTTTGGGGCAATTTGAGAGTTCAAGAATAGTTTGACATTTTGACTCCCCAAGAGCTATTTCCCTGGCTGTTTGATCGGCCAAGTTATTACCTTGGGTCTGGGGGCTAATGTCTTTACGGTGTCCAGGCAAGTGGATAATAGCCAGTTTATCTGGCAACCAGATAGCCTCTAGTAATTGAAGGATTTTTTGCTTATTTTTGATAGTCTTTTCATCTGAAGTTAAAAATCCCCTTTGTTTGTATATCTGTCTATGCACATGTACTGTAGCAAAAGCATAATGGCTGTCCGTGTAAATGTTTACCCGTTTTTCTTCTGCCCATCTCAATGCCTGTGTTACTGCAATGATTTCTGCTTTTTGGGCTGATGAGCCTCTGGGCAAAGCTTGTGCCCAGATAATTTCTTTTTGGCCCATAACTACTGCTGCTCCCGCATACCTTATTCCATCTCGGACATAACTGTTACCATCGGTGTAAAGGTCTGCGTCTCTGTTGGTGAGAGGAATGTCAGTCAGGTCTGGTCGGGTACCTTGGATGACATCCAGCATCTCTGAGCAGTCATGAATTGGCTCTTCTGGGTTATCATCAGGCAGCAGGGTTGCAGGATTGATTGCCAGGGATTTACTGAAGGTCAATCTGTCCTTGTCTAGGAGGAGAGCCTGGTACTGAGACGGGCATTTGACATCCATCGACTGGTGGCATCTCTTAATAGGGTTTCCACTGTGTGAGGGGCAGTCACAGTGAGAGTCTGCCCCAGAGAAAGTTTGTCTGCTTCCTTTACCAGTATTGCAGTAGCCGCTATGGCTCGTAAACAAGGGGGCCATCCTGATGCTACAGGATCTAGCCTTTTTGAAATGTAGGCAATTGGTCTTTTCTATGGCCCTAAATTTTGGGTAAGAACTCCTTTAGCAATACCCTTTTTCTCATGAACATAAAGATGAAAGGGCTTAGATATATCAGGGAGGGTTAAGGCAGGGGCCTGAACCAGAGCCTCTTTTAAATTTTTGAAGGCCAATTCATTTTCCTCAGTCTAAATTAAAGGTGACTTGCCTCTTGCAGTTGCAGTATATAACGGCTTGGCAATTTCAGCAAATCTAGGTATCTAAAGGCGGCAGTATCCAACTGCCCCTAGAAATTTCCTAACCTGCTTTTTAGTGGTTGGGGTTGGGATCTTCATTATGGCTTCTATGCGGGATTGGGATAACAGTCTTTTCCCTTTCCTCAGCTCATATCTCAAATAAGTAACCCGAGAGGAACAGATTTTTGCCTTTTTCTTGGAGACTCGGTACCCCAATTGAGCCAAGGTTCCTAGCAAACCCCGGGTGGCCCTTAAACAGTCCTCTTTGTCTTTTGCTGCTAACAGAAGATCATCCACATATTGGAGCAAGGTTACCTCAGGGTACTTACTGCGAAACAGTCTCAGATCTTGATTGAGAGTTTCATCAAAGATAGTGGGGGAATTTTTAAATCTCTGAGGTAGTTGAGTCCAGGTCAGTTGTCCCGATATCTCCATCTCTAAATCCGTCCATTCGAAAGCGAAGATAGGCTGACTCAGTTTTGACAAAGGGATGGAGAAAAATGTGTCTTTTAAATCCAATACAGTATAAACTGTATGTTCTGGTGGCAACAAACTGAGCAAAGTGTAGGGGTTAGGGACAGTTGGGTGTATAGTTTCTACCCGTTTGTTCACTTCCCTTAAGTCCTGTACTGGTCTGTAATCTTGAGTCCGAGGCTTTTGGACAGGCAACAAGGGGGTGTTTCAAGCCGATTGACATCTAATTAGTATCCCCACTTCTAGGAGACACCTGATGTGGGTTTTAATTCCTTCTTTGGCTTTAAAACTGATGGGGTATTGTTTAACCCGGATGGGCATAGCCCCAGATGTTAGTTGTATTACAACTGGTGGCACATGCTCAGCTAGCCCTGGAGGGTTATCCTCAGCCCAAACTGTAGGAATTTCTTGAATTAATAATTTCTCCCATTTTCCTTCTGAAATTTGGATAGGATTTTGAAAAAGCAGATATTTCTCACTTAATGGGAAGGTTATAGTTAGGGCCTTTGCAGGATTCCCCAATTTTAATGTAGGCATATCTCCAGAAAATGAGATAGTTGCCTGAAGTTTGCTTAAAAGGTCCCGTCCCAGAAACGGAAAGGGCATTCAGGGATAACAATGAAGGAGTGAGTTACAGTTCCTCGTCTTATGTTAACAGTCTGGTCTGTAGTCCATTTATACTTTTTAATTTTTTTTGTTGCCCCTTGTACTTTTATGGTTTCATTAGTGAGGGGTCCTATGGGCTTCTGTAACACTGAATGTGAAGCTCCTGTATCCACTAGGAAATTCACAGGTTGGCCCCCAATTGAGAAAGTACCATGGGCTCTCGGGAGCCTAGTTTGAAAGAGCCATGGCCCCCCTATTTTTTTAAAGTTAAAACTGGTTTTGGCTGAGGAGCTCTGGCCTGTGATCGGGGCAAGCTTTTCGGATTACGTTGGGGGCATTTATTTTTCTAATGTCTAATTTTTTTGTAATAAGCACACTGGTTTTGTAGCAGGGAAGACCGCTTTTTGTCTCTGTTGTATGTGGTCTGCCTTTGTCTAGGATTTGAGGTTTCAGATGCCTGTAATGCGGCCACTGTGGCCCTGTTTAATTTCCTTATCAGTAGATCATCTCGGCTATCTCTATTTTCAAAACACCTTTTGGGCTATTTTCAATAATTTTGACCTGGTTTTTCCTGTAAAACCATCTATCTTTTGAATCTTTTTACGGATGTCTGGGACTGACTGAGTCACAAAAGCCAGATTAATCGCCTTGAGGCTTGTTGGGTCTTTAGGGTCTATAGGAGTATATAGATGGTATGCCTCCAGGAGGCGCTTGAGAAACGCTGAAGGCGACTCATCTGGACCCTGTTTCACATCTGCTACCTTAGAAAGATTTGTGGGTTTTCGAGCTGCCCTCTTAAGGCCCTCTAACAGAGTCTGGTGGTACTCACCGATTGCTCTCCTACCTTCAGTTGTCTCATAGTCCCAGCTTGGTCTTCTCCTAGGTAAAGCTCGTTCAATCACTTCTGTTTTTTTCATCGCTTGTAAGAGCACTTATCCCAGGCAGCGCTTTAGCTGCTTCTGCCAGGATTTGCTCCCTGTCCTCTGTGGTGAAGAGAGTATGGAGAATCTGTTGACAGTCATCCCAGGTGGGGAGGTGATTAAAGAAAACGGAATCAACCAGAGAAATCAAGGAACTAGGATCCGTGCTAAAAGGGGGATTCTGTTTTTTCCAGTTATAAAGGTCTGTTGTGGAAAATGGAACATACATGTAGCGACCTTCTGGAATCTGGCGGAGAGGAAGAACAGGCGCCGGAGTCAGTTCCACTTCAGGGATATTAATAGAAATGGAGCCGGCAGGTCGGCCAGGGGAAGCAATTGAGTCAGGCCTTTCATAAGGGTGGCCCTGTCGGGTATGGGAAGGAGAAAGAACAGGGGCTGGCTCCTTTGGGAAGACTAGAGTTGGAGGAGTGGATGAGTGGGGCAATTGAGGAAGCGGTTGAGGGGAGGGAGAGGGAGATGGTGGAGTGTAAGCTGCCTGTCATGGCCAGCCATGGCACCGTGGGAGGAAAACTCGGAGGCAGAGTAAAGCTATTACTACTTTTACTTCTACTTTCTTAGAGAGAGCTTAGAGAGAGAAAGAAAGATTTTTCTTCTTCATAGAAAGAGCTTAGAGAGAAAGATTAGAGATAGCTTTTTCTTCTTCTTCTTCTTAGAGCTTAGAGAGAAAGAGCTTTTCTTCTTAGAGCTTAGAGAGAAAGAGAGAGAGCTTAAAAGAGAGAGATTTCTTCTTTAGAGAGAGATTTCTTCTTTAGGGAGAGAGAGAGCTTAGATTTTAGAGCTTCTTTCTTCTTTGTTCTTTCTTCTTTCTTCCTCGGGAGCCTCGGCCTGACTCTGACCAGCCATTACTTCTTCTATCTGGTTTCTCTTCTTTAACCGCTCTGCCTACGTTCTGGCCGCTCTGATTCTTTTCTTCTTCTCCGACCCGAACTCTTCTTCTGACCGACCGAGCGACTGCATGACTGACTGAATGAATTCATTCTTCTCCTGACTCCGACCGCTTTCACCCGGTTATATACCTTTAGCTTTGCGGGTGCCTCACGTGCACTTACAGGTGCATCACATACATACTTATTATCCGGTGGAACTTATGGCTTCCAGCTGACCGCAATAGCCATCTCCCTAATTGGGGCTCCTTCAGTGGAGTAGTTAGTGGAGCAGCTGCGACTGTACCCGCGGCAGGAGGATAAAGAGGAGCCGAAGCATCTGGGGGAAGGAGGGAATCCTCCGGAGAGTCCTGTAGGACAGGGCTCTTAGTGGATTTATGGTTTGTTTTTGAGGGACCCTGGGGAGTTCTCCCAGCCATAACCAGGGCTTGCCCTCCCTGTCCGTTCCGGACCATCCAAACCTTCATCCAGGCGGGGGAATTAGTTGTTTCTTTCGCCCAGGGTAGAATATATCCTATTTGATCTGGGTGGCCAGGATTACCAAGAGTGATGTTAGATATAGCCCATGCCACTTGGGGATCAAAGGTGCCCTTGGGGGGCCAGCCGACTCCGAAGGTGGGCCATTTTACCTCACAGAATGTTCGGAGGCGTTTCTTGGTGATGGGATAATCATAATCTTGCTTAACAAAATGGGGATAAAGTTTGTCAAAATTCTTTAAAACACAGTTCAAAGGAGTATCAGGCTTACTTGTCTTATTACCCATGTTGTTCAATTTTTTACATTTACAACAGAGAATACACAATGAGAAAGCAGAAAACAAAAACAACAAAACAAAACAAAACAAAAAAACAGAACACAGGACAATACACAAAAGAACAAGAACCAGCCGCCAAACCAACCAGGGAGCAGTGCAACGTCTTGCTAATGCTCCGGACAAGAGTGCGTATGTGCCTCGTCAGGCACCTCTCTGTCCCCAGTGGGAATTCCCAACCAGAACCAGAAAGCAGTGCGACCTTTCGCTACTGCCCTGGACAGGAGTGTATGTGCCTCGCCAGGCACCTCGCTGTCCCCAGAAGAGATCTCAAAACCAGATATCAGATGTTACTAGGGCACCACTTACCTGTGGAGGTTTTTTTTTTTTTTTCCCCCCACTGGATGCTTGCTAATTTTTGATGCGGCAGTTCACTCCAGTAGTCCGAAGGACTGAAGGCACACCCTGGGGCCTTGGAACGTCTCAAGGTGTGCACCCCCTAGGGTAGCACTCCGCCCCGGAGTCCCAGAGCGAAGGTCCGGCTTCAGAATTTGTAGTGGTCTGAATCTCGCTGGGGCCTCCAAAAATGTTGATCCAAGACGCAAAGAAAAGACCACCAACTCCAATTTTAGATTAAAGCAAGCTTATATTGTATACATATAAAGAGAGCTGGCCAGGGCTGCCCCTCCCAAACACTGGGCTTGGGGTCAGCCCCGCTCTCTGGGAAGACAAGGTTTTTATAGTTCAAAGAGTTACAGAAAATCTTGTTATTTTAACAAGGTCAGACACGTGTAATTCAAAGCAAGTAGCAAACTAATATCTACATGGCATTACATTCCAAGAAAAAAGGGGAGTAATAGTCAAACCCCACATCAAAAGTTTATGAGGCACCGTTAGTTTGAGAGAGAGAGAGTTGTTATCTGGTCAAGAAAAGCCAGGCCTGAGCGAGCTCAAGGCCTGGAAATGAATGCCAGACAATAAGCTCAAGTCAAATAAGAATCCTAACATTTCATAGAAAACTAAAGTGGGCTTTTCATAATTTTTTGACAGGATGGCTCCCAGTCTTAAGATGGAATTAGGCTGGTTTATCACCAGCCCACCTTGGAGACACCATTTCTACTGCAGAAGGCAGGGAACAAGCCCCGGCCCGCAAGCAGTCCTGCTAGGCCCGCCTGCAAGTGTTTCAGCTCTTCCCACCTACAAGGGTTCTAGCTCAGCCTACCTGCTTCCATTCCCTGCTCTGCCCACCTACTCAGGAGCCACAGGTATTCTCCACATCTGCCCACAGGTCAGGGAACAGGCCCCAGGCCCAGAAACAGGGAATATTACATGGGGATACCTATCTTTTGTTTCTCCTACTAACACCCTAATTCCCATGATTACTCTCTCACTAGTCAAATAATCTAATACCTCTATCTTCTCACATCCTACCTCACAAATGTTTTAGCCAACCCATAAGGCCCCCCTTCTACCATTAGATACTGTGAACCACCCCACAAAAATACTGACTAAATGGTAGAAGATAATTGATCTCATCATTTATGGGTAAAGTGAAAAAATTGTAAATATAAAAATAGAAACTAACTGTATATGGCAACATGTTGCATACTTTGAATGCTGTAATATTGATCTTTCCATTAAAAGTGAGGCATCGGATAACCTGTAGGGAAGATATAAGACAATAGGACAGAAACAGTAATACCTCAGACTTACACTGCAAGAGGAGAAAACACATAGATATCATGAAAAAACAAAGGAAGAAAATGCCCCAAACAAACCAAGATACTACAGCAATAGAATCCATAGAAAGCACAGTAGGTGAAATGTTGGAAAAGGAGTTCCAAATATACATAATTAAAATGATTTGGGATTTAAAAAGTGACCTAAGTGAGCTGATACAGGCAAAAATTGATCTCTCCAACAAAGAGATAAGAGATCAAATGCAGGCAATCATCAATCACACCAACAAAGAGATAAGAGAACAGATTCAGGTAGCAAAAGATTACTTCAAGAAAGAGACAGAGAGTCTGAGAAAAAAACAAACAGAAATACTTGAAATGAAAGAAACAATAGGCCATGTAAAAAACTCAATAGATAGTATCAACAATATATTGGATCACTTGGAAGATAGGACCTCAGACAATGAGGACAAAATATATAATATTGAAAATAAAGTTGACCACACAGTGAAGACGGTAAGAAACCATGAATACAATATCCAAGAATTATGGGATACCATCAAAAGACCAAATATAAGATTTATTGGAATTGAGGAAGGTGCAGAGAATCAATCCAAAGGAATGCAAAATCTCTTTAATGAAATAATATCAGAAAATTTCCCAAACAAGAAGAATGAATTTGAAAACCAAATACAAGAAGCATATAGGATGCCAAATATACAAACTTACAACAGATCTACATCAAATCACATTACAATGAAAATGCCTAGCATACAAAATAAGGATAGAATTTTAAAGGCCATAAGAGAGAAAAATCTGATAACCTCTAGAGGAAAACCAATTTGCCTCACAGCAGATTTATCAACCCAGACCCTCAAAGCAAGGAGAGCCTGGAACAACATATACCAGCTTCTAAAAGATAAGGGATGCCAATATCCAGCAAAAATAAGCTTTAGATTTGATGATGAAATAAAAACCTTCCATGATAAACAAAAGCTGAAAGAATTTACAACAAGAAAACCGGCACTACAGAACATCCTTGGCAAAATATTCCACAAGGAGGAATTGAAAAACAACAATGAAAACCTTCAAAGGGAAGAACAATAAAGGAAATTTAACCATAGGAGAAATCAAGTCAAGCTAAATACCAAAAATAAAATAAAATTAAATAAAATTTAAAATGACTGATAATACAAATTATATATCCATAATAACCCTGAACGTTAATGGCCTAAACTCACCAATTAAAAGACATAGGCTGATAGATTGGATTAAAAAAAGACCCAACAATATGCTGCCTTCAAGAGACACATCTCATAGGAAAAGATACCCACAGACTGAAGGTGAAAGGATGGGATAAAATATATCACTCACACGGACTACATAAGCAAGTAGGGGTTTCCATCCTCATATCAAACAAAGTAGACTTCAAACCAAAGATAATCAAAAGAGATAAGGAAGGGCATTTCATACTACTTAAGGGAATCATACATCAACAAGAAATAGCTGTCATAAATATATATGCACCAAACAACAGAACATCCACATTCATCAAACAAACCCTTCTCAAGTTCAAGTACCAAATAGACCACAGCACGATAATTCTACGTGACTTTAACACACTGCTTTCCCCACTGGATAGATCTTCCAAACAAAAGCTAAACAAATAAACTGTAGAACCCAATAATACAATCAATAGCTTAGATTTAACCGATATATATAGAGAGAGTATATTATCCATCAACAAGTCAGTACACTTTCTTCTCAGCAGCACATGGATCATTCTCTAAAATAGAACATATATTATGCCATAAAGCAACTCTAAGCAAATATAAAAAAGTAGAGATACTACCATGCATACTATCAGATCATAATGGAATGAAACTAGAAATCAATAATAAAATAAGAAACAAAACCTACTCCAACACCTGGAGACTAAATAACATGCTATTATATGAACAATGGGTTGCAGAGACATCAAAAAGGAGACTAAAAAATTCTTAGAGGTAAATGAGAACGCTGATACAATGTATTGAAATCGCTGGGACACTATTAAGGCAGTACTAAGAGGAAAATTCATTGCATGGAGTTCATTCCTTCAAAGAAGAAAAGGTCAACAAATAAATGAATTAACATTACACCTCAAAGCCCTAGAAAAAGAAGAACAAATTAACCTCAAAAGCAGTAGAAGACAGGAAATAATTAAAACCAAGCCGAAATCAATGAAATTGAAACAAAAAACACAATTAAAAAAAATTGACAGAACCAAAAGTTGGTTCTTTGAAAAAATAAATAAAATTGATGAACCATTAGTTATGCTAACTAAGAAAAGGAGAGAAAAAACTCAAATTACCAATATATGTGATGAAAAAGGAAACATCATGATGGACACTACAGAAATACAGAAGATAATTAGAAATTAGTTTGAAAATCTATACTCCAACAAAATAGAAAATAATGAAGACATCGATAAATTTCTAGAATATACAATATGCCCAAACTAAATCAGGATGACATACACAACTTAAATAGATCAATTTCAAGCAAAGAAATAGAGGATGCTATCAAAAACCTACTAACAACAAAAGCCCAGGTCCAGCTGGATACACAACCAAGTTCTATAAGACCAGTAAAGAACTAACACCAATACTTCTCAAACTATTCCATAAAATAGAAAAAGAGGGAACCCTTCCAGACTCTTCCTATGAGGCCAATATCACCCTGATTCCAAAACCAGGCAGAGACAAATCAAAGAAAGAAAACTTCAGACCAATATCACTAATGAATATAGATGCAAAAATCCTCAATAAAATTCTGGCAAATTGAATAAAAAAAAAAACACATCAAAACAATAGTACATCACGATCAAGTGGGGTTCATTCCAGGAATGCAAGGTTGGTTCAACATAAGGAAATCATTAAATGTTATTCACCACATCAATAGACTCAAAGATAAAAATCATATGATCATCTCAATTGACGCAGAGAAAGCATTTGACAAGATACAACACCCATTCATGTTCAAAACACTAGAAAAAATAGGGATAACAGGAACATACCTCAACATTGTAAAGGCCATCTATGCTAAGCCTCAGGCCAACATCATCCTAAATGGAGAAAAGCTGAAAGCATTCCCTCTAAAAACTGGAACAAGACAGGGATGCCCTCTTTCACTACTCCTATTTTACATAGTTCTTAAAGTCCTAGCCAGAGCAATTAGACAGACGAAAGAAATTAAAGGGATACGGATAGGAAAAGAATAACTAAAATTATCACTCTTTGCAGACAATATGATTCCACACATAGGAGATACAAAAAACTCTACCAGAAATCTTCTAGATCTAATAAACGAATTCAGCAAAGTGGCTGGATATAAAATCAGTACCCATAAATCTAAGGCATTTCTGTACATTAGCAACAAATCCTCAGAAAAAGAAACTAGGAAATCCACCCCATTTAATATAAGGTAAAAAAATAAAATAAAATACTTGGGAATCAACCTAACAAAAGAAGTGAAAGACCTGTACAATGAAAACTACAGCACACTAAAGAAAGATATTAAAGAAGATCTTAGAAGATGGAAAGATTTACTTTGTTCATGGATAGGTAGAACTAATATTGTCAAAATAACTATTCTACCAAAAGCACTATACGATTTCAATGCAATCCCAATAAAAATCCCAATGTCATTCCTCATAGAAATAGAAAAAGAAATCATGAAATTTATCTGGAAAAATAAGAGACCCCGAATAGCCAAAGCAATTCTTAGCAAGAAGAATGAAGCTGTGGTATTACTATTCCAGACCTTAAATTGTATTACAAAGCAATAGTAACTAAAACCACATGGTATTGGCACCAAAATAGACCAGTAGACCAATGGTACAGAATAGAAAACACACAGACTAACTCACACATCTACATTTATCTTGTATTAGACAAAGGTGCCAAAAACATACATTGGAAAAAAGACAGCCTCTTCAACAAATGGTGTTGGGAAAACTGGAAATCCTTATGTAATAAAATGAAATTAAACCTCTATCTCTCTCCATGCACAAAACTCAACTCAAAATGGATCAAGGGCCTAGGAATTAAACCAGAGACCTTGCACCTAATAGAGGAAAAAGTAGGCCCAAATCTCCAACATGTTGGATTAGGCCCCAACTTCCTCAATCAGACCCCTATAGCACAAGAACTAAAACCAAACATTAATAAATGGGATGGATTCAAACTAAAAAGCTTCTTCTCAGCAAAAGAAACAATCAGTGAGGTGAACAGAGAACCGACAGAATGGGAGCAAATCTTTACCACATGCACATCCAACAGAACATTAACTTCAAGGATATATAAAGCTCTCAAAAACCTTTACAGCAAAAAAACCCAAACAACCCAATCAATAAATGGGCTAAGGAATTGAACAGACACTTCTCAGAAGATATGCAATCAATCAACAAATATATGAAAAAATGTTCAACATCTCTAGTGATTAGAGAAATGCAAATCAAAACAACTCTAAGATTTAATCTCACTCCAGTCAGAATGGCAGCTATCAAAAACACAAACAACAATAAATGCTGGCGAGGATGTGGAGAAAAGCGCACACTCTTACATTGCTGGTGGGGCTGCAAATTGGTGCATCCAATTTGGAAATCAATATGGAGATTCCTAGGAAAACTTGGAATGGAACCACCATTTGACCCAGCTAACCCACTCTTCAGTCTATACCCAAAGGACTTAAAAATAGCATACTACAGGGACACAGCCACATCAATGTTCATAGCAGCACAATTCACAATAGCTAGATTGTGGAAACAACCCTGCTGCTCATCAATAGATGAATGGATAGGGAAACTTTGGTATATATACACAATGGAACATTACTCAGCACTAAAAGAGAATAAAATCATGGCATTTTCAGGTAAATGGATGGAGTTGGAGAAAATAATGCTAAGTGAAATCAGCCAATCCCAGAAAACCAAAGGTCGATTAATTCCTTTGCTATGATGATACTAAATTATAATGGCAAGGGAGGGGGGATGAGAGGAATGAAGGAATGTTAAATAGATAAAAGGGAGGGGGGGAGGAAAAGGGGCAAGAGTATAGAAACAATGGCAGAAGGAGTTTAACATCAGTATACTAAGTGCATGTATAAAAAGTCAAATGGTATGAAAATACTTAGTGTAAAACCAATGACTTGGAAAACTGTGCTCTTTCGATGTAATATGAAAGGAATTGCACTCTAAAAGCATGTATAACAAATTAAATTAAATTAACTAATTAATTAATTAATTTTTTAAAAAAAAATATTATTACACACACACACACACACACACACACACACACACACACACAGAGGTGTCAATGTGAGGAAGAATAAGAAAGTGGTTCCTAGTGGCAGGATGATGAACTAAAAAGATTTCTTTTTGTATTTCTAAGGCACGATTGCATGCTGAAGGGGTTGAGTCCAGCAGTAGAAATTATGGAAAATAGCTTAAAGAGTACAAAATTATCACAGATCAGTCATGGAGAAAAGAGGTGATGACCTCTAGAGTACAAATAACGAGTTTGACTTTTGACAGGAAGGGTACATTTCAGTGTCACAAGAAGAAAGAATTAGCTTACAAATAAAAGATTTGACCAAATACCATCAACCTTGGAAAATAGTTCTATAGTTGTTACTACTTAGAATTAGGAAGCTGTTTGGGGTCCTTCCTTTATGAAGCCTGGATTTTCAAGCATTTACTTCAACTCAGCAAATTATCCAAAATCTTGTCAGTGAATTCCTCTGTACTTCAACTAACTGTAGTAATTTTCTTTGGCTTATTACAGAATACTATAACTGATACAGTAGTCAATAGAAATGAGAAAATATTAGTTGTCATGAAAGTTTGGGCAGGTAGAAAGATTCCTCTATCTTAAAATGCATTCTGAAACTTCCTGGTGTACTGTTTGAAATTCCAGTGGCAGACAGTATTCATCATGGCTTTGAATACTATGTTTGGTTATATGGTTTTATATACCATACATATGGTTGTAGAAGGCTCATTATTGGTATTCAGAGTAAAAGAAAGTCAGGATCAGGTGGACAGATAAGAAGCAACAAACTGGTTATTTCTTCTGTCTCTCCATTTAAGTAAGTATGAATTGGTTGCCAGCCCCTATTTGGTATCTACTGACGAGGATAAATGTTATTTTTCAGAGGAAAACATTTTCTGCAATTATGGTTGATGCTTTGAAGTAGAAAAAAATGTCAGGGAGGTAGATTTTTCTAGGGCACTGCCTTTCCTACTACCTTAGTTATGGAACTGATTCTATGAATACAAATATGAAAAAATATATTCTGTTTAATGAAAAACAGAGTAGCTTTGCAGGAATTAAGAATGGTTGATCATAAGACCAACTTTACTTAACCTTCACTCTCAATCTCACCCTTAGTATCTATAAGCCTAGTACACTACTATAAAACAGAATTTTAAAAACTATAGACCTATGTAGTAAAACAATTAATTTGTTTAACGTAATGTAAGTTTGGTAATATTTTAATGAATGTATCATATTATACTATGGCTATGTTCCTTGATCATTTCTAATGTAAATCACAACTGAAAATAATTAATAAATTGTGCTATTGCTTGAAAAAAAATTCTTTTAGAAGAAATTATTTGAAGACCCTGGTAATTAAAAAAAATAACTTGGAATTGAGACTTTATCTGAGCTTTGAGGAATGGCCAATAATTTGACAAAGAGAAGGAAATAGGAAAGTAGTTGTCCTCTAACATAGGACAAAAGATGAGAACCAGAAGGCATTTCCTCAGGGCCACAGCCAATTTTCACATGTAGTTAACATTTGGGTGTCTTCTCTTACCTAAATTCCTATGCTGAAATATTGATCCCAATGTCATGGTATTTAGAGATGTGCCTTTGGGAGACCATTAGATTTAGATGAAGAGGGTACTTCACGATGGGATTAGTACCCATGTAAGAGATATCAGAGAACTTGTTCTCTTTTTGCCACTTTGTGAGCTCACAGTAGGAAGGAAGTCGTGATGAAAGGCTTCATGAGAACCCAATCATTCTGGCACACTGCTCTTAGACTTACAGTATCAAGAATTGTGAGAAAATTAATTTTCATTGGTTAAATTACACAGTCAATGGTATTTTGTTATGGCAGCCCAACCTGACTGATACAACTTTGATATCTAACCATGACCAGCAATTACAATAGGATCAACTTGAAGATATCAGCCCTTGTTTTAGAACCTGCCCATATACTGAATCATAAGAGTAAATAATTTATTTGTTCAGTCTTTTATTCTGAGTAAAGGATTCAAAGACCTGGAAAAATGGCCTCATGTAATGGATAGGATAACCCACACTGTTCCTGAGTTACCCTTTCACCTCTCTCTCTCTCTCTCTTTCTCTCTCTCTCTCTCTCTCTCTCTCTCTCTCACACACACACACACACACACACACACACATTCAAAAACTCTTCAATAAGACTATAATGTATATTATGACATTTTGGACAGAGAATTATTAATGGCTTTCAGTTCCTTGAAAGATTTTTTTAAAAATGTTCATTTTGAGGTTCAAGATTCTCTACATTTCACCTCAAGATATTTTTCTAAGTTCATTAACCATCACTCTCTTATAAGACTACAATAAGAACATGGAAGTTGTCTTACAAATAAATACCTATATATGATAGAGATGAATGCTTCTGAGATATCCATATAGTTTCCATTGTTCCCAATTTTGCTCACATTCGGGCTGAAAATATGTGAATTGTTCTTGATGAAAGGTTTTGAGCAAAAATGACAGGTGCAACTTCTGAAGCACAGCACTTAAAATTCACTATGTCCCAATGTGGTGAACATGGAGGACACATATTCCAAACAGCATGTCCACAAGGTGGGTCTAACTTACATTTAGACTTTATCTGAGTGACAAATAAAACTGCATTTTGTTAAGTCTTTGACATTGCTAAGTTTGTTTGTTACAAAAATTAACAGTATTTATCTATTATCTATTACAACATCTTTATTCAAGTTTCATATTCAATCTGTTGTGCTTATTCACTGCCACCTCTCTCCCTCTAGGAAGACACCACTTATTCTTCAAGATCCAAAATTAATGTGAAGTCTTAGATGTGTTCCTAATCTTCTCATATCAGAGATTAGGACTAACTTGTTTACCATCTCAGAGTCTGTTACATTTCCTGTCCACACTACCCTTCATAGCATTTACAGGCAATATCCTAGATTACAGCTACGTGATTATTTACTTCTTTGAAAAATGTGTGTTGCCTCCCTCATCATTATAAATAGATGTTTTAAATCAGAATAACTTTAATAATATGTATGTCTTTATAAATTATCTTTGTTGCATTTTCAATTAATTTACTTTAATTCAAGTATATTAAAATTGATGCATCAATTGATGCATGCTAAATGATTATAAATAACAATATTCATTGTTTTTCCTTACCATGATGCAGTGGAAATTTAAATAATAACCTAGTGGTCATCTCTAGGAAAACATGAATATTCATTATTATAATAAACAATACTATACTTTTTTTTTTTACTATGAGTAAACAATAATCTCGTTAATCATGGATACTTGAGAATGTTGCTCGTAATCTCATACTTTTAGGTATGTAGGTATGAAGACATTTGGCCTGAAAAGACTTTTTTGGGTAACTTCCAAAATTACCCTGACCTATCTTCACCTCAATTACTGCTCTGTAACTATACCACATTCACTACCAAAGTCTTTAAAAGGGAAAGATTACTCAGAATCATCATATTAGCTGGTCTCAAGTTATAGGAGTATTTTGATAGATAATTAGTTTAAAATTTACTAGCATGAGACTGAGTTTTTTGGCCTCTAATCAAATGTGGGGGTATTAAATCCCTTTAAACACAACAGTTTCTACTTTTTGGATCAGTGTGTTTTGTTCTCAGCCTCACTTAAATTTTTACACCTATTAAGTTGTTTATTTTTCCTAAATCTTCCCTTTTGAATATATCAGAAGTCTGTGGCTGACCTACCAGGGAGCTCCCCTATTTGTTATTGCAGGTAGGTACTATTTGAAAGGGAAAAGGTTTTGCTTCTTTCCAAATCTGTGAGCTGAGCTTTGGAGCAATATCTTACTCCTACTATTGCATTTTGACTTTACTATGATGAAGCAGATGGAATACCTAAGGAATTCTGTGATAGCCCTGCCAAGGTGATTTGGGCTGTTGCTATATAATAAGAAGCTTCACCTAGAAAGTATTACAAAATATGAAACACTTCCAAGCTAAATTATAGAAACTAAATTGGAAGCTTATCCTGTTTTATTCCCTTGCCCTGAAAGATTAAAATATATTTGAAATGAAGTAGGAGACTCAGTTGTGCAAAGAGACCCAGGGCAAATGCTTTCATAGATTATATAAGCACCATAATTACCAACTGGGAATTTTCACAAAACAAGGACTATCTGCAGTGTGCTACCCAAAACTCTGTGGCAATGGTAATTTATTTCTGACATATATTCTAGTATATACAGGCTCTCATATATGAAATCTTAAATTTTAAAAAAAAGGAAGAATATGAACAAAATGTAAGCAGCATGAATTATGAGAAAAATTGATTTGTGGTTTAGTAAATAAATTGGGAAATAAATTTTGGTTTTTAGTGTATAATGAATAAATTAGAATCTAAGGTGATAAGTTACATCCATTATACTAAACAACTAATGCTATTATTAAAAAGGTGATGTTATTTCAAATAAAAACACTATTTTAAAATTAAAGTTTTTAAAGATTCAGATTATGCTTATTTAGAAAAGATAGTACCAAAAATAAATAAATAAAATTTCCTTTTCTAATATTTAGGCCTGTGAGTCATTGCATTAACCCATCAAAAAATGAACAAATAAGAATAAATACCCTAATAATTTCAGTATGTTACCCACTATTGAGAAGAACGTTGATATATTGAATCAATTATGAAGGACATTTAATGAAAACATTGGCTCTTAATAATGGACTTAAATGACAGATTTGCCATGAGACTCTAAATATATTTCCATTTGAATGAATCAGCATTAAGTAAGGCAGAAAAATGGATATAAGATTGTTTTGAAATAGGCTACTGATTATTCTCAGATTGTGTTCTAAAGCAGCTGAGAAGTGTAATTTCTAACCAGTTCTTTTATTAGGGTAAGATGACTCCAGTTTCTTGCTTTCTATGGCTTCTATCAAGCAATTCCAGATAGCATTTTATGTTTCATTTATGTATTTAAATACTACACTATGTTTTTAGTCTCTCAGACATTATAATTTTCCTCTGAAAAATAAAAGCCTTTTGAATGGAATAGTTATTCTTAACCTTCAGGATGGCAGCAAAGTTGTCCAAAGGTGCCAATTCAGATTTCTGTGAATTTCAGATTCTGGTTGTTTCCATTGAAAAGGGTACTTTCTTTATTAGCAGCTATTAAATGAACCAAAGTCTCAATATAAAAATACCCCATATACCCACCTCCCATGTTGTAATATTTATATTCTGAACAAGAATTCCACCTTCCATGGCAGCATCTAGATTTTTCTGTGGAAAACTGATCTAAAAATTTATCATACCCATTGGGATAATTCTGTGATTTAAAAAGGAAACTATTAATAGTTTCACAAAAAAAAAAAAAGTTGTACACTGGTCTTATTGAGACACCTAGGACCTAGGTCATCTTAACCTTTGGAGTAGAACCTCCCTCACTTTTTGTTTTATTTCCTATTCTCTGATCCTCAGTAATGCCCTGGTTCTGTTTCTTTCTACCCAAATTCTTTTGGTTTTCTTTTCATTCCGGTAGCTTTAGTCATATTCCCTTTCCTATTACTTTCACAAACATAAACAGGGAGGCTGTTCAATCTTTTACTCAAAATTTATGAAATTAGATTATTTACACAGCTATATATTAAAATTTAAACACTTATTTTTGCCAGTGATTATTGATCCAATTCTGAATAAGTTTAATCCATGCTTTAGGGTACTTATGAGACAGGTAAAGAAAACAGTACAACTTTATGAGACAAATGAGAAGAGAGGTAAAAATAATATGCTATATAGAAACCAAGGAAAACTTCCTAGAAAATAATGACTTTCATGTATTTAAAGATGAATAAGAAGAGAACACTCTAATAGAAACAAATATTTTGTAATCAAGTTTTAAAGTTCCTAAGGCTGGAAAAAGAAAAGCAGTTTTTACAATTTACTTCAGCAATATCAGTTTCAGTTGAGAAAAGGGCTCCAATATTCAACCAGATTTCTTCCTTGTATCAGATTATGCTATAACATATTAAAATAATAGCCCTGGGGTGGGGATGTTTCTCATTCATACAGCACTTGCCTAACACACATGAGGCCCTGAGTTTGATCCCCAGCATGGCAAGACAAATGAGTAAATAAAAAAATAAAATAAAATAAAAGCAAGCCTTGTTGACTAATGCAAAAGGAAATCATTGACCCAAATGTATATCACAACTTTTATAATGCAAAACACTGAGCAGAATGATTTGGATATTGTATCCTAAATTGTAGGCAAAATCCTCTTAAGTAAATTCAATGTACTAAAAATAACAGAGCAAAAACAAAAACAAAAATCCCTCTACTTTTGTTTTTGTAATGATGACAATGATAATGATTGAGTTAATTTATCTATCAGTGATGGGTAAGTGTAATGGCACTGGGGACAGATTGTCTGGATTTAAAACCTTACTCTTAACTCTTAATAGCTCTGTGACATTAATTAAGTAAATGCAGGATTATTTGGCTCCATTTCCTTATCTTTAAATTAAGGAATAAATATTGTTTCCTTATATGGTAGTAGTGAGGATTGAATGAGTTAATACCAGAACTTTGCCTATAATATATTAAGTATTTAATAATCAAATATGAAGAATCACATCAAATTATTTAATAACCTTTATGCAATAGTCTATGAAATTCAGCCTAGATCAACAATTTATTAATGATAATGATGACAGAACCTTTCACTGGGGGACTTTTATTACCAAGCACTGTTAGAATATATCTGACATTAAATTTTGTCATAATCAATCAGACACTAAAGCAAGGATTGGGGTACGTACAAGTATTTTATTTAAAAGCTGATCAAGGAAGCACAAGTGTGGGATAAGGAAGAGCAATACAGAAATTGAAGAAAGGACAATAAGATGAGTTAATGAGTGATTACCTCTCCAAGTTTAGTTACTTAGGTAACTAAGGACATAGCTCAAGGTGCCCCAGAGCTACCCATAATTGGAAAGCTGGAACATTTTTCCATTGACTTTTACTCCATTGGGTCAGGATTGCCTTGGGGGAATTATACTTTCCTGTATTTCTACAGTGCAAGAGATCAACCTGATTGAATTGGACTCAATGAGAGTCAAGAAATATAGCTTATACAATTTATTTAAGAATGCCTCAGAAACCTGAACTATTATATCACACAGCAGATTATTATATGTATTATGGATGAGTACTTTGACCAGTCATTTTCCCTTGAAGCAACTCTACAATGTGTAATACTGGGTGTTTACCCAGAAAACATTAACTAGCACTAATGTTAGGGAAGAGAACAGATGTGGAAATGGTCCTTTTATACTAACATACTTTCTCCTAAACTGTATTTAGGCCACATAATGTTTTGTCCTCAATAGATATTTTCTTAAAATCTTACCATTTTTAAATATGTCTCATCCATTTTTTTTTTTTTTTTCATTGTCTTCCCTAAGAAATGTTTAGTACTTGAGTCGTTAAATGAGGTGTCTTGCACTGTATCTCCATAGACCTTAGCAAGTGCCAGGATGCTGTATTTAAGTCAGGAAGAAAAGAATCACGGGAATAATGCAGAAGGCAAGGGAAGAACGTTGATCATTTTAAAAGAAGTCTTAATTTATTGTGGGGGTTAATAATTATCAGGTATCTTAGATTTGTTTTTTACTAACTTCAGGTAAGCTTCATTAGATCTATTTTATAGGTGAGATAATTGAAGCTTCGATTAAATAAATACTGTGCTCAAGTTGTCATGACTAGAAAATATCTACTTCTTGACTTAAAATTGTATCTTCCTTTCAAAATACAAACATTCATACAATATTTTAAGCTGCCTCCAAATAAAGAAAGGGAAATGGGATAAAAGTAGGGTAAAGCAAAAGGAAAAGAGATAGAAAAGGAGGAAGTGAGGAAGGAAGATGGAATAAGAGGGGAAGGAATAAAGACAGGGAGAGAGGGATTGAAAGAAGAGTCTTGAACTTGCCTAGGAATCAAGGTAATCGTTGCTCCAATGTGAGTATCTGTCATCATCTTTAGTGCTGGTTTTTGTATACGAAGTAAAAGGGTCTTATAAGAAATCCTGCAGAAATGAGAAGAGCAGTTTCTGAAAAAGAAAATGCTTTTGCATTATTAGTTGAGAGGACTTGTGTGATTCATTTATTTCTGAGATGGAATATGACTTCTATGTGTGATACAATTAGAACTGCATGGTCAGTTAATTAGACAATGATTGTAACAGTATTGGATAGAGAGAAAGAAAAAAATAATCAGCCATGAAATTACAATAGAAATAATTTCAAATTTCTGTCTCACTAATGGTTCAGCTCCACGATTGTTTTTGGTAAATTTCTGGATGAAAAGGGAACAAAAAGTTCCAAGTGCTCAATTGTTTTCAATGTTTAAAAGTGCCTGTTTTGCCCTGTTTCCTGTCATACTATGAATTATTGTTTTAATTTTCAACACAAATTTTAGGGTTCTCAGAAAAGAATCTTCAGCAAGACCTGCATTTGGGATTTGATTTCCTCCAAACCTCGTTATAGCTTGAGGATATTTATGTTATCAGAGCGAGAAGGCAGTCAGTGATTTTCAGAGTGTATAATAGTTTCAAATATCATATATTTAATCCTCCAAGATAAGTGTATGTATCCACTGCCTGAGATAACTTGGGGAGCTGAAGATCTTTACATTTTAGAAACTGTTCCAAAATAGAGGTCAGATTCTTCTAAGGCCTAGCTATATTTTCAAATAAGGTGTCCTGCATAATGAATATCAGGTTTTAAACAATATTTTCAACTCATAATCATCACCAGTCTATGAAAAGGGGAGGGGAAGAAGAGGCAGAATAATTGAGAAACATACAGATAAAGTTGAAAAAAGAACTTCTGGTGACACCTTCATGATCTTCCAAAACAGTAAAAATGGCTTTCTGGAGATGACCTCACTCATTGAGAAGAAAAAGACTTAATAATAATCTTTCAAAATGTTTACAAATACCACTCCCTCTCTTTAGACATTACCCTAAATCTTTGATTTGGATAATGCTAGAGAGTACCTGGATGATGACAATTTTTGGTAATTATGCAAGCTATACATTTATTCATTTCATAAGCATTTCCTGTGAGCTTATGAGAGACCACAAAGTGACTGTAAAATATAATCAGAGTCCTATGAGGGAAATAACTTATGTTTTTAAGTAGATGGTTTTAGAAAAGTCATGAATTTTTTTCTTAAAAGTATATATTAAGTGAATGATGGATCAGATTGGTATTATATTGTATATTTCATTGCATGACCTGGCTTTCATACTTTTCATGTATAAGATGTTCCATGGATGCCTGATTCAAAGGTATGTGCCTCTCTATAATAACAGCAGCTGAGGAAGTCAACTGTGGTGATAAAGGTGGCTTAAGTGGATCTGTTCCATTCTACTGACAGCTTCAATGTACTTGATTTTTCCCAGTCTCAGCAGTGTTCATAAAATAAATGGGAACTCTGGAACTCTTAGACAATGGTTTATAGCTATTACTTGTAAGAGTTTTTTGGAAACCTTACAGAGGTGAGCCAAGGGCATGAACAGAGAAGGAAGCAATAAGGATGAAAAACTTAAAAAGATAATGCAAGAACTATGGACAGCATTTTCTGACTTAGGTCAGACTGCACAGGTAAAAAAAAAAAAAAAAATCATGATTAAAAAAAAGTGTTTCCTAGTAGTAGAGAGAAGGTAGTCATTGCTATTTAACATGTTGTAAGGTATTGCAGAGAGCGAACACATAAACTATGCAAAAAATTATTCTCTAAGGGATTTTTAAAAGGTATATGTTATATGGCTTAACAGAAAGAAAACATTCTAAATATCATCTTTATCTGTGCCTCAGGGGAAAAAAAAAAAAAAACAAAGCTATTATACAATATTGACATGGATTAAATCCATATGCCATGTTTCCTTGTGAGTTTAATCTCTTAATCAGTTTCTTTTCAAAAAGATTATAAAATTTTTAGTGTTCTTTTAGAAAAAATATTCAAATTATCCACTTAATCAGAAAGACAAATATCAGGAAAGCTACAACCACACAAAGCCTTAAGCTTTATGTATTTGCATTACACTAGTTGCATCTAAAAAGAGTAGCATATTAAAGAAACTCTTGTGCCAATTTATAATGAGATAAACCTTTGATTTTGAAGGACAGAAGGCATTAAGGAAGAAAATAGTTCAGAGGCAAAATCATACTTTTAAAGTTCATATTTAACATAATTTTTTGGTGGAGAAAAAGTTTTTCTGGGAAAAAAAAAGACTTTGGATTGGAAGAAAATACAATTTAAATGAAAATAGGTAACATGAATTAAAGAAATAACTATTGGGTCAGTAGCTAAAATGAATGTCCAGTTGTTTCCTTTATTTACAGAGCTTTTTATTATGATGAAGTCCAATTTGTCTGGTTCTGCTTTTGTTGCCTATGCTTTTGGGGTCAAAGCTTACAATTTCTTATGCAGCCAATGTGTGGATTTTTCTCTACGTTCACTCTCCTACTGGATTATACAATTTCAGATATTCTGCCTAATAGTTAACATGTGTTAAATTGTTTCTTGTATATGGTTTGAGATAAGGGTCCAATTTTATTATTTTGCATATGGTTATCTAGTTTTCCCAGCACCATTTTTGGAAAAGATGATCTTTTTTACCATTGTATATTTTTGGCACTTTTAATGAAAATCAATCAACTATTGAAGCATGAGTTTCTTTCTTGGCTCTCCATTCTGTACCATACCTACTTTTATGCCAATATCATGCTGTTTTTAATTACTATCATTTTGTGGCATCCTTTGAAATCAGGTAGTGTGATGCTTCCAGCTTTGTTTATTTTGCTCATAATTGCCTTGGCTGTTTGGATTTCATTGCTGTTGTTGTTTTTCCATATGAATTTAAAGGTTTTTTTTCTGTATCTATTAAAAATGACATAGGCATTGCACTAAAACTGTACATTGCTTTGTTCAATTAATTTCAACAATATTGATCCTTTCAATCCATGAATATGGGAAATTATTTATTTGTATCTTCTTCAATTTCTTTCATTATTCTTTAATACTTTTAGGTGTACAGGTCTCTCACTTTTTTGTGAACAACCTACAGATTTGGAGGGAATAATTAAAAGTCATACCTTTTAATAAATGGCTAATATAAAACATATATAAGGAACTCAAATAACTCTGTAGACAGATAATTCAATTAAGAAATGGGCAAAGAACCAAAACAGACATATCTCAAAAGAAGTCATAAATGGTTAACAGGTACATGAAAAGAATGTTCAACATCACTAATTATTGGGGAGACGCAAATCAAAGTCACAAAGAGATATCACCTTACTCTTGTTAGAATGGCTATTATTAAAAAAAAAAAAAAGCAAAAGCTAAGTGCTTATAAGTAGGTGGAGCAAAGGATACTCCATTCGTATGCTCTTGGTGCAAATGTAAATTAATACAGCCATAATGAAAAACAGTATGGGGATTTCTCAAAAACTAACAATATGGTAACTACATCCTGCATGCACATGTTGAAATATAACACTGAAGCCCACTAATATGTATAATTAATAGATGTTAATAAACAATTTACCCAGAAGATTTGAAATTAGTATGTGTAATAGATGTCTGCATGCTCAGGTTCATTGCTGCACTATTATCTAATAACAAGTTATGGAAATAATCTAAATGTCCATCAACAGATGAGTGCATGGAAATATGGCACATACACACAATAGAGTACTATTCAGCCTTTAAAAAGGAAGAATTCTGTCATGTGCCTCATCTAATTAGAGAACATTTCTTTAAGTGAAATAAGCTAAACACAAAAAGACAAATGCTGTATGTTCTCACCTGTTTGTGGAGTCTAAAACAACTGAACTTATAGAAGCAGAGTGGAATGGTGTTTACCAGAGGCTTAGGGTAATGAAAAGATGATAAAGAGTTAAATCCATCAGTTAATGGGAGAAATAAATTTAATTTTTAGATGTATTACATACTGTGAGTTAATAATTGAGTCCTGTATATTTTAATATCACAGAAAGAATATATCTTAAATTTTTCATTACAACAAATATCAAGTATATAAGGTGATGGCTAGATTTATTAGCTTGATTTAATCATCTCACATTGTATTAAAACCATAATATTACCCACAAATATTATTACCATAGTTTGTCAATATATTATTTTGGGGATGAAACTATTTTAAGTTTAGAAAAAAATATTAAATAAAATGAGCATCATTTAAAGGATTTATAAAAGTTATAAAAACTAGGCTCTGGTGGCAGGCTGCCTTGATTTTGATGGCAGTTTTGTCAAGGATAAGGTACAATTATGGGCACATCAGTTAATCACTCTGCCTGTGCCATCTGTAAGATATAAAACAAAAGCATGGGTTTTATAAAGTGGTATTTAGGCACTTAGACTAGTGATTAGTATAAAACAAATCCTATGTAATAGGTGGTTGTTCTTGAGTCTTGTCTTTTATCAGAAATGTGTGGGATCACCAGGAACTAGATACTGAATGTAACAAGAGCCAGAATCAAGTACGTATCTGCCTACGTGTTACATATGCTAAAAACCTTTGTAAGTTTAGTTCATTTATGAAACACACACATGTATATATGTATGCTCATATCAGTACATCTCTAAGATAATCAGAGGAAAATAGTTACACATGAAAAATGTAGTTGTCTTTTAAAGTCAAAATTTCCTGAAAAAATAAAAATTTGAAAGATAAAAGCATCCAAAAGCAAAAATATGTGTGTTTTAAAAAAGTGGAATACTTTTGAGATGAGTCATTTCCAGGGTGTTACTCAAAATCATTCAAAAGGACATTTTCTTTTCCTTCCTAAAAAAAAATAAATAAATAAAAAATTTAAAAAAATTGATACAAAACACAAGTGTGCAGAGAGAAAGAGGAAAAAAGATGGAAGGAATAGAAATGAGATGTGAATGGGAATGACTTTAGAAAAAAACAGTTGAATCTGCTTATTACAAAATAAAATATATTTTCCTCAACCCTGGCAAAGAGATCGTAAGTAAGTCCAGAATAGCAGATACTGAAAATAGATTGCAAAGTTCACAGGATGATGGGTAAAATAAATACACATGTTATCAATCAAAAAGCAAAGAGACATTCAGCAAGCAAATGAAATTTTCTCCAAATGAAAACTTCTCAAGGTAATTAACATGAAATTAACTGTCTAAACAAGAGTAATGGCCTTTAGCATTTCTGGAAAGTTAAATAGAGAGGTGTTTAAATAAGCACTTGATTTGAATTTTCATTTCAGTTTTACCATGACCTTTGTTAGAGATGTTTGAAATAGCAACACACAGGAAAAGGGCAGCTTAAATGAGAACAGTGTTGAACTGTAACAAGAAATGTTATGCTGTAGTACTTTCTGGTGTGAATGGACAAGTACTACTGGCACCCACATTCTTTGTGAGCTATTGACGTCTGCTGTTGTTTCTGGGAGGGGAAGGGAGGGAGCAAGGGGGGAGTGAGGGGGGAGAAAAAACGGAAAAAAAATTGGTGGTTTGATGAGATGGATATCATTATCCTAAATGCATGATTGAAGATCTGAATGGTACTTATATACTTTGTATACAAACAGTTGTATGTGAAAATTTGCTATATATGAGCATTTTGAATTGTAATACATACTACTATTATAAATAAAATAAAAAATAATAATAATTTAAAAAAAAACAACAACTTTGGGAAAATACATTTTAAAAGGCTGTAGTCCTCCTAGAGAAGTCTACCTGCATATTCAGCTCCAGGGCTGCAAAGACTCCAGCACACTGTTTTCCAATCCCAAAGAAAGAACTTGAAAGACTCAATAGAGAGGGTTTAGATGCTTTATTACATACTCACTCCTTTGTGATGGTGGGCTGGGATGTAATGGAGGCTTGACCCTGCCAATGAGCTTGGGAAATGTATGGGATAACTCAACACTGCCACATGATGAAATGAGATTTCTTAGCAATACCTCCAAGGTGAGAAGACTCAAGATAGGCTAACTAAGTTCATGAAAAAACTTAAATTAAATTAAATAAAAACAAAGTTTTTTTTTTAATGTCACTGATATATATCCCCAACCAGATCTATGAAGTACACACATACACATCTGTCTATCCATCTGTCTATGTATCTATCTATCTATCCATCCATCCATCTATTATCTATCATCTGTGTACAGAATCTTTGTTTTGATTCACTAACAGGAACACACTTGGATGTTTTGGACCAGGGAATATAGTTTTGTTGTTAGAATGTACTATAGGAGTTCAATGGATCAAATGGAGTTATGCATTTTAATACCTCCAGATGTTATGGCCTGATCACTCAAAAAATGAACTCTCAGTCCGAATTTTGTCCAAAATAGAAGAGTTTTTTTTTTTTTTTTTTTTTTTTTATTTAGCCAGCTGGCAACTGCTCCCCTGAAGGACCCGAATTGTCTCTGCCAGGAACAGCATTGGGTCTGAATTGTATGGGGTTTTTATGGGGAAAAAAAACACATCCATGAAAATGTAGGTGCAGGCAAGCAAGCAGGATTCAAGGGTTGAGAAAGCAATTAGCAGAGCAAAAACAGACAACCATATCCTGGGTTCGAGTACATTTGTGGGTATATGAAGTTCAGAAAAACAATTTTTAACATCTTGGAAACAGTTTAAGATTACTTATTCTATAATACTTATCACATAATCCTATTATCCTACTTATTAATATTTCATAACCTATAATCTATATTGATTAAGCTCAGATCATAACAGACACTCTATCAAATGGAATACAGAGTGAGTATGTTGATTTTGCTGATAGGGTTGATCAAAATATTCATATTTTAATAAAAGTTCTTAAAGTATATTTATCTTATTTTTAAAAGAATTGCAAAGTACAAAAACAAATAAACACACATCTAATAAGGAAGTGAAAATGAACACAAAATACAAATTATGCCCTAAATTTCTGGAATGACCTATTAAGACCAGTTTGTGGAGTTTTTTCTTGCTTTCCTCTTTCTCTTTGTTATTTGCCTTTAACTGCTTGAAAACTGAAAAAAAAAATTAACATTTATTTATTGTGAAAGTGTCTTTCAGATATACTGATCCCTCAAGTCTTTGAAATTCTTGCTGTTGGACATTACTATGATAGGATAGAAGTCTGTTATATATACATTATTTTTACTTTAATTGGGGCAAAAACTATACAATAGTTAATAATTTTTTGGTGTTTATTCTATGAAACATTTTTATCTGTTGATGTTCAACTAGTTCTCTCTAGTTATCTACATACACTATAGCTGTCAAAGGTGATGACAAAGTTGTGATTTTCCATCTCCCTTGCTTGTTTTGGTTTGTTGCTATTCCAATTAGAGAGAGCCTGTGATTGCAACATGTGGTAACACTGAAGTGAAGATGAATGTACTCATGGAGTAGTTGATAGGGATTCATGGGACCTCTGTTCAAAGCATTGCTGCAGGCCTAAGAGAATATTGAATCAGCCAGTGCTATTAGTGAATTTCATCATTACATTTCCATTCCTTATCTTCATTTTTTTTTTTAATAAGCCACAGTCATGCTTTAAATCTCTCTCTTTTGACAGTATTTCTAGCCTTCGGATTCTCCAGCAATCCCTTCAGTCCATCTCACTCATAAATTATATGAACCTCCGACACTTACTAGGCTCCTTTGCAAAGAGATTGACATACAAAAATCTTGCCCCACTCTGTTATTTTACTGTGTTAAGTTTGCTAGTTAAATTGTAAGTCATATTAGACCAACGTATTATAGAAATTGTCAGACAAAGTGTTATAGAAAAGGATAATGGGCATCTCTCTTTTTCAGTGCATTTTGTTGGGAGGGGTGAGGACAACAGTGGTGCATCAAGTGAACACGTTTTTTCCAGGTCTACTGATAGAAACATGCGAATTATAGGTCACTCCTAAATCACCTTTTTTTTCTGTAAAAGTTTCTGTGCCTTGTCTGTGTTGGCCAGTTTTATAGGCTTCTCAATTTCCTCTATTAGATCTTTTTGTTTCCTGAATCAATATAACAATAACACTTAGCAAAACACAGGTGCAAACTGTTTGAAAACTCATGAGATCTTGCTTTGAAGTATTCAGCAGAAGAAAATCCCAGTAATTATTGGATCTGAGATATTCTGGCACTTCAATTTGGCACAGAAGTGAGCTACATATCTTATGTTGCAATTTAGAAAAATACACATTAAAAAAAACACACAAATAACATTTTTGAGAGGAGAAGAAGCTCTCTAGGGTTAGGCAAAAGTTTCTTGGCGATGAAGGACATTGCACTTGGGCATGAATAATTGACTAATTTTTTGATTGTTCAGAAAGCTCATGTATAAATAAATGAAAGAATTGTGGGAATTGTAATTACATACATATACACATACACACATGTATATGTGTATATATGTGTGTATTTATATATACATATTTGAACCACATTGACATGCTCTATATTTTGCTAAAATCCTCCTTAGAAGGCTTTATATCTAATAAGATGCATTTTCCATTTTCTTCTGTTCTAAATATTTTGGCTATTTCTAGCTATATGCTCTTGCTTTTAAATTTCAGAAACATCTTGTCAAATCTACTAAATCGTCTTGGTTTTTTTAATGAAATTATATTAAATCTATAGATTAATCTTGGAAAATTTGTGCTATTATAATAAATATCTTTTAAATTTTGAAGAAAAAGAAGTATATGAATTGAGAGAAATTACTGAATATTCCAATATTCCTAAACATAAGCATATTAACAAGATACAGTTGTGAAACTTTGAAGAAAAGTGTATTTGTATTGCATTACATTCTTAATAACTATATTCCTTTCTCATTTAATATTAGATGTTTTCCACAATCAATTATGGTACTTTCAACTTGCATTCCAGTCATTCATCACTAATTATTCTTTTTCATATCTACAACTAAATCCATGTACAGCAGGTAACTCTATTCCTATTTGTGAAGAAAAATGGACATGGAAGAATGTAGGTGACCTAGGCTAGGGACAAGCACAAAGAAATTTAAATTCTTGTTTCTGAAGAAATGGATTAATGACCAATATGTAAATAATACAGAGACTTCCTCAAAGTAAATGCTG
This sequence comes from Tamias sibiricus, assembly GCA_025594165.1. Classification (NCBI taxonomy): domain Eukaryota; kingdom Metazoa; phylum Chordata; class Mammalia; order Rodentia; family Sciuridae; genus Tamias; species Tamias sibiricus. The sequence goes on along the minus strand of CM046663.1, from coordinate 103,588,693 downwards.
AATGACAGTAATTTTTACAGAAATCCAGATATCAGCCAGTGCTTTTCTACTCTCAAGATACAAGTAAAAACACCTGGGATAACCAAAGTTTCATTATTTTTGGATGTCCAGTACCCTTAAAAGATTGTAAGTTTTACAATGTCTAAGTATTTGAGCTCACAAGCTAGATTTGATATTCCTTCTATATTCTCTGTTCTTTCATATTTCAAAGCAGATAAGAGGTATTGAACTAAGTTTCATTAATGATAACACCTAGGTTAAAAGTATACTTATTCATGGTAATATTTAAACCAATGTTCTTTAAATTGAATACTTCTCTAAAATGGGATGCCTTTATTTGGCACAATGAATTAATAAATTTAATTATAAGTTATTAATGTAGTAAGAGTCATGTACGCAAGATAAGTAAATTCTGTGAACCTCTCTACATAAAACCTTTGATTAATAATACTGTTTTGTTTGTTTGTTTGTTTTGTTTTGTTGGTACAAGGGATTGAACTCAGAGGCACCTAATCACTGAGCCACATCCCCTGCCATTTTTTGTAGTTTATTTAGAGATAGGGCTCACTGAGTTGCTTAGGGCCTCACTAAGTTGCTGAGGCTGGCTTTGAACTCACAATCCTCCTGCCTCAGCCTCCTGAGCTGCTGGGATTACAGGAGTGCACCACTGTGCCTGGCCATGATACTATATTTTTTTACTTATAAATTTGCTAAAAGGGTACTTTTTTGGTTTTATTTCATTGTTAATCTGCACATAATTATACATATTTATGGGGTACAGTGTTATGCTTTGTTACCTGTATAATTATGCAATGATCAAATCAGGGTAATTAGCATATCCATTATGTCAAAGGTTAATCCTTTCTTTGTGGTGAGAACATCCCAAATCCTCTCTGCTAGGTATTTTGAAATGTAAAATAAATTATTATTCTTAACTATAGTCACTCTCTTGTGCAATAGAACACTAGAACTTACTCTTTCCCAGCCTCTGGTAACCAATGTTCTGTTCTCTACTTCTAAGATATCAATTGTTTAGATTTTACATATAAGTGAGATCATGTGGTATTTATCCTTCTGTACTGGGTTTATTGCACATAACATAATTTTCTAAGAGGGTAGATCTTATGTGCTCATACCACAAAAGCAAAAACAAATGAGCAACAAAAAGCAAGTATAACCAATATGGGTAGGAAGAACTGTCAGAAATAATGGACAAACTTTTCAAACTGATTATGATGATGGCTTCACCTGTTTAGACAGGTGTATCCTTACCTTTAAACACATCATATTGTATGTATTAAATATTTCTGGATTTTTATGTCAATCATGTCTCAATAAAGCAACTTAAAAGGCCATCGATGTATTAGTATTGCTATCATAGGACAATTAACACCAGCAATTTGTTTGCTTTGCATCTAATGTAAATTATAAAGAACTATCATTTATGGAAATTTTGACTTAATAATCTAATCTAGTAATTAGAAAGCAGAAAAGTGGCAGATATTTTATTGTATAAGAAGAATTAGCCAAAAATAAAGGTAAAACACTGAATAGTTGAAATGGAAAATGTGCTTGGAAAACCCATATGCCCCTACCACATGTAAATAAGGAAAAGTGCTTCTTGATCTTAACACTGAAGAGTCAATCTCTCTTCTGTTGTTCTGTCTACTATTCTGAATTAACTTTGTACATCAATAAGTACTATATCTTTATTTTCATGCTAAACAGTGTGAGTAGAATGCAGAGAGGCGGGTGGTCTTACAGTCAGGATGTGACTGATAGCTAACACCCTGCACTCCATTCCCCTCTTGCCTTATTCATTTTAGGAAAGATTCACTTTAGTTAAGGGAGAGAGAAATGATACAACACTGAGCTTATTAACCTGATAGAGAAGAGAGCTAAAATAAACACAGCTGATGTAGTCCAGCTCATCTCATCTTGGACAGGAAACAGGGAAAATGGTCAGTTGGAGCTGCCTACCTCACTACTGTGATGAGTTTACTTTAGAATTTCTTAGTTCTCTCTTCCTGTCACTTTAGATGAGAATGTTTTGAATCTACCATCTGCATGTTGTAAGCAACATGCACTTCAATAAATTCAATAAAATGTCACACTGGTGTATTTCTGACTCTGACAGTAACCAAAATAAGCTATTTTCTGCTTTAAATGTGTTTCAGTTTCTCCAAAGGTGAAACATATGAGCTTGCTTCTTTCCAACTGAGACTGATGTTGTAAGTGTAGTACATTCTGCTAAAGGTCATAGGGAAGTATAAGTCAGACATTTTTGTAGTTTGAATTTCAGAAGTTTAGACAGAGACATATTTTAATTGGATAAAATAGGTTATAGTACTCATAAATCCATTTCAAATCTTTCATGGACATGCTGACATAGTGACTTGTATAATATAATAGCAAAAGAAAACCATGAACTTTAAAATTATTCCAGAATAAAGATGAAAGGTTTATCTACGTTTGTCTGTCTATATCCCATACATTATATCTCCTCTTCATAAACATGATTATCATCATCATCATCATCAAATTCAAAATTTGCTCAAATGAAAGCACTTGAGCACAAGAGAAATGACTATTCTGGATAAATGTCCTTTTGTGAACTCATATGATCAAATTCTATAAATGTTTGCATGTTTCCTTTTAAAGTACACTTTTGGAGAAGTTTCTGATTTGGTTTGATTGACACTTTAAACAAATAATAGCTCCCAAATGCTCTGATCCTTGGAACCTACCAATATGTTAACTTTCCACAGCAAAAGGGATTTTGCAGATGTGATTAAGCTAAGGACCTTGAAATGAGGAGATTATCCTGGATTATCTGGCTAGGCCCAACATAATCACAAGGGTCCTTAAAAGAGAAAGAGGGAGGGAGGGGAGTTGGAGAAGAAGAGCTGACAACAAAAGTAGGGGTCAGTTGGAGAAATATGATTGTTGCTGAGAGCCGGGAGCCAAAGAATATGGACAGTTACTGGCAAATGGAAAAGGTAAAGCCAATTTCTCCTCATAGCTTTCGGAATAAAAGCAGCCCTGCTAGCATTTTAATTTTAGCTTTATAATATTCATTTTATGATTCTGACACCAAAGCAATAAGAAACTAAATTTGTGTTGTTTTAAACCACAATTGTGGTAATTTTTTTACTGTAGCAATAAGAATCCGGCACCATCGATTCTTTTTCAGACTTAAGAATAGACCACATATCAGTCTGAACAAAATATTATGTAGTTTCACAAAAGTGTCTGTATACTGGACAAACAGTATACCTAGAAGTGTGTTTCCGTCTTATTAAGAAAATAAAACACCATCCATGTCCTTCCACAGGAGTAATCTCTTTACCCTTTGACAAAACTTATTCCTCATTTTAAACATTTTTTCTCACTTTTTTAGCAGGCAACAAAAGTTCAGGTTGACCACACAGATAGCACCATCTATAGTAGAAATGGCAGTTAGTTAAAAATCTTATTAACACAGACCAAGGGACCATTCTCAGACATACACTTGGGGAAAGATATTTCAGAAACACTACTGGGAAATTGCAACCCTGAAAATAGCAGAGGTTCAGGAAGAGGTATTTAATATCTGAGTTTTAGTAACAGATGAAAACTCTCATTCTTTTTTTATTTATTTTTATTCTAAGTCGTTATAAATTACAGCAGAATATATTACATTTCATATTATACTTATAGAGCACATTTTTACATATCTCTGGTTGTATACAAAGTATGTTCACACCATTCATGTCTTCATACTTGCACTTAGGGTAATGATTTCCATCTCATTGTACTTTTTTTTTTTTTTCATCCTTTTGCCCCTACCTTCACCTCCCTCCCCATTGGCCATTCTAGTGTTCCTCTAATCCTACTATGCTCCCCATTCCAACCCCACTGTGAATCGGCCTCCTTATATTAGAGAAGACATTTGGCATTTGGATTTTTGTGATTGGCTAACTTCACTTAGCATTATATTCTCCAACTTCATCCATTTACCTGTGAATGTCATGATTTTATTCTCTTTTATTGCTGAGTAATACTCCATTGTGTATATATACCACGTTTTCTTTATCCATTCATCTGCCAAAGGGCATCTAGGTTGGTTCCACAGTTTAGCTATTGTGAATTATGCTGCTATAAACATTGATATGGCTGTGTCCCTGTAGTATGCTGGAAAACTCTCATTCATAAGTAAGATTCTTTCATTAAAAAATTTCTTTCCACCTATGATCATGGTGGGGCAGGGAGAGGGTCAGATACAAAAGGAATCAGAATAGTTTACACAAGCAAAGAAAAATACACATCCACACCAGATGAAAACAGGGAAAACCTAGAGATAGATAGTAAAATCTAAATAAGCTTTCTAAATTAGTAAATGATATTTTATTAATGTTAATTTTTTGATTTTCAAACAATTTTCTCTTGGTTGTGTCAGATGATGTTTTATTTCTTAGAGAATATACAATAAAATATTAAGATAAAAAGACAAAGAGACTAAGTCTGAATCTTACTTTATAAGCTTTCCCAAATGCCAGTGTGATAAAATGTTAACAGTCAGGGATTTTGTTTTTTTTTTTTTAGAAGAGATAGTTTATTCATTCATCAATCATTTATTGGTATTTTTGCTAGGCCAGGCTTAGCCCCTTTTTCAAACATTTGCTCCAAACTCCAGACTCATACATTCAACTTCCTCCTTGACATCTCTGTGCATAGACCTAATGGGTATTTCAAATGCAACATCCTCATAATGAACTTAGATTAAAGATTCTGTATTTATAATATTCTTGCAACTTTTCTCTAAGTATAAAATTTGGAAGAAATTTTTAAAAAGTAAAATAAATATATATTATTTATTTATTGGTATAAAATGAATTTTAGCAAACCATATATCAAGATAAAGATTTAGTCATAAAAAACTACTTCAGTGTGTGTGTGTGAGTGCACACATACATCACACTTGGTTAGCTTATGTAAGAATAAGGATTATTTTCCACTCCAACTGAAAACTCAAATCATAAAACCTAAATAAGGCAGAAGTATCTTTTTTCTTGCCAAAATGAAAACTAGAAGTAAGCAGTCCAGGCTTATATGGAGGCACTATGACCTTTGGGAACAAATACTCCTGATACATTTCCTAGATGGCTGTTCAAATTCCAGCCATGGTATTTGAGTCAGCATAATATATGAAGGAGGGACAAAAGCCACACAATCTATATAAAGAAAATTATGCTAAGTCAAATACAATAATGTTGCTTATATCTCTTTGATCAGAACTTACTCATATTGTCACATTTTTTGCACAGAAACCTGTGGAATTATGTTTTTTTTTTTTTTAATCCTGCATGATCATGTTTCCAGATAAAAATTGAGGACTCCCTAAGGAGGAGTGAAGGGATATTCAGATGTCTAGGATCAACAAGATATCTGAAATAGCCATATGTACACAATGAACACTACTCAGCACTAAAAGATAATAAAATCATGACATTTTCAGGTAAATGGATGGAGTTGGAGAAAATAATGCTAAGTGAAGTTAGTCAATCCCAGAAAACCAAAGGTCGAATGATCTCTTTGATATGAAGATACTAACTTATAAAGGCAATGGAGTGGGGATGAGAGGAATGGAAAAACTTTAAATAGAACACAGAGGGGGAGAGGGAGGGGGCAAGGAGATAGGAATAATAGCAGACTGAGTTATCCATGATTACCCTAAATTCATGTATGAGGACTCAATTGTAAAAATACTTTATATAAAAAATACTTTATATAAAACCAGCAACTTGAAAAATTGTGCTCTTTATATGAATATGAAATGAAATGTACTCTGCAAACATGTATAACAAATTAGAATAAAAATAAATAAATTTAAAAAAAGAATATTCCCAGACTTTAATAGTCAACTCTGAGCTTGAGTGTTAAAAAGAATGTGCAGATAAAATGAGGAGACATTTAGAAAATTATTGCTTTAACAAAACTCAGTTATCCAATTTGTTAGAAGAAGTCCAGTTAAGTGTGAATATTCTCGGTCATAAAAAGTAATGAAGTTGTGGTTCGTGGTACAAAATAGATGAGACTTGAAAACATTACACTCAGTGAAAAAAAAAAAAAATCCAGCACAAAAAGCCACATATTGAATGGTCCTATTTACATCTGATGTTTAGAATGTGTCAATTTATAAAGAAAATGTAAATTAGTGATTTTCAGGAGCTGATGAAAAAATAGTGGTGACTGCTCACTGGTACAGAACTTCTCTTCAGTGGTAACAATATTCTGGAATTAGGATGGTTGCATGCTTTTGTGAAAATTATTTTAAAAACCCACCAAATTGAACACTTAGAGAATAATTTTGTAATATACAAATTACATTTCATAAAAATTATAATGAATTTTTAAACCAAACTAAACAAACAAGAAATAAGCTAGCCCAACATGGTCTGCAGTTCTTAAATTGCCAACAGTTGCCCTGCTGTCGTTGTTCTCAGGCACGTTGAGGTCAACTGCACATCAGGGCCCACTTGGGAGCCTTTTTAAATTGCCTGTGCTAGGCCCTGCCCTGGGAGGCCTAGAATGGTGCTTGGTTGCTGCTATCTAGGTGAATCTGTTGTGCAGCCACATGGTGAAGAATTAATGGTGTAGAGCAAGCTCCAGGGTTGGCCTGGATCCTTTTTATACCATTGTGGATGGAAGAATTATGGTTCCTCCAAAGCTGACCTAGTATGAATTCTGGGGATCTGTCAACATGGAATCTTACATCACATAAGGGATTTCAGGTTATTAACTAAATTGAGAGCCTAAGGAATGGAGAAATTATTCCAGATTATAAGAATACTTTCAAGCTGATCCCCCTGGATCCTTAAAAGCAACAGACTGTTATGCCTATGATCAAAGAAAAGGTAAGTACAAAAGAAAGGTCAAAGAACTGCTGATAACTGGCTTTAAGGTGGAGAAAGGAGGAAGACTTCTAGAAGGTGGAAATGGCAAGGAGACAGATTCTTCCCCACAGCCTCTTGAAGTGATCATAGCTTTGCTGACATGTTGATTTTAATTCATGATCTTGCAATCTATAGGACCTTAATAAACGCACATTGTTTACCCAAAAAAGTCATATTTTAGAAAATTTTCATATTTTTTCTTGCATTTTTTTTTTTGTTGTTTTAGTGTTAGTGTATCACATGTATTATTTGCTATACCAAACACTTACAAGTCATTCATCTGTAATTCAAACTTTATTGAATCGTCTGTAATTTATCTGTTGACTCTGTTAATGTTTATACTGAAAGAAAATTTCAACTGAATGGTTTATGTTTCTGGAATATGAGCTTATTATTGTTGAATTTTATAATGGTGTATGTAAAATACACATATAACAAGTCAATTAATGCTCATATTTTTGATGTTACCAAAAACCTTGCAGTTACTTACTTAGTGACAATTTGAAAAGCTAAATGCTCAGCTAAAATTTAGTTTAAAAGTTGTTTTCTGTATAAATGAAGATACTTGTAATCTCAAACTTTTATAAAAATCTTTTACTTTAAATCATAAGTACTAATAAATATATATAAATATACATAAGTACTAGAAAATATATATTCAATTACTCCATGCTATTGGGATTTCTTATAGATGTAATATTCACATTTGTGAATATTCCAAATAAGACAGAGTAATTAATTACTAATTTCATTAACATGATCTTAAATTTATACTTTCTCCAAAAATAATTAACAGAGTGAAAAGATATTAAAGTAATATATAAATGTAAAGTGATTTAACTCTCTGGAGGCTTAAGTGATTTCAATCTTTTTACTTTAGAGAAGTGGGTGATGGAATTTTAAAAGTGAGAAGATAAATCCAAAGCCTTGTCATTTCTCTGAAGGACTACTACTGTAATGACAGCAATTATTTTTAAAGGACTGTTTTGAAATGTGTGGAACTAAGTTTTAATAATTTAGCTGTCTCTATATAAATGTGCTCCATTTCATGGAGAGGAATTAACACTACTTGTCCAGCCTCATGAGTAGTGAGGTATCTATATTAATCCAACCCTGTTGGCTCTCTCAATTCTCCTTCTCATGAATGGCACACATGACAAACAGGCCTGTTTGGAGCTAGCTAATTATGTTGCAATGTTCCTTGAACTGTGATCTGATTAGCATTTGGTGTAATAGTAGCAAATAACATTTTCTTCTGTTCACAGATTTGTATGCTACCATTATAATTTCATCCAATAATTTAAGATGGAGTTTGGCATTTTTTTTTCTGTAAAGTGCAAGTTCATAAATATTTTTGATTTTTGTGGGCCATAAGCTTGGTTACAACTACACAACTAAGTCTTTGTAGCACTAAACAAACCATATAAAATATGTGAATATGCATTGTTATGACTGTGTTCCAATAAACTTTATTTACAAATACAAGTAATAGGCCAGATTTGGCCTATGAGATGTAGCATGTCTACGTCAGTATAAAACATTGTCTCTTTAGAAAATCTTGCTTAACTTCAAACCCTTTGGAAAAGAATCATATTAAAATTTGTCCTCTCATGATTTAGTGTGAGTTGGCTTACCAAAGTTTCTACCAGTTGTCTGAGAATTGAGAAAACGTACTATCCATTTTAGACAGAGGGTAAAGAACAAAGCAATATTCAACACATGCATTATACACAATGTGTAGGAAATGAACAGATATCATGAATTAAATTGGTCAATTATGATTTGAAACTCTGATTTTAAAAAGTTAGCCTACTTTGCTTAAAGATTTTTCCAACTCTTTAATATGTTAATATATATTGTAGAACTCCATGATTTTGCTTCCCAAATAGTACCTTAGTTTTACAGAGTACCTGGAATATTTAGAAACTGATCATTAGCAAAGGATCTAGTCCATGTGGGCAACCATGCTTCGGACACAGATGCAAGGCAATATGTGACCAGGGAGCATAACACACTTTTAGGTTCGAGATCCAAAAAAATAAGGAGAGCACGGAAGAGTCAAAGGCAAAATGTAGATGTTGAATTGCTTTTTTTTTTAATATTTACTTTTTATTTAAATTAAATATATTAAATGGTATGAATGATAAATTACATATGCCTAAAATGTCAAAATAGGGACATTTGTAATGTTGCATAGTGCTGCATGCTTTTTTTGCCTCAAAGTAAAATTTAGCTTTCAACAGCAATGAGTCATGAATAAAGATGAAAAGTTACAGAAAGATTTTTTCTATGACTGATTCAGTGGGAATTGATTTGTAAATAAAGGACACATTTAAGCAGAAAAAGCACAATATTAGATACTCATGAAAATGGACATAACTTGTCAGAAAGTATGTCTCAAATAGGTCACTAAATATATCCCTTAATACTAATATCTAACCTTTATTAAAACTATGATTTTACTATATTAGACAGGAAATTGTTTCTTTTTGTGCCTAGCATGAGCCTCTTTTATTTTAGAAAGAGTCTTTGCAGTGATGTCCCCTTTGTAGGAGAATGAACTCACAATTTAATGAGAAAGAAATGCTTTTCTACATGAATTTTAAAATGATACTTCTCTTTGAAAAGTCCATTCTGATATTTATACAGAGCTCAATGCACTAGTAATGATATTTAGCAGCTTTAAAAATACAATGCCTCATCAAGATGAATAAATGGAAGAGTTGTGACAATTCTGGGATATATATACCGTGGTAAATTTACGTTAATACAAAGGAGAGAATATAAACAGGCATTCATACTTTGTTTCTTAATACGAATTAAAGCAATGTTTTCTGCAAATCTGCACTTGTAAGATCAGGTTTTGGAAGACTTTTTTTCAACAAGTAGTATTAGAAATCTAATTTATGTTGCTAAAACTAGATTTTGTAACTGTCAAGAGATTCTGAGGAAGGTGATTAAAATACAAAGCATCATTTACATTTTGCCTTATTAATTGATAACTAGTTATCACTTATCCTGAAGAAACTGGCTTAGTCACTATTTTAAATTCTGGCTCATTATCCAAGTTAAAAATGTGCTACCCTCTAACCTAAAAGCTCTCTTTTTGAAAACCCCATGTGTGTCTACAACCATTAATAAAGAGCATAAATTTCCTATTTTTGCATAAAGATTGATCCCTGGATGATGGTTATTTGACAGATACAGCTACCCATTGTGTCTCTGCTGAGCTATTCACTATCAGCAATGATAATGGAACATCAAGAAACTGACTATAATAATAGATCCCAGTATTACTTGTTATTGTTAATGGTGGCACTTGCTATTTTACCAGAATTAAGCTTTCAAGCTGCTCTGCTGATGCTTAAACCTTTTATTATCTTATTATCATAGCAGATAAAGCTAGAAACAATCTAACTTCACCCAAATATATCAGATGCAGAGCTTGATTGAAGAGGTGTGTTGGTTTCATTCTGATGCATTGGCTCTTATGTCCCAGACTGGTGTCTGATGGACACTGAGATGATTTGGAGGTGGTTTTGCTGCAGCATAAGGCAAGATTTATACTTATTTCCCTGAGGTGGTTCTGCAGCTTGCAACCAAGTTGGGTTTCAGGCTGGTGAATATGGATGCATGAAGAAGTGCACTTTGAAATTTTCCATAATTCTGAAAAATGTTCTGCAATACTTTAGCATAATTTTATTGAGAAATTTATATGTTTAAATATCATTTAAAATCTTCCACAATACTGACTCTCTGAAGAAGGTGAAGTCACTCTCTGTGACAGAGTGGAAAGTGTCCAGCATCTGGAGTAAGTCAACCCTGTAAACTAACTACCTAAGACATTCTTTGCAGCCACAAGTTCTTGATGATGAAAATGTTAATACACACTTATAGGAAAATTATAAACTGTGATTAAATAAAACATGTAACTCTAATGTTCATTTTGGAAAGAACTATCCAAGACTGATATCACAAATGCCTTTTTGGAAAGAGATTGTGAATAAATAAACTATATAAAAAAACTGCATCAATTCTAGTTGTCAGTCATTGTATTTTGTAATGGTTAAATGCCCAGACAATAATTTTTAGAAGTGTCAGTAATAACAGATTGCAAATATTGCCAATAGCAAGAGACTTAGAAAGAAACTGAAATAGTTAAGAGTAGAAAAAAGTCTATTTTTGTTTAAAATAAGAATAACCGTATTCAGATACCCAAATCAGGAAACAGTATAATGAAATAAAATAACAAAGAAATTGTCTTAGATTTTTCATCACTGGAACCAAAATACTAAACAAGAACAACTAGAGGAGGAAAAGTTTATTTAGGGCTCAGAGTTTCAGAGGTCTCAGTTTATAGATGGTTGACTCCCATTTCTCTGAGTCCAAGGAAGACAGCACAGCAAAGGTAAGCTGTCAGCTCATGACAGATATTCAGGAAGCAGAGAGAATGAGAGAGAGAGAGAGAGAGAGAGAGAGAGAGAGAGAGAGAGAGAGAGAGAGAGAGAATGAGAGAGAGAGAGAGAGAGAGAGAGAGAGAGAATGAGAGAGAGGTGGTGGGGTGGGGAAGGGGCAAGGAGACACAGGAAGGACATTCCTTTCAGGCCATGCTCCCAGAGACCCACCTCCTCCAGCCATACCCCACCTCCTAGAGTTACCACCCAGTCTGTTCATTCAAACTAGGATGCACAGATTAGGTTAGTTCTCACAATCTATTTTATGTCTGAATATTCCTGCATTGACAGCAGTTTTCAGGAGGCACCTCATATACAAATTACAACACAAAACTTTCACACAATTATAGACTAAATATCATTACAGTACATTGGCAATTTGAATCCATCAATAACTAAAAATGATGTATAAAACAAGTCATGCATTATTACATCATTGCTAGCAGGTTTTTTTCAAGGAAAGTAAAGTTGCTTTAATATTTAAAATTCAAACATAGTCCATGTCAATAAAGTAGAATTGGAAATAATTAATCATCTTAATATGTACAGAAAAAGCATTCTGAAATTTATTGTGAATACATCATACTCAAGAAAGGACTACTGATACCATATGTGTTAGCATTATTATCTGTAATTTCACAAATTATAGTTTCAAAGATGTTTGACAATCTAATTGTTTAAAATATGTAGAGAAGCAAAATACCTAGAATTGTCAAAACATTTTGAAGTAATGATATAAAACTGGACAACTTGCAACACCAGGTTTTCACTGGTATGCATATAATCATAAATACTGATGCAGTATATTGTAATAATTTGATACATGTATACATGTGTAATGATTGTATCAGGATAATTAGCATTTCCATATCTTTAATGTTTATCATTTATTTGTATTGGGAAAGTGCTTTATTCCAGTTCTTTATTAAATATGTAATAAATTGTTGTGAACTTTTGTCACACTACTGTGATGTAGAACATTAGAACTCATTCCTCCTACGTAACAACATTTTGGCTCATTAGTCAACCTCTCCCTCTGTCCCATTCTACCCTTTCTTATCTCCAGTGACAATTGTCCTACTCCTACTTACATGAAATGGACTTTTTTGGCTTCCCTCTATGAGCAAGAACATAAAATATTTGTATTTCTGTAGTCAGTTAATTAATTGCACTTAATACAACATTCTCCAAGTCTATCCACATTGTTGTAAAAGATAGGATTTTATTATTTTCTTGGCTAAATAATATCCCATTGTTTATATATACCACATTTTCCTTACCCATTTTTTCACCATTCATTAAAAAGACTCTGTATTTGGAGCCTTTTGTTGAAAATCAGTTAGCTACAGATACATGGATTTATTGATTTATTTTGGGGTTCTGTCTTCTATTCCATTGGTCTATGTGTTAATTTTTATGCCAGTACCATGTGGTTTTGATTGCTATGGCTTTGTAATATGGGTGAGTTCAGGTACTGTAATGTCACCAGATATTTTTTGTTAGTTGCAGATGGACACAATACCTTTATTTTATTTTTATGTGGTGCTGCAGATTAAACACAGTGCCTCACACATGCTAGGTGAGCACACTACCACTGAGCCACAACCCCAGCCCTGTCACCAGATTTTTGCTGTTGTTTTTTGCTTTGTTTTATTTCCCAAGTTACCTTTGAAATTTGGGGTCTCTTGTTACTCGATACAAATATTAGGACAGTTTTTTTTTTTCTATTTCTGGGAAGAATGCCAATATCATTTAGATGGGGATCACACCTGCTCTGTAGATTGCTTTGGGATGTATACAAGCATTTTAGAAATATTACTTTCTCCAATTCATGGACATGGGATATCTTCCCATTTGTTTGTATCCTCTTCAATGTTTTTTCATTAAAGCTTGGTAAATTTTATTATAAAGATCATTATTTTCTTGGTTAAATTTATTCATAGTTATGTTATTTATGTTTATAGCTATTATAAATGGAATTCCTATCTTGATTTCTTTCTCAGCAGTTCATTATTGTATAAAAATGCTACATATTTTGCAGGTTGATTTTGTATCCTGAAATTTTACTGAAATCAATGACAGAGTTCTAACAGCTTTTTGGTGGATCTTTGGGTTTTTCCTTGTATAAAATCATGTCATTAACAAATGGGTATAATTTGACCTCCTTCTTTGTTATTTGGGTGTCCTTTATTGCTTTCTCTTGAAGACTTACTGCTCTAATTTAAAATATGCTGTCAAACAACAATGGTGAAAATGGATGTATTTTTATTGTTCCTGATCTTGGAGAAAATAATTTTGGCTTTTCTCCCTTCAGTATGTATTTGTCACAATAGTCTTCAGTACATTGAGTTACATTTTTTTATATAACTATTTTGTTGATTTTTAAATTATGAAGTGATATAAAATTTTGTTGAATAATTTTTCTTCATCTATTGAAATAATCATATGATTTTTGTCATTCATTCTGTTGTTGGGAAGAAATGCATTCATTGATTTGCACACATTAAACAATTATTGCCTCCTTAGATAAATCCTACTTAATTATGGTGTATAATCTTTTTCATATGCCATTGAATTCCACTGGCTACTATTTTGTTGAGAATTTTTACATCTTTATTTATCAGTGATATTGGTTTTTAGTTTTCTTTTTTCTTTATTGTTATTATTATTATTAGTAGTAGCAGTCATGGTAGTAGCAATATTCTTGGATTGTTTTGGTATCAGAGTAATAATAGTCTTGAAGAATGAGCTTGGAAGCTTTTCAGTTTTTTGGAATACTTTGAGAAGAACTCATTTAACACTTTGGTAGAAGTCAACAATAAAGCAATCTAATCCTTGACTTTCTTTATTGGTAGACTTATTACTGATTCAGCTACTTGTTCATTATTGGTCTTTTCAAGTTTTCTGCATCTTTACTTTGGTGTACTAACTTAATCTATCATTACTTGTTTTTCCAATTTATTGGTATATCATTGATTACAACAATCCCTAATAATTCATTATATTTCTGTGATATCAATTGTAATGTTATCTTTTTGACCTATGATTTTATTTATTTAGGTCTTTCTGTTTCCATTTCTTGGTTAGTATTGATAAAATATCATAGATATTTTTAGCTTTTCAATAAACAAATGTTCATTTCATTGATTCTTCTTCTTCTTCTTCTTTTTTTTTTTTTTTTTGTACTGGGGATTGAACTCAGGGGCACTTGACCACTGGGCCACATCCCCAGCCCTTTTTTGTATTTTATTTAGAGACAGGGTCTCACTGAGTTGCTAAGTGCCTTGCCATTGCTGAGGCTGGCTTTGAACTTTCAATCCTCCTGCCTCAGTCTCCCAAGTGTTGGGATTACAGGCCTGCAACACCATGCCTGGCAATACTTCATATTTTTAATCCCTATTTCATTTATTCTGATTTGACATTTATTATTTCTATTAATGTTAGGTTTATTTTTACTTTTCTTGATTCTTGAGTCACATGATTGGGTTGATTGTAGGACTTACTACAAACCTACAGTAATCAAGGGAGTGTGAAATTGGCTTAAGGTTATATATTAGATCAATGTTTACAATAGCTTCCAGAAAAAATTGTATGTGTGTTTATGTGTTCAATTGATTTTTCACAATAAGTGTCAATATAATTAAATAGGCAAGAATAGTTTTGCCAGGAAAAGATAACGGGAAATTGATTATTGAAAAAATGCCAAAAATACTCAAAGAGAGTCATGGATATAAGTATAGAAGATAAAAACTTTTAGAGAAAATTATTTTCTCATAAAACTTTTAGGAGAAAAATTAGAAGACCAAATTAAGTAGATTTTTAATTAAATAGGGAAAAACAGCATGAACAAAAAATGATTTGGGTAAACTGTTCACCCAAGTCAGAAAATTTGCAGATATCCCACAAAGACCTGCTACCTAGAGTATATACAAACATTTTTTAACTTTCTCTTACAAAATCATACTCATAAGAACCTTATTTTGTTTCTTTACTATCAGGTGAAGCCATGTAAGAGACTTAATTGTATTTCTCCAGGCTTTGTATTAATTTAATAGTTGTGGGTTTTCTTGATCTTTCCTACATACATATGGATATTTGTGATTTTTTATTGTTGATATTATTTTTAGATTAAAGAATTTCCCTTCCATTGCTAGTTTGTTTTTTCATGAAGGAAGGTGAATATATTAAGTCTATTGATGGGATCTAATGATTTATCTCTTTTATTCAATTAATGTGGTTATTTCAAAATTTTCAACTATTGATTCCACCTTCCACTCCTGAAATGAATTCCAGAATCACACCATACTTTGTTATTTATACTGTTTTGATTTTCTCATGCTTAATTTAGATGTTTATTTGCATCTATATTCATGAGAGAGGTCATAGCTTATAATTTTACTTTCTTGTAATGTTCTTTTCCAGGTTATAATATCAAAGTGATGTTGTTCTCATGAAATGAGTTGAGATGTTTTCCCTTTTTCTCTATTTCCTGTTCTTTTTTTTTTTTTTAAATGTATTACTTCTTCCTTAAATTTTTGGGAGTATTCACCTATCAGGTCATCTTGTCCTGGAGTTTTCTGTGTACTATTCTTGTTTTCCTTTGACCTGCTTTGAGGTGTTTTAGCACAATTTAGTTTAAAAATAATTTATACAAATAAATTTTAAGCCATTCAATATCATATGTACCTTTGATCTTTCAAAGGTATAAGGTATACCTAATAAGCTAAGGTATTTGTTTCACTGTTGAAAGACAATATTTAGTAGCATGCTTTTAATGTGAATTAAAGTCTATATTAATGGTATTTTCACATAGTTGACATAGGAACACAAATGTAACCTGTGTTTTTGTCTTTCACCCAGCTGCATTTGGCACTTATATACTTTGTATACAAACAGTTGCATGTAAAAAGATGCTATATTTGTGCATTATGAATTGTAATACATACTACTATTATAAATAAAAAAAGAAAAAAGATGTATCAAAACTATTGTGAATTAATCTGAAAGATCTCAATACATGTTTCAAAATAATTTTTAATTTTTATTAACAGCAAGTATACTAAAATACTACTGGAAGCTTTGATATCCTGCATTCTATTAATGAAACTGTGCTTTGAATTTTGATGGGTAAGTTATGACATTGACCAGAGCATTACGTAGCAGAGAGCTGATCTTGAATTCATCAGTTGATTGATTCAGATCATCTTTGTTCTCAGTTTTATTTATTATAATTGTATATATTTTTGCATATTTGTGCTTTCAACCAGTGCAGGTTTTCATACTTAAAATGTCTATTATAAACTGCACATAGCTATTTTATATTATATTTTATCTAGTTTTACAATATTTTTCTTTAATACACAGTAAAAAATTTTAGGGAAGAATGGCTTGAAATAGTATCTGAACCTACAAATACATAGTTTCATACAGGGAAAACTACAGGAACATTACCAAAATTAGAACAACATAAGATTCAAAGAAAAAACAAAAAGCAGAACTTAAAAGATATTTTTTACATTTTCATGTCTGTATCTTTACAACAAAGAATCCAAAATTGTAACAAAAATCAGAAGAGAATATAATGGCTTTTATTTCCTGTTGCCCAAAGCAAATGGTTTGAAAGTAAGCTTTGAAGTAGATGTTTTATAAAGTATATGTTGAAATTAAAGAAAAATGTGTATTGTACAATTTCTTTCTAATTGCAGTATATTTCTTTCCCAAAAATGTCATACTATACGGGATAAACTTAAAAGTCAGGGGAACTCCACATAAATTTAAGATGAAAGCCATGATTTTTCCCACTTAATTTTAATACATAATAAACAGGTTGACAATAACACCTTCAAAGGTGATTTCTAAAGGAATAATTTGCTTTGAATTTTGTTAATAATGAAAACGGTCTTTATTTGCCTCCAGTAAACCCACAGGCAAAAGTTATTCCTAACACACAGCAATTTTTGAATATCCCTTGAAGGCAAGAATGACATCTCCTTGGTGCCCACCTGTCAAGCACACAGTGAGTTCCTAAATGATGCTTTCAGAGTGATGGACCAGGGCCAAAGAGATATAGTTGAAAAAATTACCAGAAAGCAAGAAAATGGATTCTGATTCTGGGTCTGCCATTTACTACTTAGGTTTATACATATCTAAGTCACTTAGGCTTATAGCTTCTTGATTGTTTAAATATGAAGGTTGGATGAAATTAATTTCTTAGGGGCTTTCTGTTAAGAACACACTAACAAGAGTTTTTTTTTTTTTTTCAAAATTCAATAATACAAAAATATTAACTCCAAATTTTTTGTATTAAACTTCATATCATATTCCTATTTTGTTTGCTATAACTTAGCAAAATACATTCCAGGTAAAATATTTTAGATTAAATTTAAATGCAGATTCTAAGATGGGCGCGGTGGTGCACACCTGTAATCCCAGCACTTGGGAGGCTGAGGCAGGAGGATCATGAGTTCAAAGCCAGCCTCGGCAATGGCAAGGCTCTTAGCAACTCAGTGATACCCTGTCTCTAATAAAATACAAAAAAAAAAAAAAAAAAAAAAAGGGCTGGGATGTGGCTCAGTGGTCGAGTGCCCCTGAGTTCAATCCCTGGTACAAAAAAAAAAAAAAAAAAAAAAAAAAAATGGAGATTCTAAAAGATTGTTTTTTACACCCTCATTGTTTGTCGGATGGCCCTCTATTGTCACATATTTGGCTATATTGTCTGATCATCTATTGGTCAGTGATGTTATCTGCTGAATTATGCACTTCCTCCAGTCTGGTCCTTGCCATTGCCACTCTTCATGTTGACTCATATCCCCTAAAATATGAGTCCTAGTCTCTTGTTAAAATGCAATATATGTTCACGTTCATGTTGGCTGACTTTTGTATCTTCTATTCAAACATTTTGGAAGAATAAAAAATTTAGCTATTCATGCATACTCTTTTGGAAACAAGAGAAACCTTGTTGCTGCCTCAGTTCATCTTGGTTTAGATACAACTCACTGCCATAGACCCTGCAGTGAATAAATGCCCATGTTGTTGCTTTCTCTTCATACATCAGATTCTCTAGCCTGTCTGAAACTTGTATTTTATACTTCACCAGACAGGGACACAACCTAAGGGGTGGAAAGGCTGAAATATCCTTCAGAGGAACACTATAGGCTTGAAGTACACTACAAATTCATGACTTTGCTTCCTTTTGTATACATTTATTTCTTCACTTCCCTCAGTTTTCTAGGAATTTTTTAAAGTTTCAGTTATCTGTGCTTGAGAGGGAAGAAGGTCCAAAGAATCAGATGAGATATTTTTTATTAGTTATTGAGACAGATTCTTAATTCCTGATGTTCAGACTTTCAAATATATTTTTCCTCAAAATTATTGCATATTCCAAATTATTGACATTTTGAAACACCACATTGCTTTACATTTTTCTTTTTCACTTTGTCCTGAGGTTACTGAAGAGGGTGGTTGGATTTGGTTCTTGATCCTGAGGAAATATAAATGTTCTTTCACTATACCAGGTAATGCTTAGATATATAAATATTACATATTTACTGAAAACCATAATACTTAAAATTGTTTTTCCTTTATATAACCTGCAATTATTTTCATTTGCCTTTGTTTTCTAAAGTGTGACACATTTGGATAATGAATATTATTTATATTTAGGCACATAATCCACAAAGACACATGATCCACAAAGTTGATGAAAGCAGAGTTTGATATATATTTTGGAAGCAAGTTCTGGGGAATTCTGAAGATACTTAGCTGTTCCTTAAAAATATGAATCTTTTATTTATATGGCCTTAAAATGTACAAAGGGAGATGAAAATTACTTTATATTCAGGTTTGCCTGAAATAGCCTGGTTCACAGATCTGTTGCTTCAGGAAAACATAATAATGACTTGGGCCTAAAATTTTCCCTTTCATAAATAATGTCAAAAATAATGCACAACAACCCTTTATAGCCTGCTGGTTATCAAAGAGTTTGTTCAGAAGTCTACCAATATGGCCATTACTGAAATTCTATATACAAGGAATCAGTGATGGAAAACATTGCAATCACCGGGACGTCTTTTACAAAGAAAAGAATGTTGTCAAATCACAGAGCAAGCTTTCAATTATTTATAGACCATCAAGCATAGAAAGTATTTGACATTATATAATAACCAAAAGATTTTAATATAGGAGAAGCCTGTATTCTGTTTTGTAATTGAATATTTGTTTTAAGATATTTCATTGTTTTGGTTTATTGTTAGTGCTAAGAGATGGTTTTCTCGAAAAATAATAGCCTTTCACCAAGAATTGGGAATTAGAAACAATGGGAAAATAATGTAACAAAACAAATAAGTTCATCATAACTGAAATGGGTTTTGGTGCTTCACCAATAAATCTTGATCTCATAAGATCTGTTAGAACCTTCAGTAATATTTCCCAACACAGTCTGGTAGAGAACATGACTGACAGATTATAATACCCAATGATTCAGATGGGATGTACATGAATACTTATCTTAGAATTAATTTTATTATTATTTGAAACAAAAGAAATAAAAGAACATGAACCTCATCTTATAAACAGGGACTATACACTTTTAATGTTTTTAAAAATGAATTCGCCTTAGTCCATCTTCTGTTGCTATAACTGAATAATTATAAGAATAAAGGTTTATTTAGTTCATGGTCAGGAGTTCTGGGAAGTTGAAGATCTGGGTGGTCACATATAGTGAGGTGCTTCTTGCTGGTGAACTCTGTAGAGTCTCAAGGCAGCACAGGGCATAATACGGAGAGATGGCAAGCTTGGTAAGGTGAGTCTCTCCTCCTTCTCAACCCACTGATGCACTCATGGTACCCCACCCTAAAGACTTGACCTAGTCCTAAGTACTTTCCAAACACCCTCGCCTCCAAACACCATTAACATGTGACTTTCAGCTTGAGTTTTGAAGGGAACAAACAAACACTGATACCATGGTATAACTTCATATTATCATTTATATATTTCATTTATATAAATTTCAAATGATAATTTCCCATACTTGAAATTATAAGAATTTTCCATTTGCTTGCTCAATATTTTAAATAAAAACAATTGATTTCATTGAAGGAGAACAAAGCCCAAACTTTCTTTTTGTGGATATATGTGAGCTAATATATTCAATTTATTTTAGTGCAAGTGCACAGATTTAATTTTCCTACCTCACAGCTAAGAAATGTTTTCCTTTCTAAGCCCAAACATGTTGTATGACTTTTAAATAAATTCTGAAAAATAGATACATATATACACTTAAATTCAAATTTTAATTAATTAAAATTATGTAAAATTAAATAGTTAATCAGTCACACTGGTCACATTTCAAAAACTCAATAACTACTCATGACTGTTGGGTGCAGTGAATACTGCAGAATGGCACATTTCATCATTGCAGAAAGTTCTGTTGGACAGTGATACCTTAAAAAAAATGAAAACCATTTTTAATGGCTGCAAACTATCCCAGTATGTTGTTGCATCCTAATTATTTTAGTAGTCCTATATTGGGGTTTATTTACAGTGCCTACAGATTGATTTCTTCTGTTTGCATTTGTACACATGATAGGTGTGACTGTGATTGTTGCTTAAAACTAATTTTTGTCTGAATCATTGTTTTAAATAAAAATTCTGAGAAATCTTTGATGGGTAAAAATATGGGTAAATTTGAAGGCTCATTTAATTTGACTTCTCAAAGCTGTGACCCGTTATATGGCTTCTCAACAAAATAGCATCTTATTTTTCTTTATAAATACTTACATGCAAATAAAAATGTGGGTAGCAAAGTGACAGTGCAGGCACTTTGCTGAGAAAATCAGAGGAAGTACTTGGTATATAGTAGATTTATGTGAGAGAAAACACTGAATGGAATAGCCCATTATTACAAAGTTCCATAACTTTGTTTTCTTTGTATTCATTTCATTTTTCAAAAAAATCCCCTAAGTTCCCATTTTCTCTTAAATTGTAATTTTAAAAAGTATTTCTGCTTTCTGTCTGGTTTTTAAATATCACATCTGGAATTGAAAGCCAAGTTGTCTAGACGATGAACTTTAAAGACAGAAGGGCTGTCTCCAGATTGTGGGTTTTGAGTGATCAGAGACAGTTTTTGTCTCTGGATATCATCCTCTAAGCTCCAAAGCCTGGCACAGTGCCATAAGCACTTTAGATAATCACTTTGGAGTTTCAACAGATACTAAGTCTGTGGTTTTGGCCAAATTATGCAACTTGAAGTGTTCCTCCTTTATGAGGACATAATGAGAAAAATGAAAACTAAACACTGTGTACAGCAAATGACAAGATATTTTCAATAATTATTAGTTGTCATTGTCTCTGAGGGCATGAAATTTGAGGTCCAAAGGGGGGAAAAATAGCTTTTTGTAATTCTCACAGTTAATGTAAATAAGACCCATGCATTTTCTATAGCAACTTTTTTCTCTGTGGACCAATAACTGAAAGCTCACAAGAATCAGATTTTGGCTCAGTTCAAGAGAAAATTTACAACTGAAACTCATGATTACATGAACTCTTTTATCCATGAACTCTGTTATTCACAAACACAAAATATTTTATCTGCTATTATTTTGTAATTTAAATTTGTTAATAACCTTTTTGAACAGGTACCTATAACTCTAGACTTTAAGCTGGGTACCACAAGAAAAAATGTTTGAAATTATTAGGGGACTTTCATGCCATAGAGAATAAAAAGACATTTTTTTTTTCTTTTTAAGTAACCCAATAAGTGACAATACAACCTAGGAAATGTGTTTGGGAATACTGTACACCACACAGCTCTTAACCAATGAGGAACCAGGGGAGGGACCTTGTGCCCTAGGAGATAAAATACTAGTATACCAAATTTGTGTGTCTCTGACCACCATCCACCTTGCAAGACCTTCATTATAGTAAAGCCTCACTTTTGCTGTACTTGTGTATCTTAGTTCATTCTTTGGGTTTGGACAGGTGAGCATGTTTCTCACAATATGAATATATATAAAACTCAATATTATGTTATATATAAATATATGTGTAAGAAGGTGTGTGAGATAGCACAGTCTGTTTGTTTGCAGAACAAGTTTGTTGAAAGAATTAGAAATTTTTATGACCTCTTGGAATGTTGATTTCTGTCTTCATGATCATATAACCAGGAAATGTCTTTAAACAACCTTCTTTCTTAAGATTCACCTTTCATCCTCAAAGGTCATGCAACTCGGTGGCTTTCTTCTACCTGGGGATAACAAAGCAATATAGCTATAACTGTGATCACAGAACACCACGAAAATTGTTTGAAAAATGTGTTTGAAAATGTTCAGAAAACTATTTTCCCTGTCACTGGATAAATACTACTCACTTTACCTCCTTTGGTGAACAATTTCAAGATTTTTTGGAAAGTTTTTTAAGGCATGTAGAAAAATAAATATTTGAATGCAGCTTCTACAAGCAAATTTGAGTATCTAAATGCTTTGATTTACAAATATTCTGGTTATCTTTTCATTATTTTCAGTTAAATCTATCATATTGGTGTATACAACTTAACATAAGTTCGAATAAATAGAAGAAAAAATTGAATGGAAAGTCACTTTGTAAGTACTGGGGGGCTGAAATGGAACAAATTATATTCAATGCATGAATGGCTATGTCAAAATTAACCCCAATATTATGTATAACTATACTGCATTAATGAAAACATTTTTAAAAATAAAATATGCTAAGAATTAACCTATCCAAACTATATACAAACTAGAAGTTACTGTTAGTTACTGATTACTGTTACAGCACCAATTGTTTTTATTTTATTATTATTATTGTTGTTATTTTTTGGTACCAGGGATTAGATCCAGAACTCTTAATCACTGAGCCACCTCCCCAGCCCTTTTTACTGTTTTCAAAATTTGGATACAGGGTCTCAATAATTTGTTGAGGCTGGCCTTGAACTTGCAATCCCTCTGCCTCAGTCCCCTGAGTCACTGGGATTATAGGCATGCACCATAGTGCCTGACATGTACATATATTCTTAAGAGGTGGGATTATCTGGTCACCAATATCATTTCAGAAAATGATTTGTTAGATTCTACTTTAATGAAACATTTTCAAAGGTGTTCTTTTGAGAGTTTCTATTGATATTAATCAGTAAGTTATTAAGCAATATTTAAAGGTTTATTCTGTATATACTGTCTGCAGTTTACTAATAGTATCATTAATCATATATAAAGCACAGCTCCCACTTGCACTGTCTAGGAGTGTCTCTATTTTGGTTCCCATCCTGGCACATATCCTTCCATTATCACTCTTTATTCTGTAGACCTATACAAAGGTGACTATTTCTGTGTCTCATGCTAGTCTAATGTATTCTGGTGACCTCGTGCATCACTTATATGATCTCTAACTACATACAATATTTTAAAGCAAAGGCCTCAAGTATGGGAATACTTCGATATATTTAATGAAAGTTAAAGTGCAGGAAATCAAAAGCAAGTGAGAAAAAGATTGCTCATTACTAGGAGATGGATTTTGAGAATTATGAAGATCACATTTTCAAGAATCCCAAAGACTTTCATATTGACTCAATCTTACTCTATGTCTCTAGGAGAGAAAGCCACTGGGGCATTTGAGACATGATGTTATTTGATGTGAAGTATATTTTAATGGATCACTCTCACTGCTGCGTTCATAGCAAAGCAAACACTGAAGTACTGAGACTCCCTGAGAGGCTATAAAAGCATTTAAATTGAGACAACATATAATACATCAGACCATCATAGTATTAGTTATGAATACTGAGAAGTGAGGAAGTTCTTAATACATTTGAAAACAGAGCTTAGGGTTTAGGTCTGCCTTGTGAGTCAAGGAAAGAGCTCATGGTGGTATGGTTTGAATATTTGTGACACCTCCCAAATTCATGATGAAATATTTTTCCATTGTGGTGTTATTAAGAGACAGGGCCTTTGAAAAAGTGATTAGGTCATTAGATTTATGTTTGCAATAGTACCTTACAAAATGGCTGAAAGAAACTAGTGTTCACCCCATCTTTGACTTTGCATCCCTTCCATCACATGAAGATACCTAGACAGTGCCATCTATTGGAACTGGCCTTCACCAGGCACCAAATCTGCTAGTACCTTGATCTTTGACTTCTAAGGATATAGAACTGTTATAAATAAACTTATACTATTTATAAATTATTCAGTGTCAGGTATTTTGTCCTAGCAATACAAATGGGCTAAGATATGAGTAACCTCAAGGTTTTTGAGTAACTATAGGATGATCATTATTCAACAAGGGGAAGACTGAGAAACAAACACATTGTGGGGAGTGAGAAAAGGAGCTGGAACAGGATTTCAGTTGTGCACAAGGGAGAGTTTGTGATGATGTCTGTTAGATAGACATGTGGAGATGGCTAGTAGGAAGCAAAATATATGTGTCTGAAGTTTAGGGTAAGGTCATGGTGTTAGGGGACACACAGATGAAGATGGTGGAACATGAGGTTAAGAGAATAATTCTATAAAATGGGCCCACTGTGCTGACCCCCACAATGCTTTCTTTTCTGAGAAGAAATTACCTGCCACCCTGTCTGGCTTCAGTGTACAGGATATGTCACATCCCTCAGCAAAACTACCTATTAATTGCAGGAGAAATGCGGCCCTGATATAATGCTGATAACAGGAACCCAAGTTACCCTGAAGGAGGAGACTTTTGTGACTAGATCCTGAAACTCTGGAAGATAAAGATAATGTCTCTAAGCCTAAAATCCATAAGAATGTGTGGTCAAGAATCCAATTAGAACTGTTCAGCATGGGCCAAGGTGATCTAGAGTTGCCATGACAGAGGGGACTTGAAATTCTGATGTCACCCTGCTGCAAGTTAAAAGTCAAGAGGTGGATCCAGGTGGGACTCTCTGGAAATGTCTCTGGGATCCCCAATAGACTGGAGTGCAGGAGAGGTACACTATCCCTCTTTTCTCTGAGAGGACCCACTCTCTTCCTTGAGAGTGTCCTCTTTCCCTTCCCTATCCCTTTGATAAACTTGTGCATATTACTCTGAGGAACATGTCTGAAACCTTTCTAACTTGGTTGCAAGAATTGGGGTCTGAAGAGGGAGTCTTGGCATTGCCTCAGTTTCTCAGAAGGCCCCAGCTTCATAACAATGGCTGGGATAAAAATTAGACATATTCTGTAGATAGACAGTATTTATAACCATAATATTGGACAAAATTGTAATGGGATTAAATGTAAATGTAAAAGAAGTTTTAAAATGATTCCCAGAAATACTCTGAAATTAATAGTTCAAATATATGGAGGAACAAACAAGGAGAGAGAAACAAATTGGTGAGGTGGAAGAGAAATCAAGAGATTGTTGTACCATGGCTTTTCTGATTTAAAAAAGCTAGGGAGTAATCTATAATGCAAAGGTCCATTCATTGGGTGAAATTAAACACGATTGATTGCTGATCATCATCTTCTGAAATGGAGATGTTGTTGTTGACCATGATAAGATCAATTTTGAGGGAATAGACTGAAACAGTTTAGAGGAAGAAAGGATACAATTTGAGATCAATAGGAACTGATTCTCTTGTAGCAGAGATGAGACATTAGTTACAGTAGGAAACATTGGTAGTTTTTTTTTTTAATTTTGTTTTTTCTTGAGATGGGTCAAATAACAACATCTTAAAATGCTAATACAAACAATCCATTTAAAGTGTTTTGGTGAAATTCAATGAAGAAAACAGAAAGTCTAATTTTCTATAGTGATATTCTTAAGCAGGTAAGAAAGAATGACATCCAGGAGGAACTGACTTTAGATAAGAGCATGAACAATTCATTTAAATAACAGGAGAGAGGTCAAATTAAATGGACAATAGTGTTGTTCAGTGTTTTGATTATGGTGGGATTAACAAAGAAAAAATGAATATTTGAAGTTTCTTAATGAAATAGGAAACCAGGGCCTCAGTTAAAAGATAGAATGAAAAGAATTTTGAAGAGAAAGAAAAGGTTTGAAAATTCATTAGAGAATAAGGAGTTTCCTTGCAGTACAAACTGTGGTATGATTTCTAGGTAAATGTAAGGGCTTGTATGAGTTTTGTGGACATAAAATGAAAGATAGGCTTTCTTTTCCCTCTCCTCCATCTTTTTCTTCAAGCAAGTTCATCTGGACACATGTAGGAATAGAGGAATTTTAAAGTTGAATGTAATGGATGTGGATGTTTTGCTTAATAAGAATAATAGAGAATGTCAAAGCATTTAGAATGTATGCAACTGAGTAATTAAAATAATTGATCATAGATTTAACCTAGGAAAGAAGAAAAAGGGGAAGGAGAAATGAGAGAGAGAGTGAAAAGTTGCAGAATTAATCAATTGAAGGTTCAAAGAAGGTCAGAATGTTGTTGACATCAAGGTACTGATACTGACATACAGAAGATGGTTCAAGTGTGCATTGATGGAAATCAAAATCACGAGTAGTTTTATTCACCAGAAAGGACAAGGACTTTTCTGTGTCACTTATATTAAAGAGTAGGAAAAGTAAAATTTAGCCTCTACCACCTTAGGGTTAATTAGGACCAAGAATTAAATTAACATAGGACAGATCAACATGAGAAAAGCATACCAGTTTATTTAATATAAATTTTATGTGACACAGAGCCCTCATTAAGGAATGAATATCCAATGATAGATGAGCTGAACAATGAATTGTATATACACTGAATTGTACACATAGTAGAAAGTTGTGAAAAGGTAAGGAAATTATGTTAGGAAGTTAGAAGACAAGAATTAATAATATCTGTAATAAGAATTCTCTGAGCCTCAGCTTCCCATTCTTGATGAGAAAAATGTTATTTTTCCTCCTAGAATAGAGGGGGTATTATTTAAACGGACATTTCATCTCCTGCTTTTTATGAAACAATATGAAGAAAAGAGAGATCTTGTACCTGCAGATTTTGAAGCTTGATTAGCAGAAAATAGTCAATACAACAGAGTAGCATATTTTGGGATGTCATAGTTTTTAACTCCTCATAAGCTTATTGTTATAACCCTCAGCCTCACTAAATGCAATGAAAATCATCCCTTAAGTCCCTGCATTACATTCACTTTAGAAGAGTTCTTGGCTCATAGAAAAAACTGACTATAATGTACAGAGTTCCTTTGAACCTTCTCCCACTGCCAGCCTCCATATCAAACTCCTTTGTCACGATCAATGAACCTATATTGACACATAATTATCACCCAATTCCTAGTATACATTAGGGTTCACTCTTGGTTATATAATCCATGGGTTTTTACTTAGGTACAATAATACACCATTGTAGTATCATCCAGAGTATTTTCACTGCTCTAAAAAAAGATCCTGTGTCTTGCCCATTTGTCCTTTTCTCCCTAACCCTTCCCCTGGTGACTACAGATTTTTTTAATGATTTCATAATTCTGCGTTTCTCAGATGAGCATTTTGTTGGGATTGTAAAACATGCAGTTTATTCCAAATTTCTTTTTCTTATGAATATACAATTGGGGTTCCATTTTTTATCTTTTTTTTTTTTTTTTGGTTACCTAGTAATGTTTCATTGTGTGAACACACTACAATTTGTTCATAGGGTCGCCTGTTGAAGAACATCTTCCTTGCTTTTCTAAGTTTTGACAATTATAAATAAAACTGTTTTTAATATCCTGTACAGGCTTTTGTGTAGACATAATTTTCAATTCATTTTAGAACATAACAAGTATCTTATTCATATCTTATTCATAGGGTAAATATATATTTAGTTTTATAAGGAACTGCCAAACCATCTTCTAAAGTGATCATACCATTTGACATTACCACGAGTGTTGTATGAAAGCTCCTGTTTCTACACAACTTTCAGAAAATTTGATGTCAGTGTCTAGAATTTTAGCCATTTTAATACGTGTAGTAGTACCTGTTATTGTTTCAATTTGCAGATTGCTAATGATAGATGAGGTTGAGCATGTTTACACATGTTTATTTTCCATCTACATATGTTCTTGGGTGATCTATTTAGATCTTTTCACACTTTTATTGTTTTATTTCATTTTACTTCATTTTATTTTAATGGTACTGGGATTGAATCTGGGGTTGTTTTATCACTGAGCCACACCCCCAGTCCTCTTTTTTTAATTTTTAATTTTGAGACATGTTCTATTTAATTTGCTTAGGCCACACTAAGTTTCTGAGGCTGGCGTTGTACTTGTGATCTTCTTGCCTCAGCCTTCCAAGTTGCTGGGATTATAATAGGCATATACCACCACACCCAGCCATTTTGCCTATTTTTAAATTGGGTTGGTTATTTTCTTATTGTTGATTTTTAAGAGTACTTACTCTATATATTTTGGGCAATAGTCTTTTATCAGTTGTATCTTTTGCATGCATTTCCCCCAGTGCCTAGTCTGTCTTCCCTTTGTCTCAAGAGTGTCTTTTACACAGCAAAAATACCCAATTTTAACTTATTGATTTTTCTTGAATAGATCCTGCTTTTCCTTGTTTATCTAAGAAATATCATTGGATATGGTGTCATCAAGGTTTTCTCCTGTATTATCTTCTAAGACTTTTATGGTTTTGCCTTTTAAATTTACAAGTGTTTTAGTCAGCTTTTCCATTTCTGTGACCAAAAGACCCAACAAGACATAGCAGAAGAAAAGTTTGTTTTGGCTCACAATTTCAGAGGTTCAGACTATGATCAGTTGACCACATGCCTCTGGGCCAAAGATGAAGCTGAACATTATGGCAGACAGGTGTGGCAAAGGAAAACAGCTCAATTCACCATACCAAGAAACAAGAGAGGGCCCCCTTATCAGAGACAAAATATAAATACCATGGCACGCCCCAGTGACATACCTCCTCCAGTTATACCCTACCTGCCTCCAATTACCATCTACTTAATCTATATCAGTGGACTAATTCACTGAGTAGGTTACAACTTTTATAATCTAATAATTTCACTCTGAACATTCTTGCATTTTTTCACACATGAGCTTTTGGGGAACAGAGTTAATTTTTATAAAGTTTATAAGGTCCATATCTAAACTCAATTTTATTTTTCCGCGTGTATGTTCCATTATTTCAAACCATTTGTTGAAAAGACTGTCCATCAATTATATTGTATTTGCTCTTTCATCAAAGATTAGCTAATTGTGTTTGTGTTCATCTATTTCTGGATTTTCCATTCTGTCCCATTCATCCATTTTTTTCAATGATGTTATATTCTTGATTACTATAAGTCTGGTACTTTGAACCTCTGATTTTATTCTCCTTCAATATTAACTTACTTTAGATCTTTTAACTCTATATTATATTTGCAATTAGTTTGTCTCTATCTAGAAAGTAACTTGCTGGCATTTTGATTGTAATTTTGCTAAACCTCTAGGTCAAGTTGAGGGGAACTGATACCTTGAAAATATTGTCTTCTTTCTCATGTATAATATAACATTTCTTTGAATTTTTGCAACCTTGATTTTTTCATCACATTTTTGTAGTTTTCCTAATATAGATTTTATTACATTTTTTGATAATATGCAAGATTTAATTTGGGTCCTAATGTAAATGTTATTGTGATTTTTAATTTCAAATTATAATTATTTACTTATAGTAAGAAAAAAAAAGACAATTACCAGGGCATGGTGGTGCCCTCCTGTAATCACAGTGGCTAGAGAGGCTGAGGCAGGAAGATCACATGTTCAAAGCAACTTAGGAAGACCCTAAGCAATTTAGCAAGATCCTGTCTCTAAATAAAATATAAAAAGGGCTGGGGATGCGGCTCAGTGGTTCAGAACCCCTGGGTTCAGTCCCTGGTACCAAAAAAGAAAAAAAAATTAACTATGCAATTGATTAATCTTCCTTATACTAACTTTGTCATTCTGTAACCTTGCTATCATTTCTTATTCCAGGAGATTTTTGTTGTTGTTGTTGTTTTTCTTGATTCTTTGGGTTTCTATGTAATTATATTATGTGCAAATAAAGACATATTTTATTTTTTCTTTCCTATCTGTATACCTTTGTATCCATTGGTGACCTTAAAAAGCATTAGTTAGGACTTCTGGTACATTGTGGAATAATAGTGATAAGAATAATAGTGATAAGAATAATCAAAGACTTTTATAATGTTACCTTTCAGATTCTGTATTTTATTATTTCTGAGAAACAATTTTATTCACATTTTAAAAATCATAAAAATCCAGATGTTCATTATCAGTAATGCAATTTTTAGAAATATATTGTATTAAATAAAAGGACTGGGCATGTAGCTCAGTAGTATAGCACCCTTGGGTTCAACCCCCCAAATTAAAGAAATATATATTTGGGAGAGAGAGAGAGAGAGAGAGAGGGAGGGAGGGAGGGAGGGAGAGAGAGAGAGAGAGAGAAGGAACTAGGATAATAATTTTTTAATTGAACTATTTCTCTTTTACTTTTTTTTAAAAAGAACTTTTAATAAAAATATTATATTAAAATAAGTAATATGTTTGCTTTAATTAACTATGGTAAAATAGCAACATAATATATTTTAAAACAATATCTGCTTTTTAGTGGAAGAATGGCAAAAATTCATACTTTATGAAAATAACACATTGTTGGAAGGATTATAGGTATTTAAACCACTGTCTCAATAAATGTGTTTTACTTTCTTCTCATTTCTATTGTTTTCTTCTGTTGTATATGTAGATACTAACCATATGCCACATTTTTCTCCTTTACTCATCCAAATTATACTCATATTTTTACAGTGAAATCCAAAATGCTAGAAGAAACTTTCCTTTTTCCTTGTCATCAGCCTCTTTACTCTATATAGTATGTGATAACTTTACAGATCAAATCACATAGCAGACTGAATACATAGACATGTTCAATACATACTTGGTATATTTGCTCACAAGGAAAGTAAAAATGGCAAAATTATATTATCAAAATCTATAAATAAATAACTTGTCCTCTTGCCTCTGACATATTTTTTATCCTATCTACCAAATCTAAACAATCAACATGGAAGGAAAAATTATATTCTATAAGAGAGTATGAACTCTTTTACTTACTATAATTTGTTGATTAGCACGTAAGAAATTGTGTACAGGATGTGAGAACAAGGCTGAGGGCAAGACTGAGAGGCTTTTTTCCTTCCCTCTCTCCTTCTCTCTCTCTCTCTCACACACACACATACAAACACATACACACTCACACACACACACACGCACATATTTGCTATGAAGATGTGAGTATTGGTGCACACACAATTTAAAGATTAGATAAATGTTTTAGAGGAGATATACAGGATTTGGAATTATAGAATCAGAAAAATCTAGCAATTTTTTGTTCATTTCACTTTAGGCAATTTAAAATTTCTAAATTTTCTGAGATTAAAACAAATATAATTTTTATTTCAATATTTTTACAAGTTTAAAATGATATAGCATATGTGAAGGTGGGACCTGACATGAAATGTGGGAGGTATATGTATTTAATATTATTATTTTCTCATTTGGTAAAATACAAAATTCTTTATTCCGGGTTAAGATTTGAAGAGTGAATTATTAACCTTTTATATTATCCTGGACCTTTACTTTAATTTTATTTCCTTTTTCCAACTTCTTCACAATCTCATACTTTCTTAGGATTATTGCTAAAAGTGGAGAGGTTGGACCTCTCAGATCAGCATTAATATTGCTCTTTCTGCTCCTGCTATAAAGATATTTTTCTGAGGCAAATTAAAAATTAATGTCCTGATTGAGCATCTCATAATATGTTAATTTGGGTAATTTATTTAATTCTCCATAGTTACAAAGAATATTCTGTTTACCTCTATTCTGTCACATTTAATATATATTTCCATTATTTATATACATGCATCTTTAGACAGAATCATTAAACCAAAGACCTCAACACTTATTTCTTCTAGTACTAGATAGATACTAAAAAAACCTGAAGCACAAAATATGCTCAATACTTGTGTTTTTTTTTTTTATATATATAAATGGATCGATGTAGGTTTGGATGAATGACTACATTGATGGAATCATTATTCTTAATTACTGTGTATAAAAATTGTCTAGAATACTACTACATGAAAATTTTTAGTTATAGACAGTATGAAATGGGATTCCCCCATAGAATGTTCTAAAAGAAAACAAAAACTTTCAAATATTTCTGTAGGTATGATAAAATATTTTGATGTTCTATTTATATTTAAAGAACACTTTGCAATCTTTATATCTGTATGCTGATGTGATGGTTTATAAACCACTTTCATGAGTGGTTTATAAACCACTTTCAGGTTTTTTATAAACCTGCCAAATTGAATATTTTTATCAATCATGAAATTTGATAATATTTGTATTAGTCCCCCATTTTCAGATGAGGACATTGAATTTTAAAGGTACCACACAACTTGCTAAGTTTCACTTACTAAGACAATTGTGATTCTATTTTTTGTACCCAGCATATCTGATTTCAACTTTAAGTCTGCCCCCTTTTGTTTTTATGTTTTTTTCCAAACCCATAATTCAATTACAAACTCTTTTAGTAGTTTAATGACTGTACCTTAAGCAGTTGAAAATATCTCAGTTGGTTCATTCACACACTGAGAAATTTGGATGCAAAAATATGTTTCCAATTATGTATTTTGAAATAAATTGTATTAAGCAATTAAAATAGTAAAAACATTTATTCCTCACATTAAAATCTCTAGTTGCATTATTTTTTACCATATGCTCAGACTGAACATTTAATTGATGATGAATGGCTACTGTATATCTAAAGGGTACCAACAAACAATTATGTTCATGGACTTATGCACTCCTTCTTCTCAGAAGAAGCAAAGAAGACATGGTCCAAGTTCTAGAAAGACTCTTGTTCATTAATTACCATCATCACCACAAGATCACTGATACAGGCACTCACCCATGTGATTTGCACCAGTTCCCATTGTCCTCAGGGGCTCTCCCAATCAAGAGTTTCATGCCTGTGGCAAGACAGCATGTCTATAGATGACATGGCATTTTTACTTGCCCTGGTCTTAGGATCACTGCAAAATTTCCTCTGTTAGCCTGTCTCTTCCCAAGCTGACCACCACGGAGCTCAGATGCCCTGGGATAGAGCCCTCTAGGGCATGGAAGGAGATGACACAAACTCTTCAGGACTGAAAACAGAACACAGCTCAGATTACATACTGTCAACAGATGGGACATGGGACATTTATTCATGTGCTTGCTATGCTTTCATACAGGTTACCATGTGGCCACACTCCAGCAGAACAGTCAATGGATGAAACCAAGCAGATCTTACACAGATGCTCCTCCAGGTCTAATGGCATTGCTCCTGTTTTAGTCTTTAGCACCATACAACAGGTTCTGGAGTCCTTTATGAACTCTATACAAATGTTCCACCCTCTCCATCACCTCCCACTTCTCACAGCAGCTCTTGCAGCTATTGAAGTTATGAGCCAGGAATTCTTTCAGCTACCTTACCTCAGACCTTCAATGTACTCCTGGAGGGTCAGGTCAGACAGAGAGACTCTGCAACCCAGGACAAAACTGTCCTCAGAGTCTATGGACTGGGCTGCAACCTTGGCAAGGTGCTGTGCTTTTCAGGCATACAAGCTCCTCTTAGTTATTGATCATGGACATTGGTCAATGGGTTTTTTCTTGAGCCCAAGTTCGGAAAGTAGCTAGTTCAGGTGGAGAAGTGAGATTGGGTGAGGTAAGAGGTATTGTTTTGGCATAAAGTTGGTTCAGGGAGATCTGCTGCTTGGGGAAGTACAGGGACAAGGTATGGACACGAGTCCTGTCATCTTCAGAGATTACAGGCTGCTGGTCAAACACCAAAAACACCACTCTTCTTTCTTATGGCATATTTTGGTAGAGGTGTTATGGAAGCTGAGGTAGTCCCTCCCTCACCTTCATGAGTTCCTTTCATTGAAAGGCACCATTGGCTCA
Source organism: Tamias sibiricus (assembly GCA_025594165.1). NCBI lineage: Eukaryota > Metazoa > Chordata > Mammalia > Rodentia > Sciuridae > Tamias > Tamias sibiricus. Next base: position 103,554,367 of record CM046663.1, on the reverse strand, counting down.
GAACCATTGGTAGAGAGGGGTTCTATTTGCCTCTTGATTCAAATAGGTCATTAAATAAATTTTTCTTAGAGTTCAAATAGGTCTGTTTTCTGACAATGTTTATGCTTAGTCCCAAGGCCCTACAGCTTAGTTCCAAGCCTGTTAGGAAAACTAAAAAGCTGTACCAGTTTTAGAATAGGTTTGTGTCCTGGCTCTGGCTCCAGGGAGCAATGGGACTCCCTAAGCCTATCCATCCAGGCAGAACCAGTTGCAACAGGTGCCCACATGATAAAAAAATATGCTATAGCAGCCCGTCTGGCCATCCAGTTGACCTTATTTAAAGCATCATGTTACTATGAAACTTTTGTCATCAGATCAGAAGATTGATGCTCAGCTTGAAATTCTTCACTTATTTAAGAAAATGTATTTTATTAAATGTTTTGCAGGACTCACTCCCCTGAGCATTAGAGGTGGACTTGTCTCTCATTAGATACAATGAGAGTGGGATGGCAAAGGAAAGTTATGAGAAAGCATGTCAGTGCCACAAAGATGCTGACCTTAAGATGAGAGCTATAAGTAACTTAGTTTCAAGATAATGCAATATCTCCTACAGAGGAAGAAATTCAGTCAAGTGGGAAGAGAAAAGGTCTTGATATAAAACAGCTAAAAGAATAATTTGAGTTTTATATTATGGATTTGTAAATATCATTAAATCTCAGTTGTAATGAAACTTCATTGGACTATTATAAGTGTTACTTAGAACAACCTGTATGAAACATTGAACAAAGCAAATTATATACAGTAAGACTTCAAGGAGTGAAACATTCTGGCAAAGAATAGATGCAAAGCAAATGCTACTGGTGTTGACTATTTTAGTAATTTGCTTATAGATTATTATAATAAATTTCTAAGTGTAAAATTAATTTTATTGCACTTCCAAGTTGTGTTTCTGTCAGCTACTAAATATTTGTTTAAAAAATGATTTTTAAACAAGATAAATATGCATAGTCTAGAAGAAAATCTAGTTATGCTTCTTTCATCACAAGGCTAAGCTTTTGATGGCAGGATATAAAAATTTGAGGCTGAGAGGGGCTCAATAAATCAGAATCCCAGTTGCTTGCTACTGACCACTGGTCTGAGAATATGTGTACCTGGAATATGTGAACAAGTATTACAGAATGTACTTTGAGGAAGAATAAATGAAGGTTATTATTAAAACTGATTCCATAAGATCTCGCCACTGGGGGACAAATCATTTAAGGACCCATAAGTCAAATAAAATATTTTGTACTTTATCTAGAGTGGAAAGCTGTTAGAGAATTTTTCACCTAGGAATATCTTGAATAGCTACATATTTAATAAGATATTCTGCCTGTACTGTGGGAGATATTTCGGAAAGGTCAGTAATAGATAGAGAGAAACCAGTTCTGAGATTGTTAAATCAGTTTGTATATAGAGAATGGCTCCTAGACTGTGGCAGAGAAATGGATGCTGAGGTACAAGAAAGGAGCCTCAAGAGATGTGCAAAGTTAGTGGCAATAGCTATAAAGACCAATTCACAGAGACTAGCTTTTCTAGCATTATTCAGTGAAGTAAAATATTTTTTTAGCCATATCTTTCTAAAATGAGAGGGCCTATCTCTTGTGTATATTCTAGGTGACATTTGGGAGTCTGCACATGACATATAGTTTCATTTTTTCTTGTTTTCCACTATAACCAAAAAGCCTGACAAGAACAATTTTAGATGAGGAAAAGTTTATTCAGCACTCATGGTTTCAGAGATCTCAGTTCACAAACTCCATATCTCTGGGCCCAAGGTGGCAGAGGAAAGCAGTTCAGTAAAGAGAATTTGGGAAGCAGAGAGCGAGAGCTCCATTCACCAGCAACAAAATATACACTCCAAAGGTGGTGACCTACCTCCAGTAACACCTTAACTGCCTACAGTTACTACCCAGTTAATCCATAAGCCACCAATCAGTTTATGCCTCTTGTAAACTAATCATTTCACCACTGAACTTTCTTGCATTGTCTCACACATGAGTTTTTGGAGGATACCTCATATTTAAAGCATAACAACCTCTAATTACAAGTATTGTAAAAGGAACAAACCACAATAACTTTGTTATCTTTTACTCTAGTTAACATCTAGTGTTTCTGACACATGCAATATATTATGGGGGGAGTGCTTAATGTAACTGATTAGTGAACTTTGATATATCATGTAAGATATTGCTCAAAACAATGACATACTCTTTCTTCATGGAGCATTACACTAGGATAGATAGTTTCAGCAGGTATCTGTCAGCTTTCCATTACAGGAAAGTAGCCCACAGATTGGAATCAGTAGATTTTTATGAGTTTTCTGGCATCTTGACATGTTTACAGTGATTTAATGATACCAGCATTATGTTAATTAATTATTTATTGTCAAGTTTACCAAAAGTGTTGGAGTACAGTGTTGTTTTGTTTTGAAATCCACAGGAGCTGAACATCATTATTTTCTAGTGCTCAGTGAGTATCCATCCTAATTACAAAAAAGCATGACAAGTTTTTTTGCCCACTTGATATTTAGTTCATGTATTGTATATTCATTTTAATTCATTTTATATCCAATTCACAAGACAAAGACAGATATGTTAGCAAAGTGAATCAAGATGTTTTTGATAGAGAACCTTTTTTTTTTTTTTTTTTTTTTTTTTTTTTACTCATCGTTTCTTCCTAATGTTTTAAGTTAGGCAAAAATCATTGGCAAGTACATGTCAGGGGGTTTTGAATGTTAAGTTCTCATAGAGAAAATAAAGATTTAACAAAAGCTCATAATCTCTCTCAAATTACCATGGAGTGCTATGAGAATCCTAGGTTTGTTTTATCTTATGTTTTGGCTGCACAATCTTTCAAAGTATCTGGAATTACATTAAATGCATTGATATATTTCTAGTAAGATACGTGGCAAACATTGAGTATAACATTCCCTCCTTTATACACTTTAGCATAGTGAATTTTAGAGTTAGGGAGGAAAAAGTAAAATAAAAGCCCTCTTTCATATTCCTCTGTAGAAATACCATCTCTTATAATCAAATTTATTTTTTGATATTTTATGCATGTTGTTAGATATCCCTGAGATAATCATTATTTGGAGTCCTGCTGTCAAAATATGCTATTGCAAGAACTTATTGTTTTCAATAATAATCCTCTCACTATAATGAAGAGTGGTATTGTAATGGTCTGAATGCTTGTACACCTCGTAAAATTTGTATGTTGAAATTCTAAACACCCAAAGTAATGGTATCCCTCATGCAGTCCAAATACTTTAAGAGAGAGCAAAACATAGACGTTTCTTGTGTGAGTTCTGGTAGCCAAACTAATCAACACATTTTACTTTACTTTTCTCAGTTATTGGCTTGTAAATGGTCATATGACCTAAGCTAGTCCTATAAGCGTATCAGGGGTTTCTTGTGTTTGGAAACCTGGGTCAGAACTGATTGTTCTACTTTGGGGTAGGAACTGAGAATCAGTTATTCTCAATTGTGACTGAAAATCCTTCTGTGACCATAAAAAAAGTTACTCTCAGAAAGAACCCAAAATTATGGACAGTAGAAGAGGGACATGGGAAAAATATACATTCTTCATGTTATTGTTAAATAACTAGGGTATCCCTATTTGAGTCCAAAGTTCTTATTTCTGGGCTTTATGTGAGAAAATAACTCCTCTGTATTTGTAAACCAGGTTGACTTTGTTGCTTCTCTCAACCTAGAGCATTCTCAGTTCTTACAGAACTGGCATTGTGAGTGGTGTAATTTAAGATCCAATTCGAGTCCATTAAAAATGTGAATTTGATTGCATAAAGGAATAGAAGGCAGAAATAGAAAACAGAATAAAAGCAAAACTTTTATCCTCAATAAGTGGAAGTTGTCAATCCTTATTTTGTGGCAGCAATACAGCGAGGCCTTTGAGGCATGGATTTAATCTTAGACTACGTGTCCAAGAAGCTGCAGCATTAATCATTTTGAAAGAAACTATCAGGATATAGGGAGTATGTTCTATAAGCAACAAACAAACATGGTCCAAAAGTTGCTTTTTGAAAACAAACAAAAAAAGACATAAACATAATTTGCTAAGAGGGATTTAGTCAGCACATGGCCTGAATCTCCCAGTGTTTGAAATTTCTGTAAATGTCAAGCCTGCTAGGGCATAGTTGGGGAAGCTGACCTTTACACATTAAGCTGAAGTTAATAAGGGGAGAGATGAGGAGGTGAATGATTTAGCAGAAGACAGAGTTGGAATCAATGAGAAGCCTTTCTGCACTCCTCAAGCCTCTTAATTATTTCTTAGCTGACAGTAGTTGTCCTTGTCAAGATACAAACAGAAGCATCCTAAAGATAAGGGGTGTTTTACCATGAATCCCATGTTTATCTAAAATATTCTTTACTGTGTTCATTAATTTTGTAGTTTCTAAATGCTGTAAATATATACTTTATCCTAATTACTGAGGTCACTCTTTGAACTTCCTTACATTTTGTGTCCCTGGCAAGTGTTTCACTCGGCTCACCGTCATCCTAACCTTCTATCTCCTTAGTTCCATATTTATTTTGCAGAAGGGGAGGGGGTGGGAAGGGAGGTACCAGGGAATGAACCCAGGTGTGTTTTACCGCTGAATTACATCCCCAGCCCTTTTTATTTTTAATGTTGCTTAAGGCTGACTTTGAACTTTCAATCCTCCTGCCTCAGCCGCCTGAGTTGTTGGGATTTCAGGTACACACCACAATCCTAGCTAGTTGATTTTTTTTTTTTAATTGCTTGGAAGCAAACACCAAGATGTTTTCAAATGGAATGGGCTCTTAATCATTCTGTTGATGCTGTATGTCAATCATTCTATGCATCTTTCTCAGTTTTGTAAGTCAGTAGACCCTTCTTACTGCTAGACTCAGTTTGAGATGGAATTTTCTATTACTTTCACCTGATAGCTTTCAAACACATCCGTACTCTTAGCCTACAAATCCCCTTTGCTCTATGTTACTATGACCATTAGTTATTTGGTTTAGGCAGCTCTAGGTAGAAGTGGTGCTCTTTCAGGTTGCCAATACTTTGAGAGCCATACATTTTATGATAACATGTCCTCTCTAAATGGATGAGAACTTATTGTTTGAAAGTGTGGAGGGAAAGTACTGTTCAATTGTGAATATTTGATATAATGAGCCACACTCTATCCTTAATGACATGAAGACAAAGATTTTTGAAGGGCCAAAAATCCCTCAAGTTTATCAGGTTAAGGAACAAGAGAGACCAAGACTATTGTCTACCACAGAGAGTTTTTTTTTTTTTTTTTATATTTATTTATTTGCTTTAGCTGTACACAATGGGTTTATTTGTACATGGTGCTGAGGATCGAACCCGGGCCGCGCACGTGCCAGGCAAGTGCTCTACCGCTGAGCCACAACCCCAGCCCTACCACAGAGAGTTTAAAGAGAACTTTAAACTTACAAAATTATTTTAGTCAAAGTTGAACTTAAAGGAGAATTGTAAAATAAGAGATTTTACTACCTAGAATAAAAAATTAGATGGTGAGGTATTAGTTATGGAAGAGTTAGATTAAAAGAATTAGATCTCAAAATGCTATGTTTAGTTCATTCATTCCTGTCTCATTTCAAAAGATTTGAGGAGTAATGGTGAGCTATTAACATTGCTAGAGGAAATGTTATGTCTGCCTATACACATCCTACCCATCCTTCAGTGACCAGCTTTAATCTATCCTCTCCCCACTATATCATTATAGACAGTTGTGTTGGTCAGCTTTCCTCTGCTATCATAAAATTATTCCTTGTGATAATAAGCATTAAAAGAGGAAAGGTTTACTTTTGGAAGTCCAAGCCCATAGTAATTTGGTCCCATGGTTTGGGCACCTATGGCAAGGTATATCCAGGTGGAAGCATATGGTAGAGCAAGCTGCTTACTTTATGGTGGTTGGGAAGCAAAAAGATGAAGATAAAAGTATCAGTGTCCCATATCAGTTGGGAATCATGCCCCAATTCCTTAAAGATTCCAACTAGGTGCCAACTCTTAATGTTTCCACTATCTTCCGATAATACCTGTTGAGGACCAAACCTTTAACACATGGACCTTTAGGGACCATTCTACACTCAAAGTATAGCAATGTTTTAGAAAAATGTAAAAGTTTGTTTAATTAAGAAGTTAAATTAGAAAGACCTATTACTCTCTGTGACACAAAATTAAGAAAAGTGGGCATATTTGAGCTTCTTTGTATATATCGAGTGATAAGTAAGATATAAATCTGAGTCCAAATTTAAATTCTAGATTTTTGAAACAGATACTTTTTTTTTTTGTAGTTTATCTACTTTGTCCATTGATATTCAATTCTGCCCCTTGGAATAGCAGCATGAAATGAGCCATCACATATCAGTAAGGCAAATGGTAGAGGCCTGAAGTCATGTGCGGGCTTATTTTGTCTGTGAAAAATAAACAGTTATTTCTTCTGGCAGATTATCTGGCCCAGTAGAAAATGAAGCCTGTGTGCCCGATAGCCAAATAAGTTTTCCAAAAATCAATCATGGAAGTTGGTTAGAAACTTGCTCATCAGCATTCAGTGGCTCCGCCTTAAGATGAAAGCTTACCTTCCATGTAGAGGTAACAGAAAGAAACTCATAAGAGACCAAAGGCTTCTATCATTTACACATACCCAACTCTCATTGACTTCAATCAACTTCAGCCTCTCAGCAGGAATAAGTTGGCTGTAGGGTAGAAATTTGAATTTCATTAATAGTATTAGAAGGAGATCAAGGCTTTTATAATGAATTTAATATCTTGGACATGGGAGGAATTACTGATCACAGGAGAGTATTAAAATTTGCCATTGGCTTATATAATGTAATGCTTTGTGAAGATACAAAGTTTTAAAGCAAGTAAAGATAGGTAGATTACATAGATAAATTGATAGTTGATATATATGCAGTTTCTGGATTGCAAAAGCAAGTCACTCAAATTTTGTATAAGTGATTTCTATGTATAGGTAGACTACATGGACTATACAAATGTCCAGTGCTAAGGCATGTTCCTGATGAGTATAATTATGTGAATTGCACCTGTTAATTAAATTTAACCCCCAACACACATACCACTTATGCTTGTTTTCTCTCCCTCATACATCTCATCTTAATCTTTAAGGAGAATAAATGATGATGAAGATATCAATGATAACAACTTTTGAGTGCTCAATAATAGCCTAGCAATGTGTGAATTTCAGGTGCACTATTTCACTAATTCTTACTACAACTTCTTGTGGGAGATAATATCATTATTATATTTCATTAATAAAGAAATCAGAGCCTGAAGAAGTTAAGGAACTTTTCCAGGTAACTCATGTAAAAGGAAGGAATGTAAGAAATCAAACTTTGGTATGCCTGAAATTAAAATTATGAAAATGATTTTGTTAGTCAACTTTTTGTCACTGTGAACAAAATACCTGATGAGAACTTAGAGGAGGAAAAGTTTATTTGGGGTTCATAGTTCCAGAGATTCAGTCCATGGTTGGCCAATTCCATTACTCTGGGTCTGTGGTGAGATACAATATCAAGGTGGAAGGAGGGAGGGAGGGAGAGGGACATTGAGGTTCCAAGGACAAAATATAAACCCCAAAGTCATGCCCCCCAATGATGTATGCCCTCCAGCCATGCCCTACGTTTCTATAGTTACCACCCACTCAGTCCATTCAAATTAATATAGACTGATTAAGATACAGCTCTCATAATCTAATTACTTCAACTCTTGCATTAACACAGATTTGTGGGGCTTCCTCATATCCAAACCATAAAAATCTAACCTTGTCTGCCAAAATTTCATATCCATCTCGTAGTAAAAATGTATTCAGTCTATCTCTAAGAGTCCCAATAGTATTAGCAGTTCCAGCATTTTCCAAATTCCAAATTCAAATCTCCTCTGAGACTTAAGACAAACTCTTGACTATGAACCCCTGTAAACATCAAATAAAGCTAGTTACACATATCCAATGTACAATGGCACAGAGTAAACATTTCGATTTTAAAGAGGAGGAACAGGGATATAGGAAAAAGAGATGGAACCAAAGCAAGACTGAAGCCCAGCAGAACAAACAAGTCCTATAGCTGCACATCCATAATTTGGGACAAATAGTGTTAAGAGGTGATTTCCAAAGGGCTTTTGGCAGCCCTGCCCCTATGACTGCGCTGATTTCAGACTACATGGCCTCTCTATTAAGCTTCCTCTGTCTGCAGCCATCTGTTTCCCCCTGCCAAACCCTGACTAGTCCAATGATGCATACCCAACTCACAAAGAAGCAGTAGAATTCCACTTGAGTCTCTTAAAATTAAACCCTGTGCACTGAGGCCAACTTAAAAATCCTAAGATTATCTATGACAAAGGCATAGCTTTGTAAAAGAAATTATGTATAATAATATTAGATTATTTGGCAATACTTAGGTTGATGAACTCAAAGATCTGCCATCAAGGAAGGTAAACTATATGAAAGCAAACTTGGGAATGCCAACACTCAAATTTTTGCAGATCCAATACTACATCCCTTCCTTCAAAGTTACATTCCTGTTGACTTCAGATAATTCAGGAAGACAGTTCAGCTTTACATCCCATAAAGCAATAAAAACAGAATTTTTCACCAATACATGATAAGAGATTTTTCTAAATGTACTACTCTTAAGAAGATTTGATAGACCATTGGGGTGGGAGGTCAAGAAGCTATGGGATCTTCTAAGGTATTTAGATAATCATGTCACAGATATAACATGGAAGAATATACAATGAAATAAAAAAAGAAATCTGAGTAAGAACACTTAAGTCAGCCTAAAAAATAGGATGACATTTAGCTCTAAAACCTGACTTCTGATTCAGATATTTTTGATTTAGAATGAATTTTTGAAAAATGGAATGAGATGAGTGATATAACACATTCTCTTTAATTTTATCTTCTAGATGTAAGCATATGAGAAAAAAAAAAAATTCCTGCAGTTTTCTCAGCCACTTTGTAAGTAGTCTTAGATCACATTCTGATATCGAATTCCTGATTCTCCAAGGACTTCTCAATAAGAGTCACTGAGGCCTCTGATTTCTCACACAGGTAACAGGTTTTCTTACCTGTGCTAAAGAAAAAAGGAGTTTATCAGATTGCAAGCTGGCACTAATACAAACACATGAGCTTGTCTTCATTTCAGAGCCTAGCATTTCTCTTGGGAATTGGAGCTTGGTTCTGTGTTCTTGGGCTTTTATACTAGTTCCTCACAATACTCATCCCCAAAATGGTTTATTGTGTTTATCTGAAGACAGGTCAATAGCTGCTATACTTCTACCAAGAAAAAGAAAATGGCCATCTAGAAGCAGTCATAATAAAAAAAGAGACTATACATAGGAATTGCATAACCCCAGTGCAAGGAACACATGCAATTTCATGCAGTATTTCACTCTTATTTTTCTTTGAACTTACCCAGCATCTTTTCCACCCTTTACTTATCTAACATATCATTATACATTTTCTTGTTACTTAGTAAATCTTTTAATTAGCATTTCCTTTCTCAAGAACACTTAACTGCAATCTAAGTTCTCACAACCACACACACACATTAATCTTTCCTGTTATATCATATTGGAATGCTATTATAACATGAAAGCAAGATTTTATGAACTAATTTTGATAATTGATTAATTCTATTTTCTTCAAATAATGTTAAACATGATGAGGGCTGGGAAGGTCTCCTATGTTTACTATTTTACTGCTAAGACTAGCATGTATCTGGAAGATAATTGTTTGTAAATAAATATTGCTGAATAAATGACTTTAGTCTTGCCTCCCAAGCCATTCTATTTCCCAGACTATGTCTTTTTAGTTGTCTACACCTATTCAAACCAAATCTACATTTATCTTCTCTTTGAATCATTATTTGAGGCCAACACTAAGTTTGGATGTCTTCCCACTTCTTTTTCTGCTTTGTCCTGTCACTTAAATTTTTTTGTCTTTTGCTGTAGACCTTATATGACTTATGATAAACTATGCCTCAGACTTGTCATACAAGACACCAATGCTTCTGTTTTGATTTCCTTCATAGCCCCTAACACTGATAAAATACCTACCATGTACTTTATTTAGCTACCATTATTTTTTTCCATAATAGCTAGATTATATAATGCTGTAACTGGCCTTCCTCTACTATCTTGGCTTACCTAGAGAACATTCTAAAACAAAATGAATTAAATTAATCAAACAATATTATTTACAAATAAGTAAAACAAAATGCTAGTGGAAGTGATGATTGGATTTGACCATAATGAGGTTATAGGTTTCCACAGAAAGAGCAGTTTTAGAATAATGGAAACCAAAATTAAATCTGTGTCTACCATATGCACAGTTTCTAATTGTGTAGCTCATGCAGATAACAGCCACAAATATCTATTAGTCCACATCTTTTTCTTGAGCATGGGAATCATATATCTGTCATATTGAAACTCAATTGGTATGGGACATAAATATTTCAAGTTTAATATTATTGAAATTAAAACCATCGATTGTATTTTATCACTAAATTACCCCTATCATCATTATCACTAGGTGTTTGTGGGCATACACACACTCATATATAGGCATGCACAGTTCTCCTTCACTTAATGTTTCTTTTCTGGGGGTACTAGGGATTGAACTCAGGGGCATTTGACCACTGAGCCACATCCCCAGCCCTATTTTGTATTTATTTAGAGACAGGGTCTCAATGAGTTGCTTAGCACTTTTTGCTAATGCTGGCTTTGAACTCCCAATCCTCCTGCCTCAGCCTCCCAAGCCTCTTGGATTACAGGCATGCATCACCGTGCCCAGCTATCTGATTTAATGCCACCACTACTCACAAAGTTCAGTGTGAATAAACATCTTTGATTTTTTTTCTAGTGCTGCTTATTTCAATCTGATAGACACACTTCTTTATTTTGGTAATATGTAGATTTGGAATTAGATTACTTTAGAATTCTGGTTAGGCAACTTACTAGTTGTCTAGTGTTAGAAAACTTCACTTATCCATGATTTCTGATTCCCTATCTGCTAATGAGAATTACTATCATATCAGTAGGAGGATTTATTTTTAATTAAATATATTCAAGAAAGTATATTAAATATAATTAATTATTAATTAAATACATATGTAAAGTACCTACAATTTTATCCATTTTTTCTATCAAAATTATTTATTCTTTTGCTGCCTTGTTCAAATCTTCATCAGACAATAATCTGATATTTTTGCCTCTAGTCTTGTGAAGGAGCCTATAATCAAGGAGATAGCTAAAGATTGCGGTTAGCTGAGAGCCATAAAAGATGTTCTAGTTTCCACCTGATATTAATACATTATTCAAAGAATCTTTGTATTGCCCGTGAACACTGCGTGACGTACCTGTAAGCTCGAGCTGTAAGCACGTGTCCTTGTTAAAGCTATATGTATATAACTGGGTGAGGTTCGTTAGTGTGTGTGGGGAAGAAGAAGGTGGTGGTTGGAGTTAGAGCATTTGGAGTGATTGCTGGAGCTGGAGAGAGGAGAAGAATAAAAGACCTTTTTTCATTTTCATCCTGCCTCCGAATTTTCCTGTGGCGTTCGCTGCTCCAAGCGACTTCCGCTTCAGGCAGCGACAGGTGGTGGCCCGTACGGGGAATTCGGCGGCAAGGTAAGAAAAAAGAAAATTTAAAAAGATGGGATCAAATATAACAAAAAGTCAGTTTATAAAAGCCATGAATGAAATTTTTGATATTGAGAACTCAGAGGATAGTGAGAAAAGTGAACAAGAAAGCATATCCTCTGACTCAGTGGAGACCAGCAAGGAGAGTAGGAATGTAAATTCAAAAGTAAGATCTGCAAAAGCCATCAGAAGCTTAATAAAATTAGCTGAGGAGTATGTACTCTCCTTAGAAACTGAAACTCAGGATACTAGTGAAAGTAATAATAGTAACAAGGAGCCAAACCATGAAAGTACAGTCTCCTCTACTGAGCCGGTTAGGAATTATGAAGCTAGTAGTGAAGAGGAATCAAAAAGCGATTCGGAGAGCACAGTCTCCAATAAAAAGAACAAAAAGAAATTAAAAAAGAGAAAAGACCATCAAATAGAGGAACCACTAGCGCCCTCTGCTCCTTCATGGATAGAATCCCTAACAGAAACAATAAAGAGTATTGATCAGAGTGTACGTGCCCTTGAGGTAGAAATTGGCGGCCTTTCAGAGCGCTTATACGCTCTCGAACAACATAGACCGCAGGAGCACCTAGAACTGCCAGTATTTCAAAATGAACAGGGACAAAGATATCACGAGTTCCTAGACTTTAAAACAATAAAGAATTTTAAAGAGGCGGTAATGACCTATGGGCCTCAAGCTCCGTTCACATTAAGTATGATAGAGTCACTTAACACCCTAACCTTAGCCCCCTCAGATTGGAAAAGTCTATGCAGAGCGGTACTAAGTGGGGGACAATACCTAATCTGGAAAACTCAATTCCAGGAACTTTGTTCAGAAATAGCAAAGAGAAATGCTGCAGCAGGTTTCCCTCAACGCAATATAGATATGCTCACAGGGGAGGGTGAGTTCGCCGAACTACAAAATCAGCTACAATACGATCCAGGTGTGTATGCCCAGATACACACTGCAGCTGTGAAAGCCTGGAAGACAATCTCAGGCACAGGGGATCTGCAAGGCAGCCTATCAAAAGTTATACAAGGGTCTAACGAACCTTACGCTGATTTTGTAGATAGGCTCTTAAAAACAACATCTAGAGTTTTTGGAGAAGTCGAGCAAGCTATGCCCCTAGTTATCCAATTAGCATACGAGAACGCTAATAAATATTGCCAGGATGCAATAAGGCCATGGAGAAGTAAAAAAGACTTATCAATTTATATCAGACTGTGCAAAGACATTAACGAGGCTGTTATCACAGGCAACGTAATTGCTGCAGTGATGAAAAATTCCTCCCCTCAAAATTCCCAAAGGATTCAACCTAGAACAGGATATTCCAGACAAAATTATTATAATCAACCAAGATATGCTAAGCAATATCCCCCAAGGGTAATAAAATCAAATTCATACCGTGCTCCAGGCCGATGCCCCAGATGCAAAAAAGGTATACATTGGGCCAATCAATGCCATTCTAGATATGATATATATGGAAATGATTTATCAAGGATTTCAAAAAACGGGGCACGGGGCCCAATGCCCCGGGGCCCACAAATGTACGAGGCACTAGAGGAGGAAGGCCCTCAGATTCAAATGATTCCTCGTCACAGTCCCTCCTACCCATTAACTCCCTTATCAGAGGGACAAGAGGAAGTGCAGGATTAGATCTCTGTTCTACTGCCCGGATGGTCCTGACACCTGAAATGGGGGTTCAGCTGATTCCTACGGGAATCAGGGGACCTCTCCCTTCAGGAAGTGTGGGACTAATCCTTGGGCGTAGTTCCAAAAGTTTATTAGGCTTTAATGTTATACCAGGAGTTATTGATTCAGATTATAATGGAGAGATTAAAATAATGCTAAGTACACACAGGGGCATCATCTCCGTAAATCAAGGAGACAGAATCGCACAGCTGCTCCTCATTCCCAGTCTCCATAATTCTTTTAAAAGCATGCCACAAAATAGAAATAGCAGAGCATTCGGTTCCACTGGTTCAGGACCTATGGCTTTCTGGGTCCAGGACTGTTCACGGAGGCCTATGTGCAAATTAAAAATTCAAGGTATAGAGATGGAGGGGCTGATTGATACAGGAGCTGACTCTTCCATCATAAATCTACAACAATGGCCTAAGCATTGGCCTCTACAGAAAGCCTCAACCAGTTTAAGAGGCTTGGGATACAGTAATACCCCAGCTCAAAGTGCTGTAATCTTAAATTGGCAAGACAATGAAGGCCATACAGGAACATTCAAACCCTATGTTTTAAACAGCTTGCCAGTTACCCTATGGGGAAGAGATATCTTACATCAAATGGGGCTACACCTAGCAACCAAGCCTGCAGGTGTTAAGAATAAAAATCCTACTCATAATAAAAAAGGCAAAGGACATTTTTTCTAGGGGCCACTGAGAAAACAATTTTAAAAATACCATGGCTCTCTAATAAGCCAGTTTGGGTCCCTCAGTGGCCCCTATCCAAAGAAAAATTGCAAGCGGCCCATCAATTAATTAAAGAACAATTAGAAGCAGGACACATAGAGCCTTCCACCTCTCCCTGGAATTCTCCCATATTTGTAATTAAGAAAAAATCAGGTAAATGGAGACTATTACAAGATCTAAGACAAATTAACAAAACAATGCAAATTATGGGCCCTACTCAACCTGGACTTCCTAATCCTGTAGCTATTCCAAAAAACTATTACCTTATAACCCTTGATATAAAGGACTGTTTCTTTTCCATTCCCCTACATCCTCTGGATGCCCCCAGGTTTGCTTTTTCAATTCCTTCTATTAATAATAATGGCCCTGATAAAAGATATCATTGGAAAGTATTGCCGCAGGGAATGGCAAATAGCCCTACACTGTGCCAACTATATGTGGACAGAGCTATACAGCCATTAAAAACAAATATCAAGACCTTATGTGTCTACACTACATGGACAATGTTTTATTAGCTCACCCTAATCAACAAATCTTATTTAATATATTTAGTGAAATAACAAAAAATCTAAAAAAATATGGATTATATATAGCAGAAGAAAAAGTTCAAAGCAGATCACCTATACTATATTTAGGCTTTAAAATCATGGATACTTTTGTTAAACCCCAAAAAATTCTAATAAGTAAAGAACATTTGACCACCCTCAATGATTTCCAAAAATTACTGGGTGACATTAATTGGCTTCGCCCTACACTAAGCCTCACTACTGGACAATTAAAACCCTTATTTGACATCCTTCGTGGGAACCCTGACCCATCCTCACCTGGAACATTAACTCCTGAGGCCAGGAGAGCTCTAAAATTAGTAGAACAGGCCATTGAAAGATCCCATTGCGATAGATTTGATTTTGCACAACCACTAATATTGATTATTATTCCTTCACAATATACTCCAATAGGAGTATTTTGGCAACAGGGACCTATATTATGGATACATTTGCCTGTCTCTCCTAAAAGTACAATTGAGTCTTATACCTCCATGGTGGCTAAACTTATTCTTCAAGGACTTAAAACCTCTACTAAAATATTTGGAATTCATCCCGCTACTATTATTACTCCTTATTCATCGTCACAGGTTGAATATTTGTGCTTCAATGATAATGATTGGGCTATAGCTAGATGCTCTACTTCTGCAAATTTTGACAATCATATTCCTAAATCTCCTATACTGTCCTTTTGTATCAATCATCCTATCATATTCCCACAGGTAATAAAAAATCAACCCATTCCTAAAGCATTTAATGTATTTACAGATGGATCCTCTAACGGTACTGCTGCAGTAGTCACTCAAAATGAAAAAATGATTCATATCACTAATCAAAAATCAGCTCAATTAGTGGAACTCGAAGCTATAATAATAGCTCTGGAAAATTTTAAAGAACAGCCTATGAATATTTTTTCAGACAGCCACTATATTGTACATGCTGTCCCAAAATTGGAGCTAGCAGGTCCAATAGCACCACATACTCCAGCTTTTAAATTGTTTTCTCAAATCCAAAATCTCCTATGGCAACGAAAAGAACCTTTATTTATAGGTCACATAAGAGCTCACACTAATCTGCCTGGTCCTCTCCATGAAGGTAATCAAAAAGCTGACGCCCTCACTAAAACAATATTTATATTTACTACAGTACAACAAGCTACTTTATTTCATTCCCAGTTCCACGTTAACAGCACTACCTTAAGACAAAAATTTAAAATCACAAAAGAACAAGCTCGTAGAATTGTAAAAGAATGTCCATCTTGTGTAACACTCTTGCCCAA
This sequence comes from Tamias sibiricus, assembly GCA_025594165.1. Lineage (NCBI taxonomy): Eukaryota > Metazoa > Chordata > Mammalia > Rodentia > Sciuridae > Tamias > Tamias sibiricus. Next base: position 103,538,443 of record CM046663.1, on the reverse strand, counting down.
TCCACATTATGGGGTTAACCCACGAGGTTTGATGCCCAATCATTTGTGGCAGATGGATGTCACACATGAGCCAAGTTTTGGAAAATTACGATTTATTCATGTCACCATAGATACATGCTCAGGCATGATTTTCGCTTCTTTACATTCCGGAGAAAAAGTTAAAGATACTATATCTCATTGTCTGCAAGCTTTTGCTGCATTGGGCATCCCCAAAATGCTTAAAACAGATAATGGCCCTGCATATACATCCACATCCTTCAAACAATTTTGTACAAAGTTCAATATTATCCACAAAACAGGTATCGCTTATAATCCTCAGGGACAAGGAATAATTGAAAGAGCAAATCGGACACTTAAAAATATGTTACTAAAGCAAAAAGATGGAAACTGGAAAAAATCCTAAGGACAGATTGGCAGTTGCCCTGTTTACCCTAAATTTCTTAACTTTAGATTCTAATGGACATTCGGCTGGAGATAGACACTGGAACCCACACCAACAACATAAACCTTTGGTTTACTGGAAGGATGTTCTCTCAGGTACATGGAAGGGTCCAGACCCAGTATTAATTTGGGGGAGAGGATCTGTTTGTGTTTTTCCAAAGCACGAATCCTCTCCAACATGGATACCATCTAGATTGATAAAGCAGGTACAAAGTCAATGGGATCAAGACGAAGTTATTGAGGAGTCTAGATTGAATAAACAAGTGCAAGGTCAAGAGGACCAAAATGAAGGTATGGAGTGATTCCCTTAAAAGAGTTCTCCATTAAATTTACAACTTAAATTTCATTCTTCCCGGCCGGGACAAGAAGATCTCTCTTCAGTGTATACACAATTGTAATTTTTTTTTCTCTTTTATATATGTCTTTATGTCTGTGCATTTGTCTAAATTTCATGTTAATGTGATGTCACAAATATGTTTATATGTGCGTCTGTCTAGTGTGACGTCACAAATAATTAAGCGCTTAAAAAAAAAAAAAAAAGTAGATAGATATAGATCCAAATAACAAATAACGTTAATTCATTTAAGCTTAGAATATTCTAATTTGATAATCAATAGATAGATAGATAAATAGATATTTATATAAGTTCAGAATATTTTTAGATAATCAATTATAATGATAATCAATTTTGATTTATAGTTGTCTCCGGGACTTCTCTTCAACTGTGAATATGTTTAATGTTGTATAACCTGATATTTTGGTGTTCCGACAGAGGATCATTTATTTGTTATTGACTTCATTTGTTTAGTAGCTGATTAATTTGAATTATTTCAACAGGTATAGGATTGCTGTGTATATAGAGACTCGAGGATTCCAGCTAACAAATTATTTTTCCAAAATGCCTTTAGCTTTTCTTTATCTTTAATGCAGTAAACACCCTCAGTTTCTCTTTGATTATTTCTGAATGTGATATTTTGCCAGCTTATGTTTGTGGGAGCTTGAGCAGCAATGTGTGTGAGCAGAGATCAACTTTTATTTTCTACTCTAATAGTTCTTTTTTTTTAGTTTGACAGCTCACCTTTTGATCTCAGTGCTGGAATAGCACTACCTTTCCCTTAATAATGGATGCTTGAGTTTTTAGGTAGCGGGCCCTGAAGATTTGCCGGTGGAAATGTCTGGACATAAAAAAGACGGCTGCTGCTACAACTGCAGGGACCGTGGTCGCTGCAAGCATCCCTGCTGCTCAAGCATCAACAACCTCACCAGCAGTGTGGCCTCTGCTCTGCATGCATGGGGCCTCCTGAATCTATGTGTTATAACTTATGGACATTTTGATTTTCCATTATTTTGGGACATTACGGGACAATGCCTTGCGGGTATTTGTCTAAGAGAACTCAGTGCGTTACTTGATGAAACTAAGGGCAGCTGATTCGCTTAAAGAACTTGATACGCTATGGAAACTTGGCTCGTCAGCAGTAGGCTTACCGCCTTAAAGCCGCAGCATCTCCTAAAAATTGGACGGCTGTTAGTCAACACACAGTCGATCCTGAAGGGCTCTATTGGATGGCTGGTTAGCCTATGACGGGTAAGATCCCCAGAAGGGGACAACCTAAGACACGGCACAGTCGCACGGGACAGTCTAATGTGGCCGGCATGTCAACCTAAGCCAGGAGTCAGGACAGCCTAGACTCCCATGATGGGTAAGAATGTCGGTTGCACATGGACGTCCTAGAACATCCCCTCTTTTAAAACTAAAAGGGGGAAATGAAGGAGCCTATAATCAAGGAGATAGCTAAAGATTGCGGTTAGCTGAGAGCCATAAAAGATGTTCTAGTTTCCACCTGATATCAATACATTATTCAAAGAATCTTTGTATGCCCGTGAACACTGCGTGACGTACCTGTAAGCTCGAGCTGTAAGCACGTGTCCTTGTTAAAGCTATATGTATATAACTGGGTGAGGTTCGTTAGTGTGTGTGGGGAAGAAGAAGGTGGTGGTTGGAGTTAGAGCATTTGGAGTGATTGCTGGAGCTGGAGAGAGGAGAAGAATAAAAGACCTTTTTTCATTTTCATCCTGCCTCCGAATTTTCCTGTGGCGTTCGCTGCTCCAAGCGACTTCCGCTTCAGGCAGCGACAGTCTTGAGCCGTATAGCTTCATTCTCCATGCTTCTACTGGCATCATTCTTCTGAACCCCAGATTGCAGCATATGTTCTTATCCTGCTTAAAGCTTCTGGGATGAACTTTATACTTCATGTGGGACTTTCAAGGTTTCAGAAATCAAGGACTTGTCTCCCTTTCCAGATTTGTCTTTGGCTTCTCTCTTCCTTACAGCCTTCATTCCAGCCATTTAAAATACTTACATGTCTCTAATTGTGTGATTAGAAATCATATTTTCATGATTCTGTGTCTGCATCTCTACTATTTCTACTTGAAAAGTTTTTGTCATGTTTCCCTCACTAGGTATACTTAATATAAGTCAGTATAAGGCTAGCTCTGTTGCTCTGGGCCCAAGGTAAGGCAGAACATCATGGCAAAGGGAAATAGCTCAGGACATAGCTACCAGGAAGCAGAGAGAGACATCTCCTCTTACCAAGGACAAATATATACCTCAAAAGCACACCCCAATGACCCACCTCCTCCAGCCACATCCTGTCTGCCTAAAGTTACTACCCAGTTATCCCCTATTGGTGGATTAATGCACTGCTCATGTTAAGACTCTTCTATCCCAATCATTTCACTTCTAAACTTTCTTGCATGGCCTCATATATGAGCTTTTGGGAGACATGTAATATCTAAACCACAGCAGTCATAAAGTAACCAATTAAGAAGCTAAAGTAATATTGTAGATTGCCCATGATGAAGACCCAGAAACATACTAATACAATGGGAATGTGGGTAAAATTGTGTAAATGAAACCAAAATATATAATAAATAGAAGATGCATGATACAATGACTCTTTTTGGGTGGGGAGGCGGGTGTACTGGGGATTGAACTCAGAGACATTCAACCACTGGGCCACATTCCTAGCCCTATTTTGTATTTTATTTAGAGACACCTCTCACTAAGTTGCTTAGTGACTCGCTGTTGCTCAGGCTGGCTTTGAACCTGCGATCCTCCTATTTCAACAATGACTCTTGAAAGTAAGTGTTACCAGAGAGATAATTATCTAGTAAGGCTCAAATTTTTTGATTGTATAAATAAACATGACAAGATAGGTAATGCAGGAGGAGAAATGGATTTATTGTATAGGAGACAAAAAGATAATTTGGCAATATGATGAATTATGATGCCTAATTATCTAGAATCCTATAGTAGGAAGTTGGATATGAAGCTGTAGAGCAAGGAAGTGAGGACTGGTCTAGAGATAGTAATTGGGTAATCTTGAGTACACTATGGTAATTTTAGAAATTTGAGTTAATTCAACCAGTTACAAAATAGGAACTCAAGGAAAATTTTTCAAAAAATCTAAACATTTAAGAAGTGAGTAGAATATATTCATGAAAAGCCATAAAGGTGCCATCACATAACCAGAGAATAACGAGACTAAGAAAAAATCAAAGGAAAAAAGTTCAAAGAAGGATGAAGTAATCAAAAATACGAAAGTATAGAGAAGGTAAACAAAAAATGGTAGAAGGTATTCTTTGGAATTGGCAAATAAAATCTCCTTGAAGAGTTCAGAGTCAGTAGAATTTAATTAAAAAAAAAAAATGATTCCAGCAAATATGGAGGAGATGTAGGTGAGAAATAGGGGAGGTATATATAGACTTACATTTTCCAACATCTTTGATGCGGAGGTTACAAAAATAGTAACTGGAGATACATACAGTTGAAGAAAGTGATTAGTTTTGTTTATTTGCTTTTTTTTTTTTTTTTGATAGAAGCATCCAAGTAAGTTTATCCACTATCAAAGGCAGGTGGTGAAGAAAATAAATTTTTAAGAAGAGTTTTGTCTTCATTATTAATATTAAATTTAGTTTACATTTAGTAACTCTAAAACAATAAAGCAGAAATAAGGACATTCTTCTCAAAAAGCTACCAGTGTACTTCCTTCACTCTCCTATATGTAAATAACCCATATAGAGAAAAAAAAAAAATTCAAAAACAACCGTGCTCAGTCTTTCTCTTTCAATTTTATTCTAATGTCTCTTTCTTTCTTCATTTCTACTCTGCTGTTTACATTCTTCACCTCAGGGGTAGTTTCCCTAGGTTCCCCTAAGACTTGACCAGTTTCATGTTTTGCTCTCACAGGTGTTGATGAGATGATGGTGCTCATGGTAAATGCATTTCTGCTGATGTGATGTTGTTAGAATGAGTGAGCTCATGATTGGTGATGTGAATGATGTTTACCCCAGATGCCTGTATAGTCTAGGTGGTGTCTTCAGTGTTTCATCTCAAAGAATAAACTAATGAAATTATGCACAGACTTTAGCAAGCATCAGAATCAACTGCATAAAATTCTAATTTCTGGGCTCTAGCCTTAAATTAAGAAATTCTGATTCAGGTAATCTGTGGAGACCATAATTATGATGCTGTTAGTCACCAGCCACAGACTGAGGACCTCTGACTGGGATTATCAGGTTTCTAGATGGTTCCCAATTTACCAGGGCTCAAACTTCTGATTTTTTTTCTTTTTTAATGCATGATGGTATAAAAGTGAAATACAGGGCTCTGGTTGTGGCTCAGAGTTAGAGCACTAGCCTAGCATGCATGAGGCACTGGGTTTAATCCTCAGCATCACATAAAAATAAAATAAAGATATTGTGTCCACCTATAACCAAAAAATGTTTTTTAAAAAAGTGAAATATATTTAGTAGAGATTATATTTCAATTTTTGAATTTTTATTTTTTTCCCTCAGGTTTGCAAGGTGTGGTAGGAAGCTCTCTAGTGATATGTGGCATCTCCTCTCAGCCAGCCACAGGATTATGAAGGTAAACAATACATAGTAAACAATGCCTGAGTTGCTAAGTGATGATAGATTAGATGTAATGACTATATATATATTTTTTTTTTTTTGTGGTACCGGGGATTGAACTCAGGGGCACTCGACCACTGGGTCACATCTCCAGACCTTTTTTTTTTGTATTTTATTTAGAGACAGGGTCTCACTGAGTTGCTAAGTGCCTCACTATTGCTGAGGCTGGCTTTGAACTCGCGATCCTCCTGCCTCAGCCTCCCAAAGTACTGGGATTACAGGCGTGCGCCACCGCGCCCGGCTTGATGTAATGACTATATTTTTGACTTACAATATTTTCAACTTAAAATGGGCTTATCAAGGCTTAACTTTGTCATAAGTCAAGGAACATCTGTACAGGTATATGAGGGTGACCTTTTGATCCTTCTGAAAAATAGCTGTTTACTCCAATTAGGATCATCACCTTTATGAAGAGAAAAGAAATAATACCAGTCATAGACTATTTTCCTTTCAGAGCATGACTTATTGAATGGCTAGAATTCATTCAATAACCTTAAACAGAAACTCTAAGGTTTCAATGTGTTTTCATGGCTCAAGATATATAACCCTTCCATGACATTTCAGATTATTGTCCTGGAAAGTTTATGGCAATTTGGAAACATTCAGACATTTAACAATTGTAGAAAATTGAAAGTTTTAATAGAAGCCCATTTTAGAAGTGCCCGAGAAAATATCAGAATATATGTTTTTTAAATGTGCATGTCTTGGAGTCTGCCAGCTTCTTGACAGCGATTTAACTTACATAAGTGCCTTTTCTTTCTGGGCCATTGTGCTCCACATTTAAGTACACTAACATTAGTCACTAAGTACCTTTTACTGCAACAAAGAAGCTAAGGAACACTTTTGAGGTGTCAAAACAGCTTTCCCATCATGAGTAGAGCTGCAGCCATTAGATAATTACGTGTTCTCTGAGAAAATAAAAGTGCTTGGATGTAACCCATCTTAAACTGTCTTGGCAGCAAGACACACTGGACAATACATTAGAGAACAGACCTGTATGTTAGCTGGATACGGAAACTTGTAAGAAACAGCAGATAGCAGTCAGGTCTCTAATTGATGCAGATATTTGAAAAGTTTTATCATAAAACTCTTTATTTCCTTTTTTTTTGAGGTAAAACCTAAACCAGCCTCACATTTAAAGGTCTAGATGTGAAGGACCATACCCACCTTAACCCTTGTTCTTTCTAAACCCAGCCAGTCCTGGCTTCCAGAGCAAAATCTTCCTTTTAATCAGGTCATAATTTGGAGCAAGTTACATAACCTTTCAACTTTGTTTTCTTACCTGAAAAGTAGAATAAAATACCTGTTTCATATAGCTGTGATAAAGATTGCTAGCTAATATCTGCCAATCTATTATATTTCTGACTAATCCCACATTTCTGTTTACCCAGGAGAATAAAATTTTGAAAAGGATGTAAGGTATATCATCTGGCTGAGAAGTCAAAACATCCACCTCAAAACAGCAAATACTAGCTGTAACATAATACAGAATTTGTCTGGACCTTGTTTTTGAAATGGCCCTTCTGAAATCCTCAGGATGCCTCAAGTGGCTGGATTATCATTGTTTATGCTAATATAGTGACTCATTGGGGACTCCTAGATAGCTTCAAGATTAAGACTGATCACCAGAAAGATCAACCACATGATTAGAAGTTTGAAACTTTGAGCCAGGCCTATGTGCTGAGGGTGGAGGGAAAAGGAGATCATGCTAACTCAGGAGGCTAATGATTTAATCAATCAGTCATGCATGGAAACCCCAATAAAGCTGTGAATATTGAAGTTTAGTGGTTCTTTCTGTCAGTGAACATGCCAGATTTGTATCCTTTATGATAAATCTGCAGTTGTAAGTCTAGTGCTTTCCTGAGTTCAGCAAGTTGTTCTAATGGATTAGTAAACCTGAGGGGGTCTTGGGAAACCCCAAATCTACTGTCAGTTGATGGGAACTGTGGGTGGCTGAGGACCTCTGAAGTGCAGCCGATATCTAAGTAACTGTTAAAGTCTGTGCTAACTCTGGATGGTTACTGCACAAACTGAATTTAAGTACACCAAATTGGGGTGGAAAGATAATATAATATTCTTAAACCAAAACATCTTTTTTTTTGTGTGTGTGTGTGTTAGTGTAAAACATTGGTTAGATGTTGAATTTCATCTATAATACCACATCTGATATCAAAGGACTCAGTTCTCCTCACCTCAATTTAGGTTGAGCTCAAAATACCTATTCTTGACTTTTCAAGAAAATATTATCACAACTTATAGCCTCTGTTACCAAAAAAACATCTTTCCCAGGAGTAAGAGAAAAGCTGGAAAGAAGGTGGATGTATACTAAAATTCTACCTTATCTAATTCAGTATCCACTTTTATTATTTCTGAAACTTTTAGTTCAAACTTTGGTCAGTCTACCACTGTCATGCTTCTCCAATTCCGGATTTTTCTCTCACAGTTCTTTACAGCTCAGTTCTACCTGGTTTTATTTGTCAATCCATATCACCAAAATCAGCTCTCTGAATATTTTTTTCTGAAAGGCCCATTGGTTAAATTAGCTTATTTCTTTACTCATTTATAAAATTTATAGCAATTCAAATTAGATCATATGATTGTAACAGCTTTTGAGAGTTCTAAGATGCTTTAGCTCTGTCATGAGTGAGGTATGTCATTAACATAGACCAAATATGCCTGTGTTTGTGTCTTCCAACAGTGTTGGAATTCATTGAATAACAATGAATTCACAGATCACAGACTACACCACTTTCATTGGTGGCAGTTCTGTGAATACTCATTGGCCACCTGGTAGTCATAACCTGGGCAAACACAAGTTGTTTTATTTCAATATTTGTTTTATTGGGGGGGGGCTTTTTTCTCTTTATTTATTTTTATTAGTTATTTTTAGATATACATGAAAACGGTGTATTATGAGATATTATACAAACATGAAGTTAACTTATTCTAATTAGATCTCATTCTTGTAGTTAAACATGATGTGAAGTTACACTGGTGCTGCATTCATATATGAACAAAAGAAAGTTATGTCTGATTCATTCTACTGTTTTACCTTGGGATTGGCTTATTTTACTTAGAATCATAGTCTCTAGTTCCATCTATACTGGTAAATGCCATAATTTCATTCTTCTTTATGGCTGAGAAATATTCCATTGTGGTGTGTGTGTGTGTGTGTGTGTGTGTGTGTGTGTGTGTATGGGATTTATTAGATTGGCTTACATGACTAGAAGCTGGCAATGGCTGTCCACAGGCTGGGCAGCTGGAGGAACCAGTAGTTGTGCAGTTCAAGAGCTTGAAGCCTCAGAACAAGAGGGATCAATGGTGCTACCCTAGTCCAAGATTGAAGGCTTATGGAAACTCCCTGGAGAATCACTGGCAGAGTTAGCCATCAGGCCATCACAGAAGCAATCATGAACCCATTCAAGAAGAATCAAACTTGCATCTGATGCTGCTTCCTGTTCTTCCAACTTTTATTTCATCCAAGCCACCATCCTATCGAACTGTGATACCCATGCTTAGGGAGGGTCTCTGAGCTATCCCACCTGGCCAATCATTCCTAGACACACCCTCACTGACACACCCCAAAGCCTCTTAATCTTCAGCATATCTTAATCTAATCAAGTTGACAATTTCAATTAACCATTACACCACATTTTCTTTATATGTTAATCTGTGGGAAGGCACCTAGTTTGGTTCTATGGCTTACTTATTGTGCATTGAGCTGCTATAAACATTGTGTGGCCACATCTCTGTAGTATACTGATTTTAAGTCCTTTGGTTATGTACCAAGGAGTGGGATGGCTGGGTCAAATGATGGTTCCATTCCAAGTTTTCTGAGAAATCTTCATACTGCTTTCCAGAGTGGTTGCACCAGTTTGCAGTCCCACCAGTAATGTATGAGTGTGCTTTTCCCCACATCCTTGCCAACATTTTTTGTTGCTTCTATTTTTGATAATTGCCATTCTGAGAAATGAGATAGAATCTCATTGTAATTTTAATTTGCATTTCTCTAATTCCTAGAGATGTTGAGCATTTTTTCATATATATTTGTTGAATCTTGTATTTCTTCCTCTTTATTGCAATCTAAATTTGTACTATCTATAATACTTAAGTCACATATACACATATATTCTAAATTATATATATACATACACACACGTTTACACACACACACACACACATATATATATATACATATATATATATATATATATATATATATATATATATATATATAATTATTTTTCCCCTACAGAAAAAGAGCAAAGAGACAAAGACCAGATGCAAACAGTCACTGTAGGAGGTGGTTAGATAAGATTAAGAACCAGACTAAGAACTTGCTCAGGGTGCAGAGCTATCAAATTCAGGAACTTATTCTAGTCAAGGTCCAGATGGACCACAGTTTCAATGTATCAGCTTGAAATGGAGCTTGGAGTAGGCCCTGAATGGTCCTCCTGGGCAGGAGAAACTGTGACCCTCTGAAGCCTAAAGACAGAGATTCAAAGCTCATCCCTGTGGTGATTTTATTGGGGAAGACTCCTGATGAGTGACCAGGTGACAGTGTCAGGGTACCACTGTGTCCAGACTTAAGGTGCTCCTCTTTTTATGGGCCTCAAGTGAGGGGATTGCTTCATTTGGTGGTCTGTTGTGTTGCATAAGTTCATGAACCTGGTGTTTATGACATGAGTTTGATTCGCCCCTGCATCCATGTGCTTCTGATTGATTGGATAAATTCCCCAGTGGTTGTTTCTTATCAGCACAATTAATTTAACAATCAGTTTATGCCTTATGGTTGTGCCAGACAAATGGTGGTTGTTTACTTGTACAAACAAGTTGTAAAGTCACATTTTAAGTGAACAGATAGATGAGAATGTTAGGAACATGAACTTAAGAGAAAAATTTTATGACACCTTCCCCCCAACACACATGATTTCTTTGCCAAATAGCAATCTGCCTACAGGCCCCCTGACAAGGGTAAAGATCAGGCAGTCAGTGTAGGTAAAATCAAAGATGGGTTTGAGAGAGGATGATGAATGGTTATCAGAGAACAAAAGGTTGTTAACATATGTGATCTTGCTTCTGAGCACTCTGGCTTGCTAACAATTAACCCGTGTCCCTGCTCCCAGGCACATAGAGGAGAAGAAAGGATAGGCAATAATTAAAAGGGGGGTTCTATAAAAGAATAAGACATACCCCTCTCCCACAGACACCTAGCTCTGGGGCCTCTTCCCTTTGCAAAAGTCTGTCTCTATCTCTTTCTTACTCAAACTTGCTTTCTATTCTTGTCTTCATGTTTCTTGGGTGGTTATTCTCCAATACCAGGGAACAAGAACCCGTTCCTGATCTCCAAGACCAGTATCACTTCCACCTTAGAACTTAAAACACAGCAGCTTGTGGCAAACTACTGCTTTACAAAATGGAGTAACAAGTAGTATGAGAATTACTGGTCTATGCATCATGTAGTAACTCATCAGAGCACAGCCTACTCTTCACATTATCTAACTTGAATTTTATATTAAAAAAAAGTTTTTGAAAGATTTTTTTTTTCTGTTTGTTTCTCCACTATTGCCCTGAGATAAATTCAGTAAAAGCCAGAGAAGAGAGAGGGGAAAACTTCACCTGGAGGAAAGATGAAGAATGGAATTCATTCAGAAATTTGTCCTTTTGGTAATTTAGCCATTGGGATAATTGACTTTTACCGAATTAGCTCAAAGGGAATTGGCTGTCTTTCTACAACTTTAGATACTAAAAACTGAAAGTTTCTTACTGACTTTCACGGAAAAGAAAGTTTGTTTTCCCTTGACTATGAGGTTCCTAGAAAACTGTAGAATAAAATCTTGCTAGAGAAAGAAACTATACAAAACAAAGGTCATTGTACTTTTTACATGCTTTTGGCAATTGTTAAATATGCAACTACATAAAAATTAGTTAAGTTAAATGGGACAGAAGTTAAGCAGACAGTATAAAGGAACTCTTGAATACAAATGAAATTATTTGTACTAGAAATAATAATTCTGAGAACAGTCTAACAAATCCCAGTACAGATAAGGATGGTTTTAGAGCCGAGTTAAAAGAACCATTTCTGTTTTTAAGGATTTCTTCCCTTAAGTTTGCAGAAGAAAATACTGCTGGTGGATTGACAGCACTAAGCTATGTGGCCATGCTGAGCCTTTCAGAGAATAGCAGCTGTTGATCAGAACAAGAGAAATTTAAAGTCAGACTTTAATCAGAATTTGGTCTGTGATGATAATTCAGGATTGAAAACTTACTTTGGGAAGGAAAAACTATCTATTATGAAGTGAGAGTATTCAAATTTAAACAACTGGCCCATTTTCTTCTCTTCTGGAAGTCTATTTCCAGCACATGAGTGTTGCTATGTCAGAAATTATACTGGACTTCTCTTAATTAGCATATTTACCACATTGTCAAGTAGTTATTTAAAAATTAACAAAAGTAAATTTGTTTGAAGAATTTATTTATGTTGCTAATGTAATGAAAAAATGACTAAAAAATATTAACTTATCTCTTGATTATGAATTTAAAACACAATGTTGTTAATAGTAAGTATAAAACCACTTATTTTCACAAACATTCAAGTAATTTTTCAGATATATCTGCTCTCTCTTTTCATATGGGATGAAAATTTGAGAAATAAATAGGAGACTCAGTAGTCAGATCCTGCTGATCTATCATTGGCACATAATACAAGAACTGCAATAAGGAAGAGGAAGATAAGCTGGATCAGAAGAGTCACTGAAGGGCTGAAGTGAAAGAGTTCAACTGAATATCAAGTACTGGAAACTATTAAGCAGTAATGATGCCATTACTAGAATCTATCCAGGCAGGAATCTAGGGATTGATGTTAATGTAGACAAATGACAGGTATCCAAAGGGTCCAAGACTATCTCTTGAGAATTTTCTAAATTATGCTGAAATCAATTCCAAGCTATTTGGGACAAACAAAAGGGTTATTTTCATCAGGTACTACATTTACTATCCTTGTGACATAGTGACTTGGTCCTTACAGTCTGGAGAACCCTTAAAAAACAAGCATTATTCTCACTGCCATGTCCAAGGACAGTAACGAATAGTTATGATCATTAGGCAATATGTAAAATAACCAAAACTCTTTCCCAGTTGAAAAGTATGCAGATGTGGTAATAGTATCCCTGCTACTTGGGAGGCTGAGGTAGGAGGATCACATGTTCAAGGTCAGCTGGGCAATTTAGAGAGATCCTGTCTTAAAATTAACAAAAAGGATTTTGGATGTAACTCAGTGGTAGAGTGCTCTTGGGTTCAATCTGCAGTAGTATTGCAAAAAAAAAAAAAAAAAAAAAAAGAAAAGAAAGAAAAGAAAAGAAAAATGTGAACTATAACATTCCTATTATCATGGGATATTGGCAGAGAAGAAAGCTTTCAGTGCATTTTCCAAAAAAAAAGGCAGTTTGATATGAGATATATTATTCCACTTTTGAGTTCCTTTTGCCTTTGGTCTCTCATTTATAATCTTAACCTCAAAAGATTAATACTCTACCTGCTTCTGGCCTGAATTCTTCCTTTTTCACCAAATGAGAAAAGCTGTGAAGTTACTTTCTTTTTCCAGGTTTGTCCCTTAATTGTCAATTTCCTGTCATTTGGTTTTTCTGTCTCTGGCTTTTAATTTTAATTTTCCTCCTATCATTAGCTTGGTTTAAGACTATGTATTTTTAACTCTACTTCTCCCACCTCCAGCCTTTTTAAAATAAATATTTCAAATCCTCTGTAAATAAGCCAATAACATTCTTTTTTGATCAAGGAAGATTAGTTACAACAAGTCTTTTCTTTTTAAGAAGTCTCAGTTCCAAGAAGTGTTTGTTCATATCAACTCTTATTTTATTCATATCAACTCTTATTTTATTTATGAGCTTTGTTTAGCATATCAATTAGGTAAATTTGCTTAAATATATTCAAAATGTCAAATGATCAGTGGAAAAAACAATCTGCAATCCCTGCAATCCTGTTGCTGTTGTCATTGTTGTTTTTGATGCTATTGTCATTGTAATTTTACAAATAGAAAAGTTAATCTCATAAATTCAATAGTGTATAGTGATTAAAAGATGCAAATGAAATTGTAAAAAATATTTGATCATACCATTTTTGACATGGTGGTTAAAGATCATATGACTAGACTTCAAAAGGTATTATATAAAATCAAATCATTACATAAAAAGGCATTCCATTACAATTTAAACTAAGGCTAGTGATAAGACACATGACCCCAGAGCTAAAAGATACTTAAGATCCCAGAGCTAAACAATACACTCTCCGAAAATAAGGGGTTCACAGGGTTATTAGAAAAGCAGAAAAAAGAAAGGGAATAATAAACAAATACATAAAATATATCACAAGCTTTAAAAAATGCTGTGCTATTATATAAACTGTCAGTTTAACTGGTGCTTTTGAAGAATATTAAAACACCCTATATAGTATATATATCATAAACCTTATTTATTTATTTGTTTCTTATGTTGAATTGAGATTTTTTTCCCTTTTCAAAATAAAGCATATTATATCCGGGTCTTCTTAATTTCAACTAATGATTAGAATCAGTAAAAGGGCTGGGGTAAGAATTATTATGGGTACTTAATTAGAAATAAGATGTGCTTCAATATTTCACTATGTGGTAGGCACTTCTAATGTAGAGAATAATTTAACTTTTTCCCCTTAAACAATACGCAAAAGGTATTTATGCCTTTGGTAGAATGACCTAAGTCACACTTTCCTAAAACATTTTAATAAATGTTTTGATCTGGGGATATGGTTTAGTGATAGAGAACTATTTTAGCATGCTCAGGCCCTGGGTTTGATCCTCAGCACTGCAAAAATAAGTAAATGAATAAATAGATAAATATTTCAAATGGTAATTCCTCCTAAGATGTTCCTAATTTCTACCTTTATTTATTATGATTAAATTTCTAGTCTCCCATTCAATATCTATCTATGATTAGTATTAGTCTCTCTTTAGAAACAGGTAGTGATAGTTTCCAGCTCCATATGCATGAGATTACAACCAGGATCGATTTCATGATCATGCAAACCATGCAATAAATCATAGAAGGCCCTTTATTTAGAAGGGCCCTGTACTTGGTGTAATTCTCTGAGCCTAATGCCTTAAAATTCTTAATAATTTTACTATGAACTAAGGTTTATAATTAAAATCTGATGAAATAATGGAGCACTATGTGAGTGGAATGGAGATTATATATATAATCTCCACTACTCCTTGATGCTCTGAGTGCATCTGGTGCTTGCAATGCTCTACACGCTCATAACTTTGAATACCAACAATATCAACAATGCTTATTTGATGAACCACCGAGTACAGGAAGGCATGTTTTAGTCAGTTCAGCCTGCCATAACAGAATACCATAGACCTAGTGGCTTAAACAACATGCATTTAGTTTCTCACAGTTTTGCAGTCTGGAAGTTGGAGATCAGGGCTTCCAAAAGATCAGGTTCTGGTGAAGACTCGTTTTCTGGCCTTTGAATTTCTGCTTATTCACTATATCTTCACTTATGAGACAGAAAAAGCTCTGGCATCCTTTTTTTTTTTTTTTTTTTTTTTCTCTGTGGGCACTAGTCCCATAACTGTCCTACCCTCATGACCTCATCTAAAACTAAATTCTCCCTCAAAGACCCATCTCCAGATGGAATCACAATAAGGATCAGAGCTTCAACACAAAACCTGGAGAGAATTCAGTCCACAGCAGCTTGTTGCATCTACAACTGACTGAGGACTGCCTTCAGCCATTTAGGCCAAACCTTCTTTTCAAACCAGTCATACTTTTCAATACAGAGAACATCATGGTGTTCTAATGTTGTGGTGCAACCTAATCAATAAAATCAATAAGAATATAAGTTATAAGTTATAGATTAGTAAAAAATATAGATATACAGATACAAGATTTTGATAAGTGAGGTAAGATAAGACAATTATAAAAGTAAGAACTGTCATAGACAGGCCTAAGACTGCATTTTTCTGCTTTCTATAAAAAACAACAAACAACAAAAAACTGTTTACAAGAGCTGTTTCTGAGAAACTGAAATGAAAGCTGTTTTCTTATAATATTTTGTTCTCTGTACTTTGTACCCCACAAAATGTACTCAACCCAGGACATGATGGTCTTGGTGACCTATATGACATTGAAGTAGATTCTTGCCCCCCTAACCACCTGCTCAAGCCCAGGATATGGTTGTCTAACACCTGCTGGGACCCAAGAAGCAGTTGTCTGAGTAACCCTACTAACAACATTCTTTTTTCCAGCTTCTGTAATCTGCTTGCTTGCTAACTGAAAAATTGCAGTCCTGCTTAGGACTTGCAGGGCCCACCAAATGCTACTTTAGCTTCTGTGATTGGTTTGCTTGCATGATGCTGAGGAAAGCCTGTAAGTTGTGGGTTTTGTTCTTAAATTCCCAAGGAAAGCCAGGAAGTGCTGCTGTTCTCCCACAGAGCTTCAGTCTCTATGGGAGGGTGACAGTCCTTGGCCAGGTAATAAATTGCCTAATTTGTTTTAAATTCAGACTTTGAGTGTTTTCTAAAGCAGCTCCTCATAACACTAAGAAGCATAAATGACTCTGAAACCTTATCATATCCTTTTTACTCAAGTTTCTCCCAGTGTTAATCAGTGTATACTGAAAAGAAGGACACAGAAGGAAAGACAAAGACAGACCAACCCACAGTTCATTTACCTTCAATGTTTTCTTATTCCTCCATAAATCAAAGTTAGAGGTGTTGGTAGAATGTGTACATGTCAAAATGCAAAATACGTACAGTAAAAATTAGGTTCATTCAACAATTGTATAGTTCTTTTAAAAAACCACATCTGTGTACACATAAGCAAGATATTTCGAATAGTGTAATTTCAGGATTCTATATATGTGGCCAGTATTTAATCATCTGCATTTGAAACTGGTGTTGCTCAACAAAAAGATAAACAGCAAATTTCATGTTAGCAACTAAAAATTTTAGTTTCTTTTAAATTTAGTACAATAGTCATAGCAAGTAAAAAATACCTCTCAAGTGGTCAATATACAATTTCTTTTAGTACACTAAAGGATACTTTGTTTTGAATAAAGGGAACTGTGAATTTTGTATCTGGCCCTGATCATGTTGTTCTGAAAAGACTCTGGTCATTTGGGATGGATCTAGAGTGACAAGTACCAACCTGTTTTGAAGGAAAGATGCAACAGTGTCATAAACATTTAATTGAAGGAGAAATTCTCTGTTCTAGATCCACTGAAGGGGAAAGAGAATTGGTGCAGAAGCCAAGTCCTTAACTGAAAGTTACAATCAAAGGTTAATCAAGCATTAACTTCAGGGCTTCATTGATGGAGACCAGTCTGTGTGACTAAAATGTTGTAAAAGATTGGTGGCATCAGGGGAACTGGCTTCTATGTGTCAAGATGACCAACACATAAACTGGCTCTTTTCTTGGTATGCTTCAGGTTCTATATTTGAATAAGGAGGCAAATAAAATTTTTTACATGGTAGCTGTTGAGATGAAGATGTGCCTGCTCTATCTCCTCCCTAATGTTCATTTATGGACAGCAGAGCACAAAGGTATGTTCAATGTGAGTTATAATTCACAACATGTGGCAGTGGTTGATATTCAGAAATTACCACCAGTAATAAGAACAGTGTTACTTTTGGATGGAAAGGGCAAAACTTTATAGAAGAGGAAAATTGTCTGCTTTCTTCTTGGATATGAAGAAGTATACTTCACAAAAGTTGTAAAACTAAATATTCTACTTATATAATATTAAGGATTAAATTTTCAAGTCATTTGTGGTATCACTTTCTTTCATATGTCAAGGGTACACTCACTGATGACCAATATGTCTCTTTCCTTTCACAAAATCCAATTTTCCTTATTAAAGTTGACCCTGTCACAGATGAATCTCAAAGTTACAAAGGCAATATTTCAATGGCTCCTTCCATATTTTGAAGCAAAATGATATTGGAATGAAGAGATTGATGTGAATTGATGCTTTTTTCCCCATTTTCAATTGGCAGCTGATAGTTTTCTGAAATGTTGGAACAAAAGAATGAGAAATACCAATACGACATGAACAAATAAAAGAGTGGAAATTTCTCCTGCAAGTGGCAAGTTCCATCCTATAAAAATAAGGTTTGCTATTGTAGGGCAATAAGAACTTTAGAGTATTTTTTATATACTGTACTTTTAGAGCAATTGTAGAAACACTGCATTTCTGACTGGAAGTACTTTTTAAAGGACTGACACAGTGTATACTAAATTGAACAATTGCCTGTCCTTTGTAAGGTAGTTTAGAGGAGGTTTTTATTATTTTTTAAATAGGGCATCTTTTCCAGCTCTTAGGTGGTCCTCTATAACAAATATTTAAATTATGTAACCCTATACAGAGGCTATGCTCTAGTCTTGTATTTAAAGATTTAGATTTTCCTAATGGTTAAGAATTTGGGTGTTGGTGTTAAGGAGCCTTTAAATCCTGGATTTGCATTTTCTAGCTATGTGCTCTCAAAGTATTGTTTATGACCCAATTTCCTAAAAATATTGACAAATTATTGATAATTGAGAAAGCATTGCTAGATTAACTGACACTGTGTTAGTCAGCTTTCCATCTCTGTGACAAAATACCTGAGGTAATCAACTTAAAAGATAAAAGGTTTACTTTCACTCACGGGTTCAAAAGTTTCAGTCCATGGTCACTTAACCACATCAC
Organism: Tamias sibiricus; assembly: GCA_025594165.1. Lineage (NCBI taxonomy): Eukaryota > Metazoa > Chordata > Mammalia > Rodentia > Sciuridae > Tamias > Tamias sibiricus. The sequence continues at coordinate 103,520,287 of CM046663.1, read as the reverse complement.
TTTAAATCTGTGGTGGCACAGTACCTCATGGGGGGAGCATATGGAAGAGAAGGTCTCTTTACCTCATGGTGGCCAAGAAGTAGAAAGAGGGGAGAGTCAGTGTTCCCATATCTCCTTCTGAAAACATGCCCGCACTGACCTAACTTCCTTTCACTAGTCCCTTGCTCATAAAGGCACTGCCACCCCTTAATATGTCACAAGTTGAAGACAAAGCCTTTAATGCATGGGTCTTTAGGTGACACTATAAATCCAAACTATAAAAGATATTACAATGAGTGATGTTAATGTATTAAAATGTTGTCCCTGTAAGAAGATCTTATGCTGTGATTAATATTGTACTCATTTTTTTTTATCTTTTTAAACTTTTTATTTAATTATAAATTGCAATCCATATGTCAATGCAATTGTACCCTACTTTCTTAATACCAGCATATTAGACTGCTAGAATGACTAACAAAATGTCATGGACTGGGTGGCTAACAGCAGAAGTTTATTTTCACAAAGTTATGGAGCCAAGAAATCCAAGTTGAAGGTGTTAGCTGATTTGATTCTTTGGTGAGGGTTGTATACCTGGCTTGTAGACCATGATCTTTCTCCCTGTGTCCATACATGGAGACAGAGGGGGGAGGGAAGGAGAGAGATATAGCAATAGTACGCTTTCTGATATCTTTTATTGTAAGGACACCATTCCATCATGGAGAGACTAGCTTCATGACCTCATCATCTAAACCTAATTACCTCCCAAAGGCCCAATCTCTAAATACCATCACATTGAGTATAAACTTTGGAGGAACACAATTTAGTCTATAGGATTCTTTCCCCTGGTTTTTCCAAATTCATGTCCCTCTTGCTTAGGACATACATTCATCCATTCCAACAGTCCTCCCAAATCTTAACATATTTCAGCATTAACACTACAGTTAAGGTCTCATCAAAAGATTATTTAAATTATACATGGTTGAAACTTGAGAGTTTTCACCTGAAGCAGAATTTCTCTACACAATTGGTGGGACTGCAAATTAGTACAACCACCATGAAAAGCATTATGGAGATTCCTCAAAAGGAATGGAACCACTATCTGCCCCAGCTATCCCACTCTTTGGTATTTATCCAGAAAAGCTAAAACCATGAACCAGTGCAATGATACAGGTTCTATGCTTTCAAATACATAAAATAGGCCTAGACACAGGATAGGCATTCCCATTCCAAAAGGGAGACAGGCACAGAATGAACATTCCCATTCCAAAATGGAGAAATGAGGAAGGAGGAATGAGTGATAAGACCCAAACAAATATAAAACCCTGAAGGTGAGTTTTATCATATTTTAAGGGGAAAGAACAATATTCTTTGGCTCTATGCTGTGCCTTTTGGACTCACTGGGGCAGAAATCTATAGAAAGCACTAAGTTTAACTCATACCACTAGGTTTCCCTGCCCTATGGAAAGGTGGAGCCTCCCAAGATGCTTGTGAATGTCACCAGACTCAGCTACTTATGGTTTTGCTCTGCCTCTAAACACCTCCCTTAATTTGTCACAACACTTTTTGCACTACACACTGAAGAAACTCAGCTCTTTCTGAAGGAGACCTAAGAAATGTACCCTCACACGTAACATTCATGAGTGTGTCAAATGTCAAAATGTATTGAAGATTTCTGGAAGGGGTTTAAAGAACACATGAAACACATATTTAAAAACATGCATTGAATTGAATGCCAGTCATTTCAATGTTCTTCTCCCATTCCACTTCAGGAGCATTTCTACTGATTTTTCATACTGTCCCTGCCTCCATACATTGCTCTTCATGTTCTTGTTGATGTTCATCTTCTCTGCCATCCCCTTTCCTCTCAATAATTAACAAAACTATCTCAAATATCCAACATTCACCTTTCTTGACTCCTGCTGACATTTCTTCCATGCTACTAGAGCTCATGTTCAGGTACAAATGGCACATCAAATTATTTCCTCAAAAATTGTTTCCTGCCTAGGAAGAATTATGATACCAAATTTGAAGATAGGTAACATTTTGATGGATAATATGTTTCTGGTATAGACTACGAAAAAAAGAGCACCAAGAATTAAGATCTCTAATTTTACCATTCCTGGTAAATTCTGTTTCAAATACCCTAAGTATTGTACTCATTTCTCTTGTAATTTTCTTTATGTATCCTTAAGCAAATTCTATAGAGATAGATGGAAATTGAGAGAAAAATGTAAATCAGTAGCTTATTACTACCCTTTCTGTAATAGAAGAGTAAAACTTTGAAAAGATTTTGAAATTGTCTTATCCCTCAAGTTTCCAGCAGAAGGTAGCAGTTTCTTTATTTTGAATATTTGCAAGCATATCTTAGGGATATTGTTGGTTCAGTTCCAGAACACCACGTAATAAAGTGAGTCATATGAAGTTTTTGATTTCTCAGTGCATATAAAAATCAGTGCAATAACTTTATATCTAAACAATTATGTTGCTTAATTAAAAAAAACACTTTAAACATTAAAAATGCTAATGATCATCTCAGCTTTCAGCAGTTATAATCTTTTTGCTGCCGAAGGGTCTCAGCCTCCATGCTAATGGCTGCTGACTGATCAGGGTGATGGTTGCAGAAGGTTGCGATAGATGTGACAGTTTCCTAAAATAAAACAATCATGTTTCTTACTTTCTCACAAAACAGTTCTCTGTAGCATGCAATGCGATTGATAGCATTTTACCCACAATAGAACTTTGCTATAATTTATAAGCCTGTTTTGACTATATGAAAATCTGTTGTTAAATGTAGTTACCTTCATAAATTATTTTAGACAGATCTTCTGAATAACTTTCTGCTTCAACCATCCCTCTCTCTCCATATATATATATATATATATATACATATATATACATATATATATGTATATATGTTATATATATGTGTGTGTGTGTGTGTGTGTGTGTGTGTATACACACATACAAAAATAGGGACACTTCTTTCCTTAAACCTCATGAGCCAACCTCTGTTAACTTCACACTTTTTCTGAAGCTTCCTTGCCTCTATCAGCCTCCAAAGAATTCAAGAAAGTTAGACAGGGCATGGTGGCATACACCTATAGTCTTAGTGGTTTGGAAGACTGAGGCAGGAAAATTGCAAGGTCAAAGCCAGCCTCAGAAACTTAGTGAGGCCCTAAGCAACTTAGTGAAACCCATCTCAAAATAAAAAATAAAAAGGTTTGGGGATGTGGCTCAGTGGTTAAGCACCTGCGGGTTCAATCCCTGGAACCAAGAAAATAAAATAAAAAAAGTTAGGATTTTGCTGTGTAATTAGACTTTGTCTAAAGGAAATTATGGTGTCTGGTTTGGATTCCTGTCCAGTAAATTAGAACTTTCTTAAGATCAATAATAAAGCTGTTTCCCTTTCTTATCATTTGTGTGCTCATGGGAGTAGTGCTTTTAACTTTGTTCAAAAATGTTGCTTTGCTTTCACAACTCAGCTGCTGGGAAAAAGAGGTCTCCTTTCAGCCAGTCTAGGCTTTTGACCTGCCTTCTTCACTAAGCTTAATCATGTATAACTTTTGAATTAAAGGATACAGAGAGTACTTCTTCCTTTTACTTGTATACTCATTTAGAAGACATTGTAGGGTTATTCACTGCCTAATTTCAATATTGTTGTATCTCAGGGAATAGGAAAATCTGAGGAAAAGGAAACAGACTGGAGAACAATCAGCCAATTGATGGTGCCCAAGAACACACATTGTCTTGGTAGATTAAGTTCACTGTCTTATATGGGGATACCTTGAGGTACCCAGGATAGTTCCAATAGTAACATTGAAGATCACTAATCACAGATCACCATAACATATAACAATTATGAGGATGTTTAGCAAGTTATGAAAATGGCCAAAATATGACATAGATGAAATTAACAAGTTCTTGAAAAAATGATGTTAATTGCCACAAATTTTCAATTTGTAAAAGATACCATATCTATGAAGCACAATGATCTTCACTTATAATTTAAGATACTAATAAATTTCCACATCATGTGTAACCAGAAGAATGAGAAATTATACTCCATTATACATGATGAATCAAAGTGCATTCTACTATCATGTATAACTAATTAAGACAAAAAAATTTTTAATTATATTTTAATAACTAATTAAGCACAAGACATGAATGAAAGAACCTGAGAAGGTGTTTATTGCCCAGTCAGTGACTGGAATTTAGTATTATATTTCATCCTTTTGGGTGAATCTCAATAGAGATATTCACACTACAACTATATCTAATATTGTTATAACACTAATATTTATTAAGCACTTATTATAGAAATGCTTTTCAGTGATATTTTATGAACTATGGTCCTTCATTTTTTACTACAACCCTTATAAAAGTTTTTATTCCCTAGAAAAACTATTTTATTTAGTTATCATGTTCATCTCCAACAGCTTGAAATATAAATTTCCTGGTCTTAATTGAACTGTATATTACTTTCTTTTAAAATGTCCCTTTTTTCTTTAAAATAATCTCTAAACTAGTCTATGTGCTCAATTTTCTATTCACTCAGAAATGGGTTTTTGAAAGGCCAAAATTCACCAGCTCCATGAATGTTGTGTTGGTCCTTGTTTTGGAAAACCCTTCATGTGCTTATCCAGAAATAAATACTCATTATATTCTCAACCATCATCATCAAATCCTGCTTCACACTTAATTAGTAAATCCCCCAGTTTCCCCTTGTTGTTCACTCTTCAGACCCAATCTGAAAGGGCTGTTCATTTACTGTGGTTAATTGTTTAGCAAATTCTACATCCCAAAGAGAAGGCAGTGTCTCTGTTTCAAGTGCTTCTTCAGTAAATGCCTCAGTGTCAAAAAGATTAAGTCTCCTCTTGAATAAATTTTTCCTAAGAATTGTTGTTGTTGTTATTGTTGTTGTTGTTTTTGTTTTGTTTCTAAGATCAGCTGTGTAGCTGTCTTTTCCTGGCCAAAATAATCTGATGATCTAGTGTTGTACTAACTCTAGCTGTAGCAGATCGGGCAACTTTCATATCTGATATTAGGTTGCTAAAACTAATTTTAGGTTTCTCTCCATCTTTCTGTGCCCTCAAGTCTTCCTCATGCTGTCAGAGCTATCCATGCAGCTCTGACTCCGTTGTCTACTTGTCAACAGGGAGAGAATCTGTCACAGCAGATACAGCCACCACCCATTCAGGGTACAGTGCTCATTTGCTTCCTTAGAGCATCTCCTAAAGCTCTACCAAGCCAATTGCAGCCTCCAAACCTTTAAGTGGTTTTCTGCTAGGTGCCTTTGTTATTTGAACATTTACAAACTTTCATGTACTTATTTACTAAACAATTCTTCTTTTATATTCTTTTCCTCTGTTTGGCTTCTCTGAGGTCTTCTTAGGAGTTTCACCAGTTGGAACACACTGCTCATCTTTCTTGTTAAAGATCACTCTGCTAGTGCCTAAATGTCTTTCAATATTACCTTTTGTTCTGACCTTTCATAGAAGAGCAGCAAGTAGCACAATCACAGCCACTGATGCCTCCTATCCACTAAAGGACAAATGGAGGCAGGACGGGGCAAAGAGATAAGAATGCTGAGACTTTAGGGAACATTGCAGAAAAACATACTAAGAATAATGCTTAAGAAAGTTTTACTGTTATCATTCCTAGTTTACAGAGAAAGAATTTAAAGCAAAAGGAAGTAAAGCTTCTTGCTAAATTTCTCAAAATTAATACATAGTAGATTCAGGATATGAACCCAAGCAGTGTTGGTCCCAAGATAGGCATTACACTGTAGAGCCAGTTCAATTTATGATGAATATCAAGTTAGACCTGCAGATATGTCTGTGTGTACTTTTGTATAAACTGAAAATCAAAGGAGAAGAAATTTGAGCCAGTGATAAATCCATGGAGGAACTTACATTTTGAAAGAACAGTAAGATTCTGAAATGGCAAAAAGAATACTCATAAAAGGTTTTCCTTTGTATTAAACCAATTTTTTTAAACTTATAAAAATTATGTACAAAATTTATGTAGTATCTCTTGTGTCTACTTTTAAAATATAATTCTCATTTGATTAATTTATGCTACATTAAAATTCCTGTATCATGAAAATTTCATAGATTAATAATTTAACGTTCAATACAAATTTAGATATAAATCTTTGGTCATGAAACGGACATGAAATACATTAGACAAGTTCACCTTATTATCTTTTGTGATTATTAAAATCTTTCTACCATAATAATATAATTTAATTACCCCGAAAAAGCCTCTCCCACCCAAATAATTAAGAAAGGGTAGGGTTAGTCAAGACAAGACTTAAAAATGACAAGACTTATAAAATGCTTAATTTGTTGGTGCTTTATCTTTAATGCTCTTAATCTTTTCTCTCTAACCTACCTTCTTATCTATAGGGATTCTTTTCTTATCTTTTCTTGTGTTCTTTTCTAAGATCTAACCAAATTTATGCCCAAGAAATATCTCAATAATAGGCCCTGACAATTCAGCTTTCATTTAAGTCAGTTTTACCTCTTCTGAAGGATTATTAGTTTAAAAGACTCCTCTCTCAGTAGAGGCATTGAGAGTCAGGTATTTGAAGGATGCTTCTCCAGGAGAATTTGCATGATGTCTTGGTAATATTCTTAATAGGGTTAGGGTATTCAAAGGAAGATGACATAGGTGAAGTGTCGTATCTATCACATAATTCAAAAGGTCTCTACTATCAATACAATATATCTCTGTCAGTGCTGACCTTTACCACTTTGTTGAGTTAATGCTTATCAGATTACACTTTTCTCTATTTTTCCACACTATATTCTTTGAATGGACGTCTCTATGTACATCCTACACTAATGGGGATGGGGTGTGGTGGGTTCATGCTTACCTCCTTTAGGACAGAGTGTCTACATAAATTATGTGGGATTTTTCTGCATAACTGATTTGTCTTTTCTATTTATTTATTAATTCCATCATTTATTTATATCACTACAGAGTAATGGGTATTTATTTTGTATTTTACATTATAATTCTGCACTGCTTTAAGTGTCTTTTTTATTTTTTTAACTCCATTCTTTTCTGTTTTTTGTTTTTGTTTTTGTTTTTTGATCATTGGTACATTTCAGTTCACACCAGCGTCCCCTTAATATTCCCATCAGTATAAGAGTAATTTGCTTTTAACAATTTCTCACTCTCTGGCACTAGGAAAGGTTCTGGGTTTATTTTACATGTTTCCTTCTCTGGTTTTAAATTCAGACTTTCTCCAAGTGACCCTGGTTGGTTATATTGGGTCAGAGTAGCGAAAACATGCTAAGTGTGTTTACTGCTACTAGATGTCATTTCTTTCAGACCCTAACATCTGACAGAGTAAGGAATTGTATGTGTATAGGAACATGTATACACATATCTGTGTTTCTTTATATACCATTTGAATTTATATTAAGCAAAATAAAACACTTATTCATAGTGATGTATTCAGCTCTTATTCATTACCACATGTGTCATTCTAAGTTACAAAGATTTATCAAATTTTAACAAAGATTAATCCAATTCTATGGAATCTTCTACAAGATAGAAAAGGAGTGAATACCTCTCAATTCCCATTAGAAAGATCTTACCATAATAAAAACATAAGAGGAAAAATATAAAAAAAACTACAGATCAATATACCTATCCCTTATTAACATAGATGGAGTAATCCTTAACAAAATACTACCAAATAGAATTCAGAATGTGTGTGTGTGTGTGTGTGTGTGTGGATGTGTGTGTGTGTTTGTGTGTGTGTGTGTGGGGGGTGTATCCTATGTCTAAAAAGAAAGGCTGGTTTGGTAAGCCATAATATTAGATGGCTAAAGAGAAAAAAAAACATATGATAATATCAATGTGGAAAAACACTCCATATAATTAACACACATTTATGATATTAATGCTCAGAAAAATAGGAATAGATAATACAACCTATTCATGAGGAACATTTACCAACTATCTGTAGCTGTTACATTTAATGATGAAAGACTGAATGCTTTCCCTTAAAGATCCAAAGTAAGGGTGTGCAGTCACCACACTCTTATTCAACATCAGCTGCATGTTCTAACCAGTGCAATAAAAGAACAATAGGAAATAAAAGCTGTACGGATCAGAGAGGAAGAAGTAAATTTTCTCTATTTGTGGATGATATGATTGTGTATATAGAAGATCCCTAGGAATCTACAAAATGACTCCTATTAATAACAACTCAGCAATATGGCAGGTAAGCTTACAAAAGCAAGTAAAAATATAAAAAGAAATGAATACATGGGCACAAAACTATTAACACCCCTTAAAATCATCTTTCTTGTTGTCCTCAACAACTTCTTAGATGTCAAGTTAACAAAACATTTATATTCTGAAAGTGTCAAAACACTGATGAGTGAAATGAAAGAATATTAAAAGAATTGGAAAGATGTATTTTGTTCATTTATTGAACATTCAATATAGTAAACACAGCAATTTCCCCAAACCAATATATAGGTGTAATGTGATTCCTATCAAACCCTAGCAATAACTTTTTAAAGATGTAGACAACATCCATCTAAAATACATCTGGAAGTGTCAAGGAATTGGAGAAGCTAAAGGAACTTTTAAAAACATGAATAAAGTGCAAGAAAAAAAATATATATAGTATATACATACTATATATAGTATGCTAATATATATATAGTATAAATATAGTAATTGAGAGTGTCTAGTATTTGCAGAGAAATAAACACTCAGATAAAGGAAGAAACCAGAAATTCTAAAAATGAAACCACTTAAATGTCCACAAGTGATTTTGATAAAAGTTGTAAATGCAAAGCAATAAAGGAAGAATTACCTTTTTAAAAATGATTCTGGAGCAAATAGACACAAAAAACACACACACACACACACACACACACACACACACACAGCTTTGACCTAAAAATTACATTTTAAACAAAAATTTAATATGGATCATTTATGTGGAGATAAAATTATATGATTTCAAAAAATTAATAATAGAAAATCTTTGGAATTGAGAATGAGTCAAAGATTTCTTAGATTTGACCTGAAATGTACAATCCATATAGGAAATAATGATTAATTGGATCTTATAAAATTAAAACATCTTGTTTTCCAAAATTTTTAAATAGGATTAAAAAAAAAAAAAAACATCCCCATTGTTTGGAAACCATGATTGACAAAAGACTAGTATCTAAAATACATAAAAAGCTCTTAATTATTTAGATTTTTTAAAGACCTAGAAAATATACAATGGGGAAAAAGAACATGGAAATAAATTTTATTAGGAAAGATATGGAAATGGAAAATAAGCATACGAAAACATGTTCAACACTGTTAGTCATTAGGGAAATGCAAATTTAAATCACTATAAGATACAGACATATATGAAAATGGCTAAAATAAAAATTAGTGGCAACACTAAATGCTGGCAAAGATATGGAGATTCTGGATCTAAAATATTGCTACCATACATTTCAAGCTACTCTTGAAATCAATTTGGCAATTTTTTAAAAGACTAAATATGCAACTACCATATGACCCACAATTACTATACTCATTGGCATTTATCTGCAAGAAATGATAACATATGTTCACACCAACACTGAGCATGAATATTCATAGCATTTTTCTTCCTAATAGCCCAAAATGGAAACCACCCAGATGCCCTTTAAGTGGGCTAAATGGTAGGCAATATGTAGTGCATCCGTACCATAGAACGCTGCTGAGAAATAAAAGAAATAAACTATGAAACACAACAACCTAGATGAAACTTCAAACAAATATTCTGAGAATAATTTGAAAAAAAAAAATCAAATCTTCAAGGATTATAGAATTTATGATAGCATTTATATATTATTCTTGAACAGGAAAATTATAGAAATGGGTAGTAGATTAGTGATTTCTAGGGTTTAAAGAGGGAAATGAATGTATACATAAAATGGCAATCAGAGTCTTTTGTCTTTGTAAAATGAAATGAAATGACAATTGTCTCTTTCTTTGGTAAAGAACATATTTCACATATCAATGTCATTATCATTATCTTGGTGATAATATTGTCTTGTAATTTTGATGTATGTCTTTGAGGTAATTTGGGCAAAAGCAAATGGACTATCTGTTCATTATTTATTACAACTACATGTGAAGTACAGTTGCTTTAAAATAAGTTTAATTTTAAAAAATAAAAATTATAGAGAATATTTCAAATATTTCTTTCATTTTTGCTTTTATTTTTATGCAAGTGGTGCAATGTACTCTAAGCACCTTAACAAATAATAAGAGAGAAATTCTTTTTTTTCTCAAGAAATTTCCTAACTACTGAGTCATCACTCAATAACAACAACCATAATAGAAACAATGTACAATTGAATATTGCTTTATAATAATTACCATATTTTCATAAAACAATCCCATGGCATAGTTAAAATGAATTATTGCTAATGTTATATTATATATGACAACTTTGAAACTCAGAGATAATAATCTATCAAATACAGATCACACAATACACCTAGAGTATTAAAATTGTACATCTAGAGTTTACACACTTTAAACTCGATTTAATATTTAAGTCTGACTTCTTAAATAATTTACTAGTCTTATATTATCTCATATTAAACATGCAAGTTTTATTTTTTGTAGCTATCCTTCACAAATTCTCATTGGATCCCAGAAGGAAAGTGCTTTCCTGCATTGCAATAGCATTTCTAAGATCTGAATTTAATTTGTCTGATTTTTAATCCTACATTATTTTGGCTTCATGCTTCCCCTTTAATTAGTGTATAATAAACAGGTGTACCATGGCTTACTCAGCCATTTTCTTCCTGTGAAAACTGATCAGTTTTCCCATTTCTAATTACAAAAGAAAAATAGCATCACAACAAATATAGTACCATGTCCCTATTATTGCTTTTCACTATTGTTTTTAACTTTAGGCCAGCTTTCCTTTTTTTGGGGGGGGGGGGGTTATTGGGGATTGAATTCAGAGGCACTTAACCACTGAGACACATCCCCAGCCCTCCTTTTTTTTAATTTTTTTAAATTTAGAGACAGGGTCTCACTGAGTTTCTTAGGGCCTCGATAAGTTGCTGAGGCTGGTTTTGAACTTGCAATCCTCCTGCCACTGGGATTACAGGTGTGTGCCATGGCACCCAGCTAGCTTTCCTTTTAAATTTCTCTTTTCACTTTTTTGATATATCTTATTTAGTTGTATTTTCTTAATAATTATGTTCTATTTTCCTTTTATAATCTTCAAACTTGTCAGTTCTGCCAATTTTCCCATTTTAACACTTAAGTGAGCATAATTCCAGTCTCTAATAATGGATGCAGGACATAGGGATGTCAAGTTATGGGTAGTTCTTCATAATTATCAACCCAGAATTAAACTTGGACACTATAAAAGAAAACTTATGAAGCCAGCTGCTTAGGACTCTAATTTGATAGTCAAATTCAGCTCTTGGTTGAGAATTATGTGTCTCATAGAGACATCAAGATATGCTTTTTTACTTTGTTTTGAAAGTAGTTTGATGAAGTATGTAGTTTTCAAGGAAAGAGGCATTACATGAGAAACATTTGAAAATTATACTGGCTTTAATTGATATATGAGTATCCATTATTATAAGAAATAATTCAGGTCACTGACCCATTCAATAACTGCTTTTTTGGTCACTATTTTGATTCAGCAGTGTTGATGGCCAAGGCCAGATACCTACTCCTACTATCGCCAATAAAGTGAGTTTACTATAAAAATGTATAAAGATTAGTCAGAGAGATTTAATAAAATTTTATAAGAGTCATACTCAGAATAGTATTTATAAATACTGATATTAGAGCCCAGTTTTTATTAAGAACATGTCTAGAAAGAAAGCAGAAATTGAGGTTAAGATCTTCAGCTATTAATGTAGTTGAATTAAAACTCCCTATGTTTTCCTTCCTATTCCACTACTACATTATTAAATATCAGGAAAAAATCCAAGGGAGTTTATAGTTTTTAATTTCTCAAGAGTCAGGAGCCTGTACTACCTAGATTTTAAGAACTGTGGTAAGAGGAACAAATTACTTTTAAATGACTTCCTATACACCCATACCTTGAATTTCTATGAGGACTCTGGGTAACCTGTTAGCTTTAGAAGAGCTCAATTGGGCATTTCCAACACCATCATTTTCAATCATAGTTTTCAAAAGTTTTCCAGGGAAATTTCCCTATTGCAGGAATAGATTACTCAATAGGCTTGCTATTCTCATACAAAAACTGAAGACCACAGTTTCATTTTTATTTAATAATAAAGGTCTTGGATTATAATCTAAATTTAATTATCTGTCATAATTGTTTTATATTGTATCACACTTCTCTTTTTAAATGCTGCCTTACAAGAAACAAGACACATTTTATACATTTTCTTTGAATGAAGAAATGGAAACCTAAGTAAATAAAATGATCTGTCCAAGAAACAAAAGAAATTAAGTGAACAAACCACAACTTTTGTACTTCATCTCAAGTCTTGAAACTACCTTTTAAATCTCAATTTTATGTTTTTGACTTCTTTTGGTTAGGAATATTTGATCATAATCATCCTTCCATTTGTACATTTGTAACATGATAGATTTTAGGCTATCACAGTGGCCCAAATATAAATATGTCCATGAAAAAAGGAGAAGTTCTGAACCAAAATCATTCAACAATAAACAATTTATCCTTAGGAAATCAATGCTTGACCACAGTTGTTTTTTCTGAAATCCAGAAACTTATATTTCCTTTATTTCTACTATAATCTTGCTTAGTCAATAGTTCATAAGCCCAACACTGAAAGGAGTTTAAACTTTGCTCTAAGAAGTGTGAGAGGTTGAAGCTTTTGACTATCATAGCCTGAACAAAGAAGTCACATGCAAAAAGGAGAAATATAGGAAGAAAGAAAAACACTAAACTGATTATTTTAAATCTGGGAAACCAAGGTAAAATTCTTTTTGTTGACTTGGAAGGACTTTGGACTTAAAGTGGAGACAAATACAGTTTGGTAGTTCATAAGGCTATTAGTTCAAAAATGTCTCAGGATTTTTTCTTGCCTCTCTTCAGATGTTTTCACTGAAGAGGATCTGTCTCCATAGTGCTGAGGGTGTCCTGGCCTTGAGCTTTATTGTGGTATGATGTTTCATGCTCTCCAATCTAAGGCTATGGGGCAACTGCCTCTTGGGAAAGAAAAGGCTATGTTTTGTTCCAGAAAAAAAAAAAATTGAATTAAATCCTTTTTAATTTAGTCAATCCCCAGCTAGAAGGAAAAATAAGATGCTAATTCCTAGGTGATCTGTATAATCCAATGTCCTGAAAATCACTTGGCTCATGAGTTAAGTAACTTTTAAAATATAAAATTCAAAGAAAAAAAATGGCAAAATCAAACTAAACAAATAATAGTTCTGTTTTAGTCAGCTTTGTAGCTGCTGTGACGAAAAGCAACCAGCTCAATTATAGAGGAGGAAAAGTTTAAGGACTCACTGTTTTAGAGGTCTCAATCCATAGACAGCAGGCTCCATTCCTCAGGGCTCCAGGTGAGGCAGGATATCATGGCAGAAGTTTGGCAGAGGGAACCAGGACACATGATGATCAGAAAGCAGAAAGAAGTTTCAACTTGCCAGATACAAATATATACCACATAGCCACGCCCCAGTGAACCACTTCCTCCAGCCACACCTCACCTGCCTCAAGTTACCACTCAGTTAATCCCACCAGGGATTAATTCAATGATTGGGTTGATAATACAACCCAATCATTTCTCCTCCAAACCTTTTTGCATTGTCTCACACATGAACTTTTGGAGGACCCCTCATGTCCAAACCATAACAAGTTTTAATGCCAAAAACTTTCTTCCAAATGCGGGAATGCTGAAAAAGATTGATTCCAAAGGAACCCCCTTTGATAAGTTATTTAAATCCACAAGCATTTAGTGTAATAACTTTCCGAATTTTTAGTCAAATTTGTAATTTTAAAAAGCAGATTGGCCTTCGTATAACAAATAAATAAGTTCTATGTTTTTAATTTTTTTTTCTTTTAAAGCAAATTTAAATTTTTTTCTTCAATAGACTATATATGTGTGGAAATAATTAATTCAACCTAATTATGGAACATAATTTCTTTATTTTGTAATCTTTTAATTTTCATCTCCCTTTGACTTTTCTTATCCTATCTCAGAAATAAAGCCTCTCGAATTTAAATTTTGAGGATTATGTGAGAGAAGTGGCACAAAGAAAGTGAAAAGAAGCTGAGGATAATTAAGCTAAAATCATCATTAGTGAATGTGCCAATGTTTTGTGAAGCCTCAGTGCAGTGGTTAAGATCAATGAGACGTGCAGTCCCACTAAGGAAGCATATTAACTTAAAAAAAAACACCTCCCTGAGTCTTCCCAGTTCCCAGCACAGACATTTATTGGCTTTATTTACATAGTAAATGTGTCAAGAGGAATTTGAAACAACCTTTAAGAAAATATAATCTGATGTATTCTAGCTTTTTTTTTACTTTCAAGGTAAATGTAGAAGAAATACTTTATTTTAAGGATAAAAATAATTAATTGCCTTTCTAAACTTGTACTCCAGTGTTATCAGAGGACACCTGTCTTGACTATATCAGTGAAAGAATAGGGGCTACATATCCCTCATACTTAGAAATTCAGCTTATATACAAAGTCTATGAACAAAAGCAATTATCTATATGTAAAGGCAAGGTGATACAGACTGCAAATTTGAGCAATTAACACTGTTTTCTCCCATTTCTACAAATTATTTTCTGACTATAAGCCCCTCCCTCTTCCATGAATTCTAGATTCCCAGTAGGCCTCATTACAAGTCTTGTGAAATTATCCTTCATAAGTAATCTAGATATGGAGGACTTTGGGTTTAGTGGTACATTTGCATTCCAAAAGTATCTATCTTCTTTATTGAGGCTACGCAGTTTGATCTCACAGTGCTAAAATTTCTTTAAAAAATGTGAAGAATGTTGTTGAATTTTACCATCTGAAAACTATACACATTGATCATTCCAAGGAGATCAGAAAATGAAATTGTGATGATGGAGTTTCAGTTACATTTTTCAATGACTTGGAAAAATAGTTCTTCATTGTGTCTTCCAAGTTATGCCACATGATCACTCCCCATTTGATATGATTAAAAAGTTGATATGATTAAAAATTGTATTCTTGCTCCTCTGTTGTATCAACTAACTCTCTGTTCATTCAAGAGAAGGTAGGGAAAGGGAAGCTTGTAATTTGATTTAAACAGTATTTTAAAGGTGTTGTAGTCTTTTCTGACAATAGTATATTGAAATAGAAAAACTCAGTTTTGTGTTCACACACACATACCCCCACATGCATATACGCAAGTGTCTAGGCTAACAGTGGTGTGATGGTGTTGTAATATATGAAATATTTAATTGAGCAATGTTCCCAGAGAAGCTAAGACGAAAGATAATGGCTTCTTTAAAGGATGATGAAACCAGTGACTTTAACGCTTCAACCCTGAAAAACTTCTGTTCCTTTTACCTCTTTATCACCAGGCCATCAGAAGATAAGTTATTCTGGGCTCCCACTCCAGGAGCAGCTGACATAGTCTGTATTATATGCCCCAAGCACAATAATCACATGAATGATAGAAAAATCACAACCAAGGAAGTTTAGGCATGAAAACAATCAACAGGTATTAAAATAATTTCTTAGTTAAACAGCAAAAATATTGTACCTACACAACACTGTTCCAATCTGTCAGAATGGGTGTTGTAAGCAGGAAATAAGTGGAGTCAGAATTGTGATATTTTCATCCTCCATAAAAAGAACAAATTCATAGAACTTTTAGAAAAACAGAATCTTGTAGAAACGTAGTGTACATTTTTAAATAAATGTCTATGTTCTAATTTTTTGATGTGTTGGCATTTTGCTATCAATATTTTTAATGCATACATAAAAATGGATAACATTTACAAAATGCTACAAAATGTCTGGTACTGTTTTTTTCTATATGTTTCATGTGCATGCAATTATCCTTTGTAATAGTTGCAGAAATATTGTCATATTTCATATAAGGAAATTGTGACAAAGTGACTAAGTGACTCATTCAAGGTCACAAAACTACTAATTATGAAAACAAAATATGAATTTAAGCAGAGTGACTTGCAGTTTACTTATTTAAACAGTAGGTAAATGGGCTATCCACATAGAACATCAATTTATTCTTGCTCAATTTGTCCTGATCAATTTTATCAATCATAAAAACATTTTTTACAAATATAAGTTTAATGACAATGAAATCCAAAATTAAAAGATTAGAAAAAGACTAGATTAGATATAGCTTATTTACTTATGTATTTAATCAGAATTTAACTCTTTTAATCTTTCCTTAAGTTTATCTTTTTAAAAACATTTATTGTATGGAAATTATTATCAATAAGCTAGATTATCAACCAAGTGATTTAAACATAATGATGCTTTACATTTTCATTTGTTGTAAGGTGATCCTTTGATGTACAAACTACTTTGATTTGATGACAGGAAATTTCAGGTATAGGAAACCGCTTAGTAACCAGCATTTACATCCTGCAACTACACCATAAGTTCGTGGGGAAATAATGAAAGGACTGAAAAAGTTCTGAAAATTCCATTTGATTGCAAATTTATCAATCTAATACCATTCCAGGCTCCCAGATTTTTTTTTCCCTTTTTCATGTGCATGCATAAACTCATTTATTTCCTTTGTGTAAATGTGCTTCTAATTGACGATTTCAGAATTCTCTTTGCAGAGATATTGAGAAAGATGGGCTTTCACTGCCACAGCATTGCAGGATAAATTTAGATTCAGGCGTTTTTTGATGAGCTAGTGAGGCCAGCAAGCTGCCTTTAGAGTCTTGGCTATAAACACTAACAATGTCACTCCCCATTAGGTGTGCATGTATAGAGAATCAGCAAATCATATCCTGTTTGGATTTTATTATCCTTCTCTTAATTTGGGGGCTGAAGAAGTTGATATGGATGATATGACTTCTAAAATTCTATTTAAAATTATATATAATGTACACATTTATATTATATATATATATATATATATATATATATATATATATATATATATAAAATTTTATATGATTTGCCTTGGTAGAATTTTTTTTGGGGGGGTGTCCTTTCTAAAAGAACAGTGTGTAGCCAAAGCCTAGCAAGCTCTAATGGCTTCCTGAGCAGAGCATACAGAACATAGATGACTTACATTATCACACCAGCTACTGGCATCTTAATTCCCATTATAAAGCCATGTTTGAATTTAGCAGCATTACATACAATGCTTTGTTTCAGTTTAAGCAGTTTGATAGGAAGAACATTCCTTATACACAGTTGTTGAGATAATATCTTTGTTTTATATTTAGATTTTAATTTTTTAACCAGCAAAATTCAATAAAAGATTTTGCCTATTTTATTAACTAATCTAAAGTAGATCACTGTGTTCATCAACCCTGCCATATCTTTCAGTATGTGCCTGGAAGGTTTCAAGTTCTTCACTAGTGTTGTCATATTCCATTTTCACAGCCACCCCGTGTTGTAATTATCATTATCTTCATTTTCCACTTATGGAAACAAGCACAAAGAGGAATAGAGGGTGAAGGAGTCAGGATTCAAACCCAGGCAGACAGGCTCTAAGTTCATGCTTGTCCAGCATAGGAGCAAGATCATAGAAAAATTCTATTTGAAAAATTCCAAGTGCCAAACTCATTTTAAAAAAATAGTTTTATGTTCCTAGGCCATGGGAATAAGGATAGTATTTGAATTTTAAAAAGGGAATCTTGTGCATACACAACATATTTCATGGCAAATGTGACATTTATGTCAAATAGAGTGAACATGCAAGCACTGAAATTCCACAGTCAATATTGTGTTCTGTGTTGAGTTTCTAACATCTCCATGTGAGTATATTTACTAGACAGCCTTACTTCATAAAATGAAAGAGTTAAAAAAAAAAAAAATAGTGCTCAAGTTCTTTATAGAGTAAGGTCACCCAGAAAGTGTATTGACAGGGAAAGGAAATACAGTAAACATCCTTCACTCTTTTTTTTTTTTTTTTTTTTTTTTTTTTTGAAAATTTCCATTTGATTTTCTTCCAAGTCAGAAAATTTTGCTCATTTTAAAATACCTTTACGATATAAGCTTTAAAACACTTTAAAATCAGCAACTTGAACCAAAAATTCAGAGATAACCTAAGCCGGGTTCCTTTCTTGCTTCCGGCTCAGATGAAGGGATAATGGGAGGCACCTTCTGGGTCCATTTAGCTATCTCAGTCCACTCTATGGTTGTGCTTTTGAATGAATTTTACAACATATCAAACGGTATCCCTGAGGAAAAGTGATCATCCAACCCTACATTTGCTGTTCCTTGTTTGCTCAGTAGGTTCAATGGCAATTGTCTAACTTGGCTACCATATTTACTGAGAAAACTTGAAGGCAGACTCTGGACAGTGTACAGATTCTGAGAGCTGGAGGAGAGTTTCATAAAGACCTTCTGAGACAGGAATAATAGAGTAAAATCTAATTCTTGGGATCAGAGCAGAAGTTTTTTTAATATACACAGATATATTCTATCACAGAGACAACAGTGTATTAATTTTGATGGGTTAAAGAAAATTAAATGGATTTTTTAAATTGACTATTGAATATTGATCCGAAGAGGATACTAAAAAGCACAGGAAAACCTTTCTTTTTTGTTCCTCTTACTTAAGATTTAGACAAACCTAGGACTCCATTCTCCATTTTCTATTGGTCCATTATTTAACCTCATCCAGGAGTTAATTTTATTCCAATGAAGAAAAAAATGTTGTTTTCCCAGAGATATGAAAAACTAAGTCCTAAGGAAAATGAAAACACCTGTACTTTTCTCCCAAATAGGAGAAAATATATATATTTTTTAACAGATTGTCCCTCTGTCTTGAGACTGTATAAGTTGTGATGGATGAGATTTCTGAGACTCTATGAAAGCTTCTTATATGTGGAATCTTTAAAAAAAAATAAATAAGAAAAGATGACATGAAAGCAAAAAGTAGAGTAATAAAGAAGAGGAAGGGGATGAAGGGGAAGGGGAGGGCAAACAGAATAATGGGGTCAAAATGATCAAAGCACTTTCTATGTATGAATATGCCACAAACAATCCATTATTCTGTATAATTAATGTTCACTAATAAAAATAAAGACAATAAATTAAAGGATGGATACACACAAATCCAACAATTTGAAAATTAAAAAATAAAAAAGATGAAACACTTGGTTATCTCAAATGGTTTAAAAAAATTACTTGGTAAAAATTGTCCTTAACACTCACATTCATCCACATCCCAAGCTCTTTCTTATATTTTATTTAGAGACAGGGTCTCCCTGAGTTGCTTAGGGCCTCACTAAGTTGCTGAGGCTGGCTTTGAACTCATGATCCTCCTGCCTCAGCCTCCTAAACCACTGGGATTATAGGTGTTCACCACCATGCCTGGTCTCATCCATTCTTTTATCTGTGATTTCGGTTCATAAATAAATAAAATGTTCACAATTGAATTTTATTCTCTTTCTTCTTGGATTATTAGGGCTACAGAGTTTTTTGGTCAATTTTCGTATATATTAAACTTTCACAAATTATCTGGAAATTCACTATGATTCTTTCTGTCATCATGTCCTTAACGGAACACGAACAACAACAACAAAAAAAGTTTAAATAATTTTCAACCATCATACTTCTCCACCAAAAATATGAGTATTTTTGAAAGAGCTTTTACATTTTGGAATATCTTTCCTGAGCTTAAGACATTTAAGCAGTCTGTGGAGTATAAAGTATTTTGGCACAGTGCTCACAAGAGATGCATTGCATCTGGATAATATGATTCTATTAGTGCAGTTAATGCTTATAATAAAGCCAATAAATGCTGCACTATGACTTTGCTATGCTTTATATTTTTTTTCCAAAATGCTATTGCATTTGTTATGATCCTGTGAAATATTAAAATGAAAATATACATGTTCTCAGTAGAAATTTGAAGGTAATAAAAGCTAAGAACATTTAAATTTATCTTTAACATCTATTTCTAAAATTATCTTATAAAATGAGAATTTTTTGAAGAAATGTAAATAACCTAGTGCAATAACTAGTGTGTTTGTATCTAATATTTTAAAATTTAAATAAGTTCGAGAGCTGCTGCTTGAAAAGAACTCAGAGATTGGAGTGTAAGGAAAAGATACTACTATTCTAAGTAGCATTTAAATATTTATTAATCATTTATTCAGATTTGAAGTAGATTATTAACAAAACAATAACTTCAAAATATTTGGAAATAAGTAACAGGATAACTGTATACCTTCTCAGTATTTCACTAGAGCTT